>CM029623.1:5945925-6634249 GCA_017311315.1 Dendrocalamus latiflorus
ACTCGTAAGAGTGGCAAATAATTAAATTATCCACCAAGTCGTGTCTCTCACGGCGTTGCACATCACGTTTGCGTCCAATACCTCGCATCGTCAACGCACGTCACAGAGCCTTGATCACCGAGCAAAGAGAAGAAGCATCGTCTTGCGTGCGACTAGAACCAAGGCAGGTAGCATTACTTTTTCTCTGCCACACGACACAAGTCAAAGGCTGGCTTATTTCTTCGTTTTTCGTGCGTAGAAGCAATGGGCAAATGCATGATTCGGCAACCATCAGTGCCATGTCATGTCAATCTCTCACAGCATGCAAACATACACATATATTATACTAATTGATTGATTAGTGTTTGCTCGGCTGCTAGCAAAAGGAATTGCATCTTAGTTTTTACCCTCTTTTAGTTAACTACAGTAGCGAATTATTTTCTTTGCTTTGCTATTTTTTTATGTGCTTGCTGCTATGTGACAGGTTAGAAAAAAATCAAGAGACAGTAGATTGTCAAAAAAGTTCCCGCTGCGAACTGTAATCATTCACCCCTTCCTCTAATTGCTATCGACAATCCTACACTCCTATTAATTTAGATACCATATAAGACAAAACCAATGATGTGGCCGTCGACATGGCTAAAACCACCAATGAAAACAATCTAGAGGTGTAACTTACTGATTTTGATAATTTAGAGATATAAAGTGAACGGTTTTATAGTTAAGAGTATTTTTTAGACTTGGCAATAAGTTGAGGGGTTAAAATAGTATTCTTCCCTTAATAAACTAGATTCCATGTTACACGTGTTGTAACACAACTGCACAGCAACATCAAAATGGCCCTCAACGTACAATAGCTAATACTGAAGCGTCCTCAATCCTCATTGAGGCTCACACTTCGGCATTTCGATGGATCATGGTAATTTTGTTTGGTTTAGCCGGTTTCAGATATTTTGGGTGTTCGGCTAGCTGTTTTTTTTAACCAAGGTGCAAATGAATATAGTATTATGTTTCAAAATGTAGGTTCTTTTAGATTAATGGCTTATGATTTAAATATTTGATTTCTGGCTGTTTGTGAGAGGCAATATATAGAGGGAAATAGTTGCATATGTTTTTGACCGGTACAGCTGAACTCAGTACACTTTTTACTATAATTTTCTATTGACCTCGCCTTGAAAAACCGTACTATTTAAAAGCTAGGTACTGTAGACAGTATAAATATAAACCAACTTTAAGTCAAAAAGAATCAAACCATAATATAAAATATGAGAGAACAACCACGGATAATGTAATCTATATATCTACAAACAGCTAGTAAGATTAAAGATATCTCATTCGCTTTAGAGAATTAGAAGTTTCTACAAAAATCCTCAAATAAAAAAAATCATAGAAATTCATGACCGACGTATACTTATAACGGTGAGGACGTCGTGTAAACGTACGTAATAAGAAATCATCAAGCAAGTCCTTGTGTAACCCTTCGATCACCAATTCCCCGCTGTTTTAGTTTTGGTTTCTGATTTTTGGTTCTAGTTTATTATTCCTTAATTTTATCTTTTTTATTTTATTTTTTTGGTCTTTTTGATTTTTTTGTCTTTTCTTTTTTCATATTCGTTTACATTGTTCGTGATGGACTAATCTATTTATTTCATTTTAAAACATTTTAAAATTTTTAAATTTAATTACATAAAAAAACCATCAGTAATTATAATATAAAATAAACCATTAGTTATAAAAAAAGTCTAAATGAGCAGTTAAGTGAAGAAAAGCAATGGACTCTCCTAATCAAGTAATCGAACTCTAATTAATGATCGATGAGTTCCAACATCAATTGATAAGGGGCTACAGGCACTGGTGCATGCTGGCGGACCCAGGATTTTTAGAATGGGTGTTCGGATTTTAGAGCTAAGTTGCTTGAATACGTCGATACCGTAGCGCACCGTCCCCCAAACACTTATACAACGATACATATATATAGATATAATAAAAATACATAAATTACAGAAATTAATAATTTTTATGAGGAAATAAGCGATATAAGGCGAGCACAATTATATGAATTAAACAAAAAATTATAGAGATAAATGAGAGTTGTATATCTTGTTGATCTTGCCTTTTTTTTGCTATTCCCCATCAGCAAGAACTGTCCATCTAAGAGGAAATTTTATGTTCCTTCCATGGAGCAAAACGGACCAAGAAAAAAATAAGTGAAGTGGGGTGGAGCACACCTAGATCTGAAGAGAAGACGATGACAATAAGTTGGAGGTGTTACTTACTTCCCAATGCCACGCTCCCTCCCGGCTACCGCGCTGCTCCATTCCTGTCGCCCGCTCCCTACCTCCGTGTTCGTTGTGCCACTACACGCTTGCTCGCGACACCTCTCTGCTCACCCACGCTGCCATACGCTCATCTTGCACCACGCGCTGCCTCACGCATGATTGTCGTCACATCATGGCACCACGTCCGCGTCCGCCGGTCGTCACTTGCCTCTAGCCTGCACCTCCTCTCGCTCGCCACTCGAAGGCCGAAGTCGCCTCCCACAGAGACATCCACAAGATGAGAAATAGAATAAATGTTAGGATTTTGTTTATATCTTTATCTCTTTGGACGTGAGGAGGGCTAAGGTGGAAAGAAAAATGGGTCTAATGTATTATATGGGTTGCGCACGAGATACAAGAAGTGCGGGCTGAATTTATTTGCAGATATAAAATATAGTTTTAATACAACTAATAGTATATATATATCTAATATACCTATTATATATTTGGTATTTTATAAAAAAATTTGGGTGTTCATCTGAACATCCATGACCCCTGCTAGATACGCCAATGGCATGCAGACAGTACGAATACATCAATATATGTGATTCTTGCACGCCGCATCCAAATCGATATATACAAGAATTATTACACAAGTGCGCCTCTTAAATACACATCTAAAATAAAAAAGACGGAATAAATCTGTGGTTTTACAAAGTTACTAGATCTCACTCGATGCCAGGATGACGAACGAGTGCACCACGATCCATCCACTAGGTCTAGACATCAGCATGTAGAGAGCAGATGTGAATGCAACGACTAGATAGCACAGTATCAAATTCAGTCATAAATTCATATTATTTTGAATGTAGATATAATTAAAATTTTAAAACTTTGACTATCAATATCTTTTTAAATGTGTAAATTGGATATATGAAAACCATATGTGTAGATTTATCTCAAAAAATATTTTTATAATATCATAACTTTATTGGGTCTTATAAATATATTATATAAAAATTAGTCAACAAAATTGTGTTTCGAGATCATGTTGATATTCAAATTGACATGCATTGGTGACCGAATGGAGTATATAATTAGTGTCCAATAATACGTGCGTACGCTCCAAGTTTGATCGTGAGGTAGGAAGAGATCAAGAAACAAAATAATAGTTTGATAGCACACATGAAAGAGACCTGAATTATATCAGATTAAGGAATAAAGGAATAAAAGGACAGACATATGCACGCAATGAAACACAATTAGCAGGTTGTATCAAAGTACGAAGCCACGATAAGATTGTTTTTTAGCTTGCACGTGTCACTACTACAGAAAACCGTATTACAGACGGTTCAGAAACGTCATCATAGACGGTTTTGTAAGCCGTCTGAATTTATTGGTCAGTAATGATACGAGATCATCATAGACGGCTTTCGAACCGTCTGTGCTGTAAATATCATAGACGGTTTTTAATTACAAACCATCTATGCTAGTTGATAATCACAGATGGTTTTTAACTAAAAACCGTCTGTGATTATCAACTAGCATAGACAGTTTTTAGTTAAAAACTGTCTATGATTATCAACTAGCATATATGGTTTTTAGTTAAAAACCGTCTGTGCTATTCTCTTTTACCCCTAAATCTATTTCTGTTTATTGGCTAGCCTCAGGAATTACTAGCCATGTCCTCTGAAACAAGCAGATCAACATGTACATGTATACATCCAATTCACATCTCAATTCATTTCACAAACATAAAACATTCATTTCGCAAACCAATTAATTGAAATGAAATAAAATATCCATTAACAAATACACAATTACAATAAATGTCAATCTTATCCTAAACAAAAAATTATTGTACGTTGTGGAACTCTCCATCTGATTTTATGACTCCAGCCACCAAAAAGTACGCGCACTCTCCTCCCACATGACAGGAACTGATCATGTATGGTCAAGTAGATGCAAACCATCTTCAATAACACTCACTAAAATTTAGATCTAAATTGTAATGCAAAGAAAAATAAATTTCATTACTAACCATATCTAAGGCAACCAGGAACGTATGAATATTCAAAACTCTCCTACTCCTCCCACCAAATTAACTGACCTGAAAGCCTTGCCTCCTCCAGGTGCAGTACCGGCTAGATCTGGATCAAAATGAAGGCAGATGTGGTTCTGAGCGATGATTATCAATTAGCTTATTACAGACGATTTTTAATAAAAACCGTCTATGATATTCCAGTATCATAGACGGTTCATCGGTAAGAACCGTCTGTGATACTCGTTTTTTCCGACACCAACAACACAGACGGTCTCCAAATTAAAATCGTCTGTGATAGTGTACGTCACAGACGGTTTTGTCAAACCGTCTGTGATTTGACGTCTACTAATAGTATTTCTGTAGTAGTGAATTGAGCTTTGTTGACCCAGTGATAACTATCCACGTGGATACTACATCAGCGAAATTGGAGGCCATGTCATCCAAAATTAGAGTGATTTAGGGCAAAGGGGTGATTTGGTTCTATTTTGATAATTAGAGAGTGAAAAGTGAACTGGTTTGTAATTGAAAGTGTAATTTGAACTTAGGACATAAATTTAGGGAGTAAAATAGACCTCTTCCTTAATGTTTCAGCACTAGAATATCCAAAACTGGCTAAACAAAAGTGATTTTAGAAAACTGTCGCAATGCCAAACAAAACCTAAGTTTGCGTACTCCTCGGTGCGATGGCCCAGGGGCGAAGCCAGTGTGTAAGCATTGGGGTCCAGTGACCCCAATGAAATTTAGCAAACTTTATAGAAAATTACTGTTTGTTACCATTCATCGGTGGAGGAGATATCATCGTGCAATAGAGGTGACCCCCAATGCTCCTGTCGTCTGTCGTCTGGCTTCGCCCCTGGGATGGCCGGCCTGGTAGCACATGCACCATCACTTGCCCAGTAGGTTGCACCACTCGCTGCATGCGTTCTATCATGGAGCGCCTCATTTGTGCGCCCAATTATAATGCCGGCCTCGCACGCCCCCAGCATGCACACCAACGGCCAAGGAGAATCCACCGGCAGTGGGGCTCCTCCCTGATTGCCTTTTTCGGCCGAGCTCGCCAGGAAGGCCGAACGCTGTCCACCGAATGTTGCGACGCCCCAGGACGGTCAGAGGTGACCACTGCACGGCAGGCAAGAATATTCTGCCGAATACAGCGAACTTGCTAGGAATCTCGGCGATGTGGTACATGGAAAAGGAGCACTGGATCGCAGTTGGGAGGATCTCATGTTTCGTCTCCTTGACTACTGCAACAGATCTTATCGAGGATCGGATCGATCCCCGTGCATTCAGAGGTACGTGCATTATTGTGCATGCCCGCCTTCCAGCCCGATGTGTAAGATCGAACATGTGCATGGCACGCGCAGTTAATCCTCCGTTCCGATCTTCTTTCTGCAGAGTGCAAAGTGTTCTTCGTGTGCTTCTAAAACTGGAGGCATGGTAGATCAGATAGCAAATTAATGAGAAGCTGCGGTATCACGTCCGTTCATTTTTGTTATGATAGCCAGAAATGAGGCATACATATACTTTGTCTATTTGTATTAGTTTTTAAAAACTATTTTTGTGTAGTAAATAATTTTTCTACGGTACTAAGTTTTCAAATGGAGTTTGTTTTTAAGACGAGATCTAATAATCGATTGTAGTAGACACTATAGTGTCTTTATTTATATCGACTAAAATCATACGTAAATATCTCTCTATAAATTGTTACTATTTATAAGTTAAAACTAAAAATCAAAATCAAGTCAATATAATCGGCCCTACCATACCTGCTCCACGATGGATTGTTTCTGCGTAGTACACGGGCATGATGGTTTCTTTAATTTTAGACAACCATGCGTGCAGAATAATTTAAGCAAACGTGGCATCTTTGCGAATGGGCATGCAGCCAACCGTTATATTCCGTCCTTATTTTGCTGTGTGCTGATTCCTGAACTTTCTTACTAAAAACCGAAAGCAGAGTGTGCAAAATAAATTGGCAGCTCAACTGTATATTGGTGTATATCTTGTTATATTGAGTAATGTCTGCTGCATGATGAAGAGGATGAGAAAGCAGAGAGATACAACGTCATGTAGTATTAGTCTTCCCAAATTGCCTCTTCTCCACGATCTCATTTGGCCAGAAACACCAATGTATAGGGGTACTAAACATACATATAGGTCAAAGAATGACTAAGAATACCTTTGGTCCTGTAAACTGATTAAGGGCCTCTTTGATTTGCAGGATACTAAAAATATAGGAATAGAAAAATACAAAAATGTGATAGAAATATATGTACAAAACAAATAATTAAAAATATAGGAATTTTATAGGATTAGGTGTTTGATTCGTAGGAACAGAAAAACATAGGAATTTTAGAGTGAAAGGCAATCTTATTTACTTTAGTCTGATTGAACACTAATTTTTTCCTTCTCCTAGTCACTAACAGTGGGCCCATTAAAACCACACTACACCAATCTTATCCTCTCCCTTTCTCTGGCCCATGGACGCACCTATTGAGGCAAACTCGATCTGGATGACGGTGGAACGAGGCAGGGTGGTGCTAGACTGAGGCAGGTGTTGCTGGACGGCGGCGGATGAGCTAGGCAGCGTTGGACAGTGGTGGATCAAGGCAGGCGGTGCCATTCAAGCTCGAGCGTCGGCAGCGGCAGAAACTCGAGCAGTGGTGCCGTGGTAGCTCGAACGGTGGCTGCGGCACTGTGGTAGCTCAAGCGGCGACCGTGGAAGCTCAAGCGGCGGTGGTGACGTGGCAGCTCGAGCTTCAACTCTAGTGATAGCAGCGACGGTAGTCCCCACTATCCCCTCTCACGCATGCACGAGCTTGTAGGAAAATTTTCATCCAGTCGGATTGGATGCTTTTTTCCTATAAAACTCATATGGTTTCATGAACAGTGAATACGAATTCTATGGAATTTGATTAAGTGATTCCTACTAATCAAATGTGTTACAACTTTGATCCCAGGAGAAAACGCGCACATTAGAAATAATTTAAGAGAATACAGAAGAAACTTCTGAATTTCTTTATTCTCTTATTTGCACCCCTTTTTCTTGCTTTTCTTCCCTTGGATGCAAAACTGGGTACAAGTCCCCCCAATATATAGGGATAAAACTCTTCTACTCCTATTCCGATTTGGACTTCAAGTTGGTCTCAACTTCAACTTGAGTTATACTTGAAAACGAACTCTACTACGGCATAGACTCTAAGTCAAGATTATTTCTAACAATCTCCCCCATAATCTTGACTTGACACACTCTAATTTTAGTCTCAATACATTATGAACTATCAGTCACGCCTCCACATGAAACGTTCTACATGCAAGCTACATGTAGGAACTCAACTCAACTGGTACGGGTCCATCTAAATGCAAAGATTCTAAAACATTGAGGTAGTCGGACTCAAATATAACTTACTAAACTCATAATTTGACACGGAACGGTGACACATCTCCTCGACATTCCGATCTCAACTCCGCTTACTTGAGTTTGGACGGCGAACACATCTTCTCAATATCCAACGCTCCTTGAGCCTTCATGTATACCTTCATCTTGATTGCCCAGGCTGCATAATTGCTCGTCATAAGCATCGGATAATGCAGCGAGATAGCAGAACTCTCCTCCACCATCATACTGGATGATGTCTCGTCACCGGTGACACCACTCCCCGGAGTACGTGACATAATCTTGAGCACATATCAAGAACTCGGGCTACCTTAAAGCTGCTATTGGACCGAGGGAACGGAAGGACATGCCGCACGCATCTTTTTCTTAGGAGAGCTGCGCAAAGACGAGCGACATGCGCCTCAGAAGTGCCGCGTGAGACACGCTGAAAACGGAATCGCCGAGACAATTTTTCCAACGACTCGGTTCTCGCGTAGGCTCTGATACCACTTGTTACAACTTTGATCTCAAGAGAAAACGCACACATTGCAAATAATCTGAGAGAATACGGAAGAAACTTCTGAATTTCTTTATTCTCTTATTTGCTCCCACTATTTCTTGTTTTTCTTCCCTTGGATACAAAACTGGGTACAAATCCCCCCGATATATAGGGATAAAACTCTTCTACTCCTATTCCGATTTGGACTTCAAGTTGATCTCAACTTCAACTTGAGTTATACTCGAAAACGAACTCTATTATGGCATAGACTCTAAGTCAAGATTATTTCTAACAAAATGCCTAGACAGTATCCATACCTCTGGATTCTTGAATCCTATTAATTTCCTTTGAAATTCCTATGAATCAAAGAGGCCCTAAATGTTTTTGTTTAGACAGTCTTATTAGGTACATTCTATAGGAGTTGAAGCATGCAAGGAGTATGGAGGAGCTCAAACATTGTAAGCATATTTGTGAAGGCATAAGGGACTGCAGTCCCTCACAACTTTATTTACTGAATCGATATAAAACAGTACAAATAGTACACATTTCACCATGAACTGAAAAATGTACACACAACAACGAACTTAATCAAAGCAAATGAAATGATAAGAAAACTAGAAACAAATTCAGTACCAAGTACGTACCAACTCACAAAGCAACACACAAGTACGTACTAACTCACAAAGCAACACACTACTTAAGCTTAGCTTATAGAGCAGGGCCTTAGAAAAAAGGGATTGACTATTACACAGACGACTAAAATATTTTTATCTCTCAGTCACCTGAAGTTGCACTTTTAATCACCTGAAGTTACAGATGATTTTTTTTTGGAGAGGGCCTGCAACTTTAGTTGATAAAGAGTGCAACTAAAAGTTGTACTCTGAATCACCTGAAGTTGTAGGTGATTTTTTTTTGGAGGGGGTTGTAACTTCAGTTGATTGAGAGTACAACTTTATGTGACTGAAAGATAAAAAAATTTCAGTCGTCTGTGCAATAACAAAACCATAGACCAAAATACACACTAGTTGTTGATATTCCCTTTGTTGCCTATACCCGGGCTGTTCCCAGGAGCCGTAGGCCGGGAGTCCGTGGTCGTCATTGGCATGCCTTCACCGTCTTGCCCTGCACTCGTCACAGAGGCCATTTCTTGCGTTGCTCTGAAGCTTCCGTCACCTTTCATGGCGCCCTCGTTGCATGGCTCCTTGCCCTTGCTCGTCGCCGCCATCGTCAGCCGCCTCGCCTCGGCCTGGCTTGAGATGACGATAAACATCAGAATGCAACTGCACAAAACCTTGGAACCCGCCATGTGAGAATGTTAACTTAAGAATGAGGGAAACGGAGAGCTATGTATCTAAATAATGGACTCGTAGGCTTGAGTCTCTACTCTCTACGACTACTCTTCAGAAGTTTCTTGGGGTTAATGTGATAACCTAGGGTGTGTCTGCAGCAATATATATAGAGGGAGAAAGGTGTTTTGGTAGATATGCGGTGTACGTTAAATCTCAACGGTTCAATGAACGAACAAACAAAAATTCCAAGCTTTTTCACGTGCTAGTGCCATATATAGTTAGAAACTCACTCTTTTCATCAGCACGCGCGTGTAATTCTGTCCATCCGAGGTTGACTATTACTAACTGCTAACAAATGCGTTTTGGCTTTTGCTATGAGTAGAAACCCCAAAAGTAAAGGGAAGAAAAACTCAGCAGTATATGATTCTGGGCAACTGATATTATACAAGTTCTTACCGGGGTGACAAGCAGTCGTACTGTTGGGAGTTTACAAAAAAGAAAGATTTATTGCTGACCGGCGCCACTAGCCAGTGTGCCATTTCAGATCTGTATTTTCTTTTTGGTTCCTTTTGCTGTTGAGGAGTCAAGTCTTATAAAAAAAATCTTCTGTTATGTAATTTACATATGCTCCAGGAACCAATGACTACGATGATTTCCATGAAGATACCATAAATTACTAGCTAGTGGTAATTTTCTGTGATTTATCAACCATGCAAGTATCAATTTGACAGAAAATACTCGTTTAAATTGTTATACCGTTCGAATAACATTGATTCACAGCTTTGGGGAAAAAAATTAGAAAGAATTGTTGTACGGTGCAATCGGGGAATCTCCTTGGTTGGACCATAGAGGTGCCCTCAAATTTGTATTCATGTTTTACTTATATCATTAGTACGAATTCAGACAATAAATTTAGAGGCTTCCATGATCAGATACGAAGATAGCCGAGGGTGCAAAAGGATCTAAGAAAAAGCACACAACCACCAAGTGTATTGAATATGGGAGTTCTAGGGTTACAAATAGCCTCCTCCTCTCCTATTACAAGAGATCCTATTTATAGAGAGAGAGAGGTGCATGTAAAGTTACAAGTTTACTCTCGGTGTCTAACTTACTCCTAGGGGTATCTACGTCTTTTACCCTGCACAAGCCCTGCCACGTCCAGAACTCCAGGGTTGATTTGTGGCTAGCTGCCCTGGACTCCTCTAGGGTAGATCATGTGCACCTCGCCTAGGGTCAGCCCTCGATCCTTCTAGGGCTGGTCTCACGGATCTCGCCGTGGTTGACTTGTGGACTTAGCTTGTGGTAGACCTTTCAACGGGTGTCGTCACTCTAAGATGGTCGTGGGTCTGAGGTAGCGTGAGGACCCTCCCCTAACAACCTGCATTCTGCTCTGTCTATCAAATAATCATCTTTGGCCGGCCAAGGAAATTAGCCGTACATATTTCAGGAGATCATCTTTTAATCATTGCACAAATCTGCCAAGAAATCTTTGTCAATGAGGCTCTGCAAGAACCATGAGCCATCAACGGCAAGACCTCCTGTAAGCTCCAACATGGTGGCTATATAATTCTTCCACCGTTCAACAAAAGTAACTTAGATTCCTTGGCCAATTGTCTTTGTCTCCTAGATTTACAATCTCTATCTCTATCCCTAAAATCCACCAGTTCAGTTCTTTCCTACGACCACCCCAAATTGTGCCCCAAGCAGTCATGAGTTTTCCCGCGTCCACACCAATTCGTGTCCCCAGGAAAATCAACCTGTGAAATCAACGATCAAGGATCAATTCCCACCTTTCTCTCTCCTTACCCACTCATATCCAACGATCCAAATCCAAATTCAAAGGCGACGCCCACCTCCCCCGCGCGACTCGCGATCCCAAGCGGACCCACCGCGCCCGATCGGATCACAGCCACCGTCCCAGCGTCGCCTCCTTGACTCCGCTGATGGAGATACTTCATCAACTGAACCCGTGCGCTCTCCTCCCCTGATTCTCCGCCGCCTCCTCCCCTCCCTCTCTCTCTCTCTCCCCCCTGCGCCCTTCTCGAGCCTTCCAGGGGCTAGGGTTTGGTGGGGTGGGTGGGCCGATCTGATGGATCTAGGGTTTCGGTTGCGGCCGTGGTGGTGGTGCAGGAGCGGGAGCGCATGTCGGACGCGCCGGCGAGCCCCGGGGGCGGCGGCGGGAGCCACGACAGCGGCAGCCCCAGGGGCGGGGGAGGCAGCGGAGGGGGCGTCAGGGAGCAGGACCGGTTCCTTCCCATCGCCAACATCAGCCGCATCATGAAGAAGGCCATACCGGCCAACGGGAAGATCGCCAAGGACGCTAAGGAGACCGTGCAGGAGTGCGTTTCTGAGTTCATCTCCTTCATCACCAGCGAGTGAGTGGGCCTGCTGCTGCTCTGTTTGGCTTGGCTGGAATGGAATGGCCTGTTAGCCTTTTGGTTTTGGTGGGTTTGTGCTGAGTTGTCAGTGATTTGGCTGTTTGCAGGGCGAGCGACAAGTGCCAGAGGGAGAAGCGGAAGACCATCAACGGCGACGACCTGCTGTGGGCAATGGCCACGCTGGGGTTCGAGGACTACATCGAACCCCTCAAGGTCTACCTGCAGAAGTACAGAGAGGTGCGTACTGTTGTGGATGTTTGAGTAAAATCGAAATTGGAGTGATTCTGAGATGATAAAGTCGGATTGGTGCTTTGGGAGTTAAGTAGGGCCATCACCAGTTCGTCTGTTTTAGTTGTAGCCTTAATTAGCTAATTTGCTCTGTTTGGCTTAGCCTTAATTGGCAAGTTTACATAATTTTTGTTCAGCATGGGGACCCATGGATGAATGACCCACACTACTTGTGGTACCAATCAACTGATCTAGCTTTGTTGTTTCACAGAGCTGCTTGTCTTTAAACAAGTGTTCCTCTATCATTCCAATGTGAAGCATGCCAAAACTACTGTTTTTTCAGAGGACAGAATGGGTTGAAGCTCTGCTAAGAGTTGTATTGGGCTATTAATCCATTGGAAACAATTTCTTGGCCTGAAAAGCACACACTACATTCCCTTATACATGCCCCAATTATTTGATCCCAATTAATAGATGTATGTAGTAACCTTATATCAAGTCTTAATTTCTATCCATGAATGAGGATAAAACAGCACTTATTAAGGACAGGTAGTATGTCTACCTGAAACCCTACATTTTATCAGAAAAGTTTATATCCGACACAAATGAAATAAAATAGCATCTTTGCGTTAGAAAGTTCCTAAATTTCTTGACTGAAGCTATGCCTCCAGCTTACAGGTCGTACATGATTTAGCTAACTAGCTTAATGAATAAATAACAAATGTCTGTGCAACACTTTTTAGCACAGCTTATAGTTTATGCATAGTTTGTGCATGCTTGTTTTTTGGTTTGTTTGTCCGTCTGACATGTCTTGTTTGTCTTCTGTTTGGTGGATGACTATGCTGATTGCAGATGGAGGTATGTCAATTCAACTATTTTTAATTATGTTTGGTAAGCAATATTGTTGAGTTGACTATTGCCATGACTCTGCAGCAAAATAGGCCATTGAATTCTCAGAATGCAGCTGATTCACTACAGAAGTTTAATCTTAAGAAGACTGCAGTGCAAAAGGCACTAGATGCATTGGCTGACAGTGGACAGATTTCCTTCAAGGAGTACGGCAAGCAGAAAATCTACATTGCCCGGCAAGATCAATTCAACATTCCAAATGGGGAAGAACTTGAGGAGATGAAGAAAGCAAATAACAAGCTACAGGAAGAACTCACAGATCAAAAGAAAGCAATTAGTGAGGTCAAATCTGGTATGTTCTGTTTGGCACCATGGGCTTGTTTGTGGTCTTTTCGAATGCAGTATGCAATGATCAGAGTTCCAGAAATATCTAAGTACGAATCCTATCACAGAGGTACGGGGTCTGCAGTCAAACTTAACTTTGGCAGAGATTAAGTCAAAGGAGGCTAAATTACGAAGTGAAGTAAGCGTGTATAAATGTGTTCTTTTATGAACGTGAATGTGTCCCTTTTAACCCGTTTTAATGGTGGACCTCATGTTTGTGCAGGTCCAAGAAATGGGAGAAAAACTAAATAAATTGCGGAATGGTGTCATTTTGGTGAAACCTGAGGACAGGAAGATAACTGAAGAGTCCTTCTTTGAGAAAGTTAACCTGTGGAGAAAGCGAAAGAGGATGTTCAAGGAGCTATGGGATAATATTACTGAGAATAGCCCCAAAGATCAGAAGGAATTCAAGGTTTTTAGTGCATGTTTTCTTTACCTTTTCCCTGCACCTTAGCACCTATACGCTTCTCTTGATTTAAGATCCTGAATGGCAGGCTGTAATTGGTAATTTTTTGGTTGTCACCGCTTCTTGTCTGTTAAACTCTCTGTTGTTGTCATCCAACCGGCTATCATGCTGATGAATTATATCTATCTGTGCAGGAAGAACTTGGTCTCGAGTATGATGAAGATGTCAGTGTGAACTTGCAGTCTTACAGTGACATGCTGATGAGTCTCAATAAAAGGAGAAAAATTTCCCGCTGATGATGTAGCTTGGGAGTATCTCAAATTAAATGTACGCAAGAGCAATTTTATCAGCCAAACAGTTTCATGGTTTTACCAATCATGTTGTGTTAGTTCAGTTGCCTAGCTGGCAGCGGTAGGGTAGAAAGTTTTTGTTTTTGAGAGAGAGGTAGTGCGATCGAGCCAAGAAGATTTGAACGTGGTCGGAAGCGATTCCAACCACGTTGTAAGGAAGTGAACGTGGTCGAAAGAGTGTTTCGACTATAGGGAACAGTTATCGCCAGCATCACTAAGAAGGTGGTCGTAAGGAGTTGCAACTACGCCGAGAAGACCAGTGCATGGTCGGAAGCGACTTCGACCACGTTGAGGGAAGTGAACGTGGTCGAAAGGGTGTTTGACCACGGTGAACAGTGATCGCCAGCATCACTGAGTGATCGTAGGAGTTTGCGATCACGGTATTTCGAGCGCAGCGACAAAGCAAAGTGGTCGAACGGCTACCTGAGTGGTCGTACGGCAACAGAAGTGGTCGGAACCAGTCGTAATTGATTGGAACCGGTCGTAAAAAAGTCCTGGGAGGTCGTAAGGCCTTTACAACACGCTCGTTGTCGTCAAATATTATATATTGCAGATCAACATGGATGTAGCAGAAGGGCCGATCGAAGACGACGCCGGACAAATAGTTGACCTAGAACAAGACGACTACAGGAAGCGTGCTGATGAGGATGTGAAGTCGATAGTCTTGAACACACAATTGAAGGCATCATCCCGACATAATAAACCTAAGAAGTCAAACAATGCAAAAGTCTTGCCTCAAGTTTAAACAATGTGGGGATGAAAAAAGTCATCGGTGGATGAGTCCAATGATGTTGTCGCCTCCTCAAAGGATCAGTCATTATGTAACATTCATTATGTGACAAAAATATTTGGTTATACAATATATGAGACGTGAATCTTAATGAATCTGATTGTTCGTTTTATTTTTTACAAATTTTATCTTGTTTTGTATTTTACCGTAACGTTAGCACGGGCACACTACTAGTACTCGTATATGTTTATGGAAAGGACAATTGTATTTTTAAAATAAACAAGTACACCTGCTATCTGTGGTGCAAAAGAGGAGATCATTTGCTGCAAATTTGTTTGGTGATAGATGGAGACGTGTTCCTTTCTTGTCGGAAGGAAGTGTATCGGAAGGAAGTGTAGGATCGATCTTCATGGTTGGTCTCACAAGGAAGGTTATAATAACTAGTAAGCATTGGAATCACCTTTGGTTTGTCTACGTTGAGGCACACTTTTAGTGTCATATATTGTAGAGACCCGAATATACAAATCCGGACTCTCCTGTGTATTCTGCACTAGTCCAGGATCACGCTAGTGCACACAGTATAAACAAAGATGAAATATCGAACATATCATGATTTACTAAGAAAAGACTCAAATATTATTAATAATCATCAGAGTACGACCTTATGGTCAAGCTTACAATAGACTAGCCCGAAGGGCTTAACAAAAACTAGCAGCGGAAATCCAAAAGAAAGCGCAGCAGCCAATCGACACGCCCACAGGCTATCGAGTGGAGAACGAAGCCTAATCCGCGAAGACGTCGAAGTACTCTCCTTCTGGAACCTCCTGCTGGTGATACTCCTCCTTCTCAACTGAGCAACAGGGGCATAAAGCCGTGAGTACATTGGTACTCAGCAAGCCGTTTGTAACAAATGAATGCAATATAATATGCAAAGCTTAACAATGGATGGCTGAAGGGTTACTTTTGCATAAAGCAACAATTTAAAGTAAATACAATAAATAGATTGCAAAGCATCTTTAACAAAGGACGTTAAATAAATAAACAAAGAAATTGAATATAACCACAAGTGAACTGACCATTCACTTCCCAGCTCAACCCAACCAGATTTCATAAAGACTCTACCCCTCGTGTGAAATCACCGAGCATTGTCCATGACCGAGGACACGGCTATTCGAATAGTTTTACACTCTGCAGAGGTTGCACAACTGTACCCACACGATGTGATTAGCCTCGCGCTAAGGAAATCACAACAAAGCCTTTACAATGTTCAATTCCAACCCAATCCCGCCCGCTAGGGTTTCGCATCACACCCCCCCTTGCGCCCCGTGGAATGTATACGACACCCACTGACATCCCAATGGCGGAACCAGAATTGAAACATCACAAATTAATCAGCCAGGTCTATCCCATACTAGACATGTGGTTTGCACGATAAAGCTCAGATCAATGGCGCACAAAGTTAAGTCCTTAAGAATTACCCAGGCGAAACATCCACATCCCATGTGCCTCTCGCACCCCCTTTACTGCACGATCAATCGCCCAAGTGAAAAACAATTTTGTATAACCAACACCAATGACACTTCCCATGCCATGGCAACAAGTTTTATAACCGTGGTTAACCACCACATTCAAGTATATCATTAAGTCAAGATTAATTAACCACATGTGATGATAAACCCAACGTGCTAGTGATAAGCATGGCTAAGCAATTAAACGCACAACCCATGTGACAGCTAATATTGCATCACTAAGTAATTTCTCATTCTATGGTGACAATGGAATCAGGGCATTCAAATTATCAAGGAGGAATAATCAATTAGGTCATTAACTACCAATACAAGGGTTTTATAATAAAATAGCAATGCATGATAATTTAAAGCAAAGTAATACATAATAGATTTGAAAACTGGGTTCAACATGATCAAAGGACACGACTTGCCTTGGCCTTGCTCAGTTGAGGGCTCTTGATCTTCGAATCCAACTTCCCCTCATTCGAAAACGTGATCTAACGAGAGAGAAAACGCATTGAAAAGACAAAAAGAAATCAAATAAAATTCAAATAAACTCCAAAAACTGCAAAACCAGAACCAAAATAAAGAGCTCAATTTTAGATGAATTTAGGAAGAAGAATCGGGTCAATCGGAGTTCGGACGAAGGAGAACGAGCGATCTAAAGTTTGCTGGGGCGAGAAAATGCTGGAAATTCACAGATGTTACTGTTCACCCGAGAACAATTTTTGGAAAGGAGGCTAGCGCTGGCGAGAGGAGGCATGGAAGATGAATCTAACTAGCAAAATGGGTTGATAGGGACCTAACGCACACATAGGAAGTGACGGTACGCCAAACGGAGCACGGTGACGGCACGGGCGGCTACAACGACATGGGTAGGAGAGAGGAATAAAATCCGGGCATAGGACATGGAGGGGTAGGGTGAGCACGGGTTAGAACGCGGCTTGGCGAAGCTAGGAAAATTATCGGCTCGGCCAGAAACCCATCGGAGACGGCGCAAACGACGTTTGAACGACGTCGGGAAGGTCAAAGGAAAAACTTAATATCTTGGTGCTCGATGAACGAAATCTAAAACCACTTGGAGGGTAGCTACCTGGGATGGTTTGGCACAAAGTGACGCGAACGGATTGGTGAAAACATCACCGGGCAGATGGGGGACATGGGATGCCATTGGCGGCCATGGCGAGGTTCGGAGGCAAAAATTTGTGGAGGCTTTTCGGGGAAACGAAAGTGAGCACGGCGTAGAACGTGGCAAGGCAAGTCTAAGAAAAATTACGGCAAGGGCTAAAGCTTACCGGAGGCGACGAATCGACGTCGGGAAGCGCTCTTGACCTAGATTGGGGAAAACTCGATTCCGGGAGATTGGCTGCACCAAAACCAAATTAACTTGGCAAGAAGGTAGATGGGACATGATGGCACAATGTGACGCGAAAGGATCACGAAGAAACTCACCGAATAGCTCGAGACACGACGAGCAAATTCGGGACCGGAGGGGCTCGGTGCCGACGGCGTCCTGGGCTTTGAGGGGACTTGGCACGGCTTGGGATGGGTTTAGGGGAGCCAAGGGGTCCTATTTATAGGCTTGGAAGAGGTAGAAACCGACTCCAATCCGCGGATTTCGGTTTAGAGTCCGTTTCAGAAAATTGGAGATAAAAGGCAAACGGATGAACGAAACGGAAAGAGGCCTGTTGGGATGGATTCCTTGCATGATTTGGCACAACTTTTCTTTTGGGAAGACATTGAGATAAGGTCTGGTTTGGAAGTTATGAAGAGAGAGGAAAAACGGAAAGAACTGTACGCAGAGCAGGAGGGATCGATCGGGTCTCTGCCCTGGGAAGAAGACGGATGAACAGTACCGCGCGGTACTGTTCATTCTCTCTATTTTTTTTTGGAAATTTCAAATTGAGCTCAAACAAACTCCGAAAAATCCCAGAAAAAATACAGAAAAATTCCTTGTGACACAAGGAACACAAATAAAATATTTTTGGCAAATATTAATATTTAATTTAATCATATTAAATCTTTTTAATTAATGAAAATTCCAATTAAGCTTTAATTAATTTCAGAAAAATCCAAATGGTGAATTTTATTTTAAAAGCTTCAAAAAGGCTCTGAAAATCAGGATGTTACAAACCTCCCCCCTTAAACGGAATCTCGACCCCGAGATTCAGGCTCACTAAAAGAATAGGTTACCAGGTGCGACTTCGGAGACGACGTTGTTGAGGCTTCCCCTTGTAACGCTATGAGGTATCTGGCTTCCTTGACTTGACGATGTTCCACGGCTTGCTCCTGGAGTCTTGGCAGGGGTACTTCTAAGGTTGAACGGAATTGGCGTGATTCCTTGACGCTTCTGTGGTCACGTGCGAGCAAAATGACCTGGCTCATGGCACTTGTAGCAAGTGACTGATGCTGTAGGGTTGACATTCTCCCATTGCTGATTAATTGGCTGAGGCCCAGACAAGAGCTGGCGAGGGGCTGGTGCGGGGGTTCTGAATCCAGACTGCTGAGGGACACGGGCTGGCTGATATGTGCTGAGACGAGCCCTCTGAGCCTGAGGCATCTGAGATCCTTGTTGCATCACCCTTCTTTTGCGGGACTCCTCTAGTTCGTGACGGCTTTCCTCAATGAGCATCGCCTTATCCACCATGTCTTGGAAGCTGGCATAGTCGTTTCCCACTACTTGAACTTTCAATCCCGGGTTCAATCCCCTCTTGAACCTCTTTTGACGGGCATCATCCGTGGCGACGTCCTCCGGTGCATAGCGAGCTAGTTGGGTGAACTTGTTGAGATATTCACTTACTGACATACTCCCTTGCTGTAGCTCACGAAATTCCTCCTTCTTCATCTCGATCACTCCATCCAAGATATGAGCGTGTCGAAAAGCTACTGTGAACTCAGCCCAAGTGATGTTGTCTTGATCCTCATGAGCGGCACAGTAGTTCTCCCACCATTCTGCGGCGGCTCCCTCTAGCTGGTGGGTAGCGTACAACACTTTCTCGCGATTGGTGCATTGAGCAAGGTTTAGCTTCTTTTCCACTGAACGAATCCAATCATCTGCTTCCAAAGGCTCAGATGAGTTAGAATAAGTTGGCGGTCTGGTCCTCATAAATTCTGCAAATCTGGATGATGGACGATTTGTCTGAGGTGCAAAGGCTGCCTGATGCTGTTGGTTCATCATATTGGTTAAATTCTGCATCATCGTATTCATGAGCTGAGTTTGAGCTGCCATGAACTGACTCAAGGTCGGATCTAGGCCCATTGGAGTTGCTTGTGGTCCCTGAGTTGCCTGGTTTGTGTTACTATCCTCTGGGTCTTGGTTCATCTGACTGCGTCTTGCTGTGTTCCGAGTGTCGACCATTTCTACTCTGCTCTGAAAGAAAGATCACTTGCTGAGAACTGACTCTTCAGGGCTCAATAGGTAAGAGGGAAAAGCAAAGGTAAGTGGTAAACTCGTCTAAGGGGGATAACTAATGGCAACCCTAAACTAAGCAAACACTTAGCCGAAAAGGCTAACAAAAGAAGCGATAAAACTCCGCAAAAAGACTTTTGACATGACTGCATCATAATGCTAGAAGCAAAACTGCAGCTCACATCACACCCAACGGCAAATAAGAAGCAAAACGTTCTACACGATGCTAAAACTATAACAGGGTTCAAATCTAATGGCTCCTATTCTTCACGGAAATCTCCAATCTTGTCTTGACATATTGGGTGCTCCCTTGATCTCGACTTCCCAGCATAGCTTGAAGGATTCCATGTCAACTTTCACTTTGATTGAGGGACACTCGAGACATCTATGGACATTATAGTGATAAGAAGTCAAATTAAGTTTCGAAAACAAGTTCTCAGAGGAGACAAGGAGCAAGAATCCTAAGAATGAGGTAAGAATCAAGAATTACTAGACAATCATTTGGTTGATTTGATTTAGAAAATAAATTTTGAAAACTTGACTAATTCGACCATTCTAACTAGGGCTTCGTCCTACAGTCGATATAGCTCTGATACCATCTCTGTAGAGACCCGAATATACAAATCTGGACTCTTTTGTGTATTCTGCACTAGTCCAGGATCACGCTAGTGCACACAGTGTGAACAAAGATAAATATCATCCATATCACGATATTCTAAGGAAAAACCAAATTATATTGATAATCATTAGAGTACGACCTTATGGCTAAGCTTACAATAGACTAGCCCGAAGGGCTTAACAAAAACTAGCAGCGGAAATCCAAAAGAAAGCGCAGCAGCCAATCGACACGCCCACAGGCTATCGAGTGGAGAACGAAGCCTAATCCGCGAAGTCGTCGAAGTACTCTCCTTCTGGAACCTCCTGCTGGTGATACTCCTCCTCCTCAACTGAGCAACAGGGGCATAAAGCCGTGAGTACATAGAGTACTCAGCAAGTCGTTTGTAACAAATGAATGCAATATAGTATGTAAGGCTTAACAATGGATGACTGAAAGGTTAATTTTGCATAAAGCAACAATTTAAAGTAAATACAATAAGGAGATTGAAAAGCAATTTTAACAAAAGACATTAAATAAATAATCAAAGGAATTGAATATAACCACAAGTGAACTGACCATTCACTCAAGGAATCCACCATGAACCAAGATCCATGAAATGAACACCCGAGAACTAACCATTCACTTCCCAACTTAACCCAACCAGGCTTTTATGAAAACTCTACCCCTCGTGTGAAATCACCGAGCATTGTCCATGACCGAGGACACGGCTATTCGAATAGTTTTACACTCTGCAGAGGTTGCACAACTATACCCACACGATGTGATTAGCCTCGCGCTAAGGAAATCACAACAAGGCTTTTACAATGATCCATCTCCACCCGATCCCACTCGCTAAGGTTTCGCCTCTCACCCCCTCTTGCGCCACAACAACATCAGTAGTAAAACCAAAGTGGAGACTTCACAAATTATTATGCCAGGTCTATCCCATACTAGACATGTGGTTTGCACGATAAAGCTCAGATCAATGGCGCACAAAGTTAAGTCCTTAAGAATTACCCAGGCGAAACATCCACATCCCATGTGCCTCTCGCACCCCCTTTACTGCACGATCAATCGCCCAAGTGAAAAACAATTTTGTATAACCAACACCAATGACACTTCCCATGCCATGGCAACAAGTTTTATAACCGTGGTTAACCACCACATTCAAGTATATCATTAAGTCAAGATTAATTAACCACATGTGATGATAAACCCAACGTGCTAGTGATAAGCATGGCTAAGCAATTAAACGCACAACCCATGTGACAGCTAATATTGCATCACTAAGTAATTTCCCATTCTATGGTGATAATGGAATCAGGGCATTCAAATTATCAAGGAGGAATAATCAATTAGGTCATTAACTACCAATACAAGGGTTTTATAATAAAATAGCAATGCATGATAATTTAAAGCAAAGTAATACATAATAGATTTGAAAACTGGGTTCAACATGATCAAAGGACACGACTTGCCTTGGCCTTGCTCAGTTGAGGGCTCTTGATCTTCGAATCCAACTTCCCCTCCTTCGAAAACGTGATCTAACGAGAGAGAAAACGCATTGAAAAGACAAAAAGAAATCAAATAAAATTCAAATAAACTCCAAAAACTGCAAAACCAGAACCAAAAGAAAGAGCTCAATTTTAGATGAATTTAGGAAGAAGAATCGGGTCAATCGGAGTTCGGACGAAGGAGAACGAGCGATCTAAAGTTTGCTGGGGCGAGAAAATGCTGGAAATTCACAGATGTTACTGTTCACCCGAGAACAATTTTTGGAAAGGAGGCTAGCGCTGGCGAGAGGAGGCATGGAAGATGAATCTAACTAGCAAAATGGGTTGATAGGGACCTAAGGCACACATAGGAAGTGACGGTACGCCAAACGGAGCACGGTGACGGCACGGGCGGCTACAACGACATGGGTAGGAGAGAGGAATAAAATCCGGGCATAGGACATGGAGGGGTAGGGTGAGCACGGGCTAGAACGCGGCTTGGCGAAGCTAGGAAAATTATCGGCTCGGCCAGAAACCCATCGGAGACGGCGCAAACGACGTTTGAACGACGTCGGGAAGGTCAAAGGAAAAACTTAATATCTTGGTGCTCGATGAACGAAATCTAAAACCACTTGGAGGGTAGCTACCTGGGATGGTTTGGCACAAAGTGACGCGAACGGATTGGTGAAAACATCACCGGGCAGATGGGGGACATGGGATGCCATTGGCGGCCATGGCGAGGTTCGGAGGCAAAAATTTGTGGAGGCTTTTCGGGGAAACGAAAGTGAGCACGGCGTAGAACGTGGCAAGGCAAGTCTAAGAAAAATTACGGCAAGGGCTAAAGCTTACCGGAGGCGACGAATCGACGTCGGGAAGCGCTCTTGACCTAGATTGGGGAAAACTCGATTCCGGGAGATTGGCTGCACCAAAACCAAATTAACTTGGCAAGAAGGTAGATGGGACATGATGGCACAATGTGACGCGAAAGGATCACGAAGAAACTCACCGAATAGCTCGAGACACGACGAGCAAATTCGGGACCGGAGGGGCTCGGTGCCGACGGCGTCCTGGGCTTTGAGGGGACTTGGCATGGCTTGGGATGGGTTTAGGGGAGCCAAGGGGTCCTATTTATAGGCTTGGAAGAGGTAGAAACCGACTCCAATCCGCGGATTTCGGTTTAGAGTCCGTTTCAGAAAATTGGAGATAAAAGGCAAACGGATGAACGAAACGGAAAGAGGCCTGTTGGGATGGATTCCTTGCGTGATTTGGCACAACTTTTCTTTTGGGAAGACATTGAGATAAGGTCTGGTTTGGAAGTTATGAAGAGAGAGGAAAAACGGAAAGAACTGTACGTCAGAGCAGGAGGGATCGATCGGGTCTCTGCCCTGGGAAGAAGACGGATGAACAGTACCGCGCGGTACTGTTCATTCTCTCTATTTTTTTTTGGAAATTTCAAATTGAGCTCAAACAAACTCCGAAAAATCCCAGAAAAAATACAGAAAAATTCCTTGTGACACAAGGAACACAAATAAAATATTTTTGGCAAATATTAATATTTAATTTAATCATATTAAATCTTTTTAATTAATGAAAATTCCAATTAAGCTTTAATTAATTTCAGAAAAATCCAAATGGTGAATTTTATTTTAAAAGCTTCAAAAAGGCTCTGAAAATCAGGATGTTACATATATCGAATTCACATTGGATTATAGCCTGTTCAATTCAGCTGCGACTTGTAGTTTTTGGCTTTTAACTGAAATGGTACTTTAGCGGCTGAAACTAGGTGTGTTCAATTCGGCTTTTAACTTTTTGTCTTTTGGCTAAGCTAAATTGAGAAGCGTTGTATTTGACAGTCTAGCAAGTGGTATTGAGTAAAATCATTGAATTACACTAGTTCGAACTTGACATACAAATTGAATTACAAACAATACATGTGACACGCAGACATTTATAGTATATAGAGTACAATAATTAAAATTGCTAGAACACTACTACAATAATTAAAATTGCTAGAACGCTGCTACAATAATTAAAATTGCTAGAACGCTGCCTATGTCAAGCCACTAAAGACGATGCAATATGATCACGTTCTATCTCCATGCGGACAGAGTCTGCAATATATGCACCATGTGATACAGCGTCTTTCCTATAACCTGTATTACCTATATCTTGACCTCTTAGGTTAGCAAAATCTATGTCAGGCAAATCACTGTCCAAACTAAAGTTATGCAATGCCATCATCGTGATAATTATTGCCTTCTGCTTTCGGACATCATAGTTAGGAGTGTTGTCCGGTATAAATCACTTTATCTTGCACATACCAAATGCACGCTTGACGACGTTGCATAGGGACAAGTTATGGAAGCTGAAAACCTCATGCATCCCGCCCGAGTGACTGCTATTTTGGAAATTTGCTAGATGGTACCTCTGGTTCTAGTACGGAGCTAGGTACCCTGGTCTGTTTGGATACCCTAAATCTACAAGGTAGTACTTACCTACAAGAACTATATGATAAATGTCAGTTGTGTTGGTATGTAAGCACAACGGTACATGAAAGATTGTACATCTAGAAAAGGTTAGTCGGAGCTGGGGAGGATGGTGATGACGACGGCAACAATGAATCCGGAGAGGTGGGGGAGCCAGCTCAGGAGACGATGGAGGGGATGAAACCCCTCATGGATCCAGAAAGGAGGGGGTCGTGGACAACGGGTGGAGCGTGGAGAGGCTATGCGGTCATGGACACGCAGTGGGCATGGCTGGATTGGGAGCAGAAGGGAGTGGGGGAGAGAGTGGCAGCGACAAGAGGAGAAATGTGGCGAGAGAACGGGCATGCAAACAAAAGCCTCTTGGTGCGTCGGCCTTGTCCTTTCAGTCAAAAACCACTACAGTGCCAATGAAAAGCCGCTTCTAAGAAGCCACTGCAAAAGCTCTTGTGGTCAATTCGGCTTCTGGCTACTGAAAACCAGAAGTCGGAAGCCAACACGGTTGGAACGGTGCCATAATCTTCAGAGGTTGATGAATTAGTGAGTGGTAAATATAGCAACTGCAATATATATAAATTTGTAAAATGGGACTACATTGATACTGCTTTCTCAATATTGTAGAAAAGAAGTATTTATTTAGCTGATAATCAGAGTCTGCACAAAATTGGAATCAGCAGCATTGGTGTGTTCTTTCAGTTGGACAACTGTGCCTTGCAGCCTCAGGACAAACGATTTCAGCAAACCAAATAGCACTAAAAAAGAACACAAGTTATTTTTTAAAAAAATTGAAAGCAGATACTTGGTTGCTCTACAGCCACCGGAAGAAAGGAGGAGGCGGCGGTGGCGGCACCGTTATTCTCTTACATCTGAAAGAACGTCTGTGAACGAAAGCCTTCTTTGAAGTTTGAACAGATATGGAGACTGGAGTGCAGGACTGCAGGAGTAGCCAAGAGAAGTGTATAGGACTCATAGGCTGAGTTCATTTCGGTTTGTAGGTTTATGATTTTTTTTCAAACAAATATTCTTCGTCGTTTTTAAAGTAGTTTATCGAAACAGTTTTTTAAAAAGGACTTATCAACACATCAATGTTCGATTCGTTCATATAAACACTTATATTAAAATTAAAAATTATCAATCATAACTATAAATTATAAACCACAACAAAAAAAAAATCAACCCATATGCAACAGGCTGTTGGTGAAGAGAGCGGCCCTGGACAAGTCAAGTGGCCGAAATCCAAGGCCTAGATGGCTTCGTAAATCAAAATGGAGCCGATGAATAAAAAAAGGGGCACTGGTGAATAGTGACATCAAGGGATGAAGGCAATAATTGAAGAGGTCTTCCATCTTGAAACGCCTATAGCATCAGTGAGACTGAGCACATAACATGGCGCAACATGGAAGCCCAAAGGGATTACCAAATGGCGACAGCTAAGCAAAGATATTGACAGAGGGCATCCATCCATGTGAACCAGCTAAGTTGACAAAATGCAAATGAATTAGCAGAATAGCAGATGAACTTTAAAACAATTCTCTTTTGAATAAGCAGTTCTTGAAGCAAGGCGCTAAGGCAGTATTGGCCCAACGCTAGTATCCAAACAGAAGCAGTTCCAGAAACAGGTATTGCTACTAAAACCAGCAAATACGCGCCTGAACTCCGGAATTCTGAAGTATACTTGTAGAGATCAAATCAATGTTGCACAGAAGGGAAAGAATTCTTGTGTCCAACAAGTATAATTTCATCTGTATGACACTATGACTGTATTATCTCCAAATTTTCTGATACATACAACAACCACGCCTAGAACAACGGTAATTCCCTTTCATCCATACTCCCAAATACCCAATGGAAACGAACACAAGCACAAATCTGAATCCGAACTGTTGGTGTAGAGAAGCAGCATTCATCAGTGACATAGCTGCAGTTATTCCGAGTGTATTCTGAAGCTAAATTTCATTCCTCTTCTGACGATGTCATCGTGCCGTCGAGTCAACGGTTGAGGAAGTCGCCGATGACCTTGTCCTGCGCGACGGCCTCGTCGCAGCACGGCTCGAGGAGGTGGAACGTGTGCCCCTTGCCCGGCGCCTGCCATATCTCCGCTTCGCCGCGCCACCCGCTCGCCCTGAGCCGGTCGTAGTAGGCGCGGCCGCGGTCGCGAAGCACGTCGCCCTCGCCGATGCACACGAGCACGCGCCCGCACGCCAGGGCCTCGAGACCCGGCGCGCCATCCACGAGCGGGTTCATGAGCGGGTCGTCCTCGCCCGTGGTCGTCGGGCACATGACGCGCCACAGGCTCCCGAGGCTCTCCCGCGCCGCCGGGTCCAGCTCGTCGGAGGCCACCTTGTTGGTGCCCAGGAAGTAGGGGTGGATCATGACGAGGCCGCGGATCTTGGCGCCGTGGGGCAGCCCCTCCGCGCCGACGCGCATCGCCATGTGGTGGGCGATGTTGGCGCCAGCGCTCTCGCCGCCGAGGTAGAGGCGGGAGAAATCGGCGTGGTCGTTGAGCCACGGCTCGTCCCCCGCGCCGCCTGCGATGTGTGAGACGACCCACGCGAGCGCCTCCCACGAGTCGGCGTAGGCAGCGGGGACGGGGTGCTCGGGCGCGAGGCGGTACTCGACGGAGACGACGAGGACATTGGCGAGCGCGGCGAAGTTGTTGAAGTAGGCGTGGAAGGTGGGGTTGAAGGCGGAGCCGAGGCAGAACCCGCCGCCGTGGTAGTAGACGAGGACGGGGAGTTGGGGCGCCGGGGCCCCGGCCTCGATGCGGGGGACGTAGAGGCGAGCGGAGACGTCGGTGGAGATAGTGCGGTCGCGGGAGGCGACGCCCGTGGCGGCGTCGGTGGAGGCGGCGACGAACTCGGAGCCGAAGTAGCGCTCCACGCGGTTCTTGTAGATGCGGATGCAGGGCATCGACTCGTAGACGATCTCGTCGTCGGGCGCGGCGGGTGCGGCGGCCATCGATCGCGTAGTTGGGAGATCTGGGCGAGGGTGGTTGGGGTTAGGGAGATGGAATGTGTTAAGACTGGGTTTCGTCTAGTGATGGGAGATTACGAAATAGTTAGCCACTGAAATGGTAGTTGATATGGGTTACCCAACTACTTAGGGTTAGGGTCCTCAGTAACATTTCTTTTTCAGTTGTGCCCTTTTGACTCTTACACGAAAATTTATACGAATAACTTAAATACCGATAAACCACTTCGAAAAAATTATCTCGATAAACCGTTTCGAAAAAACGACCAAGAAGTCGTCCATTTATTTACTAGTAGTGTGCCCGTGCTAACGCTACGGTAAAATACAAAACAAGATAAATGAGGAAAACAAGTCAGATATTTGATGAGCGCTTCTCATATGATTAGTCAAACATTTAAACTCCATAATATTGGTGCTTAAAAAGATAATAAAGGAGCTTATTATTTCCATAAAATGACCTTATTATTTAACCAAGCTTTTCTGTGAAATGAATCGCAGTATTTCTTACAATGAGTATCTAAAATGCCAGATAGCTAGATCGAAGCAGACAGAACAAACATGAAAGAAGCACCGGTCATAGGAAAGTTCCACATTGCTAATTCGTTCAAATTATAAGAAACTTTTATATGAACTGCACGAAGCATAAAAGATAACATTTAAACGTAATTCCATGCTACTGTCTTTCTCATTGTAATCATCTAAGACAATGGCTAAAAAAATATAATGGATGCTGTTGTAATAACACTAAAATGCCTATACCACCAGTAGGAGTGAAAGACACCTGTAACTCCTGCATTCCAAGTTTGGGCTTCTGCTTATTCCAATATCCACGCGAACTCTTACGTCCCTAACACACCTGCAAGAACGCCGCAACGCAAACAAGCTCATTGGATAAGACCTCAAATCAAAATTGACTCAAGAAACATCAAAAAACGTCTAATCTCCAATTCGTTCTACTCAGACTCCTACCGCGATCCCTCTAATCTCCAAAGATTCCAACTAAAGAACCCGAGAACCGGATTAGAAAACCAGGAAAGGGTTTGGGAAGAACGCGAACCAACAAATCCCCCCCCCCCCCAGCGAAAAACAACAAAATTTCCAATTTTTCTCACCTCAGATTGAGAATAAGACCCCCCCTGATTGGCAAACATGATCAATAGTACACTTGGAAGATTTTTCTGTAAGCTCAAGAAAAATATCTTCCTCACGTAGCAAGACCAAAATAGAGAGGCATGCAGATTGCAGAATGTATGATCAAGTATTGTGAATGCTCGTACATGCCAGCACAATACAAAGTGCCACCTACTAATTGTTTGGTGGTGGCATCACTTAGCAACACATTGCAACACATTACTGCAAGGCATTCGCAATTCCACAGACCGAACCCCCTACATCCCAGTTGGCTATAAAGCATACCAGGAGCAGGAAGTAATAAAAGAGAACTGGAGGTATAAACCTACAACTAACCTTGTGCAGATCAATGGTTCATCCAGATTTTGTAGTATTGCTTGACATATGGGATCATCTGGAATACGAACACCAACCTGCCTCCTTTTTGCATACCTAGTAGATGACCCATGCTTTATACATTGTTTGGGCAATTGCTTGGTTGAAGGTAAGATAAAAGTGTACTGCACATGATTAAATTAGAAGGTTATTTGTGAAGTACAAAACTGCAGTCCGGAGTGAACACGCTGATATCCTTACAGGCCCAGGCAGTGCACGCTTGACAGCACGGAAAATGTTAGCTTGCCCTTGGTTGGTACCTCGAGGAAATCCTGTTGTGTAGGTATCAATGTCTCATAACGAGCGGCACAAGATGCTGAGAGGCTGCATAATTCAGAATTGGTATAAGAACATGGTGCATCTGCAAATAGAAAGAACTGTGCTTGGCAAGAGGTGTTTCGCTCCAGTATAAGCTTCATACAAAAATAATTTACATCTCTGTATATCTTGCCTTTGAATCTCCAATGCCTTTGATTCTGCATGGAGAAAAAAACATACAATGCCAGTTAGACCTGAAATGTCGTACTTCATGCATAAGACATACAGCATGAATAAGATTTGTGTCACTCATCATACCAAAACAACCAAAAAAAAGACTGTACCTGAGAAGGCGCTCAAGGCGCTCAATAGATTCATTGTTACTCAGATCACAGACGATGGAGTAGCTGTAAAAATGAGACTCGGTATTATTTATGTTCAATAGCGCATTGCTCAAATAAAAACTGAAAATCTTAGCATATTTATATCTGTAGGTATATAAAAAATGGCCAAACAAACCACGCAATCGAATAGGACAAATGCACACAATTTATCAGTCTTCTAGTTCAACTTCAGTGGAAACCAAAGGTGCTACAAAACAAGCATATATATAACCAAAACATTTGTAGAGAACTTGTTCACAAATGCACAAATTGCTGCTCCTGCCCGTTATTATCCATGTGTGCTTCAATTTCAATGGGCACGTTAATTTGTACGCATGGGCATCAACTGCAAAGCAAAATGCACTGTGCACGTCCCTAGACCCTAGGCAATGGCAACCCACAGCATACACGTGTAACAGCCTAGAAACGAAACGAAACGAAGGCCAGGTGAAAGAAACCATCGCATACACGGTGTCCGTAGGGATCACGCTGACGGCGCCGCGGTTGATGAGGTACGAGCATTCACAATACTGACTATTCCATTGGAAGTTCTTCAAGCCTACATAACTACAACTGTTAACAGTCTAATATTGGCAGTGGCTTCAGAAGGATTATCTGCAGTGTAGCCAACTGATAAAGCTCCTATGGTAATATAACATATTAGTATTCAAGTCCTTGTTCTTTAGATAAATAGTGTGTTGAGAACTTCAGGTTAAGTTTCCTATCAGTTCATTAAAGCTAACAAAGATTTCTATAAAATCATGTTTTAACGGTTTCAGCTATGGTTCACTAAGAACACAAAACAGTAATCAGTAAAGATTTGCATTAAGACTCCTTTACGGACAAAAATTGTCTATTTGATTTGCATGCATACATCATGGCAATTGGCAATTGGCTACAAATTGAACATATAGAGTTTGGAGAAGATACAATTTACTGAACAATCTAATGATTGAAAGGGCTAGGAAATCAAAAAACAAAATTGCTTCCCCCTTTTTCTTATAAGACCTACCAGGATACTGGATTTAAAGAAGCAGGGGAAACATCACATTTCAAAATAACCTTTTCGTACTGTAGATAGCTCTTCTTATAATCTGATACCAAAAGGATAACAAGCACAATGATGCAATATTTATTAGTATTATTTAACTTTCTGTTAAGGTTGAAATAGTAGCTTACAAAGCCGATTTTGAACCAAAAGGCTCAACAAATCTAGGACTGACATGTTTTATGAGAGAAAACCCAACTGCACCTTGAAGGATATGAGGTCCAAAATCAGAAGTGCTATTGCAGTTAGAGGATGAACAGCTCCCACAAGTGAAACCAATAAACTGTACTTGAACACTGGCATGCATTACTATTTTTTGCAATAAGCTTAATCTAAGAAGTCTAAACTGCATATGCCTTCTCTTTTTCTTTCTTCTTAATCATTTAACCATTAGCAAGGCCTGGAACTGCAGATGTTAGCTAAATTCAAATATTCAAATCATTCCAAAACCGAAACTCAAATGGTCCTTGTTTTTTTAAACTCAAATGGTCCTTGGTTTTCATATCAAACTTACAGATAAAGGGACTTCACATAATAGTAGGATCACTGGATCACAGGCTCCTAACTATTTACTCTGTAATCCTTACATTCTTTAGATATTAAAGAATGTTCACATTGCAATATAAGATGCTGGTGTTTCAATTTTCGAACACCAAAACAAGCACCATAACACTTGATAACTTAGTAAGAAAAAAAATTCAGTTCATCAGATAATTTCAATCAAGCATGACAACAGAAATAATAAATAAAAGAAAACAAACCTTCAAATTATTTGTATATAGAAATTGTTGAGTGATATCTGGACCCCAAATCAAACCAATGCCTCTTTCTTTATTTGGGGAAAGACCCATCTCCAAGGAAGGATCAGACCAAAGCACATCTCCAGGAATCAAATTTGAACCCTCCCATGAAGGGTCAAGAACAGTTCTCCTTGCTTTTAATAATTCGTCCAAGGATCCAAGCTTTATAGTAGTTGAGTCATCGGTAGAATTCACCTTGTATTTGTGACCTCTCTTGCCCTTTTTTGATCTTTTTGATGGTACTACAATCGTCCCACGGAAAATTCCTCCATGAGCAGTGTAGACGCATCCTGCTATTATTGACGCTAGAGGAAGATCTTCAAAACATCTTAAAAACTTCCGATAAACTTGAGGGCCTTGGTCTTTATATTTAACCATTACCTCCTGTTCGAAACCATATACTGATGTACAGTACTTGGATTCGTGATTTCCCCGGAGAAGAAACACACTCTTTTGAAGCAATACATAAAAGAAACAAAACATGTTGATGACCGTTAGCTGATGGTTGAAGGGAATCTATCTATTAACATATTTTTTACAACGCTGAAGGAAAAACTTGCTATTAGGACCAAATCTTTGATCTTTATCGATTGTTGTTACAGGATGTTGGACTTTGTGGAAACACCTGTAAGTCTTTAACAGAACAGAATGGTAGAGATGCCACGCCAATATTAGGGAATGGGTCTCAGACAGACAGAATTCTATGCTGACTTCAATTTGAATGCACACATGGAGCAAAATGATCAAACACACACTTTAATGGTAGATATGCCAAATCAGGTATCGGGTCTCAGAACTCTATGGTGATTTCAGTTACATTGAACACAGAGCAAATTGGCCACACACACACTTGCCAAGTTCAATTAAAAAAAGGCCATAGTATATGAAGCTACAATATTTGTTCATAACTCAATTTACTTGCATTATCCAACACAATGCATCTCTATCTATTGCATCAATTAAGTGGATCCAGAAAAAAGCAAGGAATTGCAATGCGCATGGTGTTGTGACTACAAGCTTAAACGAGTAGAATTGGGATAATTCACCTTCCAAGCAAGGAGGAGGGTCTCGAGGCCCCAGGCGCCGCGATCGACGTAATCGCCGTTGAACACGAAGATACGCTCCTCGGAGGGGAACCCGGTGTCCTGGAGCAGGAAGATAACGTCGTGGAGCTGGCCGTGGACGTCCCCGATGACGACGACCGTCTGGTCGGGCCGCGGGTCGGCGCGGACGATGTTGGGCTCGCGGTGGAGGATGACGGACGCGGCGACGACGAGCCGCTGGACGAGCGCGGCCGGGAGGACGGAGGGGAGCTGGTCCGCGGGCAAGCGGCGCGAGCACCAGTCCAGCGCCGCGGTGAGGTCCGCCACCCATTCCCGCGTCAGGAATGGGTGCTGCGGCCGAGGAAGTCGACGACCCTCGTCTTGTGCATCACCTCGGGGGGCTCGGTCGGCGGCGCGGGTTTGGGATCCGCCGCGCCGAGCGGCGACGCCGGCGGGGGCGGGTCGGTGGACATGGATCTCTCCCGCGATCGCCGGAACCCTAACCCTAGGTGTCGCCAGTGGGGGGAGGCGTGCGGGAGTGGAGGCGTGGGGGGAGCGGCGGGAGTGGAGGCGCCGGGGAGAGGCGGAGATGGGGGAGCGGCGGGAGTGGAGGCGCTGGGGAGAGACGGAGATGGGGGAGCGGCGGCGCGGTGGAGGATGGGGGGAGCGGAGGGGAGGCGCGGTACCAATAAAACAACGCGTACCTCATCGCGTGGCGGCTTCACGTCTGGCGCGGTGGAGGACGGGGGGAGCGGCGGGAGTGGAGGCGCGGGGGAGAGGCGGAGATGGGGGAGCGGCGGGAGTGGAGGCGCGGGGGAGGAGGCGGCAGCAGCGCAAGGTGGGGGGGAGGAGGAGGCGGCAGAGCAGAGGGATGGGGGCAGGAGGAGGAGGCGGCGCGTGGGGAGAGAAGAGGAGGAAGGAGGAGGTGCCGGCGCATGGGGGCGGAAGAGGAGGCGGTGCGGGATTGGGGAGGGAAGGAGGCCGTGGCGGCGGCGGGTGGGGAGGGAATGAACGTGGGGAGAGGGTGCGGGAGGGGTGGGGGAGCGGAAGTGGTTTTCTGGTTCAATGATTCGCCTTTGGGAATTTGGATTTGGATCATTGGATATGAGTGGGTAAGGAGAGAGAAAGGTAGGAATTGATTCTTGATCGTTGATTTCACTGGTTGGTTTTTCTGGGGACACGAATTGGTGTGGACGCAGGAAAACTCATGACTGCTGGGGCACAATTTGGGGTGGTCGTAGGAAAGAACTGAACTGGTGGATTTTAGGGGTAGAGATTCAGAGAAGCCATAAGCTAAAAAGAATGGGACCTAAGCTCTAAGAATTCTAGACTGTGATCAATTTGCACCAATTAAAAAGGGGATTCAGCAAACCTGGCCAAATGGGTCATCCAACACGGGTCCGCATAGAGCACGGTTCGATTAGACCCGGCATGACTGGCCCGAATAAATTATCGTTTTGTGCCGGCCCAAGTCCCTACCTTCTAACCCAGGCGCAGCACAAAGAGGGGTCAGGCCATGTCGAGCCGATGCGGGCACGCTTAGCCAAACGAGCCACCGATGGCCTGTTGATTTTACTACCAGTTGCAAGTAATTTTACTACCAATCACAAATAACTTTACTGCTAGTTGCTGAGTCACAAGTATTTTTATTACCAGTCATATGTAATTTTATTGCCAGACGTAGGTAATTTTACAACCAAGTCATCCTTCCGCGCTTAGAAGAGTGAAATAACCCTAACACAAATAATTTTACTACTAGCCGCAAGCAATTTTACTGCAGTACCATAAGAGTTACTGTGTGTATCGGGCCACCCGCCGTGCCGAGGTGGCAGCTCAAGTATGGCACGCCCCTGTTAGGCCAGGCCGGCATTACCCGTTTACTGTTCATGTCGTGCTATGCCTAGAGGTGAGCCAACAGTACTGTGCCTTGGGCCAGCACAGTTGGCCTGGATTTGGCCCCATCTGGGATTCAGGATTTGTCGCCGATGAGGATACAATATTTCATAATATATGTTTATTTAGCATGTTACTCTATGACCGGTTGGTAATCTATGTATACCATGATTGGTTAAAAGGAATATTCCTAAAGGGAGTCTTGGATGCCCCATCTAGACTACAGATGATTTATTCTCTCAATAGACCCATGTGTGTAATCTTTAAACGCGTGGTTAACAACCTTTTTCTCTCTATGACAATAAACGACTCGGAAAGACAGCACAACCAACTACAAGTATCTCTCTCTAACAACAATCGTCGCTCCTAACCAGAACTGTCGGCATGTGCGTCTTCTCCAGGAACCGTGGTGCGTCTCTTGCAATCTGCACTCCGTTCTTTGTACATCAAGTCCTTAGAAAACCTTGTAACCCAATCAACAATAAAAAACATACATTAGTAGTCCCAAGTTCATTATTCTCTATTTTTATATGTAAGATCAATGCTCAAAACGTTGATAGCTAGCACCGACTATAGGGAACACTGGAATTCCCCACTAGAAACTATGCAAACATGGCAAACCACGGGAACGAAGAGAGTTGGTTCGATCTTGAGGAATACTCCCAACTCGACATGGCTTCGTGCTTGGCCATGCTCGAGCACGGCGACTCATCATCGGAATCCTCTAAGAGCAAGTATAATAAGAGGTTGTTAGTAGGCTATATGCTGAGGTGGAGGAGAGAGAGGAGGAGAGAGAAGAGAGGTGGGCTGTAAGTTTACAGCCAGCTGAAGCACAAGAACCAAGAAACTTTGTGAGAGAAAGGGGTGGGTCATACAGCCTTCAGCTGGCTGTAAACTACTATATGAATGAGCTGATAAGTGGGCTGTAAATATCCATACAACCAGCTGAAGGCTATATTATTAGCCTTGCTCTAAGGCAGCATCTACATGGCCTTTGAAGCCACAGTCATTGATTAGACTCGTTGCTTGCAACACTGGAGAGCACTAGGGAAACCCTGTTGCTCCCTACTACCAGTGATTCAACCACCCAATAGGAAGTAGGTGCGCCAAGTTACTCCTTGCATTCCGAGGACCATATTCCATTCCTCAATGGTAGGAGTTCAACTACCATCAAAACCATCCAGACCTACTCACCAATCGCTCCTACGTATTTCGAGAGTCAGCCACCATCTTAGGGCATCTCCAATGATTATAGCTAGCAACTAACTATAAAACTTCCATATCATCTATATAGTACACACTAAAGCTAGCATTCTAAAGAATTATCTATAAGGATAGCTATTTGATGCTTACATGCACATACAGAATTTATAGAGGCTGCCTCGTTTGGCGTTATAGACTAGTGCTTAAGGAAGAGCTGGCTCGATTTTTTTTGCATACTCTCTTTCCTCCACATAGGATATATGCTGATGTGTACATGCATATAGCTAGCTGACTCAGATCATTGGAGATGCCCTTATAATGACCATTATGAAGTTACCTCCACCGCAAAATCGGTTGGGGATGGCAACCTTATCTTTGCACTCGGCAGCTCGACGCTTGAGGCTGGCTCCTCCACACAAACAACCAAAGACACTAATTGCATTCAATAAACCTTCATGGAAAGAATTGATAAAGATGGTGATCCAATGTCCATTAGTTTTGACACAAGCTCAGAAAAGCTGACCACAAGGTCAATGCAATCAACAATAATGATGGACTTCCCGATCGTGTTAATTCATAGAATGCTGAGTGCACACCCCCTGCCCAAGATGATAAGCATTCTGGAACACTACCTGCCGAAAACAAAAATAACATAACTCCTTAATGTGAAGACATTGAGCCAAGCATTCATGCCTCAAGGAGTCCTTTGAACGGGGAATATCAAGAGGGTGATGAAGTCGATACTACAAATCCAGAAGGGATCACATCACCCTTGAGTGCATCCAATATCGAGGCATTCCCCAAGCCATGTTGAGAATGATTCGATAACTGTCCGTAATCTACAACTAGTCCATGAAATACTAGATAACCCAAAGCCCGACCTTGCAAGGGCTCCGGGACATGATAAATTTGCAGGGTGGATATCGCAAATCCTTCATACTGCCATGGCATGGTCAAACAGGTATTACAACTAGTGAACTAGAAGGCACACCAGTACTTCGAGAGAGGTTGTACCCATGCCACAACGTGGCAACTATATTCCTCTACCAATTGATGCTCGTCAGGCTGACCATGGAACAAGTGCACAGACAAGTTGAAGAACCAATACTTGATCTCAGCCCTAGAACCTTGGTAGGAGGTAACTTCGCTTTGACACTGGAGACAACAGAATTCTACACCGATAGGAAACACTTCGTGACCTTCTAGCAAGAGATCTACATCATCGCCTCAATTGGGTAACTGGTTACAACCTAAGGTAGAATGTCTTTGATCTATTGGGTTCTTACAAATCCCCATTCGATTACAAACGCAATCTCCCCATTCGATTACATACACAATTGCTCACTGACAAATTACAACCCTACTTATTTGCAAAGGAGGTATGTGTTTGATGTGAGAAATCGCTCATAGATTTCTCTCCCTAAGGTATAAGATACGAGCGTGCCAGTGTACTAAAGTACACAAAAAGAAATAAATACAATAAAAGATAGGGAAAACATGTATTTATTCATTCATTTGAGAAAAACAAAATTACAAGTTCCCTTTATATATATGTGCTCCGTAGCCTACTTTGCATAGCAGATCTGATATAGACAACGTGGTGCCCTGGTTCCTGAGGCCTCGGAAGGCTCCCGGTTAATTACATCCGTGGGGTAAACCTACAGAATACCTTCGATTAAGCTGTGCATTGGTTGTCGTCTTTAGTCTTTGCTTTACGTTCTCTATGCCAGGGATAAATGATTAATGAAGGTGTGGGCATTGGCATTATCCATAGCTTCATCAGTGTATGGGGTCATTGATAGCGTGGTCGTTACACTTGACCGCGCCCACCCGTGCCATTCAACCTCACCGGTATCGAATAGACACAACAGAAGTGATTTGAAGTATGCATGATTAACGTCTAGCATGACCAATCTGACAACAATGGCGGCGAGAATCGGTGTTATAGGTATAGCCTGAGTAGAAGAATTAGTAGAGCAAGCCACAGGGGTCAAGCATCAATGTGATCGACAGTCATCGGAAACCATCCGTGGTTGAGATCCATCGGGAGATGCCCATGGTCGAAAGTTACTGTGATCAAACTCATCGAGAAACGTTTGTGGTCAAAATTCACAATGGTCAAAATCCACCGGAGGATACCTGTAGTCAAAATCCATCATGATCGAACTCATCAAAAAATGTCTATGGTCAAAATCCATCGGAGGATACCTATGATCGAAATCCATCATGATCAAATCCCATTGGGAGCACTTTGTGATCAAAAGTCACTGTGGTTGAACTCATCGGAAGATGCCTATGGTTGACAATCATCATAGTCAAAATCCATCAACATTTGGTTGGGGTCAGAAGTCACTATGGTCAAACTCATCAGAGGATGTCCGTGGTTGACAGTCACTATGGTCGAACTCATCGAAAGATATCTATGGCCGAAATCCACCGTAATCGAAACCCATCAGAAGACGTCCGTGGTTGGAATGCACCTTGGTCAAAACTGAGAGACCATGTGGAGGTCATTCCATGTGTGTGATGAGTAATTGACATCGGTTTAGGAAAGTCGAGTTTGATTTGGTTGGTTCGGACCTTGACGTTGCGTGGTGCAATCGGGCTCGGTCGAACTTGGTCAAACTTGGTCGTATGGGATTAGGATGCTTATTCCTTTGATTTGACAGGTTTGGGCTTCTTCATGAGTAAGTATGGTACATTGATGTGAGTTTTGCTTACATGTGTCGAGCGGTGCTATTTGATGTGTTTCTTGTCTGTGTTGGCTGCAGGACGTCGAGGCGGAGTCGTGGCGAGACACGAGGTGACCGGACTAGGCGCAGGTGGCGCTGAGGTCAAAACGGTCGGGATGTGTCGAAGACGGCGGAGACTCGAGGTGGTTGCGAGGCTTGGACGACAAGGAACGCGGAAGCTTCCCGGAAGGTGCAGGAGGGGCGAATTGGTAATTTCGCGAGGCTGCACAAGCGGGAGACGGTTCCATTCGGTTTAGCGGGCGTAACGGGTTGGAGACCCGTTAGCCAGAGGCTATAAATAGGTGGGAGGGGATGCATGCACCTCCATGACTCTTGGTGGTTGTTAGGGTTTGCTTTAGTCAAAATGGGCTTTAGAGGGTTGTTTTGGCTTTAGGCTTTAGTGGTTGGAAGAGGGCAGAGTGTGTCTCCCTGGTTGTGTTCGTGTGTTCATCTCTCCAAGAAACATGTAGGGTGTGTATTCTTGAGATTGTGAGAGGGAGAGGATGGATTGATGAACTTGTAATCATTCCTCTTATATCAATCATGTATCTCCTTTCGTCTTTATCTATATGAGATGGTGTTGTTTGAGTTTGATTCAGTTCTTGTCCCTCCGTTCGTTTTTCTCTTCGATGCCCTCTGTGCCTGATTCATGAGATTTTCGTTTTTACGTTGTTTCTTGGTGTGGAGGTGTAAAATGGATTGCTCTATGTTGGGATAGTGCCTCAAGGTCATTTGATCGAGTTGTCCCAAGAGTAAATCAAGTTTAATCTCAGATTTGGCTGTTTGAGCTTCTCTGTTCTTGTTTTTCCTCTCTAGGGTTTTGGTGCAATTCTCGTTTCCCTTATTGAGATGGCTTGAAACTTGGCATGAAAAGTCCAGGAGCTATTATCTAGCTATCCTTAAAGTTTCAGGGCCAAAGGATCAAAGATCAAATGGGAATTTGAGTTTTTGTGCTGCACTCTGAATATTTTCAGTTTTTGGGTCAAATCCCAAATTCATGTTCTTGAGTTGAGTTATTCTTGTTTCCCCAGGCTCCTCAGGCTATTTTGGTTGTAGCCTTGTCTTTCTAGGCATAGAAATCCAAAAGGGAGCCCCAAATTTCCTTGCAGTTTGGAGTTTCAGTTTGCTGTCTGAAAAATCAGGAACTCTGGGCTGCTGTCACCCGAGGGGCGGTCAGACCGCTTCATAGTAGCCGGTCAGACCGGGCCCAACACGTCGGTCAGACCGGGGTGACTAGGCCGGTCTGACCGGCGGCAAAATTGCGGTCAGACCGCCCGGTATGTTCAAGTTAGGCCGGCCCCTCTGTGCTTTGCGTTTTCTCTCGATTTTTCTTTTGGATTTCATTTCTCCTTATTTGTTATGATTTCTTGAGGGTCCAGAGAGGTTAATTTCTCCTCTTCATAGCTTCTGGTAACTATAGGAGAGGAGACTAGGAGCTAGTACTTGTCGGGGGATAAATTTTTAGAGAGCGCCATTCACCCCTTCTCTGTCGCCATTTCGGTCCAACAAAAACCCATCGGAAGTCCTTCGTGGTCAAAAAGCCAATGTGGTCAAATAGCACCGTCATCGAACATCACCATGGTTGAAAAGCCACTATGGTCGAAACCATCGGAAGATTATTATAGCAATTGGTCAAGGGAAGTACTCGTTGGAGTATTGGAGCCATCGACCTCCAATGGCGGTTGTAAGGCATACTCGCAAAGCACCTAGTTGTAAGGAGTACTCGTTGGAGTACTAGAGCCATCGGCCTCTGATGACAGTCGTAAGGCGTACTCGTAAAGTGTCTGGTCATAAGGAGTACTCATTGGAGTACTAAAGCATCGCAACCGTACAATGAGCGGTCGGAAGTGCTCAAGCACCTAGGGCAGTTAACATCGTCCAAGTATGATGAGTGGTCGAATGCACTCAACTTCGATAAGGGGTCGGAGGCATTCATCTTTGAAAAGCAGTCGCAGGCTCTCTACTATGACACGCGGTCGGAGATGCTCGACTCTAGGAGGTGGTCGGAAGCGCTCGAATCCACTAGGCGGTCGGAGGTGTCCATCTCTGGGAGGTGGTCGTAGGTGTCTATCTCCAGCAACCAATCATAGATGGTTGATGGTTGTAGGCACTTGATCATCGCGGGCAATCGGCAGTAATTGGAGGCTTGACTTCAGCCAGTGATCGGAGATAAGCACGACTTTTGAAGCGATCAGAGACCTCGGTTTTGTGAAGCAATCGGCAACTTGACTTTAGCCAGCGAAGTGATCGGAGGCTTGACTTCAGAAGCAACCGAAGACCTCGGCTTTATGAATATGTTGGAAAGCGATCGGAGGCACCTGACTTTGGCCAGTGATCGGGGGGCACGACTTTGGCCAGCGGTCGGAGGCATCCGACTTCAGCAAGCGGTCATAGATGGCTAATGGTCGTAGACGCTCGATCCTTGCAGGTGATCAAATGTGCCTGAGCTCAGCCAGCGATTGGGGATGCACGGCTTCGGTCGATGGTTGGAGGTGTCAGGCTTCGGAAGCGATCGGAGGCACACGGCTTTGGAAGCGATCAGGGTGCTCGACTGTGAACAGAGGTCAGGAACACCCGCCTTCGAAAAATGATCGGGGACTTTAGTTTTTCAAGTGATCGGAGGCGCTGACTTCGGCCAGCAATCGGAGGCTCGCAACTTTGAACAGTGGTCAGAGATGCCTGACTTTCACTGGCTATCGTGGATGCATGACTTCTGAAGCTATTGGAGGCGCTGACTTCAGTCGACAATTGGGAACATCCTCAGGGGTCATGAGCTGCATCTCGGTGAGCCTCAGAGCACCTGAGCGGCCATAATCGCTTGGCGATGTTGCCATCATAGCCGCCATTCATCATATGCAGAGGAAAGAGAGGCGAGAATATTTTTACCATTCTCAACATAGGATGTCATGGCCTGGGCTTGTATAGATTGTTGCCTCGGGTCTCTCTAACTTCTCCTTCTTCTTTCTCTCTGCCTCTATTTCTCTGTGGGTACGCTTGCATCTTCGCCCTGTCTGCGTTGCGTCTGTGATTCTTCTGCATGTGTCTCCCTCCTGTCTTCCCTGTCCTCCCCCTTTTATAGGCACAAGCAAGGGTCGTGGGCCTTGTACGTGGTTCCCATGCAGTGTCAATCATGCCGTTTAAATTGAGATAAGATTCCTGATCGACTACGAATTAGTTACCTTCTAGAACTCTGCTTTCCGTTGTGAAGACGATGCATCCCAACTCAATCTTTTCTTTCCATCCCTGGGCCTAGGTTTGTGTAAATTAGCCACGCGCCTTGCAATTGGTCAAGAATATGCAGTCGTATGAGGCACGACGCCGCAATTGATTGAACTGTGGTCGTATGAGGCACGGCGCCATGGTACTCATAAGCTTATAGCACCATGGTTAGAAGGCCGGGAGGGAGGTGTGATGGTCAAAGCAATGGTTGACACAACGTGGTCGTGACAATCGGTCAACACAGTGCAATCGATACAACGTGGTCGAAATAGCCGATTGACACAGTGTGACACAACGTGGTCGTAACAGCCGGTCGACACAGTGTGACACAACGTGGTCATATCAGCCGGTTGACTTAGTGTGACACAACATGGTCGTAACAGCCGGTCGACATAGCACAACACAACGTGGTCGTATCAGCCGGTTGGCACGGTGTAGTCGATACAACGTGGTCGAAGACTATGCTCGACACCCCCTGTGGATGAAGACGTGGTCATACAACATGGTCGTGCCGATCTGATCAACACAACATAGTCATAACGGCCAGTCGTCAAAACATGGTCATAGATCAGAGAACGTGCTTGACACATGTGGTCGCAAAACATGGTCGTATCAGCATGATCATCACAGCAACACGGTTGACACAATGTGGTCGATGACCCACGAACTTAGGATTATCTTGGCACATATATTTCCTGGTCAGCCCAAGACTTGCAGCCATATGAGGCGCAATGTGTCGACCGTGCATCGACAGCTTGGGGACCAGGTTGCGTATCGTTTCATGAGCCGAACTTAAGTAATTTGAATCTTGGATAGCATATGCACGTATTAAAACTTCTTTCCCAAACATACACCTCAATACTTGCTTTAACTTAAAAATATTTGTACAAAAACTCATCAAATAGTATGATCCCATAACAGGTTGTCGAGCTTTTTTAGTAGGTCTTCAAGCGGTCACCTGGCTAGAGAAGTTTCAACTAGCTAACTTGAAGAAGTTCCTTGGGAGTCAAAACCTATTGGAGTTCCTTTAGATCTATACAATTGTGATTTGTGCTGCTGGAGGAGACCACAACGTCATGGTGAACTACCTTCCCACCATTATTGTGGGTTCGACCCGATCTTGGTTGCTTAACCAACCAGTTGGATCGATTTACACTTGAGAACAACTCTGCAACCTATTGTTGACTAACTTCTAGAGCACCTATGAGCACCCTAAAAAAGAATGTGACCTTCATCGTCTACATCAAGAACCCAACGAGACACTAAGACAATTCATTGAAAGATTCAATCAGGTTAGCAATTTCATTCCTAAAATTATTCTTCCGTCATTCGGGCTTTTAAGCAGGGAATGTGAAACTGGAGGTTCACAGAAGACATAAATTTAAATCCTTGTCAAACCATTGTTGAAGTCTTCAACATAGGCCAATGGTATGCCACCACTATTGAAGCGGTGGAATGGAACCAAGCAGCCGATCAGGGTGACTCCAGCTCTCAACCACCCTAAAGAAAAGAACATAAGAAGAGTGGCAAATCTGATCAAGTCAAAGGCAAACCTATTAAAGGGAAGAAGTCGCAATCAAGAAGTTCCAAGGAGGTTCTTGCCATTATCAGAAAAGATGGCAAGACTTCGAAGCAGTATCTTGATCGAGGCAAGCAAAGAAGCTTTGATGAAGAACCCAAAAAGAAGAAGTGGTGCCTACTTCATAAAAAAAGTAGGACATGGTCTTCACAATTATCGTGTGTTCTAGTGCAAGCTTAAAGATTACTACACTGGGAAGGGACCTTTTCCCAACTATTCCTAAAACAGGGGAGTCTAGTGGTAAGAAAAGAAATGATGAGGACGAAGACATGTCATTTCAGGACCTTGAACACACCATTGAAGTTATATTTGGTGGTTCAACAACATATGAATCTAGAAGACAACTCAAGATTGTGGAACGAGAAGTAAACTCACTGGACCCACTGGTTGTGATTGCAAAACTAGCTAAGTGGGCATAGGTGTCTATCTCCTTTGATAAAGAAGAATACTCGATCCCCTCCACTTGACCAGGTATATTTCCTATTATTGTTTAACCTATGATTAATAATTGCAAGGTTAATCGTGTCTTGGTCGATGGGGGTAGCTCCCTAAATATATTATTTACTGGAGCTCTAGATGAAATGCAAGTACCTAGAACAAAGAACAAATCGATAAGATATGCTTTCCATGGTATCGTACCAAGATCCACTGCTAAACAAATTGGGCAAGTGTCCCTACCGGTGACCATTGGGAGCCCAAATAATTTTCGAACATTAAAAATTTTGTCCGATGTGGTTGACTTTGAGACAGCCTATAATACTATACTTGGCCAACCAACACTAGCAAAATTTATGATCGCTACTCATTATGCTTACCAATGTTTAAAAAACTAGGTCTGAGAGGGGTTACACCATACATTGTGACAAAAAGATGGCCCTCACTTTTGACAAAAAGTTCCTTGAATTGGCAGACCAACTGCCTTCTCAGGATGTCAATAGTGTTCAACCATTGATGAAGCAGGCTAAACTAAAAGTCACTCCCAAGCCAAACCAAGACCGTTCGGGTCGGGGTGGGCCTCAACTCTGCATAGGAAGATGTGCTCATCTCCTTCCTTCAGGCAAACACCAACATCTTAGGGTGGCAGGTGTCTGATATGCTTGGAGTCCTCAGGGAGACGATTGAGCATAAGCTAACCCTTTAGCCTAGAAGAAAGCCAATAAAACAGAAGTTACAACACTTTGGCCCAACTGGTGAGAAGCTATCCAGTCGGAACTGCACAAGCTAATAAAGGCAAGTTTTATTAGAGAAGTCAATCACCTGAATGGTTGGATAATCCTATAATGGTGAACAAAGCAAAAGGTAAATGGCGTATGTGTGTTAATTTCACTGATGTAAATAAAGCTTGCCCTAAAGACGATTTTCTATTGCCTAGAATAGATCAATTAGTTGATTCTACTTCAGGTTGTGAGTTATTAAGTTTCCTATATGTTTATTCAAGTTACCATCAGATCAGCATGAATAAGGATGATGAAGCGAAAATAACCTTCATCACCCCCTTTGGTATCTTCTGTTATGTAAAAATGGCATTTGGTATGAAAAACATGCTAGAGCTTCCTTTCAATGTCTAATGCCAAAAAAAATTGTCTTCAACTAGGCCAATGTGTTACAGGCTTGTGCTGACGATTTAGTAGTAAAAAACATTAAATGAAAAGATCATATCTCTTATCTAAGAAAAACTTTTGAAAACTTAGAAAAGCATAGCTTAAAACTCAATTCAGAAAAATGTATGTTTGAAGTTTCATCTGGAAAGTTACTTGATTTTCTTGTCTCTGCATGAGGTTGGGGGCTAGCATAATTGACTTTCTTTTCTAGTTCCAGTGAACCTGTTCATCTTTAACCAGTTAACAGGTGGGGTCTAGAATCATGTTCAATCATTGTTAAGTAAAATTTCTTTTAATAGATTGCTTAATAAATAATGTTTCTTCTAGAAATTTAATTTGCAGGAAAAATATGGATAACACAAGTTCAGTTAAAATTACTTAAGTTACATACTAACAAAGTGCTTGATTAATCAGTTCACATCCATCACAGGTTATCATATTATTACAAGCCAAATATATTCAATTGTCTTCCTTATCAAAGGGTGCAGCAGCCCCATCCCCTTGACCCGGGCGCCGCCGGGGAGCTCCTCCGTGCCAGCGCGGAGCGTGACGTTGTGGGCAAGGTTGCCACCAGCTCTGAACCCGAGCACGAACATCCGCTCCCGGTCACCGTGGTCCCAGTATCCCGGAACCACGGATCGGCGCCCTCCGCCGCCCACTGCAGCGCGGCAAACGCATCATCGTAGAAGGCGGGGACCGGATGCTCGGGCGCGAGGCAATAGTCGACGGACACGGCAAGGAAGCGTGCCCGGGCGCAGAGAAGGTTGAGGAAGCCGTGCTCGGGCGCGTCCGCAGCCGAGCCGACGACAAGGCCGCCGCTGTGGAGGCAGATCACGATGGGAAGCTTAATGTCCGCGCTGTCGGCGACAGCGCGGCACGAGGAGATGTCTGGGAGGTAGAGGCGGGCCCACAGGCTGGTGGCCGGGTCAATGGTGAGTTGGTGACGTCCTTGGCGGCGATGCCGGTGGCGGCGTCGACGGAGGGCGGGACTCGTTTCACTGGGAGGAGGGTCTCGACGCGGCCGCTCTTGTACTGCCGGATCACCGGCACGAACTCGAACGTGACCTCGGAGTCAGGATCCATTTGCACGATATCGTGGTATGCTGATGGCACGGTGGTTATCGGGCAGGTTGTGGCAATAGAGCGAACGGGCCACGCAGGGTCAGCATGGCGGCGTATATTTGAAGATGGGGGGAAGCTTCTCTTGTAAGATTGGAGCTTGAAGAAATGGAAAGAGCTTGACTGCATGGGACACGTCAGGCGAGTGAGCCGATGGCGATAAACTTATGCTCCTCTCCAGATAGCACTTCCAGGAAGGGTTTTTTCACAGGGGGGCCTCACGAGAGGTTCCTCCTCCTTAACTGTTACGTAGAGAAGTAGAGCCTCACGTGAGCCCTGTCCCATATAATTTTTTTCCACATTTTCAGATAAGTTAAACTACAGAGTCAAATTCTATACCATGTATGAGAAGATGTCCATATGGGTAGGGGTGCATTTTCTTGAGAAAAGCATTTTTACCCATCCACCGTCCATCCATCTCGATTCTCGAGGTATGCGCCTATATTTCCCCAACATACCGAATGCATACACTCGTCAGAAACCTCACCGCAGCCGTTGCCAGGAACCTTCCATCGCCACCCGCAGGAAACCTTGCCGTCGCCCGCCGGCAACCTCGTCGAGGCTGCTAGAAAGCCCATCGCCCGCTGGAAACCCCGCGTGTCACCGGAAACCCCGTTCGCATCGCCCACCGCCGCTAGCTGCACCACTGCACCACGCCAGCGCCAGATCCAACCGTCCAGAGCACCACTGCCGCCGGTCGCTACAGGAGAGAGAGAGAGGTGAGACCGAGTGAGAGAGAGAGGAGAGAGAGGGGGTGGGATTTTAGAAATAGATATAAGTAATGGGTTTTGTTAAATATTATCCGGATGTTTTTTCCTAACTATCATCCAGATTTAAGAGTGTTGAATTAGAGATCCAATAGCCATGAATTCTCCCTCCTCCCCCTTGAATTCTACCCCCTCCTCCTTAAAAAAATCCCCCCTTCAAAAACAAGGCCCCTTGATCTCTAATTCAAAGGTCACAATTTTGGATGATAGTTAAAAAGAAAACATCCGGATGATGTTTAGACACTCCCATAAGTAATATACACAACAAATACAGTGTGGCGCACGAATATCAAAACGTCACGGGCAGCGGATGGCGGGGGTGCATATCTTTACTCCTTAAAAAGGAGTTGGTGGTTGGTCCGTCCTCTCTCACCCCTTCTCACAAAAAAAATCTACTGACTGACGTGTGGCCCCTCCCACCCTGCCTCATGAAACCGTGCGCTGCCTCCCGACCGAATCCGTGCAGCTGCCTCCTCCCACCGAATGTTCCGCCCTCGCCTCATTTCTCGTCGCTCCTCCCCTCCCTCCACCGCCGCCCTCGCCTCCTCCCCTCCCTCCTCTGCTGCTCCGCCCTCGCCTCCTACCCTCCCTCCTCCGCCACTCCGTCCTAGCCTCCTCCTCCCCACCCCGCATCGCCATCGCCTCCTCATCCCCTGCTCCTCCGCTCCGCCACCGCCTCCTCCCCTGCTCCTCCGCTCCGCCGCCGCCGCCTCCTCCCCCCACCCCTCCGCTCCGCCGCTGCCTCCTCCCCTCCTCCTCCGTTCCGCCTTCGCCTCCTCCTCCCCACCCCGCGCCGCCGCTGCCTCCTCCCCACCCTGCGCCGCCGCCTCCTCCTCCCCCCACTCCGCTCTGCCCTAGCCTCCTCCCCTCCCTCCTCACGCAACCGCCGCACCCGCACGCGCCTCCCTCCTTGCACAACCGTTGCCCCCCACCTCTTCCCGCAACCTCTCGCTCCCTCCTTCCTAATCCTTCCTTCCATTTTCCTCCCCTCCCCTCGCTCCTCCCCCTAATTTGCACCTCTGCCGCCTCCCTTCTGCCACCGCTCCTCCCCTTCCGCTTCTCTGTCATCCCCGTCATCCATTCTAGGCAGTAGGGGCGAAGCCTAGACCACGCTGCCACCGCTCCTCTACGTCTGCCCCACCCCGTTTCACCCCTATCTCCACCAGTGCCGCTCATCGCCCGCCTCGCCCGACACCCGATCGTGGGCTGCGAGATCACGTCGTACGTGCTGCTGCGGCTACCCAAGGACGTCGTCTCCACCGACGACGTGCCCAAGACCGCACCCGCCGATGGCCACTTCATGCGATACAGATGGTGAGCAGTTGGTGATTGTGATTTTTGGTTGATTATGATATGCCATTGTGGAATGCTTTAGTTCTGCTTGTGCACCTATGGTAGTGAATTTTGACCAATCACGGGGCTTTCAAGTGTCAAGCAGAGCCTAAGTAGTTGCTAAACTCAGGGAAATATGCTTTTCTTGCTTAATTCTTGCATATAGGAAAGTACAGCTGTATGAATTCAGAGCATTGAGTGCTCTAACAAGTCAGTTGTTTGTTTTTGGAAAATGAATGGATCCCTAAAGAATGTAAAATGCCAATGCTTGCTGTTGAGACATAAATATATTGTATGGTTGGAAACATAATTTGGTGATGGGGTCGAGACGCACTTTGTCGTTGGAGATGAAGAGTTCCTTCCAATCAAAGAAAGGTAAAGATCAATTGGAGCCATGTCTTCAGGATGTCTCTTATATAGTCAATTTCTCTTGAAGAACATGCATCCTTTTTTTTTTTTGAGACAGGATGTCTTCAGGAACATAGTAATGCATACACACATTTTTCCTGTTAGTCTATATCACTCTGCTGTTTTCAGTGTCTAATTTTGTTTGATTTCAAGTGGGTTCAGAGATTTACAAAATTTGTTATCTTTTTAGTGGAGGAAAAAGATTAAGCAGACTATCAGTCTTTAGTATATTGCTCTCAATATTTTAGGATAGAAAATAAAAATATTTATGCCAGGTCAGTTGCTGCTGTGGATAGCAATGGTTGCTTTAGGTTTTGTTTTGCAGCCTCCTTCAGTGTTAAATCTCCATACATGATCCCTAAAGATAGTATATAATAGTTATTATGCTGATGAGGAGAAATCAATGTACTAGGCGATGAAACTGCCGATTCTATTTGCAGTTGCACCAAATAAAGAAGGTGTGGATTTTCTCAAAAGATAAAAAATGTGGGTTTATTTTTATATATGATATAGTAACTGTTCACGTGCACTACTTCTGTTACCATTGTATGTGCTTTAATGAAGACTACATTACTTTGTATACCTTATTTCATTGCATTAGACTATTTACTCTGGTTGCACTGCGATTGTCAGTGGGGGATAAAAGGACTAATCACCAATACTTCTTCAAGAGTCCTGTGTTGGTGTTTTTAGTTACCTCAGTTGAGTGACATACTATTCGCTTTGTCAAGACTAATCTCAAGTACTAATTTTGCGCACTGCATTCTCATATAGAAAACCAAAAATTAAACATGAATGCACGCAGTGTTGGTTTTCCAATGGTCAAATTTGCCTTTTCTTTTTGTGATATTAGTATGCTCAATGCTGAATGCCTAATGGTGCCTGAGCTTATTGAGTTACACTGGGACAGTCAAGAATTCATTGTTTTGAGAAGCCATTGTGCAATCACCCCTACAGCTCAAGCCTTTTTGTCAATTGGAAAAAGGCATGGTTTCTGAACAAGTGGTGGAATGTTGCATTTGCCATGGGGAAGACATTATATAAAGACTGGACAGCCTATATGATTTCACTAGAATTTAAAGGTTCAAGTTTTTCAACGAACTCTACGTTTGATTGCAGCCATCAATTCAGGAATCAGAATTGATTGGTTAACAGGCAGCATATTGGAATAAATAAGATCAATGCATGCCTTAAGAGTTTATTGCATATGTATTCATTACTTAAGGTGGCAAATAGCTTTGTCTGCTTGTGCTATATCAGAATTAAATATATATTTTCTTTGGTTCTTCGTTGCAACGCACGGACACTGTACTAGTCCTCGTAGGGGAGGGGTAGAAAATTTGCATGCGCATTTTCCCTCAACATGTTATCTGGGCCGAATTATTTTCCAGGGACTAGGCCGAATTTTTTCCAGGGACTACGCCGAATTGTTTGTCTGTGAAGGATTAGTTAGGAGCAAAATTTTACAAGGGAATCTGTCATGGGCCTATGGCGGCTTGGATGGCTTGATCTTCAATGCCAGAGCTTGTGGAGTTCTGGACCTTGAATATTGTTCGGCCCTTGGAGGTGAATCGGGCCTGATGCGTTCATTTCCTTCATCAACAGTGTCTTCTTTTCAGGGAAAAGCGCCTGTGCTTAATGCTTATACACGTGAGTGCCCCCACGACTCCGCAGTCTCTACCATTTTATGACCCGTTTGGAATAGGGAAATTTCCCCGATTCCCATTGGAAAATTAAATTGTTTCTTGTAGAATTTTGTGAACTTTACATGCTCTCAAAAGAACATGTGTTGTACTCTAAAACGGAAAGTTATGTGTTGTAGTATCTACATGCTCTCAAAAGAAAATGCGTTGCATAATTTCTGTCGCTGGAGTTGGATAAGTAGTAACAGACAGTTCGACCGGTCGAGGGTTCAGTTTCCTGATGATGAAAGCAGTACAAGTTTGTTGGCGTTGATCACAAGCAGATCCATTCCCATCCCTTCTGCACGAGAACAGGAAAGTTCGGTTCATCGCATCCACTGATCCGAATCATACACACCACGGCTTTTGGTGACCGTTAAGGCCGTGGTCATGTATCACCATGGAAGTCTGCCTGGGATGGACAGAATTCATTCCGGGCACATGCGTATCAGGTGCGGCAATAGTACCATCGATCCTGCACATTTGCCTTCTCTGCTCCTCGACATTTACCGTTCCAACGGCCGGTATGGCAGAAAGAACCTAAAAGGAGAGCTAGTGCATGTACATCAGTACACACTCGACACTACGTTTCATTTTACCGGTGCTGGTTAAACCCGCAACGGACCATTGTCATGCCTCGATCGCTTTCGGTTAATTAGTAAATGAAAAGGCAGGGGAGGGGACACTGTGCAGGTAGTCGTAGCAGTACCTGTAGTAGCCGTATTACTCCCGTAAAAACGCCAGACATTGATGGCGCAATAAGGCGCTAGGCCCTAAATGCGGCCGGCATCTCCTGCAAAGCAACAAACGCTCGCACGACGAGAGGATACAAACTACAGATAGAAAGTGGCCCGTCCGTAGCCGCAGGCACCAAAGGCTCTTAAATGACATGCTGGATCTAGAACGGGGCGGCATTCGCAGCGGCCAACGCAAGACACACCACAGAAGCGCACAAAAATACGCCGAGTTCTCCTACCAACACTGGCACAAATGTATCGCTCTCCCGTGACGCTATGTCTACGGTGTAACTCCAGGGCCGTTGTATAATAACACGAGACTTAACTACGCGCCCGTTACTACTTGGCTTGGCGACAGGAGGATAGCTCCTCCGCGCACTTAAGCACTATGAGCCGGATGGTTACGGATCACTAATGGCGAGTGCCGCCCCCACTACTGGAACGGCCAAGGCTGCGCATTGACCGAACCGAGCCGTTTCGCGAGTGCGAGCGGGACACATCGGCCATGGCACGCACGCCATCGGTCGCTTCCCGTGGAAGCGGTTAAAAGGAGCGCACCACCATGCGCCCATCCGTGCCGTGCCGAGAGAGAATAGTGCGCGGCTGACCATCGTGTCGGCCGCATCGGTGCATATAAGCGCGCGCGGGCGCGGCCTGCAGGTCAGTCGCTGCCACTGTGCCGTGCTCTGGTCATGGCTTGGAGAGTCTTGTTCGCCTTGCTGCTCGTGGTGGCGCTCTGCTCGTCTCTCGGAGCAGTGGTAGAGGCGAGGAGCGCGGAGGAGGCCTCGGCATTGCGCAGCCGGGCCCGGGACCCGAACATGGAGGTCAAGTTCGACTTCACGCCGTTCCTCATCCAGTACAAGAGCGGCCGCGTGCAGCGGCTCATGGGCACGACCGTAATCCCGCCGTCCGTGGACGCGCGCTCCGGCGTCGCCTCAAAGGACGTCGTCGTCGACCAGAGCACCGGCCTCGCCGTTAGGCTCTACCGGCCGAGCCACCGCGGCGGTGGCAAGCTCCCGGTGCTCATCTACTTCCACGGCGGCGCGTTCGTCGTCGAGTCGGCCTTCGACCCCGTGTACCACAACTACCTCAACGTGCTCGCGGCCAAGGCCGGCGTCATTGCGGTGTCGGTGAACTACCACCTCGCGCCGGAGCACCCGCTCCCCGCCGCTTACGACGACTCGTGGACGGCGCTCAAGTGGGTGCTCACGAACGCGCGGAGCGGCCCGGACTCTTGGCTCTCCAGGCACGGCGACATGTCCCGCTTGTTCGTCGCCGGGGACAGCGCCGGCGGCAACATCGCGCACAACCTCGCGATGCGCGCCGGCAAGCAGGGCCTGGACGGCGGCGCGAGGATCAAGGGCCTGGCCCTGCTCGACCCGTACTTCCTCGGGAGGTACGTCGACCCGGCGGCGCAGCGTGCGTGGTGGTTCATCTGCGCGGGGCGGTATGGGATGGACCACCCGTACGTGAACCCGATGGCTCTGCCGGCGATGGCGTGGAGGCGGCTGGGCAGCTCGCGCGTGCTGATGACGGTCTCGGACCTCGACCAGCTCGGCCCGTGGCAGCGCGCGTACGTGGACGCGCTCCGGGGCAGCGGGTGGGGCGGGCAGGCGCAGCTGTACGTGACGCCCGGCGAGGGGCACTGCTACTTCCTCAACAACCTCGAGTCGCCCAAGGCGGCCATGCATATGGCCACGCTTGCCGCGTTCATTAACCGCACCTAGCTAGCTGTCTCTGTCTCTGACTGGCAGCGTGGTTAAGTAATACTAATAACCATAAACAGCGTCGTATAGTGAGAGTGTCCAGAGAGGTGTTACTGTCACCTCTTTTTGTTGTTCTTCGAGTAGACTTCTTTGTAACTGCAGTGACAGGTGACTTCGCTTGTTCACTACAGCCGGAGAATGCGCATGCATGTATACTGGGTCCCCCCGTGAAACTTGGAACGGAACAAAAAAAAATAGTACGGCTTCAGAGGGGGACCGTTCGCTCGCGCTCGATCTACGACTTGCACGAGGTAGTAAAGCGGCAGTGGTACCAGCTCGCGCGCGGCGGTTACTACCCCCACTCCACTGTAGTAGTAGTATTGTCGCGCGCAATAGCCGCCTTGCTTTGCCCCGTGCCGCCCAGTTCTTGAAGTGTGTTCCCCTTCAATTCCTCCGCGCGGTGTCCGCGGAAGAAATAACGTTCGTGTAACCGGATAGATCGTGCGTGTGCGGGAGAACATACTGCACCGCATGCACGTTCGCTATGATTCTTTTAAAAAATTTGGCTCTATAGTGCCACCTAAATTTCAAATTTGCCCTACGCGGCTTGAAATTGCAATTGTGGACCCTTGCCTAGCGTGAAATAATGAGAAGTCGACGCGTGGCACCTTCTGTGACTCCTGAGCTTGGCAAACCGGCATGCGCGGCACCAACCCAGCCAATGCAGCTAGACCCACGAAGCTCCTATGTCACCTGGCCACGGCAGGTACCTGGGAGGTGCTGCGCTCCCGTGCCACGGAAGCACGGGCTAACTCCCATGTGTGATGCTTAATTAGTCGACATCGGATTTAAGCATGTTTAGTTATAGGTTAGCTGCACTGCTGGGCAAGATGGACAGGTAACTGCAAGAAACTATGCTTCATCTGTTGGTTGCTATAGCTTTTCTCGAATTGATGGCGTCACAGTGCTTCCATGGCACTTGAGCGCAGCACCTCCCAAATACCTGCCACGGCAGGTGGCGCGGGAGCTCCGCCGAGGCCACCATCGCCCACGCCGGGCAGGTTGGTGCCATGCATGCCGGTCTACCACGCCCGGGGAGCCACGGAAGTTGCCATGCATCGACCTCCCGTTATTCCACGCTTGGAAGGGGGTTATAATTGAAATTTAGGTGACACTATAGGGTCAAATAAAAAACAACTCGTTCGCTATACGTAGCGTAGCGGCAGTGCCGCAAAGCTAGACCTGCACCGATGGTGGTGCTGTGTAGACTTTGAGCCTAGTTCATCTAATGTTGCGCGCACTTAGAATTGGGAGTCGGGTCGGGCTTATCCGTGCCAGCCCGAGACTCGGCTGGCTCGACACGGCCCAAGCACGGCATGGGCACGCCACGTGGTAGGCCGAGCCGGCACAGCACGAATGATGGGCGGGGCCAGGCCTGAAAAGCTGGCCCATCGGGCGGCACGACACGGTTGGCACGCCAGCGCCTGCGACTACCTCGACCTCGTCCTCCCACCTCTTGTCGCCCTCCTATTGCCATGCCATCCCATGGATTCCCCACAAGACTTCATGGAGTATAGGGGAAGGAGTATATCGGCTTGGCCTGTCCGTCCCCGTCGCGGGTGCCGAAGGCGATGCGGAAGATGACGTTGTTGGTGAGGTTGCAGATGAGCTCGCCGAGGTTGATGACCTCGCCACTGGACCTCGCGATAGGCCCAGCCCCACACGACGGCGAGGACCTCCCCCACCGTCGGACGACAACGACGACCTCCCCCCCCCCCCCCCCCCCCCCCGAGTCCCAGACAACGGCGCGCAAGGGTCGCCGTGGGAGGTGCTGGAGAACAGGCCGGACTGGGCCATGGAGCAGGAGGTCAAGCTAGGCAACAACGTAGGTAGCAAGTGGATGGAGCCAAGCCGCCCGGGGCTGGACCCAAAAGTACAAGCGGGCCAGTCGGATCCGAGTAGAGGCGAACCAACAGAGGCGCAGGAGTGGAGACCAAATTAGGGAAGATCTACTTGAGGGAGGAGGCCGGCGAGCAGGGAGGCCAAGCCCAAGGGCGTAGGCTGCCGGAGGCGCCAGAGCCAGGGCGATGGCTAGGCGAGGGGCCAAGACAGCGCGGCACTGAGGGCAGGAGGTGAGAGTGGGGGGTGAGCTACAAATCAGGAGGGGGAAGATTTGGGGAGAAATAGAGAAGAAGAATGGGGAGGAATGAGAAGAGGGGAGATGGGGAGAGGAGGGAGATGAAGTGGAGGGCCTGGAGGCTTCGGCTGAACAGGAAGTAGGGGAGGAGAGAGAGAGGTTAGATAGGGAAGAGAGAGATTTGGCTCCATCGATTAAATTTTCGTACCATGGTATAGGTCATTGTGTCGTGTAAATAAATACCCTGTTAATTTGGTTAAGTGTATTGTAAATCGTATAAACCCATTAAGCCTTGTTCTGGATTGTTAAAATAAGTTAGATACCGCTATATTAAAACTTGTACATATATAGATTAAATTTGTGTACTACCTTTTATATTATTTTAGTGCATATTTAATTACCTAGATAATTTTTTAACCATACTTAAGCTGCAGAAACCCACTAATAATTATTTAGAATTATTAGAATGAAGTAATTCCATCGGACGACTCTAATCTGTACACAGCTAACTAATTAAATTATCATAAAGTCGTTTAGCCACTCTATGGCATATTTAAATACATTAAATAATTATTAGAATAAATTGAGTGCCATCAATAGAATAAATCGTAGCACGTACCGATTAAAATTAGTGTATTGCCGATGAATTTGTTTGCAGCGCTAGTTGAGCCATCTTGTCACATTCAGATGTCATTCAAAGAGCTAATGCGTGCATTTCTTTTGCTAGCTATCTTAGAGTATATGTATGCATGGTGTATGTCATCTTGTCACATTCATCTTGTCTCCAACATGAAGGGTGAAAACTGAGGTGCTACATTATTAGTCCAGAACATCATCCCTTACACAAGCAAAGGGAACATGGTCTGTAGTCTTCCATTATGTATACACTGCAAACGCGCAAATGCGTAATTGTTTGACTGCAGGGCTGCCCATGGTAGATTGGTAGCATCGTCTTAGACTCTCAGGGACTAGAGTACGAGGTGAGTCCTGAACTACTTGGGCTTTTCGAGTCATTAGCTCATTACACATATGCAGACACAAGGTGCTTGACCAAAGGGCGCTATCTTTATTCTTGCATACAATTATTGCTAATTGTATTGTTCTTCCACTCTGTTGGTTGAGGTTTAACAAATATAATATCAGTTCCAAACTTAAGGATCTTCTTAACATCAAAGAAAGTCACACTTGCTATTATCACACTCTCTCCGATAGACTCTTAGTATCTATACAAATATACAACATATAATACGGTCCTATTTCGTATATGTTTACATTTGGCAAGCACACATGTATGATATAAGACTAGTATATTGTACGCATATTGTTATTTTTCCTCCAAAATATTTACGTCATTACGTGGCCATATTTTTACGATACTAATTTAATGTTAACTAGTTTTTAACAAGACAGTTATGAGAGAAATGAAGATGGTGGCTATCACAACCATTGTTGCCACCGCCTTCGCCGTGTACAGGTACTTCGGGCTAGGCTTGGACTGACATGGAACGAACGCTGGCACGATAACTTTTGGGCCGTGCCTGGGCCAAGTCGGATGCGAGGCGGGCCAGCACGGCACGGCGGGGTGATCGGACCAAGCCGGCACAGCATGACGAGGCTCGAAACATGGTGGATCCAGGTTGTGCCGGCATGGCACGCCCAATGCCCACCCCTAAGCGCACTGTCGAGGTGGTAGTATTATTTATGGACCATCGAAGAAGGGCTGTTATGTCTCTACTTGCATTTCAGATCCTTTTTCTTCCTAAGAGCAAGTATAATAAGAGGCTGTTAGTAGGCTGTATGCTGAGGTGGAGGAGAGAGAGGAGGAGAGAGAAGAGAGGTGGGCTGTAAGTTTACAGCCAGCTGAAGCACAAGAACCAAGAAACTTTGTGAGAGAAAGGGGTGGGTCATACAGCCTTCAGTTGGCTGTAAAATACTATATGAATGAGCTGATAAGTGGGCTGTAAGTGTCTATACAGCCAGCTGAAGGCTGTATTAAGCCTTGCTCTAAATAAATTATGGACTTGTTGTAGGCTGTATAGGCCGTCATGAATAACGACCACTTCTGAATTAAAGGTAGCTTTTAATCGGATGGCACGCGACACACTTGTGGGCTATTCATACAGCTTTTAACCGAGGTTGCTGCACTTGATCATAGTGCCCCCGCTGTGGATGTCGCACTCTCAGACTTTACTGCGACCATAGAGGTCCCGTTGACAACTCACAACGGCATATGAACGGACGGAATTACAGAACTGTAGAAGTACATATAGAACAAATTGTAAGCTATAAACGTCATCGCAGAAGTCACCGCCACCAGCCCACCATGGAAGGCACCTCACAAGTCACAAGAGAACTTTGTGCTTATGGGCCTCACCCTGGACCCCCACCTTCCTGGTAACACGCTGCTCTGGGTCTGCTTGCTCTGCTGTCCAGAAGCTTTTGGCTAACTCCAAATGTGATATTCTGATCATGTGACGACTGATTGGCTCATGTTTCCATCTCGATTCCAAATCAGATGAAATAATTAATTCGGTTCACGACAGGTCCTGACGACCAATGGATCAGTGGGACAATTTTACTACGGGACTACGGTAGTCCTGCGCTCCTACTGCAATCGTACACACTCCCCCTTTTCTTGGCAACCCGATCGCCTTGCCAATTCCGGCCATGGATCCGGACACCGAGGTCGACTTCGATTTCTCTCCGTACCTCATCCGCTACAAGAGCGGCCGCGTCCACCGGCTCATGGGCACGTCGAGAGTCAACGCCGGCACGGACGCCGCCACGGGAGTTACCTCCAAGGACGTCGTCATCGACGCCGATGCCGGCCTCGCCGAGCGGCTGTACTTTCCGAAGGACGTCCCCAGGTCCAAGAAGCTGCCCGTCCTCGTCTACTTCCACGGCGGCGCCTTCGCCGTCCACTCGGCCTTCTCCGCCACGCACTTCCCCTACCTTAACACCCTCGTGGCCGCGGCGGGGGTCGTCGTCGTGTCCGTTGACTACCACCTCGCGCCCGAGCACCCGGTCCCCGCCGCCTATGACGACGCGTGGGCCGCGCTCAACTGGGCTGTGGCGAGCTGCGCGTCCGGTGGGCAGGAGCCGTGGCTGGCCGAGCACGGCGACGCCGGACGCCTCTTCGTCGCGGGCGACAGCGCCGGCGGCAACATCGCGCACAACGTGACAACGAAGGCCGGCAAGAACGGGCTGCCCGGCGGCGTGCGGATCGAAGGGATTGTGCTCCTGCACCCGTACTTCCGGGGCAAGGATCCTGTACCGTCGGAGGGCACGGACTCGAAGTTCTTGCAGTGGGTGGAGAGATCGTGGGGCTTCGTGTGCGCCGGGAGGTACGGGATCGACCACCCATTCATCAACCCGCTGGCGATGCCTGCGGAGGAGTGGGCGGCGCTCGGCTGCCGGCGAGCCCTGGTGACCGTGGCGGAGCTCGACACGATGAGCGACAGAGGACGGAGGTACGTGAAGACGCTGAGGGGAAGCGCGTGGGGAGGGGAGGAGGCGGTGCTGTACGAGACCAACGACGAGGGGCATGTCTACTTCCTTCAGAAATCCGGCGTGGGCGACAAGGCGGAGAAGGAGATGGACGCCGTCGTCTCGTTCATCAAGCGAAGCTCGGTAGGAGGAACGTAGGATCCATCTGTGATCGCCGTGGAATGCCTGATTGGAAATTTTGCTCAGATCATTCCCGTTTCCTCCGAATTATTGTTGCTTGCAGCTTTTTTTCCTCAAGTTATAGTTGGATTTACTTTTCTTGTGGGCTTCAACGATTTGATGCTGATTGGGACATTGAACGATCCAAAAATGTCACCAAAGTAGTGGGTTGATTGTGCCTTTTCTTATCACGAGTGGCATGTAATGCAGTGGTTATGTGATTTTCCGATCAGAGTGATGGGGATTGGTGAGGAGGTTGAAATGGATTGGTGAGAGAAACGCCAGCACAACAACTACAGTATGCCCATTACTCGCATGAGTCAATGGGTTACGGCAGCCGAGCTCCATGCCGAATTTCAGTTTTTTTTTTCCTTCAGATTTTTCAGACCATCGTTGAAGGAAGTTACTGAATGCAAGATTGCCTCTGACATCTTCTCCAAAAAAAATATTTCGGCCTTTGTCGCAAGAACTGCAATCTCTCTGTGGCCAAACACGAGCGAGTACCGACTGGGCCGCGGCCGCTGGAACGGAATGGGCTTAAGACTGCCCACTACATCAACTTCCACTCTATTTATTTCGGTTTCACTTTCTGGCGAGAAGCTAGAATGATTGTATCGGTTTCTTAATTTCAGTTTTTTTTCTTTTTTGACATTCTTTCTTCTTCTTGCTTTTCTTCTTGCCAACTGTTAAATGATATATAATAGGGCAGCAAATTAGTGATAAAAGACACTGAATACAACAATACCTTGAACTGACCTCTTGTAACCCTTAAGCACGATATCCTTCCATTGCTTCACCTGCATATTGAAGAACAAGAAAATAGTTCGTATAAATGCTATATTAGAAGGTACAACTACTGGTTAAACTAAAAGGAAAATACTCCAACAATTATCAATTTATCTTTCTCATAATCACTAAATGTTATATTAGAGTGTATAACTACTGGCCAAACTAAAAGTAAAAGATGATGGGCATGTTCCTTTGAGCTATTCTAAGTTGAATACATCGATAAGCCTGAAACTTTTTAGTGCAATAAGATATTTCTTGTGCCCTACTATTCCGTGAAATCTAAAAATATGTTATTGTTGTAGGGGTGGCCCCACCTAAGCCTAACTGACCTGCTAAGGGATTGTTGTCGGACCCAGATTTTACAATCTGAAATCCTCTGTGATTCCACCGCACTATTCCCTGAATTAGTAGATAGTGCTCACAGATGAACATCAAATACATATCATGCGGAAGCATAAATATAATAGTAAACTTACTCACGGGCCGATTAGGCCGAAATCATTAAACTGCAGCAGCGGAAGATCGAAACACACAGGTGGGACCCCTCAGGACGTGCCCACAGGCAGCCAACTGGGGGTTCGCGACCTAGCCCTTGACATTTTCATTTTCTTCGCCATCATGACCAAAAGTATTGCTGAAGCATAGTGGTCTGATTCCTGATTCTGGATTTGTTGTGAGAACGAGTGTGAGCACAAACCACCGTGCTTCGCAAGCCAATACACAGGATGCAAATAAATAGTATGCATAGCTTATCAAAGGAGAGGCTTGGGTTATTTTATTTGCCATAAATTTCTTTTAGTGTTATTATTATTATTTAATCACGATGTTATTGTTGCTGTCTAAAACTCCGAACAACGAGTGTCATCATTTATGTAATCCACCGATCATACACTCATTGCTGACTATGACTCCAAACAGCGAGTGTCACCATTTATCTAATTCACCGATCATACACTCTCTATATTGATTGTTGTGTAAAACTCCAAACAGCTGGTGTCCTCATTTATTTAATCCACCGAACATACACTTTTTATATTGATTGCTGTTTAAAACTCCAAACAGCTAGTGTCATCATTTATTTAATCCACCGAACGTACACTTTCTATATTGATTGCTGTCTAAAACTCCAAACAGTTAGTGTCATCATTTATTTAATCCACAGAACATACACCCTCTATATTAATTGCTGTCCAAGACTCCAAACAGCGAATGTCATCATTTATTTTGAATCCACAAATATCTTATGTGTTCTGAATTCCTAATAATCTAATCTTGTAATTGCTATTCATCAACTCTTCACTTCTGAATTCTAATGATTCTCTAACATAATTACTTTCAAATCCACCGACATCATTTGTATCAGGACTTTCTAACAATTCAATCCTTTCGGTTATTGATCCAAAACCATAATTTGCTCTTCCAGTAATCAACCCTATTTTCCATTACCCATCTCTAACTAATTCACTAGTATACATCCACCAGGAACATTATTGATCAAGTTTATACTCCAATTATCATATCTCCAAATTCTCATAAATTCAGTCCATCCATCTAGTATTTGATCAAATCCTATTAATCCCATTATCGCCAACATCTCCCAAGAATGCATATTAGATATCAGTGTTGTAATCCAACAATTACCTTTGCACTCCCTAATTCTTCAAAAAATCATTTAAATCATCTATCTAGCCTATATATTCATTTAGGCTCCACCAATTTATTTCTCCCAGAATCCATACTATCGTTTCCTTTTTATGATTGACATGAATCCACTAACATATTTGTGTGTTTACCACAAACATGCCATCTTCTTTTCTTGTGACTATTTATTCTTCTTGACATTTTATTTTGTGAGAAGTATTATCATTATTTAAAAATATAATACATAGAAATTTCCTGAGACCTAGCAGTTTTGAACAAAAACATAATGTGTAAGAGAATGTAATAATAATAGCGATCCAGATTCCATCCACCGTTACATGGTCTCTGCACCATATGCTAGACCTTCAGCGTTATAGCCGCTTACATTATCACTGGGACGACACCCAGGGCAACACAAATCAGGGCTTTCCACTGCCCTCCACTTTTCCAATTCCACCCACAAAGGTTTTTGAAATATAACTATATCTTGTTAAGTTCACATGTCCGCCCTTGATCGTGGGCACGGCTATTCGAATAGTTTTGACTCTGCAGAGTTTGCACACTTTACCCACAAGAGACAATTCACTCGTTGCCCCGCACGATTCCTTAGTCGTGCAGTTGAGCAAACCATCACAGTGACCGTTCAAAGTACCTCGCCCCTTCCATCATCTCACCCCTATGAGCTTGGCCCGCTTGCGGCAGGTCTCATAGGTTGTGCGAGATGTTCTCCTTCTGAACGCCTAGCAGCTGGCTACCCACACTGTTAGCACGCCACAACAGAACTTCACCCTCTACGAGTGTCCCGTTCAAGCCGTCACCTAGACAGCAGCTTGCACTACCTCACCTCCTCCACCTATGATGATGACTTTCAGGGTCCGATAAATCTACTAGGCCAAGTTGTACTTTACAGACTTGTGGTTGTACTTGTTTTACATGGGAGATCATGGCAGAATTCAGTCATTAGGGTTATCTGGGCGGTTCTACCACAAACCACACTCTTGTGCACCACTGCACCATACCCCCGAACCATCCGCTCAGATAGATAAGCAATTTGAGGTTTTTAGGAGTATAAAATAATCATATCCAACATATACCAGTCATCACCACCATGACTACCCAACCAAATTTCTCATGATTAAAAGTGATGCTTAGGCGTTCTTGTGCCCACAAGTATCTAAGCAATATTAAGCATGGCATATAATTACGGACTTATTTTCGAAAAGTTACTATTATAATTTTGCTAGGGCAACAAGGTTCGCACATTCAAATATTCCAAAGGAGGTGTAATATTAATCAAGTTAATTAATGGGCGTATAACTAGAATCTTAAATTAAACATGTATTTGCATATAAAATAATAGCGTGAAATTTGATAATTTAAACAAAAGTAATTTGCGGAAAATATAGATTCAACATGATCAAAGTATTGACTCGCCTTGCGAGGTTTACCGCGGTCATGAGCCCGCTCAAGTTTTCTTGTTGTTGGTCTTGAGCTTCTGGTCTTTGTCTTATCTGGATCTTGGTCTTACTTGATTCAATGAATCTTCAAGTCTCCAATTTCTAATTACACGCTAAACAATTGAGTCCAAATAAACGCAAATAACTCAAAGGGTCCAAATAAATCCAATTGAACTTGATTAGATTTTTATTATGATTAAACAGACGACTTAAGGTTGATTAGACACGGAGTAATTGACGGAGTTAGAGGAGTTGGAGTGAAGTGATAAATGGCTAAGGGAAATCCATCGAGACGAATGCCAAGGGAGGTTTGCGATGAAGGAATACTCACAGAAATATCCCTTCTTCGGTTCAAGTTTGACTAGGTATGGTTGACAGCAAAATACCATAAATCGATCTTTTATTTAATTTCTTTATTATTTTTTATATTTATTAAGGAAGTTCCATGAGTCGGGTTAGACCTATAGACTGGTGTAGGGGTTTAGTGCGCTAAATTTATATTTAGGGTATGTATTCCTTGCAACTTAGGTTATGATATTTTATGGGGTTCTATTTACTAATTATTTGAAGTATTTTCCTAATTTTAATAATCCATTGAAGCACGTGAGTATTTAATTACCTCATTGATGTTTAATAGTATATTCTTATTTACCACCACTTTTACTAAAGTTGCCGCTGAGACTTATTTATCGATGACGGCTAACGACAGGGTGTATACTTTAAATCATGTCTTTCTAATTTAAATCTGTATTTTGTTTTAAACGGTTACGACATATAGTTTAATTAATTTTATGAAGCTGCTTGATTTATCATTTAATTGAATCTACCCTTTAAGATTTATTTTATGGCTGCATGTTAAATGTTATGGCATATATTTACTTATAATCAAGGGTAATCTTTTAATTTAAAGTCTCGCTTTTGTAGGTAACATACTATTCGATTCATTTCCTTAATCTTAACCTTGAATGTATTTTTAATTGGGATCTTTATTAAATTTGGTCATGTAACCAAGTCCATCTTCTATGAATGCCTTTAATTAAAATTTAGATTTTAATGAAATGTTCCAGACTACATTAGTCACTTATATATGACATTTAATCCAATATTAAAGCTTAAATAATCTCATTTCATATCCCATCCAAATTTATTAGCTTCTATAGATTATTTTACAATTTTTTTAAATTTTTATTAATAAAAAAAGATTAGAGAAAATGAAATAAAAAGAGGAGGAAGATATACGGCCGACAGGGTTCAAACCCAGGTCTCACGGTGAGATTCTTAAGCGGTTGCTGGTGACCAACTGGGCAATGGGTGTCAAGTGAATGAGAGGGGGGGGGTTAAAACAGAAGAGGTGAGCGCAGAGGTAGAGCTCAAAATAGAAACCAGCCGAAACAGGGGAGCGACCGGAGCAGGGGCAAACGGTGGCACCACCGGCGAGCGGTGGCCGGAGGAAGGGTAGGGACCGGCATAATGGGTTGCTGGGGAGGTGTGTAGGCCAAGGGGGCGGTATTGTAAGCCGGGGAGAAGCGAGGCGGCTCGGGCGGCGATTTGAGCGGCCGACAGTGAGGTGGGTTCGGGGCGGCAGCGCCGGCGTGGAGGAGGGGAAGATTTGATGGGCGCAGAAGCAAGAGCAAGGTGGGAATATGCTTACTAAATTCTTGGCCTAGCCGGAGATGCACCAGGGGAGGCCGGCGACGGAGCTCCATGGCGACGCGGGATGGCCTCGGGCGCCGGCGGGCTGGGGTGAAGGAGATCCGTGGGCGATGCTTGGGGAAGCCTTAGGGCGCAAGGTAGAAGCTCTTAAGGCGAGGAATCGAGGGTGATCGCCCGGGGAGGAGGCGACAGTGGGAATGGCGGCGGCGGCGGTTGGGAAAGATGGGCGGCCCGGCGAGCTTGGCGCATGGATTTTCGATTAGATGGAAGGGGAGGAAGAAGACCTTTGGGAGCACACAATGGCGCGGTCAATTGGGCGCGGGTCTGTCGGAGCGGCCGGGGTGGCGGTAGCGTGCGGTGGCCGGCGCACGGGTTGAAGAGGAGGATGGGGTAGGGGGAAAGAAGAGGAGTGGCGTGGGGCTATCTATAGCCGGCAGAGAGGGGGAATGCCGTGGCACCACGGCTGCCGTGGACGAAGGAACAGGGGGTGGCATGGCTCAGCGCGGCCGGTGACGCGCGGCACAGTGCGTGGCGTCTGGGCGCAGGGCTGACGCAATGCGGCGTGGGAGGCAGTTGGGGGTGACGTGCACATGACGTGATGGCGATGGGGCAGGTGTTGCAGCTTGCGGCGACATAGGAGCATGGAGCGAAGCGGTTAGTGCCAGGGGCGGGCCGGTTGTCAGGCGGAGTGGGTGAGCTCGGGGAAGAAGACAGGGGAAGGGGAGAGAGAGGCAGGGGCGCTCGGCTGGGCCAGCGGCCAGAGAAGGAAACGGGGAAAGGGCCCACTGGGAGGGAGGAGGAGAAAGAGGGGGAGAGAAGAGGGAGAAAAGTAGGAAACATTATTAATTCTGGAATTTTGGATTTTCAGTTTAAAGATTGGTTCAAATATCTAGATGCAAATTTAATATTTCCCTATTTTTGATTTTGAGTATTCCACGATTTTAAATTTTTGAATTCTCAGTTTAATTATTTCTGGGCCATTTCTTTACCTAGTTAAATTGAAGTTCAAAGTTTTACTTCCTTTATCTAATATTTAAGTTTTAAATTGGCACTTTGATTATTTTTTAGACTTAAGTTTGCAATTGAATTTCGAATTTCAAGTTCAGAAAAACTCGACATCGAATTCGAGTTTTGAGTTCTTGGGTCAATTTGGTTTAAGGTGGATTTCTATTTAATTTGATTTCAGTTTTTGCATGACCTTCAAAAGTAATTTTTTTAATGTTCAACTATTTAAATGTGAGTTGTTAATACTCCTTTAGCCATTGCCTCTCCTTTGCCTAGGTAGATTAGAATTTGAATTTTTATTTCCATTATTTAATACTTTAATTTTTTGTTTGTGTAGATCCTTGGATTTTCCATTTTTATTTAACATCAATATTGTTTTTATTTTGGATACTACTTCTTAGTATATTAATTTATATGCCACAAAATCAAAAAGACTTCAAATAAATATTCAAAAGGAAATTTTGAACACTTGCAAAATGCAAGATAAGTTCTAAAAATTCCATATTTTTGAATACTTGGATTTTGGGATGTTACAATTGTAAAGCCCAAAACGGGATATGTATAATGACATATATACCCTTACGGGAGGGGAGGGGTACACGAGTGTAAGGACTTGATTGTAATATACTCTGCATATGAATATATATATGACCATGTGGAGGTTATCCCATGTGTATGATGAGCAATTGACATCGCTTTATGAGAGTCGAGTTTGGTTTGGGTGGTTTGGACCTTGACGTTGCGTGGTGCAATGGACTCGGTCGGACTTGGTCAAACTTGGTCGTATGGGATTAGGATGCTTATTCTTTGATTCGACAGGTTTGGACTTCGACATGGGCAAGTGTGATGTGTTTATACTATTTACGCTTTCATATATCGAGCGGTGCTATTTGATGTGTTTCTTGTCTGTGTGGCTGCAGGACATCGGGCGGAGTCGTGGCGAGACACGGTGGACCGGACTAGGCGCAGGTGGCGCTGAGGTCAGAACGGTCGGGATGTGTCGAAGACGACGTGGACCCGAGGTGGTTGCGAGGCGTGCGAGACAAGGAGCGCGGAAGCTTCCCGGAAGGTGCAGGAGGGGCGAAACGGGAATTTCGCGAGGCTGCACAAGCGGGAGCGGGCTCCGTTGGATTTAGCGGGCGTAACGGGGCGGAGACCCGTTAGCCAAGGGCTATAAATAGGTTGGAGGGGCTGCATGCCTTCTCAATGGATTCAAGTGAGAGTTAGGGTTTCTTGAGTCAAAAGAGGCTTTGGGAGGTTGTTTCCCTTTGAGCTTTAGTTGGTAGGAGAGGCAGAGTTCTGTTGAGGCTTGTCTCCCTTCGTAGCTTCCTTTCTCTGCGAGCATGTGAGTTCTTGGGTGTTCTTGAGTCTTGGAGAGGGAGATGAAGAGGGAGAGGATGGATTGAGGAGTATGTAATCAATCATCCCTGTTCTAATGTCCATGCGTATGGGGACGTATCTGTAATCGTTTGACTGATTGGAATGGAAATTTGAATTTTCTCTCGTGCTCTCTGTTCTTGCTTCCTTACCTCTGGCTTGATTTCTTGATTTTGTGTTTTCTGATTGGTTCTTGTTGGGAAGGCCCAAAATGGATTGCTATGACATGGGAGATGCTAAAAAGCCATTTGGCTAGCCAATCCTAAGAGCAAACCTTGTTTAATTTCAGTTTTTCCCATTTGGCCTCCTCTGTTCTTCCTGTGCAATTTCTAGGGTTTGGTGGAATTCTTGATTCCTTTGAAGAGATGGCATGAAATTTGGTCTGGAGAGTCCTGTGGCTATTGCTAATATATCCTCAAAGTTTCATGGCCAAAGCATCAAAGATTTGGGAGTAATTTGATTGTAACATCCTGATTTTCTGGAGTTTTTAAAGCCCAATTTTCAAAAATTAAATTCCTGGAATTTTCTGGAATTAATTAAAGCTTAAATGGAATTTTTATGAATTAAAAGGATTTAATATGCTTAAGTCAAACATTAACATTTGCCAAAAGTATTTTATTTGAGTTCCTTGTGTCTCAAGGATTTTTCTGGATTTTTCTGGGATTTTTCTGGATTTATTTGCTATTTTCTAGAGCTCAAAAAGAATTATTTGAATTTCTGGAAAAAGAAAAGAAAAAAAACCCTAAACCGGCCGGTGGGCCGAAACCCAACGAACCGGCCCGGTCCGACCGCCGGCCCAGCCCGCACCCCGCTGTGCCACGCGGCGCGCATCCGCGCGCGCCCGCACCCGCCTCCCTCCGTTGGATGGACGACACGCGTCGCCCATCCGAGCGCCTCCCCTCGCCCGCGCGCCATCGCTGCCGCCCGCTCGCCCGGTTCCACTGACAGGTGGGGCCCACCTGTCAGAGACCGAGTCCGGCGGGGACTCGGCGTCCGTGCCACGTCAGCCCTCGCCGCCCGGGTATTTATTGCGCCGCCCGCCTCGGTTCGCGTGCCCCGCCCGCGTCGCCGCCTTCGCCGTCGCCCGCGCTGCCGCCTTCGCCGTGCGCCGCTGTCGGCCAGATCCGCCGCCGCCAGGCCGCGTCGCCGTCGTCGCCTTCGCCGCCGTTCGCCGCCGTCCGCCGCCGTCGTCGTCGTCGCCGGTGAGCCCGCTGCGCCCTCGGTTCCGCCGTCTTCTCGGCCGCCGTCGTCGTCGTCGTCGCCGCCGGTCAGCCGCCCCTGCCTCGGACACCCGCGCCTCGCGCCGCCCGCCGTCAGCCCGCCCGCGCCCGCGCGTCTCCTCGCCTTCCCGTGGATCGAGTCCACCGTGAGCCGTGCCACTGACAAGCCGGGCCCACCGGTCAGTCGTGGTCCGTGGACCCGTGAGCCGATCTGGCCACGTCAGCAGCCGAGTCAGCCGAGCCACGCCAGCCCTAGGCCGACGTGTCATGCCACGTCAGCGCCACGTGGATGCCACGTCAGCACCCGAGGACCCTCAGGTGCCACGTCAGCCGCCACGTCAGCCGCCACGTCACCCGCCACGCCAGCTGCCACGTCAGCCCTAACCGCACACGTGTCCTGCCACGTGGTCGCCACGTCAGCCAGCCGCTTGCGCAAGCCGCACAGTCAGCCGCACTGTTCCGTGCGCCGAGTTCACCGTAGACCCTCCTCACCGTGCGCCCGGTCCACAGCACAGTGCACTTTTCCAATTTCCCGATTTTCTTTAGATCCAATTTTCCAAGAGCCCGTTCTCCCTCGTCCTAGCTCCGATTGACCCGATTCTTTTTCCTAAATTCATCTAAAATTGAGCTCTACCTTTTGGTGCAGGTTTGAAAGTTTTTGGAGTTTATTTGAATTTATTTGAATTTATTTTGTCTCTTTGTTTCGTTTTCTCTCTCGTTAGATCACGCGTTCGAGGGAGCCGCCGTCAGATTTGAAGATCAAGAGCCGTCAACTGAGCAAGGCCAAGGCAAGTCGTGTTCCTTTGATCATGTTGAACCCAGTTTGCAATCTATTATTTAAATATTTTGTTTTAAATTATCTTGCATCGCTATTTTTATTCAAACCCTTGTATTGGTAGTTATCGTCCCAATTGGTTATTTCCCTCCTTGATATTTTGGAATACCTGGATGCCATTGACACCATAGGTTGGGAAACTTAGTAGTGATGCTATGTTACGATCACATTGGGTTGGTACGATTAGTGTGCTTAGCCATGCTTTTATTATCGTTTGGGTTCATCATCACATGTGATTAATTAATTTGACTTAATGAGATATTGAATTGTGGTTGGTGCCATAATGAATCGTGGTTGGTGCCACCGTTATAAAATTTTGTGCCGTGACGTTGGTGCGTCATCGGCAGTGGTTATACAAAATTGGTTTTCACTCGGGCGAGTGATCGTGCAGTAAAGGGGGAAGTGTTGGAGCACTTCGTGGGATGTGGTAGTCTCGCCCGAGAACACTTAAGGACTTAACTTTGTGCGCCATTGATCTGAGTCTTACCGTGCAAACCACATGTCTGGTATGGGACAGACCTGGCTGATTAATTTGGGATGTTTCAATTTCAATCTCGCTGGGATGAACATGGTTGCTGATTTCCATGAGGCGCAAGGGGGGGTGTGATGCGAAACCCTAGCGGGCGGGATTGGGTTGGAATTGAACATTGTAAAGGTTTTGTTGTGATTTCCTTAGCGCGAGGCTAATCACATCGTGTGGGTACAGTTGTGCAACCTCTGCAGAATGTAAAACTATTCGAATAGTCGTGTCCTCGGTCATGGACAATGCTCGGTGATTTCACACGAGGTATAGTTACTCTTGGAAAACTTGTAGCTGGTCAGTGGATGGTTAATTCACTGTTGGTTTGGTTTGGGGATGGGAGGTCCATAAGTGGTTTACCTTAAATTCCTTTGATTATTCATTATTGTTTTATTTACAATTCGCCTTTAATCTATTTATGATATTTCCAAATGCTGTTTATGCAAATTAACCCTTTTAGCCTTCCATTGGTAAGCCTTGCATATTATATTGCATTCATTTGTTACAAACGGCTTGCCGAGTACCAATGTACTCACGGCTTTATGCCCCTGTTGCTCAGTTGAGGAGGAGGAGTATCACCAGCAGGAGGTTCCAGAAGGAGAGTACTTCGACGTCTTCGCGGATTAGGCTCGTTCTCCACTCGATAGCCTGTGGGCATGTCGATTGGCCACTACGTTTATTTTGGATTTTTCCGCTGCTAAGTTTTGTTAAGCCCCTAAGGCTATTGAGATTGTAAGCTTGACCATAAGGTCTCACTTTTGGATATTGATTAATAATTCGAGTTTCCCTTATTTAATATCGTGATTGTGGTGATGATTACCTCTATGTTTGACTGTGTGCACTAGCGTGATCCTGGACTAGTGCAGTATACACAGAGAGTCCGGATTTGCATATTCGGGTCTCGACAGAGATGGTATCAGAGCCAAATCGACTGCAGGATGAAGCCCTAGTTAGAGTAGTCGATTTAGAAAATATTTCAAAATTTATTTTCTAAATCAAATCAACCAAATGATTGACTAGTAATTCTTTACTCTTACCTCATTCTTAGGATTCTTGCCCCTTGTCTCCTCTGAGAACTTGTTTTCGAAACTCAATGTGACTTCTTATCCCTATAATGTCCATAGATGTCCGAATATTCCTCCATCAAAGTAAAAGTTGGCATGGAATTCTTCAAGCTGTGCTGTGAAGTTTGGATCAAGGAAGCACCCAATATGGCAAGAAAAGATTGGAGATTTCCGTGAAGATTAGGGGCCATTAGATTTGAACCCTGTTATAGTATCGTGTAGATCGTCTTGCTTCTTATTTGCCGTTGGATGTGACGTGAGCTGCAGTTTTGCTTCTAGCATTATGATGCAGTCATGTCAAAAATCTTTTTGTGGAGTTTATTGCTTCTTTTGTTAGCCTTTCGGGCTAAGTGTTTGCTTAGTTCAGGTTGCCATTAGCTATTCCCCTTAGACGAGTTCACCGCTTACCTCTGCTTTTCCCTCTTATCTACTGAGCCTCAGAATGTCAGTTCTCAGCAAATGGTCTTTCTTTTCAGAGCAGCAGCAAGATGGTTGAAACCAGGAACTCCGCAGGTCGTGAGCAGACAAACCAGAACCCAGGGAGCAGTTCCACTCAGCCACCCCAGGCAGTTCCGCCGACCCTGGACCCCGCTCTCAGTCAGTTCCGGAAAGGCTTGAACCCAGGATTGAAGGTGCAGGTCGTGGGCAACGACTATGCCAGCTTTCAGCAGATGGTGGATAAGGTCATCCTAATTGAGGACAGTCGCCGCGAGCTCGAGGAGTCTCGCAAGAGGAGGATGGCTCAGCAGGGATTACAGTCTCACCAGGCTCAGAGGCAGCGTTTCAGCACTTACCAGCCCGCTCGAGTGCCTCAGCAGCAGCAGCAGTCAGTCTTCAGGACACCAGCCCCAGCGCCACGTCCCCAGCAGTCAGCGCAGAGACCTGGTGGATCTGGTGGTCAGCAGCAAAGGAACGCCAATCCAGCAGCGTCTGTTACTTGCTACAAGTGTCATGAGCCAGGACACTATGCTAGCAAGTGCCCCCAGAGGCAGGGCCCCACTCCAGTTCGCTTCGACTTGGGAGCCACACCAGGACGGACGCCTACTCCAGGAGCAGGGCGTGGAACACCCCAGGCGCCAGGTCAGGGCAGCAGGACTCCGCAGGTGGTGAGAGGTCAGGTGAACCACGTCACTGCAGAGGAGGCCCAGGCAGCACCAGATGTCGTGATCGGTAAGTTCTTAGTCCATACAGCACCTGCCACAGTTTTGTTTGATTCTGGAGCTTCCCATTCATTTGTTTCTCGGAGTTTTGCTTTAAAGCATCAGTTGAAAATTGTTACTCTGGGATCTATTCATTTGATCCAATCCCCCGGTGCGGAGTTGAGCACCAACCTAGGCTGTCCCGGAGTTCAGATGGTCATCCAGGGAGTTGAGTTCAGAACGGACTTGATTGTCTTGGATATCCAGTCCCTAGACGTGATCTTGGGTATGGATTGGCTCAAGAAGCACCAAGCAGTTTTATATTGTGGGAGCAGAGCAGTGACTTTGACCAGCTCCGACGGGAAGAAAGTGCAGTTTTCAGCTAGCATGAATCAGCTAGAGCAAGTAATGGTTTGCCAGATCAAGGGGATTCAGTTGGAGGATGTGCCAATTGCCAGGGAGTACCCCGATGTGTTTCCAGATGATCTTCCAGGGATGCCACCAGAGCGAGAAGTTGAGTTTCTGATCGAGTTGGTACCCGGTACCGCTCCGATTTCCAAAAGACCCTACCGGATGCCAGCAAATGAATTAGCGGAACTCAAGAAGCAGATTCAAGAGCTTTTGGACAAAGGTTATGTCAGGCCCAGTTCATCCCCGTGGGGAGCGCCAGTCTTGTTTGTGAAAAAGAAGGATGGCAGTCAGCGCATGTGCGTGGACTACCGAGCACTTAATGAGGTCACTATCAAGAACAAGTACCCGTTACCCAGGATCGATGATTTGTTTGATCAGCTCAAGGGAGCAGGAGTTTTCTCCAAGATTGACTTGAGGTCAGGTTACCATCAGATGAGGATTCGACAGGAGGACATACCTAAGACAGCATTTTCGACTCGTTACGGTTTGTACGAGTTCACAGTGATGTCTTTTGGTTTGACCAATGCTCCAGCCTATTTTATGTACCTGATGAATAAGGTGTTCATGGAGTATTTGGATAAGTTTGTCGTTGTGTTTATTGACGACATTCTAATCTACTCTAGGGATGAGAAAGAGCATGAGGAACACCTGAGGATGGTATTGCAGAAATTAAGGGACCACCAGTTGTATGCCAAGTTTAGCAAATGTGAGTTTTGGATGAAGGAAGTCGCCTTCCTAGGCCATGTGATGTCCGCAGAGGGAGTTGCTGTTGATCCCGGAAAGGTCAAGGATGTTTTGGACTGGCAGTCACCTTCTTCGGTGACCCAGGTCAGGAGTTTTCTAGGTATGGCCGGTTACTACCGTCGTTTCATCGAGGGATTTTCCAGTGTAGCCAAGCCACTTACCCAATTGCTCAAAAAGGAGAAGAAATTTGTTTGGACGCCCGAGTGTGAGAAAAGCTTTCAGAAGTTGAAGGAGAGTTTGACCACAGCCCCAGTGCTAGTGTTGCCAGATTTAAACAAGGATTTTGAGATTTATTGCGATGCCTCACGCAAGGGTTTGGGTTGTGTGCTGATGCAGGAAAAGAGAGTGGTAGCGTATGCCTCGCGCCAGTTGAGACCGCATGAGGAGAATTACCCTACCCACGACTTGGAGCTAGCAGCTGTAGTGCATGCTTTAAAAATTTGGAGGCACTATCTCTTGGGTAATAGATGTGAGATTTACACAGATCACAAGAGTTTGAAATACATTTTCACCCAGTCCGAGCTTAACCTCAGGCAGAGGAGGTGGTTGGAGTTGATAAAGGATTACGATGTCGGAATCCATTATCACCCAGGGAAGGCCAATGTGGTCGCAGATGCTCTGAGCAGAAAGGTTTATTGTAATTCAGTAATGGTTCAGGAGAGTCAGCCAGCTTTGCATGAGGAATTCCAAAAGCTCAGTGTGGAATTGGTTGAGGAAGGATTTTTGGCAGCAATAGAGTTGCAGCCCACTTTGGACGGTCAGATTCGTCAGGCTCAGACGGATGATGAGACGTTTCAGCGTATCAGAAAGAATATGAGTGAAGGAAAAGAGTCGGGATTTTCAGAGGATGCCCAAGGAACTCTGTGGTTCAAGCGACGTTTGTGTGTGCCCAATAAGAAGGAGCTAAAGGATCTGTTGCTAAAAGAAGCTCATGAGTCGTTGTATTCGATACACCCTGGCAGTACCAAGATGTACCAGGACATTAAAGAAAAATATTGGTGGCCTAGCATGAAGCGTGAGATCGCTGAGTATGTGGCACTTTGTGATGTCTGTCAGAGGGTTAAGGCAGAGCATCAGAGGCCAGCAGGTTTGCTCCAGCCGTTGAAAATCCCTGAGTGGAAATGGGAAGAGATTGGTATGGACTTCATAGTTGGTCTGCCTAAGACCAAAGAAGGCTATGATTCGATTTGGGTCATCGTGGACCGATTGACCAAGGTTGCTCACTTTATTCCAGTAAAGACAACCTACACCGGTGACAGATTGGCAGAATTGTATATGTCAAGGATCGTCAGTTTGCATGGAGTGCCCAAGAAAATAGTGTCAGATCGAGGAGCCCAGTTCACTTCTCGGTTTTGGGGTAGTTTCCATGAGGCTATGGGAACGCACCTGAATTTCAGTACCGCATATCATCCCCAGACAGATGGTCAGACAGAGCGAGTCAATCAGATTCTTGAGGATATGTTGAGAGCATGTGTGCTAGATCATGGTCCTAAGTGGGACAGTTGTTTGCCTTTTGCAGAGTTTTCCTACAACAATAGTTATCAGGCAAGTTTGCAGATGTCACCATTTGAAGCACTCTATGGCAGGAAATGCAGGACCCCTCTCAATTGGAAAGAGACGGGGGAAGGTCAGGTGTTTGGTCCAGATTGTTTAAAAGAGGCAGAGGACAAGGTCCGTTTGATCCAGGAGAGATTGAGGACTGCCCAGGCCAGGCAAAAGAGCTATGCGGATACCAGACGCCGAGAGCTAAGTTTTGAGCCAGATGATTTTGTGTACCTCAGGATCACACCTTTCAAAGGAGTTAAGCGATTTCAAATGAAGGGAAAGCTAGCACCAAGGTATGTGGGGCCATTCAAGATTTTGAAGCGCAGGGGAGAGGTTGCTTATCAATTGGAGCTACCTGCGTCTTTCAGTGGGGTACATGATGTCTTCCATGTGTCACAGCTGAAGAAGTGCTTGAGAGTGCCAGAGGAGGCTGTGCCAGTTGAGGCCATTGATCTTCAGGAGGATCTGTCCTACAAAGAGCGTCCTGTCAAGATCTTGGACGTGTCAGAGCGAGCCACCCGGAATAAAGTTGTTCGCTTTTGCAAAGTTCAGTGGAGCAACCACTCTGAGGAGGAAGCCACCTGGGAGCGCGAAGAGGATCTCAAGGCAGAGTTTCCGAACCTATTCTAGTAGTGAGCCCGGATCTCGGGGTCGAGATCCCGTTTAAGGGGGTAAGGTTTGTAACATCCTGATTTTCTGGAGTTTTTAAAGCCCAATTTTCAAAAATTAAATTCCTGGAATTTTCTGGAATTAATTAAAGCTTAAATGGAATTTTTATGAATTAAAAGGATTTAATATGCTTAAGTCAAACATTAACATTTGCCAAAAGTATTTTATTTGAGTTCCTTGTGTCTCAAGGATTTTTCTGGATTTTTCTGGGATTTTTCTGGATTTATTTGCTATTTTCTAGAGCTCAAAAAGAATTATTTGAATTTCTGGAAAAAGAAAAGAAAAAAAAACCCTAAACCGGCCGGTGGGCCGAAACCCAACGAACCGGCCCGGTCTGACCGCCGGCCCAGCCCGCACCCCGCCGTGCCACGCGGCGCGCATCCGCGCGCGCCCGCACCCGCCTCCCTCCGTTGGATGGACGACACGCGTCGCCCATCCGAGCGCCTCCCCTCGCCCGCGCGCCATCGCTGCCGCCCGCTCGCCCGGTTCCACTGACAGGTGGGGCCCACCTGTCAGAGACCGAGTCCGGCGGGGACTCGGCGTCCGTGCCACGTCAGCCCTCGCCGCCTGGGTATTTATTGCGCCGCCCGCCTCGGTTCGCGTGCCCCGCCCGCGTCGCCACCTTCGCCGTCGCCGCCGTCGCCCGCGCTGCCGCCTTCGCCGTGCGCCGCTGTCGGCCAGATCTGCCGCCGCCAGGCCGCGTCGCCGTCGTCGCCTCCGCCGCCTTCGCCGTCGCCCGCGCCGCCGCCACCGCCGTGCGCCGCCGTCGGCCAGATCCGCCGCCGCCAGGCCGCGTCGCCGTCGTCGCCTTCGCCGCCGTTCGCCGCCGTCCGCCGCCGTCGTCGTCGTCGCCGGTGAGCCCGCTGCGCCCTCGGTTCCGCCGTCTTCTCGGCCGCCGTCGCCGTCGTCGTCGTCGTCGCCGCCGGTCAGCCGCCGCCGCCTCGGACACCCGCGCCTCGCGCCGCCCGCCGTCAGCCCCCCGCGCCCGCGCCCGCGCGTCTCCTCGCCTTTCCGTGGATCGAGTCCACCGTGAGCCGTGCCACTGACAAGCCGGGCCCACCGGTCAGTCGTGGTCCGTGGACCCGTGAGCCGATCTGGCCACGTCAGCAGCCGAGTCAGCCGAGCCACGCCAGCCCTAGGCCGACGTGTCATGCCACGTCAGCGCCACGTGGATGCCACGTCAGCACCCGAGGACCCTCAGGTGCCACGTCAGCCGCCACGTCACCCGCCACGCCAGCTGCCACGTCAGCCCTAACCGCACACGTGTCCTGCCACGTGGTCGCCACGTCAGCCAGCCGCTTGCGCAAGCCGCACAGTCAGCCGCACTGTTCCATGCGCCGAGTTCACCGTAGACCCTCCTCACCGTGCGCCCGGTCCACAGCACAGTGCACTTTTCCAATTTCCCGATTTTCTTTAGATCCAATTTTCCAAGAGCCCGTTCTCCCTCGTCCTAGCTCCGATTGACCCGATTCTTTTTCCTAAATTCATCTAAAATTGAGCTCTACCTTTTGGTTCAGGTTTGAAAAGTTTTTGGAGTTTATTTGAATTTATTTGAATTTATTTTGTCTCTTTGTTTCGTTTTCTCTCTCGTTAGATCACGCGTTCGAGGGAGCCGCCGTCAGATTTGAAGATCAAGAGCCGTCAACTGAGCAAGGCCAAGGAAAGTCGTGTTCCTTTGATCATGTGGAACCCAGTTTGCAATCTATTATTTAAATATTTTGTTTTAAATTATCTTGCATCGCTATTTTTATTCAAACCCTTGTATTGGTAGTTATCGTCCCAATTGGTTATTTCCCTCCTTGATATTTTGGAATACCTGGATGCCATTGACACCATAGGTTGGGAAACTTAGTAGTGATGCTATGTTACGATCACATTGGGTTGGTACGATTAGTGTGCTTAGCCATGCTTTTATTATCGTTTGGGTTCATCATCACATGTGATTAATTAATTTGACTTAATGAGATATTGAATTGTGGTTGGTGCCATAATGAATCGTGGTTGGTGCCACCGTTATAAAATTTTGTGCCGTGACGTTGGTGCGTCATCGGCAGTGGTTATACAAAATTGGTTTTCACTCGGGCGAGTGATCGTGCAGTAAAGGGGGAAGTGTTGGAGCACTTCGTGGGATGTGGTAGTCTCGCCCGAGAACACTTAAGGACTTAACTTTGTGCGCCATTGATCTGAGTCTTACCGTGCAAACCACATGTCTGGTATGGGACAGACCTGGCTGATTAATTTGGGATGTTTCAATTTCAATCTCGCTGGGATGAACATGGTTGCTGATTTCCATGAGGCGCAAGGGGGGGTGTGATGCGAAACCCTAGCAGGCGGGATTGGGTTGGAATTGAACATTGTAAAGGTTTTGTTGTGATTTCCTTAGCGCGAGGCTAATCACATCGTGTGGGTACAGTTGTGCAACCTCTACAGAATGTAAAACTATTCTAATAGCCGTGTCCTCGGTCATGGACAATGCTCGGTGATTTCACACGAGGTATAGTTACTCTTGGAAAACTTGTAGCTGGTCAGTGGATGGTTAATTCACTGTTGGTTTGGTTTGGGGATGGGAGGTCCATAAGTGGTTTACCTTAAATTCCTTTGATTATTCATTATTATTTTATTTACAATTCGCCTTTAATCTATTTATGATATTTCCAAATGCTGTTTATGCAAATTAACCCTTTTAGCCTTCCATTGGTAAGCCTTGCATATTATATTGCATTCATTTGTTACAAACGGCTTGCCGAGTACCAATGTACTCACGGCTTTATGCCCCTGTTGCTCAGTTGAGGAGGAGGAGTATCACCAGCAGGAGGTTCCAGAAGGAGAGTACTTCGACGTCTTCGCGGATTAGGCTCGTTCTCCACTCGATAGCCTGTGGGCATGTCGATTGGCCACTACGTTTATTTTGGATTTTTCCGCTGCTAAGTTTTGTTAAGCCCCTAAGGCTATTGAGATTGTAAGCTTGACCATAAGGTCTCACTTTTGGATATTGATTAATAATTCGAGTTTCCCTTATTTAATATCGTGATTGTGGTGATGATTACCTCTATGTTTGACTGTGTGCACTAGCGTGATCCTGGACTAGTGCAGTATACACAGAGAGTCCGGATTTGCATATTCGGGTCTCGACAGAGATGGTATCAGAGCCAAATCGACTGCAGGATGAAGCCCTAGTTAGAGTAGTCGATTTAGAAAATATTTCAAAATTTATTTTCTAAATCAAATCAACCAAATGATTGACTAGTAATTCTTTACTCTTACCTCATTCTTAGGATTCTTGCCCCTTGTCTCCTCTGAGAACTTGTTTTCGAAACTCAATGTGACTTCTTATCCCTATAATGTCCATAGATGTCCGAATATTCCTCCATCAAAGTAAAAGTTGGCATGGAATTCTTCAAGCTGTGCTGTGAAGTTTGGATCAAGGAAGCACCCAATATGGCAAGAAAAGATTGGAGATTTCCGTGAAGATTAGGGGCCATTAGATTTGAACCCTGTTATAGTATCGTGTAGATCGTCTTGCTTCTTATTTGCCGTTGGATGTGACGTGAGCTGCAGTTTTGCTTCTAGCATTATGATGCAGTCATGTCAAAAATCTTTTTGTGGAGTTTATTGCTTCTTTTGTTAGCCTTTCGGGCTAAGTGTTTGCTTAGTTCAGGTTGCCATTAGCTATTCCCCTTAGACGAGTTCACCGCTTACCTCTGCTTTTCCCTCTTATCTACTGAGCCTCAGAATGTCAGTTCTCAGCAAATGGTCTTTCTTTTCAGAGCAGCAGCAAGATGGTTGAAACCAGGAACTCCGCAGGTCGTGAGCAGACAAACCAGAACCCAGGGAGCAGTTCCACTCAGCCACCCCAGGCAGTTCCGCCGACCCTGGACCCCGCTCTCAGTCAGTTCCGGAAAGGCTTGAACCCAGGATTGAAGGTGCAGGTCGTGGGCAACGACTATGCCAGCTTTCAGCAGATGGTGGATAAGGTCATCCTAATTGAGGACAGTCGCCGCGAGCTCGAGGAGTCTCGCAAGAGGAGGATGGCTCAGCAGGGATTACAGTCTCACCAGGCTCAGAGGCAGCGTTTCAGCACTTACCAGCCCGCTCGAGTGCCTCAGCAGCAGCAGCAGTCAGTCTTCAGGACACCAGCCCCAGCGCCACGTCCCCAGCAGTCAGCGCAGAGACCTGGTGGATCTGGTGGTCAGCAGCAAAGGAACGCCAATCCAGCAGCGTCTGTTACTTGCTACAAGTGTCATGAGCCAGGACACTATGCTAGCAAGTGCCCCCAGAGGCAGGGCCCCACTCCAGTTCGCTTCGACTTGGGAGCCACACCAGGACGGACGCCTACTCCAGGAGCAGGGCATGGAACACCCCAGGCGCCAGGTCAGGGCAGCAGGACTCCGCAGGTGGTGAGAGGTCAGGTGAACCACGTCACTGCAGAGGAGGCCCAGGCAGCACCAGATGTCGTGATCGGTAAGTTCTTAGTCCATACAGCACCTGCCACAGTTTTGTTTGATTCTGGAGCTTCCCATTCATTTGTTTCTCGGAGTTTTGCTTTAAAGCATCAGTTGAAAATTGTTACTCTGGGATCTATTCATTTGATCCAATCCCCCGGTGCGGAGTTGAGCACCAACCTAGGCTGTCCCGGAGTTCAGATGGTCATCCAGGGAGTTGAGTTCAGAACGGACTTGATTGTCTTGGATATCCAGTCCCTAGACGTGATCTTGGGTATGGATTGGCTCAAGAAGCACCAAGCAGTTTTATATTGTGGGAGCAGAGCAGTGACTTTGACCAGCTCCGACGGGAAGAAAGTGCAGTTTTCAGCTAGCATGAATCAGCTAGAGCAAGTAATGGTTTGCCAGATCAAGGGGATTCAGTTGGAGGATGTGCCAATTGCCAGGGAGTACCCCGATGTGTTTCCAGATGATCTTCCAGGGATGCCACCAGAGCGAGAAGTTGAGTTTCTGATCGAGTTGGTACCCGGTACCGCTCCGATTTCCAAAAGACCCTACCGGATGCCAGCAAATGAATTAGCGGAACTCAAGAAGCAGATTCAAGAGCTTTTGGACAAAGGTTATGTCAGGCCCAGTTCATCCCCGTGGGGAGCGCCAGTCTTGTTTGTGAAAAAGAAGGATGGCAGTCAGCGCATGTGCGTGGACTACCGAGCACTTAATGAGGTCACTATCAAGAACAAGTACCCGTTACCCAGGATCGATGATTTGTTTGATCAGCTCAAGGGAGCAGGAGTTTTCTCCAAGATTGACTTGAGGTCAGGTTACCATCAGATGAGGATTCGACAGGAGGACATACCTAAGACAGCATTTTCGACTCGTTACGGTTTGTACGAGTTCACAGTGATGTCTTTTGGTTTGACCAATGCTCCAGCCTATTTTATGTACCTGATGAATAAGGTGTTCATGGAGTATTTGGATAAGTTTGTCGTTGTGTTTATTGACGACATTCTAATCTACTCTAGGGATGAGAAAGAGCATGAGGAACACCTGAGGATGGTATTGCAGAAATTAAGGGACCACCAGTTGTATGCCAAGTTTAGCAAATGTGAGTTTTGGATGAAGGAAGTCGCCTTCCTAGGCCATGTGATGTCCGCAGAGGGAGTTGCTGTTGATCCCGGAAAGGTCAAGGATGTTTTGGACTGGCAGTCACCTTCTTCGGTGACCCAGGTCAGGAGTTTTCTAGGTATGGCCGGTTACTACCGTCGTTTCATCGAGGGATTTTCCAGTGTAGCCAAGCCACTTACCCAATTGCTCAAAAAGGAGAAGAAATTTGTTTGGACGCCCGAGTGCGAGAAAAGCTTTCAGAAGTTGAAGGAGAGTTTGACCACAGCCCCAGTGCTAGTGTTGCCAGATTTAAACAAGGATTTTGAGATTTATTGCGATGCCTCACGCAAGGGTTTGGGTTGTGTGCTGATGCAGGAAAAGAGAGTGGTAGCGTATGCCTCGCGCCAGTTGAGACCGCATGAGGAGAATTACCCTACCCACGACTTGGAGCTAGCAGCTGTAGTGCATGCTTTAAAAATTTGGAGGCACTATCTCTTGGGTAATAGATGTGAGATTTACACAGATCACAAGAGTTTGAAATACATTTTCACCCAGTCCGAGCTTAACCTCAGGCAGAGGAGGTGGTTGGAGTTGATAAAGGATTACGATGTCGGAATCCATTATCACCCAGGGAAGGCCAATGTGGTCGCAGATGCTCTGAGCAGAAAGGTTTATTGTAATTCAGTAATGGTTCAGGAGAGTCAGCCAGCTTTGCATGAGGAATTCCAAAAGCTCAGTTTGGAATTGGTTGAGGAAGGATTTTTGGCAGCAATAGAGTTGCAGCCCACTTTGGACGGTCAGATTCGTCAGGCTCAGACGGATGATGAGACGTTTCAGCGTATCAGAAAGAATATGAGTGAAGGAAAAGAGTCGGGATTTTCAGAGGATGCCCAAGGAACTCTGTGGTTCAAGCGACGTTTGTGTGTGCCCAATAAGAAGGAGCTAAAGGATCTGTTGCTAAAAGAAGCTCATGAGTCGTTGTATTCGATACACCCTGGCAGTACCAAGATGTACCAGGACATTAAAGAAAAATATTGGTGGCCTAGCATGAAGCGTGAGATCGCTGAGTATGTGGCACTTTGTGATGTCTGTCAGAGGGTTAAGGCAGAGCATCAGAGGCCAGCAGGTTTGCTCCAGCCGTTGAAAATCCCTGAGTGGAAATGGGAAGAGATTGGTATGGACTTCATAGTTGGTCTGCCTAAGACCAAAGAAGGCTATGATTCGATTTGGGTCATCGTGGACCGATTGACCAAGGTTGCTCACTTTATTCCAGTAAAGACAACCTACACCGGTGACAGATTGGCAGAATTGTATATGTCAAGGATCGTCAGTTTGCATGGAGTGCCCAAGAAAATAGTGTCAGATCGAGGAGCCCAGTTCACTTCTCGGTTTTGGGGTAGTTTCCATGAGGCTATGGGAACGCACCTGAATTTCAGTACCGCATATCATCCCCAGACAGATGGTCAGACAGAGCGAGTCAATCAGATTCTTGAGGATATGTTGAGAGCATGTGTGCTAGATCATGGTCCTAAGTGGGACAGTTGTTTGCCTTTTGCAGAGTTTTCCTACAACAATAGTTATCAGGCAAGTTTGCAGATGTCACCATTTGAAGCACTCTATGGCAGGAAATGCAGGACCCCTCTCAATTGGAAAGAGACGGGGGAAGGTCAGGTGTTTGGTCCAGATTGTTTAAAAGAGGCAGAGGACAAGGTCCGTTTGATCCAGGAGAGATTGAGGACTGCCCAGGCCAGGCAAAAGAGCTATGCGGATACCAGACGCCGAGAGCTAAGTTTTGAGCCAGATGATTTTGTGTACCTCAGGATCACACCTTTCAAAGGAGTTAAGCGATTTCAAATGAAGGGAAAGCTAGCACCAAGGTATGTGGGGCCATTCAAGATTTTGAAGCGCAGGGGAGAGGTTGCTTATCAATTGGAGCTACCTGCGTCTTTCAGTGGGGTACATGATGTCTTCCATGTGTCACAGCTGAAGAAGTGCTTGAGAGTGCCAGAGGAGGCTGTGCCAGTTGAGGCCATTGATCTTCAGGAGGATCTGTCCTACAAAGAGCGTCCTGTCAAGATCTTGGACGTGTCAGAGCGAGCCACCCGGAATAAAGTTGTTCGCTTTTGCAAAGTTCAGTGGAGCAACCACTCTGAGGAGGAAGCCACCTGGGAGCGCGAAGAGGATCTCAAGGCAGAGTTTCCGAACCTATTCTAGTAGTGAGCCCGGATCTCGGGGTCGAGATCCCGTTTAAGGGGGTAAGGTTTGTAACATCCTGATTTTCTGGAGTTTTTAAAGCCCAATTTTCAAAAATTAAATTCCTGGAATTTTCTGGAATTAATTAAAGCTTAAATGGAATTTTTATGAATTAAAAGGATTTAATATGCTTAAGTCAAACATTAACATTTGCCAAAAGTATTTTATTTGAGTTCCTTGTGTCTCAAGGATTTTTCTGGATTTTTCTGGGATTTTTCTGGATTTATTTGCTATTTTCTAGAGCTCAAAAAGAATTATTTGAATTTCTGGAAAAAGAAAAGAAAAAAAAACCCTAAACCGGCCGGTGGGCCGAAACCCAACGAACCGGCCCGGTCTGACCGCCGGCCCAGCCCGCACCCCGCCGTGCCACGCGGCGCGCATCCGCGCGCGCCCGCACCCGCCTCCCTCCGTTGGATGGACGACACGCGTCGCCCATCCGAGCGCCTCCCCTCGCCCGCGCGCCATCGCTGCCGCCCGCTCGCCCGGTTCCACTGACAGGTGGGGCCCACCTGTCAGAGACCGAGTCCGGCGGGGACTCGGCGTCCGTGCCACGTCAGCCCTCGCCGCCTGGGTATTTATTGCGCCGCCCGCCTCGGTTCGCGTGCCCCGCCCGCGTCGCCACCTTCGCCGTCGCCGCCGTCGCCCGCGCTGCCGCCTTCGCCGTGCGCCGCTGTCGGCCAGATCTGCCGCCGCCAGGCCGCGTCGCCGTCGTCGCCTCCGCCGCCTTCGCCGTCGCCCGCGCCGCCGCCACCGCCGTGCGCCGCCGTCGGCCAGATCCGCCGCCGCCAGGCCGCGTCGCCGTCGTCGCCTTCGCCGCCGTTCGCCGCCGTCCGCCGCCGTTCGCCGCCGTCCGCCGCCGTCGTCGTCGTCGCCGGTGAGCCCGCTGCGCCCTCGGTTCCGCCGTCTTCTCGGCCGCCGTCGCCGTCGTCGTCGTCGTCGCCGCCGGTCAGCCGCCGCCGCCTCGGACACCCGCGCCTCGCGCCGCCCGCCGTCAGCCCGCCCGCGCGTCTCCTCGCCTTTCCGTGGATCGAGTCCACCGTGAGCCGTGCCACTGACAAGCCGGGCCCACCGGTCAGTCGTGGTCCGTGGACCCGTGAGCCGATCTGGCCACGTCAGCAGCCGAGTCAGCCGAGCCACGCCAGCCCTAGGCCGACGTGTCATGCCACGTCAGCGCCACGTGGATGCCACGTCAGCACCCGAGGACCCTCAGGTGCCACGTCAGCCGCCACGTCACCCGCCACGCCAGCTGCCACGTCAGCCCTAACCGCACACGTGTCCTGCCACGTGGTCGCCACGTCAGCCAGCCGCTTGCGCAAGCCGCACAGTCAGCCGCACTGTTCCGTGCGCCGAGTTCACCGTAGACCCTCCTCACCGTGCGCCCGGTCCACAGCACAGTGCACTTTTCCAATTTCCCGATTTTCTTTAGATCCAATTTTCCAAGAGTCCGTTCTCCCTCGTCCTAGCTCCGATTGACCCGATTCTTTTTCCTAAATTCATCTAAAATTGAGCTCTACCTTTTGGTTCAGGTTTGAAAGTTTTTGGAGTTTATTTGAATTTATTTGAATTTATTTTGTCTCTTTGTTTCGTTTTCTCTCTCGTTAGATCACGCGTTCGAGGGAGCCGCCGTCAGATTTGAAGATCAAGAGCCGTCAACTGAGCAAGGCCAAGGAAAGTCGTGTTCCTTTGATCATGTTGAACCCAGTTTGCAATCTATTATTTAAATATTTTGTTTTAAATTATCTTGCATCGCTATTTTTATTCAAACCCTTGTATTGGTAGTTATCGTCCCAATTGGTTATTTCCCTCCTTGATATTTTGGAATACCTGGATGCCATTGACACCATAGGTTGGGAAACTTAGTAGTGATGCTATGTTACGATCACATTGGGTTGGTACGATTAGTGTGCTTAGCCATGCTTTTATTATCGTTTGGGTTCATCATCACATGTGATTAATTAATTTGACTTAATGAGATATTGAATTGTGGTTGGTGCCGTAATGAATCGTGGTTGGTGCCACCGTTATAAAATTTTGTGCCGTGACGTTGGTGCGTCATCGGCAGTGGTTATACAAAATTGGTTTTCACTCGGGCGAGTGATCGTGCAGTAAAGGGGGAAGTGTTGGAGCACTTCGTGGGATGTGGTAGTCTCGCCCGAGAACACTTAAGGACTTAACTTTGTGCGCCATTGATCTGAGTCTTACCGTGCAAACCACATGTCTGGTATGGGACAGACCTGGCTGATTAATTTGGGATGTTTCAATTTCAATCTCGCTGGGATGAACATGGTTGCTGATTTCCATGAGGCGCAAGGGGGGGTGTGATGCGAAACCCTAGCGGGCGGGATTGGGTTGGAATTGAACATTGTAAAGGTTTTGTTGTGATTTCCTTAGCGCGAGGCTAATCACATCGTGTGGGTACAGTTGTGCAACCTCTGCAGAATGTAAAACTATTCGAATAGCCGTGTCCTCGGTCATGGACAATGCTCGGTGATTTCACACGAGGTATAGTTACTCTTGGAAAACTTGTAGCTGGTCAGTGGATGGTTAATTCACTGTTGGTTTGGTTTGGGGATGGGAGGTCCATAAGTGGTTTACCTTAAATTCCTTTGATTATTCATTATTGTTTTATTTACAATTCGCCTTTAATCTATTTATGATATTTCCAAATGTTGTTTATGCAAATTAACCCTTTTAGCCTTCCATTGGTAAGCCTTGCATATTATATTGCATTCATTTGTTACAAACGGCTTGCCGAGTACCAATGTACTCACGGCTTTATGCCCCTGTTGCTCAGTTGAGGAGGAGGAGTATCACCAGCAGGAGGTTCCAGAAGGAGAGTACTTCGACGTCTTCGCGGATTAGGCTCGTTCTCCACTCGATAGCCTGTGGGCATGTCGATTGGCCACTACGTTTATTTTGGATTTTTCCGCTGCTAAGTTTTGTTAAGCCCCTAAGGCTATTGAGATTGTAAGCTTGACCATAAGGTCTCACTTTTGGATATTGATTAATAATTCGAGTTTCCCTTATTTAATATCGTGATTGTGGTGATGATTACCTCTATGTTTGACTGTGTGCACTAGCGTGATCCTGGACTAGTGCAGTATACACAGAGAGTCCGGATTTGCATATTCGGGTCTCGACATTGATTTTTAGTGTTGTCTCTGTACTTTGTCAATTCTTGGTTCAAACTCTGAATTTCTTGAGTTTTGGTTGATTTCCTGTGTTGATTGGAGTCCCCATTATATTTAGATTATGCTCTTGGTGTTTGTGTCTGAAAAGAAAAGAAGTTCCTCTCTCATTTTCTTGGATTTGTGCTTTCTCTGAAATTTCAGTTCAAAGCTTCAGTCTCGGCATGGTCTGATTGCTTCTCGTTTTGGCTTTTGGCAGCAGGCAATGTCTTTTGTGATTGGTTACTAGTAGCTGCAGCAGCCAAACAAATGATGCTCTCGGCCAATCAAGAATAGAGTACATAATGCCCAACTGCATGTTTTTATTCCTTTCGGTCTGTACTGTCTTGCAGTATTTCTGAAGCCGATTTGTCTTGGCTGCAGTACTTCCTTCTTGGGCTGATCTTAGGTTACAACTCTGCATTTCTTTTGTGCGACAGCACTGCTTGAATTTTCTTCTAGTGCCGATTCTTCATTCCTTGTCTGCAAGCAGGGGCGGACCTAGGATTAAAATTGAGTGGGGGCATACATATCAGTGCAGCGCTACGCATAGCTGAGAAGGCACTGCTGGCCTGCCAGCCTGCCGGCTGCCTCACTGGGCCACTGGGGGCCTGATGAGTTGTGGACTGGGGGCCTATATGGATTAAATCCAGAGAGTATAAGTGAACGAAATTGACTGGGGGCCAAGGCCCCCACTAATTATACTTTGGGTCCGCCCCTGTCTGCAAGGTCTTGTTCGGCAGCAAGTAGTATATGAGGCAATCATTCATGGGCAGCAGTAATGCATGCAGTTATTAGCTCCTATCGGCAGCAGGTTGTGAACCATTCAAAGCAATTGGTTTCAGTTCTTCAGTCCTCTTCTCTTGCAGCATGAACACTCCATCTAGTGCCTTTTTCTTTTTATTCCTTTTGCTGATTTTCTTCCTTGCCGCATGCAGTCCAAACGGCGTTGTTTTCAGCTGAAATTTTTGCTGGTTAATCTCTGATTTATGCTGAATTTTTCAGTATCGCATGCGTTCCAAATTTTAGCAAAATTAATTTTCTGTGAGTTTCCTTGTTCTGCATCCTTTTGAAAAATCAGTGTACGAATTCTCGAGAGCGATTTTAAAGAGAACGACATTCACCCCCCTCTGTCTTCATTTCGGTCCTACAAGAGCCGAACTCCATCTACGCGTGGGAGCAGATCTGTGATCGTCTCTACAACAACTTCTAGGGAAATTACGTCGAGTGCGTCGACGCGGATCAGCTTTTCGCTATCAAGCAAAAGTCCTCGGAGAAGCGCCGAGAGTACTTCAAGCGCTTCGCCAAGGTGCGCTGCCAGGTCAAGGACGTCAACGAGACCACCATCATCAACGCGGCGATCCAGGGCCTTCGCCCGGGGCCGCTGGCCGAGTACAACACGCACAAGCCGATAAAAACAGTGGTCAAGCTCTTCGACAAGATGAAAGAGTACGCTAGGGCGGAGGAGGATGCACAACGGCACAGGGGCGACGACTCCGACACCAATCAAGCGAAGGACTCGTCGAAGAGCGCTGCCAAGCGCAAGCAAGAATCCCCGAAGGACGCCTCCAAGCACAAGGACACCAAGCGCAAGCAGGACTCTTCAAGTGACAAGCCCAAGTGCATCCAGCGTAGATCCCAGAGGGCCCGCTATGCCTTTGACATCGAAGGCGGCTCCGAGGACAGTGCCCCCACCGGTCGTAGACGAGGTCACAGAGGCCGGGGGCGAGGGCGCGGCCGGGGTCGTGACGATAGACCCCGTGCAGAGCAAGAGCGCGAGGACTACGACCTATGGTGTGAGGTGCATAGCCGTGGTGATCACCTCACGCGGACGTGCACCGCCATCGCAGCACTTCGTCAGAGCGTCACCAGGGATAGAGCCCTGGAAGCAGGGACACCAGTCGTGGCCCACGTGCAGCAACCCCAAGAGGGCCCTTTACGGATACAGGCCCCGGAGGAGCCCAACGCCAGATCATAAATGTCATCTTCGGGGGCTCTTTACTGGAGTTCTCCTTGGCGCGGCAACAGAAAGCCTATGCGTGGAGGCTACACCACGTGGCGGCGTACCCGGCGCAAGCACCGTTGGCGTGGGTGCGGCATGACATCACCTTCACGCCTGCTGATGCCAAGGGCGTGGAATTCCCTCACCAAGATCCCCTGGTCATCCACGCCACCATCGCAGGTTGCGATGTCAAGCGCATCCTGGTCAATGGAGGTAGCTCCGCTGACATTCTTTTCGCGGTGGCCTTCGACCAGATGGGGATCCCCCGAAGTTGCTTGGGCCCCTCGAGAATCCTACTACAGGGCTTCGGGGGTCAGCCGCTGAACGCGTTGGGCCAGATACGCCTGCAAGTCTCTTTTGGCCAGGGTGACAACACAAGGAGCGAAGACGTCACCTTCAACGTCGTCGACATCCTGTACTCGTATAACACCATATTGGGACGCCCAACCCTCAACTCCTTCGGAGCAGTCCCGCACCATGGCTTCCTATGCATGAATCTCCCGGGCGCACAAGGTATCATGACAACTTTCAGTGACCAGGACCTCGCCCGACGCATAGAGCTTGGTGCTCTGGGCCCGCACCGCAAGGTGCATGTCCTCACCGACAATCCAAAGGTAGACATGCCCTCTGCCCCGGGATGGACGCCTAAGCCCCGGCCAGATGACGAAGTCAAGAGGATGCCCCTGCAAGCCGAATGTCAATGTGTGTCCATCGGCGAGGGCCTTCCCCCAGAAGTTGAGCAGGATCTACTCCGAGTCCTCTGGAACAACGCGGACGTCTTCACGTGGTCCCCAAATGACATAAAGGGCATCGACCACGCCCTCATCGAGCACACCTTAGCAGTCCGCCCCGACACCAAGCCAGTCAGAAAAAGACTCCGGTGCATGTCGATCAAGTGGCAGCGAGGGACCAAGGTAGAGGTAGCGAAGCTTCTCCAGGCCGGAGCTATCCACGAAGTCCAGCACCCGGACTGGCTTGCCAACCCGGTGCTGGTGAAAAAGGCTAGCGATGCCTAGCGCATGTGCATTGACTTCACCGCCCTGAACAAGGCGTGTCCGAAGGACAACTACCCCTTGTCGCGTATAGATTAGCTGGTGGATGCCACGGCAGGGTGTGAGCTCATGAGCTTCCTCGATGCATACTCCGGCTACCATCAAATCCACATGGCCAAGGGCGATGAAGACAAGACCAGCTTCATAACACCGGTAGGGACATACTGTTTTATCAGGATGCCCTTCGGCCTGTAGAACGTAGGCGCCACCTTCACCCGCCTTGTCACGCTTGCCCTGGCCTCCCAACTCGGGAGGAATGTCGAGGCTTATGTCAACGATGTGGTCGTGAAGACTAGGCAGCTCGCCTCCCACGGCCAAGATCTTCAAGAGACCTTCAACAATCTCAGGCGAGCGGGCATCAAGCTCAACCCAGATAAGTGCGTCTTCGGCGTGCAAGCGGGAAAGCTCTTGGGTTTTCTGGTCTTTGGTCGCAGCATCCAGGCAAACCCCGACAAGGTCGATGCGATCCTCGCCATGGAGCTGCCCAAGACGATGACCTCCCCCCACTCCCCGGAGGCCCAGACGATGGCGTGCAGGGGTCACCATGGGAGATGCTGGAGAACAGGCCAGACTGGGCCATGGAGCAGGAGGTCAAGCTAGGCGACAGGGTAGGTAGCAAGTGGATGGAGCCAAGCCGGCTGGGGCTAGACCCAAAAGTACAAGCGGGCCAGCCGGATCCGAGTGGAGGCGAACTGACAGAGGCCCAGGAGTGGAGACCAAATTAGGGAAGATCCACTTGAGGGAGGAGGCTGGCGAGCAGGGAGGCCAAGCCCAAGGGCGTAGGCTGCCGGAGGCGCAAGAGCCAGGGGCGACGGCCAAGTGAGGGGCCAAGGCAGCACGGCGCTGAGGGCAGGAGGTGCGAGTGGGGGGTGAGCTACAAATCAGGAGGGGGAAGATTTGGGGGAGAAATAGAGAAGAAGAATGGGGAGGAATGAGAAGTGGGGAGATGGGGAGAGGAGGGAGATGAAATGGAGGGCCTGGAGGCTTCGGCTGAACAGGAAGTAGGGGAGGAGAGAGAGAGGTTAGATAGGGAAGAGAGAGATTAGGCTCCATCAATTAAATTTTCGTACCATGGTATAGGTCATTCTATCGTGTAAATAAATACCCTGTTAATTTGGTTGAGTGTATTGTAAATCGTATAAACCCATTAAGCCTTATTCTGGATTGTTAAAATAAGTTAGATACCGCCATATTAAAACTTGCACATATATAGATTAAATTCGTGTACTACCTTTTATATTATTATAGTGCATATTTAATTACCTAGATAATTTTTTAACCATACTTAAGCTGCAGAAACCCAATAATAATTATTTAGAAATATTAGAATGAAGTAATTCCATCGGACGACTATGATCTTTACATAGCTAACTAATCAAATTATCATAACGTCGTTTAGCCACTCTATGGCATATTTAAATACATTAAAAGCCATTAATAATTATTAGAATAAATTGAGTGCCATCAATAGATTAAATCGTAGCACGTACCGATTAAATTAGTGTATTGCCGATGAATTTGTTTGTAGCACTAGTTAAGCCATCTTGTCACATTCAGATGTCATTCAAAGAGCTAATGCGTGCATTTCTTTTGCTAGCTATCTTAGAATATATGCATGCATGGTGTATGTCATCTTGTCACAATCATCTTGTCTCCAATATGAAGGGTGAAAGCTGAGGTGCTACATTATTAGTCCTGAACATCATCCCTTACACAAGCAAAAGGAACATGGTCTGTAGTCTTCCATTGTGTATACACTGCAAACGCACAAATGCATAATTTTTTGACTGCAGGGCTGCCCATGTAGATTGGTAGCATCGTCTCAGACTCTCAGGGACTAGAGTACGAGGTGAGTCCTGAGTTACTTAGGCTTTTCGAGTCATTAGTTCATTACACATATGCAGACACAAGGTGCTTGACGGAAGGGCGCTATCTTTATTCTTGCATGCAACTATTGCTAATTGTATTGTTCTTCCACTCTGTTGGTTGAGGTTTAATAGATATAATATCAGTTCCAAACTTAAGGATCTTCTTAACATTAAAGAAAGGCACACTTGCCATTTTCACACTCTCTTCGATAGACTCTTAGTATCTATACAAATATACAACATATAATACGGTCCTATTTCGTATATGCCAACATTTGGCAATCACACATGTACGCTATAAGACTAGTATATTGTACGCATATTGTTATTTTTCCTCCAAAATTTTTACGTCATTACGTACCCATATTTTTACGCAACTAATTTAATGTTAACTAGTTTTTAACAAGATAGCTATGAGAGAAACGAAGATGGTGGCCGTCGTCACCATCGTTGCTACCGCTTTCGCCGTATATAGTTATTTCTAGCTAGGCTTGGGCTGACACAGAACGAACGCCGGCATGACAAATTTTGGGCCATGCCTGGGCCTAGTCGGATGTGAGGCGGGCCACCATGGCACGGTGAGATGATCGGACCAAGCTGGCACATCACGACGAGGCTCGAAACACGGTGGATCCAGGCCGTGCCGGTATGGCACGCGCAATGCCCACCTCTAAGCGCACTGTGGAGGTGGTAGTATTATTTATGAACCATCGAAGAAGAGCTGTTCTGTCTCTACTTGCATTTCAGATCCTTTTACTTCCTAATTAAATTATGGACTTGTTGTAGGCTGTATAGGCCGTCATGAATCACGACCACTTCTGAATTAAAGGTAGCTTTTAATCGGATGGCATGTGACACACTTGTGGGCTATTCATACGGCTTTTAACCGAGGTTGCTGCACTTGATCATAGTGCGCCCGCTGTGGATGTCGCACTCTCAGACTTTACTGCGACCATAGAGGTCCAGTTGACAACTCACAACGGCATATGAACAGACGGAATTACAGAACTGTAGAAGTACATATAGAACAAATTGTAAGCTATAAACATCATCGCAGAAGTCACCGCCACCATGGAAGGCACCTCACGAGTCACATGAGAACTTTATGCTTATGGGCATCACCCCGGACCCCCACCTTCTTGGTAACACGCTGCTCTGGGTCTGCTTGCTCTCCTGTCCAGAATGTTAGAGCAACTCAAGATCGATCAGTGACCCTCTGTCTGCATCTGAAGAAAACCGGTGTTTCGGTTGTCAGTAGCCGTGACTTTCTTCTGCAGAATCGACAGACAAAGGAAAAACACAACGCGAAACACCGAGTTACACAGGACACAAACACTGATTTGTGCTGCTCAAACACTGAGTTACACAGTATCTTTCTTGCATATCCCGCCTGACACAATGTGATGCTGTCCTCTCTCTGGTTTACCTCGATGCCCAGGTGGAAGGTGAGTAATCCAAGATCACTCATCTTGAACTGCACCATCATCTCCTTAAATTTTGAGATCTCCTGATGGTCTCCTCCAGTGACGATAAGATCGTCCACATAGACCCCGACGAGGAGCCGCTGCTTGCCCATGCCACGGACATACAATGCGTGCTCAGTCTCGCATCGGTGGAAGCCAAGCGTCAACAGAGAGTCATCAAGCTTAGTGTTCCAGGCACGTGGAGCCTGCCTCAAGCCGTAGAGCGCCTTGTCCAGATGCAATACCTTGTGTTCCTGCCCCGTCACCACGAACCCCGGGGGCTGAGCGACATAAACCTCTTCCTCGAGCACGCCGTTGAGGAAAGCTGACTTGACGTCGAGGTGGTGAACGACCCATCCTTCGTGCGCCGCCATAGCAAGCAAGAGTCGTACAGACTCGAGCCTGGCAACCGGCGCAAAAACTTCGTCGAAGTCCACTCCCTGACGCTACACGTACCCCTTCGCAACGAGGTGGGCTTTGTGCTTGGCGATGGCTCCCGTGGCGTCCTTCTTCAGCTTGAAGTTCCATTTGAGCCCAATCGGTCGGTGCCCGGGTGGGAGATCTGTGAGACGCCAAGCCCCGTTGTCTTCCACTGCACGCATTTCTTCCAGCATGGCACGCCGCCACGCCGGGTCCTACTCAGCTTGCTCGAATGTTGTAGGCTCTTCACCGGCCAGCAGAAGAAGTTCTGCCTCTACAGGGTTGCGCGAGACAACGCCAGGGGCAGACGCGTCTCCAAGCAGGTCGGCCATGGAACGAGTGCGTGTCGGGCAGTCGTCATGATCTGCGTCGATGTTGTCGTCCTCCAGTACGACGTCAACCTCCGGTGGCGAGACTGTTTCTCCCGGCAGTCCCACACACGGATGGCTTGAGTCCTCCAGTGGCGTTGATGGTCCTGCTATCACGGCTGGAACAGCGTCGGGTGCTGGCCCAAGTTCAACCGTGCGCTCGACGATGAATTCAGTGGCGTTGTCGTCGCCGTCCGTGGTCAAGACGTCGCCCCGCGTGGGCGACTTCACCCCCGACCACTCCCATGGAGTGTCCTCAGTGAAGACAGTGTCGCGGGTGATGTGCACACGCCCCGTCGATGGATCGAACGTGCGGTACGCCTTTGCACCGGGCTCGTATCTGATAAACACCATCGGGGTACTCCTGTCTTCCAGCTTGGAGAGGTGCGAGCGCGTGTTCTTGACATAGACCACGCACCCGAATGTGCGAAGGTGCTCGACCGCCGGCTTTCTCTCATGCCACGCTTCGTAGGGCGTCAATCCGTTGAGCGCCTTTGTCGGCGCCCGGTTCAGGAGATACACCGCCACCATGATAGCTTCTCCCCAGAAACGTGCTGGAACGTTCCTCGCCTTCAGCAAGCTCCGTGCCATCCCAAGCACAGTCTAGTTTCTTCGCTCGACGACGTCGTTTTATTGCGGGCTGTACGGGGCCGAGTGGTGTCGCTGGATGCCGTGGTCCATGCAATACTCAGCAAAGGCGATAGAGGTGGACTCCCCACCGTGGTCAGTTCGCAGAGCGTGAAGCTTGCGCCCTGTCTCCACCTTGATGCGGGCCTGAATGCGCTGGATCGTGGCCGCCACATCGCTCTTCGCTGCAAGAAGAATCAGCCACATATAGCGGATGTGATCGTCGATGAGCAGCAGGAAGTAGCGGTTATCGCCTGGAGTTGGTGGTGAAATCGGGTCGCAGAGGTCGCCATGGACAAGATCCAGGAGGTCGTCAGCTCGATAGACGGCCTTAGCTGGGAATGGGGCGCGTCGATGCTTGGTGGCGACGTAGCAATCATAGATTTGGTTGACTCGATCAATCCGAGGCAGCCCGCGTACCATGCCTTCATGTGACAGTCGGCGCAGGGTGTCAAAATTGAGATGGCCATATCTGGCATGCCAGTGCCATGCTTCATCATCATGGTGGGCGGCCAAGCAGATCGGACGTGCCAGATCGAGGCTGAGCACGTACAGTCTGTTGCGCCCACAGTTTACCTTAGTGAGCAGGGTGCGCTGCCGATCCCACACGCGTAGTACTCCATCCTCGATTAACACCTTGGCGCCATTCTCGTCGAGCTACCCAACGCTCACAATGTTGTTGCGGAGGCGCGGAAGGTAGTATACACCAGTAAGGGTGCGATGACGTCTGTCCTTGCACGAGAATAGGATGTCGCCGCGTCCTCAGATCTCGACAACTGACCCATCACCGAACCTCACGCTCCCTGCAATGTTAGTGTCAAGGTTGGTGAAGGCGTCCTTCCTCCCCGTCATATGGTTGGTGACGCCTGTGTCCAAGTACTACCCATCCACGCGCGAATCACCCTCGGTGCCGAGAAACACCTGCGCTCGGAGCTCCTCCAGCTCAACGAAGTCAGCCCCGGTGCACACGGTGTCCGCCACCGCGCACACCTATGCCATCAAGAGCGCAGGTTCGTCTTCCTCGGCCTCCACCAGATTCGCCTGATCGCCACGCTTCGGTTGCCGACAATCCTTGGCCCAGTGTCTAGTACGCCCGCAATTGCGGCACTGGTCACGGCCAACATCGCGATCGCCACCCTTGTCGTCGCCCTTCTTTCGGCCAGGCTTGCCGCGGCGCCGGCCACGGCCGCTGGGCTTGCTTGTTCGCGATGATCCCTCGCCCTGTTGCCGCTCTTTAACGCGGGCGGTCGGCGGTCCACTCCTCTTCAGTGAGGAGTAGCTTGCCACCAGTAGTTGCAGGCGGTGGTGGAGGCTCGACGCAGCGACCTTCCGCTCCCAACAACAGCCCAGTGACCTCCTCGATAGACAGGGTCGAAAGGTCGAGCAAAGTTTCAATCGAGTAAACAATTTGCTCAAACCTTGGTGGCACGACGCGGAGGAATTTTTCTACGACCTTGGTGTCGTCGATGGTCTCACCAAGCTCCTCCAACTGGCTCACCAATCCAGTCAGCCTCAAGGCGAAATCCTCAACGTTCTCATCTTCCTTGAAAGCGAGATTCTCGTACTCCGTGCGGAGCTTCTACGCCTTTGCCTTCTGGACCCGATCAGAACCAAGTCGTATGGTTCTGATGTGGTTCCATGCCTCCTTGGCACTCGGCTTGATGGCGAGTGTTCTCACCATCTCCGGCGGCACAGCCTTCAGAAGAGCCTCGAGCGCCATCCGGTCATCTTGCAAGTCGGCATCGCCATGCTCCATAGCGTCCCACAAGCCTCGTGCCTGGAGCATGACTTTCATCACGAGCGACCAATCGGAGTAATTAGTCCTCGTGAGCATCGGGTACGAGGCGCCTCCAACCTCTCGCACGGTCCGCTGCACCACGATGTCACGAGCGCCTGGTCGGCCTCGCGGTTGGTGCGGAATCACGGGCGAAGGTGAGCTTCTACGCGGATGTTGGGGAATCCTTGAGCGATCATGACTTCTCACAAAAGTTGACATTGCCGCAGATCGACGAGGCTCTGATACCAAATGTTAGAGCAACTCAAGATGGATCGGTGACCCTCTGTTTGCATATGAAGGAAACTGGTGTTTTCGGTTGTCAGTAGCCGTGACTTTCTTTTGTAGAATCGACAGACGAAGGAAAAACACAACGCGAAACACTGAGTTACACAGGACACAAAAACTGATTTGTGCTGCTCAAACTTCTGCAGCTTTTTGGATTTTTTTTCTCTTTATTTATAGAAAAACAAAAGTTACATCAGCCATAATCGATCACATTCAGTGCCTAGCTACAAACTGAACCACGATGGCTGTAAAAACTGGAACTGAATGCAACAACTGAAAGCTAAAACTGAATGCAGTAACTGGAACTGAAACTGAGAGCTGAAACTGAAATACTGAAACGCAAGTTTAGCATTTCTGTCACAGAAGCTTTTGGCTAACTCCAAATGTGATATTCTGATCTTGTGACGACTGATTGGCTCATGTTTCCATCTCGATTCCAGAAATCTGGACACTGTTGGACCCCTTAATAATTAAATTTTCCGTTTTGGCCCCTTTTTGAAAAAAATTCCAAAAGTGGACCTCTCCCGACCGCGCGTCTCCGTGCTGCCGCCACCTGTCCCGGTCGCGCGGTCTGGTACCGCACGACCGGGGTCGTGCGGTACCAGACCGCGCGACCCTGCTGCCTCGTCGCCCGACCGCGCCTCTGCTGCCCCGAGCGCACAATCGTCCCGCCGAGCGCACGACCGCCATCGCCGACCACACGATCAAATTTGCGAGCACACGACTGCTCCGCCGACCGCACAATCGAATTTTTAAGTCACGCGGTATCAATGGAAGATAGTTCAACCAGTATGGCATAGGCATCCAAACGTTTTAATCAAAATGCAGATTCCATGTACTGATGTACACCATATGTCTGACATTTTTATTGTGCTCAGTGCGATTGACCAAACATGGAGCACGGACACAGAGACATATGGTTCGGCTACACAGATCAATGCTCAGATCGAGCGACAATCTAAGGTCCGTATATTTCGGTTTAAAATTCTAGTTTCCGAATTATCTTTTACTATTTCTAAATTTTGTTTTTTCTAGATTTTTAGATTTGTTGAGTTTTTTGCTGATTTTTTCCGTATTTATTTGTATTGTCCGTGATGGACTAACATGTTTTTTCTATTTTATTTTTTAAAATTTAATTATGCTAACTAAATTATCATTAGGTACGTAATTTTAGCTAAACCGATTTTTTTAAGCCCAAATGAGTGGCCCCAAATTAGTCAGTGAACCGTAACTAGAAAATCTTGTCAAACTCTGACACAGCTTCGCCATAACTTCGAAACACTACATGATCAATTATTTAACTTGGGTGCCGTGATCTAGATAGTCGTAACTGCAGATCGATGCATCACATGCAGATTAACTAGCCCGTCGAGTTGTCATGTAGAGCATAGCAGTACTCTACTATTACTATCTAGAAGCTGAGGTATACAGAGAGCAAGACCAAGCTACTAATACGTAAACTAATCACGCGGTCGGGAAATTTTTGGAACGATCGAATTTGCGAAACCGCGTGATTAGTTTACGTATTAGTAGCTTGGTCTTGCTCTCTGTATACCTCAGCTTCTAGATAGTAATAGTAGAGTACTGCTATGCTCTACATGACAACTCGACGGGCTAGTTAATCTGCATGTGATGCATCGATCTGCAGTTACGACTATCTAGATCACGGCACCCAAGTTAAATAATTGATCATGTAGTGTTTCGAAGTTATGGCGAAGCTGTGTCAGAGTTTGACAAGATTTTCTAGTTACGGTTCACTGACTAATTTGGGGCCACTCATTTGGGCTTAAAAAAATCGGTTTAGCTAAAATTACGTACCTAATGATAATTTAGTTAGCATAATTAAATTTTTAAAAAATAAAATAGAAAAAACATGTTAGTCCATCACGGACAATACAAATAAATACGGAAAAAATCAGCAAAAAAACTCAACAAATCTAAAAATCTAGACAAAACAAAATTTAGAAATAGTAAAAGATAATTCGGAAACTAGAATTTTAAACCGAAATATACGGACCTTAGATTGTCGCTCGATCTGAGCATTGATCTGTGTAGCCGAACCATATGTCTCTGTGTCCGTGCTCCATGTTTGGTCAATCGCACTGAGCACAATAAAAATGTCAGACATATGGTGTACATCAGTACATGGAATCTGCATTTTGATTAAAACGTTTGGATGCCTATGCCATACTGGTTGAACTATCTTCCATTGATACCGCGTGACTTAAAAATTCGATCGTGCGGTCGGCGAAGCAGTCGTGCGCTCGTAAATTTGATCGTGCGGTCGGCGATGGCGGTCGTGCGCTCGGCGGGACAATCGTGCGCTCGGGGCAGCAGAGGCGCGGTCGGGCGACGAGGCAGCAGGGTCGCGCGGTCTGGTACCGCACGACCCCGGTCGTGCGGTACCAGACCGCGCGACCGGGACAGGTGGCGGCAGCACGGAGACGCGCGGTCGGGAGAGGTCCACTTTTGAAATTTTTTTCAAAAAAGGGCCAAAACGGGAAATTTAATTATTAAGGGGTACAACAGTTTCCAGATTTCTCGATTCCAAAGCAGACGAAATATCGAATCACGACAGGTCCTGACGACCACTGGATCAGTGGGACGATTTTTCTACGGGACTACGGAAGTCCTGCTCTCCTACTGCAATCGTACACACTCCCCTTTTCTTGGCAACCCGATCGCCTTGCCCATTCCGGCCATGGATCCGGACACCGAGGTCGACTTCGACTTCTCTCCGTTCCTCATCCGCTACAAGAGCGGCCGCGTCCACCGGCTCATGGGCACGTCGAGAGTCAACGCCGGCACGGACGCCGCCACGGGAGTTACCTCCAAGGACGTCGTCATCGACGCCGATGCCGGCCTTGCCGCGCGGCTGTACTTTCCGAAGGACGTCCCCAGGTCCAAGAAGCTGCCCGTCCTCGTCTACTTCCACGGTGGCGCCTTCGCCGTCCACTCGGCCTTCTCCGCCACGCACTTCCCCTACCTTAACGCCCTCGTGGCCGCGGCGGGGGTCGTCGCCGTGTCCGTTGACTACCGCCTCGCGCCCGAGCACCCGGTCCCCGCCGCCTATGACGACGCGTGGGCCGCGCTCAACTGGGCTGTGGCGAGCTGTGCGTCCTGTGGGCAGGAGCCGTGGCTGGCCGAGCACGGCGACGCCGGACGCCTCTTCGTCGCGGGCGACAGTGCCGGCGGCAACATCGCGCACAACGTGACAATGAAGGCCGGCAAGAACGGGCTGCCCGTCGGCGTGCGGATCGAAGGGATGGTGCTCCTGCACCCGTACTTCCGGGGCAAGGATCCTGTACCGTCGGAGGGCACGGACTCGAAGTTCTTGCAGTGGGTGGAGAGATCGTGGGGCTTCGTGTGCGCCGGGAGGTACGGGACCGACCACCCATTCATCAACCCGCTGGCGATGCCTGCGGAGGAGTGGGCGGCGCTCGGCTGCCGGCGAGCCCTGGTGACCGTGGCGGAGCTCGACACGATGAGAGACAGAGGGCGGAGGTACGTGGAGACGCTGAGGGGAAGCGCGTGGGGAGGGGAGGAGGCGGTGCTGTACGAGACCAACGGCGAGGGGCATGTCTACTTCCTCCAGAAATCCGGCGTGGGCGACAAGGCGGAGAAGGAGATGGACGCCGTCGTCTCGTTCATCAAGCGAATTATTGTTGCTTTCAGCTTTTTTCCTAAGTTATAGTTGGAGCTACTTTTCTTGTGGGCTTCAATGATTTGATGCTGATTGGGACATTGAACATCCAAAAATGTCACCAGAGTAGTGGGTTGATTGTGCCTTTTCTTATCACGAGTGGCATGTGATGCAGTGGTTATATGATTCTCCGATCAGAGTGATGGGGATTGGTGAGCGCCAGCACAACAACTACAGTATGCCCATTACTCGCATGAGTCAATGAGTTACGGCAGCCGAGCTCCATGCCGAATTTCAGATTTTTCAGACCGTCGTTGAAGGAAGTTACTGAATGCAAGATTGCCTCTGACATCTTCTCCGAAAAAAATCTTTCTGCCTTCTGTCGCAAGAACTGCAATCCCTCTTCGGCCGAACACGCACGAGTACCGACTGGGCCGCGGCCGCCGGAACGGAATAGTCTGGGCTTACACTGCCCACTGCATCAACTTCCACCCTATTTATTTCCGTTTCACCTTCTGGCAAGAAGCCGGAATGATTATGTGGATTTCTTAATTTCAGTTTTTTCTTTTTTGACATTTCTCCTTCTTCTTCTTAATTTTTATTTTATCATTTACATTATCCATAAAAATATAATAGTATTTTTAAATATTTTTTAATTAAATAACTCAGTTAAAACTAATAATCGCTATAATATAATTTTGTAACGCCCCTGTTTTGGGAAACAGGGTAGTCGTACGTAGAGGTGCAAACGGAGCAGATACGGACGGATATTGCTCATTCCGTATCCTTTTTCTTATTTTTTGTCGGAGTCGGACACGGATAGTGCCAGATACAAATACGAATGCGGATATTCTCAATCATGAATACGGAACGAATACATGCCGCTCCGAATACAGTTGGTTTCGGTAATGAATATTTAATCGGATAATGCAAAAAAACAAATTTCACATGGTGACAGGGACAAATTAAGCAACTAGTAAATTCTAGTTAGCAAAGTAGCAAATAAATGATAGAAGCTAGTTAAACAAGTAGTAGCTAATTAGTTACATGTCACATGGTTTAAAAGTACGAATTGTCCATAGCCAAGTAGTCAAGTACATCACTAGTTCATTTAACTTCATTACATTTAGGAAATGATTCCACAAGACCTTCGTATCCGGTATCCGGAGAGGCCAGGTAACCGACTCCGTTTCTGTATCAGGTAACTATCCGAAAAAATACTCAGATAGTTCTGTATCCGTCGGATAATGCTTTTTCTGAATCTGTTTCCGTATCCGACAAAAAATATCCGACTTCGTTTCTGTATTCGACAAAACCTTCGGATACCCGAAAATTTGCTTCGAATTGTATTCGAATTAAAACAGATGAATAGACGGTCGGGAAATATCCGCTCCATTTGCACCCCTAGTCGTACATCCCGTAACAACTCAAAGGTTCAGTTGCGGACAGAAAGAGTGTCATGCCTGGTCACGAACATTTAAAAAGAGTTAATTTCATTAAAATAAAAGACCTAACAGTCAACTTTAAAAATTTTAATGGGCGTCAAAGCCTAAAACTTAACTTACATCCATAAGAACCGAAGAGAACTCCCATAGGAACGTTTAAGTGCGGTTGTAACCCTAACACGAATACTTGTAATATCTTTCTTTCTTCTGATCTCTGTGTTGGAGAAGGTAAAGCAAGACTGAGTAAAACAAATCGTACTCAATAAGTCACATGAGGGAATGCTATATAACTACTTACTAGGATTTTCAAGAGATGGGGAAAGTCTTTGAAGATGTAATTTTATTTGTAAATATTTTTAAACACAAAGAACAATTACTTCTTAAGAAATTAGGGTTTCAACATCTCGATTACCAAACATCCACATTTCAGAATTGTTTCCAAGTTGACTTATGCTTCACTATTGGAATTACCCATTAAACATAACTTCATTACCGGAAGCACGGCGTATTCGAATACCACATATTATGACTCTGCAAAGTTGCCCAACTTTACCCACAAGATTTCTTAATTCCTATGTCTGGGTTCAAGAAAATAAGGTTATTTCACTGCTCATCTCTTTATATAGGCTCTACCCAGTAGACTAGGTACCCCTTGTCACGGAATACAACGGCCTGATAGGGCGGAGCCTACCGTTGTGAAAGTATGGTTTTACCATTTCCATACCACATTCTTACACCAGCTGTTCCCTTTTTTGGAACAGTATATCATATCCTTGTAGTAGATATTTAATCGATTTAAGTAGCTACTAAACCAGATTTGACAAGTCAACACTTGTGGTTGAGCGATTACTATGTTCTTTACTTAACATAAGGTTCTAATCCTTACTTTTTATGAACCAGGTAACCATTCACAAATAAATATCCCAGTGCATTGCGGCACTGTCACTACTAGTGTAAAGTAGTTGAATTTTCTAAACTAGTATAATATACTTTATAGTAATTTATTATTATCAGGGCTTGTCAAGGTGAATATGTCTATCAAATAAAACATGGCTTTTTCATGTGGTACAACATAACTAATATCTTGTCATTCTAAACATTTATTGTATAAGACAGTGCGTAAATAACATAATAAAAATACTGATAAATAAATAATTAAAGGAATGTAGGTTCAATATGACCAAAAAATAATTAGAGCTTTATCAGAGTTTAAAATGACAAAATGGAGATGGGAATGGTGTAGATGGGTTCGAGATGATCAAAATGGGTGCATAAATGTTTTTAGGGTTTCGGTGAATAGAGATGGTTTGAAGAGTATTTGAATTCTGGGTTTGGAATGGTGTTTGAGCTAATTAGGATTTTATTGATGTCTAATTTGACCAAAGGGAGTAGAAATTAGACTTCGCAGGGGCAAAACAGTCAAAATGACTGCAAATATGTTTTCGTATTTTTTTGGATGAACAGTAATGGGTGTCTACTATTCATCACGGGTTTGCCCTGTTCATAGTGGGTTCTGATACTGTTCACTACAGGTTTTTACTGTTCATACCAGGTTCATTTGCTACAGTACTGGGTTGGTACTGTTCATCTCCCTATCCTGCACAGCATTGTAGCAGCCGAACAGAGGATTTTTGCGACGGCGATTCCTGACACTACAGTTAATTCCGGTAGAAAACAAGGACATGGATGGACTCCTGGGACTAAGGAAAATCCATTTTAGGGCTCAGTGGCGGTTGGCAGGCTACAGTTGGCCAACGGCGAGGAGGTTTCTTCTCAGGGCATTTGAATGGCATAAGAGTTACAGGGAGATTGTTCCTTCTAATTGGCTGCTATTTAAACATCTGGGAGTGGTTATGGTGGCTAGGGTGGCTGTGGTTTGGGTTGTGAGGGCTTGTAGTGAGCTCTCCACGGTGAGAGGCTTCGACCGAGGAGCGGACGTGGCTGCCGAAGCAATAGGGGGCATGGGAGCTCATGACCATGACTCGGTCGAGTTTCTATGGGTATGAGAAAGCTACATACTGAAGGAATTGAATTGAGATTGATGACATAACAAGAATCGAGATTTGGGCTTACTTGCGGGTCTCCGGCGAAGACGATGACACAACGGTCGGCGAGAAGAATTGGGGTGTGCTATTGGCTATTGGTCGCCAACGGAATTCACAGGAGGGGCTTGGGGACTTTTATAGTGAGCTTAAGACAATTTGACACAGTTGCCGCCTTGCTTGGTTTGCGGCGTGTTGTCAAGACAGAGGCGCGAGAAGGCTCGGCGATGGCGTGGCGCTTGATATCAGGGTCTTCTCGGGCACTGCGTTGCGACGGTCAAATGCACAGAGTTGTCAGGTTGACTGAGTGAGAAGTCGTGCAGGAGAGGTCGACTGTGAGAGAGGTGGTGTCGTGGTGGCGGTGATATTTTTGAAAGGTGAACAGTGCCATCTCACTGTGTCACGCACAGATGGGTAAGGAGGATGCCACGACTGGGAATTGGGGGCTTGAATGGTGGAGAAAGGTGGTGGATCAGGTGAAGAATAAAATGAAATCAATTCTCAATGAAAATCATTTTTTTGAAATTTTCGGTTTATTTCAAATTTCGACTAAAACACAGCAAAAAGCCGACATAAATGGCCCTTCTCACCACCGCGCCGCGCCTGTGTACGCTCTCTTTGATGCATCGCGCAGGCGGGACTCCGGAAACGCCCGTGCCGAGCGGAATATCTTAGGCCGGTGAGTATCTGGGCCTTTCGCCCGCGCTGTGGTGATGCCGCCTCGGCGGCTCGGCCGAAAGCTACCCGCACGACGCTTTCGGCTTGCCAGCCCGGGAAGTCTTGCACGCCGCTTACCTTAACCAGTTAACCTCGTCTTTTCTCGCCGGCGCCAACGGGGTGGGCCTTTTCCGTTGATTTCCGTCTTGCCTGCGCGGCATAAGCAGCTGGAATTAACGTCCGCCTCTTGCCACTCCGTGAGCAATCGAATCGTTCAGAAAATCTTCCAGAAAAGATCGCTGCGTTTGGCTGTCACTTGGCGCCAATATGTTGCTCGTCGCACTCTTCCTTGGTAACTGGCCTCTGCGTATATACTCCCACTGCTGTTAGCCGGAGGATTCCCGCCGGACACCGCGCCACGTCATCATTTTTGTGAAAAACTCCTTTGCTTTTCGGAAATTACGTATGGATCTTTATTTTTTCAAAAAAGCCCTCTAAATTTACATATGAGTCCTTACTTTTTACATCACTCTTTTATGTAGGTTCACGTTGTAGTTAGCACGGCGAGTCTTTCCCTATAGAGTTGTTAAGAATTCTTACACCATTATTTTTTGAGGAAAATTCTTAAAGCAACTCCAGCAGGGCCCCTACTTGAGCTCTCAAACATCATATTTGAGAACCAGAGCAAAAAACTGAACTCCAGCAGAGCCCCTACTTGGCTCTCAAAAATAGGAGGCCTCTCAAATGAGGTCTCCAAGCCCTCATTCCTAGGGGCCCCCTACTCCGGCTCTCATTTTTCAGCCTTCCTCGTTTTTTGTGGAACATTTGTGCTTTCAATTTAAATTCGGAACATATTTGAATTTAAATTTGAATATTCGTATTTGAATTCATATTTGAATTCGGAACAAATTTGAATTTAAATTTGAATGTTATGTGATGAACTTTGTGCTTTCGATTTAAATTCGGAACAAATTTGAATTTAAATTTGAATATTCGTATTTGAATTCGGAACAAATTTGAATTTAAATTTGAATGTTATGTGATGAACTTTGTGCTTTCAATTTAAATTCGGAACAAATTTGAATTTAAATTTGAATATTCGTATTTGAATTCATATTTGTGCTTTCAATTTAAATTCGGAATAAATTTGAATATTCGTATTTGAATTCATATTTGAATTCGGAACAAATTTGAATGTTATGTGATGAACTTTGTGCTTTCAATTTAAATTCGGAACAAATTTGAATTTAAATTTGAATATTCGTATTTGAATTCATATATTTAAATATTGTCCCTCATTGTGAAATCATAAATATTTTATTGTGTATTGTGCTTTTGCCCCATACATATGCATATAGTGTGTGAGGAAATAGAGGGAATTGAGAAGTAGGGGCCCTGTTTTGAGGGCTCCTGCTGGAGTGCAGCCCAGAAAACAGGGCCCTCAAATGAAAAGTAGGGGCCCTGTTTTGAGGGCTACTGCTGGAGTTGCTCTTATGCCCCAGTAGTTCTCTCAAATACTCCCTCTATTATTAGCTAGGGGATTCCCGGCCGGGCACACGCCACATCACTATTTTTTTTTGCAAAAAACCTCCTTTGTTTTTTTGAAATTATGTGTGGGTCCTTACTTTTTCCAAAAAAAACCCTCAAAATTACGTATGGATCCTTACTTTTTTACAGAAAACCCCTCCTTTGCTCATAAATACGTACGGATACTTACTTTCGAGTTTTTGCATACCCCATAATTATGTATGGGTCCTTGCTTTTCATTTTTCGTATATAGGCTCTTGCGACGTAGCGTAGCACACTCTCTTTTGCTTTGGTTCACGTTGTAGCTAGTGCGGCATGGCGCCACACTTCCGCAGCTAGTGATATTAATACAATGATACATTAGTCAACATGTACATTCCATTGCTCACTCTTTTTTCAGTCCAACTTCACTAATTAAAGAAAAGGATTACACAAAAAAATTTGCAAAAATAAAAGGTAAATGAGAAACCAATCGCTCCATATTGAGTATTCTGAATCAAGGCACAAAATGATTCCGATCTTCGGTTGCTTCTTGAACTTAGTCTAATCAATTCCTAATAACAATGCAAAGGAGCCATTTAGATATGTTTTCTTCGACTTTGAATCATGGAAAAGTGATAGAGGAACTATTGTGCGGAACTAAAATCATACGTGTGCAACTGTTAAATGATATATAATAGGGCAGCAAACTAGTGATAAAAGACATTGAATACAACAATACCTCGAATTGATCTCTTGTAACCTGTAAACACGATATCCTTCCATTGCTTCACCTGCATATTGAAGAACAAGAAAATAGTTCATATAAATGCTATATTAGAAGGTACAACTACTGGTTAAACTAAAAGGAATATACTCCATTCATTATCAATTTATCTTTCTCATAATTACTAAATCATACCCAAAACATTTCCGGGGGAGTTCCTGCGCGCTGAGGCTAGCCACGTCGCCCGCCTCGCTCCCCCGGCCGGCGCGTGGCGGGCGGAATTCGCGTACGGCCGGGGGAGGCACTTTCCTCCGACTTTTCGAAAATTACGTAAAGATCCTTTTTCCTCGCGAAAAGGTCCCTGCAAGTTTTTTTCTTCAAAAAAATTTTTGGATTGCGCCCCGCGGGTTCCCAAAATTACGTATAGGTCCTTATTTACTTACGTACAGGTCCTTACATGTCCTCGATTTTTTACAAAAAAGCCCTTTGATTTTTCCGAAATTACGCATCTGTCCTTGATTTTTTTACGAGCCTCCCTGCGAATTATCGTCTCTTTTACTTCGGTCCACACGGTGGCTGGCGTGGCGTGGCGCCACGCCTACATAGCTAGTGCTATATTAGAAGGTACAACTACTGGCTAAACTGAAAGTCAAAGATGATAGGCATGTTCCTATGAGCTATTCTAAGTTGAATACATCGATAAGCTTTTGTAAAAAAAGATGCAAATAAATTAATTAAGCCTGAAAATTTTTAGTGCAATAAGATACTTTTTGTGCCCTACTATTCCGTGAAATCTAAAAATATGTTATAATTTCATTAGCCATTAGGTCATGGTTGTGTTACAAGTTACAAGTAGCAAATTAAAACCTTACAAATCTACAAAACTCAAAAAATGGGGGAAATCAAACGCTCATCTGCTAACCAGGATTGAGATATCCTTGGATATATTTGATTGGGATCTAGCAGAGAGAGAGAGAGAGAGAGAGAGAGAGAGAGAGAGAGAGAGAGAGAGAGAGAGAGATTGGTTTACCTCATGGGAAGATGCACCAGCGATGGAGAAGCTTCTTGCCTTCAACGAGCGAAAGTGGCGTTGAGTCGTTGAGATGATTGGCACAAGGAAGGAGCGACATTGAGTAGAGATGGGGTCATTAGAGATAGCTGGCCGGCACCGGGAGCCACGTGCTTAGAGTTGAAGACGGCCGCCGTCGCCGCCACGTGTTGTTGTTAAAGCGACGCAGATTACAGAGACAGCTCGAAGGTTTTTTCTCTATGCACTAGCAAAGCCCTATTCCGTCCATGGGCTATAGGCACAAGTTGTGTCCATACACAGTCCAAAATTACTAGACCATTTGAGTCCTAGCCTAGCCCTATTAAAAGCTAGCCCAATCCTATCTTTACCTTTTTTATTTCAGCCCATTTGGTATGACCCGAAGCTAGCCCATTCAACAACCCAACTCGTTTGGCCCTATAAACCCTGATATATTACTAGGCCTACCTGTTCATGTGTAGCCTGACCCGATAGCCCAACCCGAGCCTGGCCCTTTTTTCCGTGCCATGCTGAGCCGGGCATGTTCCTCGGGCAGGGCTCCTCACTTTTTTAAGCCCTATGTTTTTTATAGAGTAAAGTCCATTGCCGGTCCTTAAACTTTTTATGCTGTGTCATCCCGGTCCACGGATTTTTAAAGTATGTCATCCCGGTCCCTAAACTTCAAAATTTGCCATTACCGGTCCTTAAACTTTTTATGCTGTGTCATTCCGGTCTATAGACTTTTAAAAGTGTGCCATTACAGCTGGACCCGTAACAGGTGGTAATGGCACACTTTAAAAGTTTAGGGACCGGGATGGCATACTTTAAAAGTCTATGGACCGGGATGACACAGCATAAAAAGTTTAAAGACCGGTAATGGACTTTACTCTTTTTTATATATGTAGGGTACTGTCATGGTTAGTTCATAGCAGTTGAAAGCACTGTTCCGGGAATTAAAAATGGTTGTACTGTCTGCTCGTCTTGTGTTCGATGCTGACATTTTATATACTATTGTTCCGTGCATTAAATTTGATATTTTTATCAAATATAAATTTAAAATGGCGTTGCATTATTGCATTGCATCCATATATAAATTTGATATGTTGGTCGAAACGTCACGACCGATGAGTATGCGAGAAGTAATGGCATGGCATCATTACCGTGCAATAGTAAAGTGATACCGATCCATTTCACAAAAGCTATAGGGTCTGTTTGGATCCACCTAGATTTTAAGAATCTGGCTTTTGGAAACTGGGTGGGATCCAAACAGACCAGTTTTTGGAGATAATTTTTAAAATCTACCTACCCAGATTCTTAAAAACCAAGAAGCTGTTGATACCCACCTTTTGCCAGTTTTTTTTGCACAATTACCCATTTACCCTCATTAAAGACCACGCGCATGGCTGTTTAATGTGATGTTCAAGAGCAATAAATGTAAGGGTATAATAGTCTATTAGCACCAATCATAAATGAAACCAACTTTTAAAAATTAGGGGATCCAAACACCCCATCAGTTTTTGCTTAGAAACCAGCTTTTAAAAACTAGAAGTAATAGCTGGTTTTTAAGAATCTAAAACTGATCCAAACAGGGCCTATAGTAGTATCGTATTAACATCTTATCCATTTCGGCTTGAATTTCTAACTTCTGATTTATTTTTTATTATTTTTAAATTTTATCTTTTTTTAGTTTTTTAGCTTTTTAAAACTTTTTTGCCAATTCTTTATCCCGTATTGTTTGTATTGTCCATAATGGGCTAACATGTTTTTTTATTTTTTTTAATTTAATTATGTCAAATAAGTCACCATCAGGTACAGTATAATTTCAGCCAGCTATAGTGCAATTTTAGCCAGCTAGTGTAATTTTCTATAAACCAATTTATTTTAGCTCGACTGAGCAGCATCTAAGTGTTCCCTCAAAAAATTTATACTAATATTCGTACTCTACTAAGCAATACCAACGGAAAAAGGCCCTACTCGGTTGGGCTGAAAAGCTGTGGCTTATGGCTGAAATTGCAATGTAACGGTTGAAATTTCATTGTAGTTGAAGGTGGCTTACTTGGTGTAATTAAATTTAAAAAAATTAAAAATAGAAAAAATATGCTAGCTTATCATGGACAACGCAAACGAATACGGAAAAAAGAACCGGCAAAAAAGCTCAAAAAAGCCAAAAGTTTAGAAAAAGACGAAATTTATGAATAATGAAAATAAGCCAGAAGTCAAAGGCCCTGTTCTTTTCATATTCTAAAAGCTGCTTTTCGGCTTTTCTACAGTAACTAGCTTTTAAATAGAGTATCTTTTCAAGATAGATTTTAGAGTAAAGTCCATTACCGGTCCTTAAACTTTTTATGCTGTGTCATCTCGGTCCATAGACTTTTAAAGTATGTCATCCCAGTCCATAAACTTCAAAATGTGTCATTACCAGTCCTTAAACTTTTTATGCTGTGGCATCCCGGTCCATAGACTTTCAAAAGTGTGCCATTACAGCTGGACCCGTAACAGGTGGTAATGACACACTTTGAAAGTTTAGGGACCGGGATGGCATACTTTAAAAGTCTATGGACCGGGATGACACAGCATAAAAAGTTTAAGGACCGGTAATGGACTTTACTCTAGATTTTACTAGTTAATTGTAGTACATACTTTACCAACTTCATTTATATCATCAAAAATCGCACGTGAGTTTCTATTACTCTGTAATCTCTCGCACAAACAGCCTAAAACCATAAGCCGCAATCAAAAGTCATAAATTTCAGCCTGTAGGATCGTCGATGGCAATCAGAGGGGGGGTGAATGATTGCAGTGCGCAGTGGAACCCTTTTTTATTTTATTATTTTTATTTTTAAACCTTGCTCCGGCCGGAGAAAAGTCCTTGCATGCAAAGCTTTCAAGTCTTTGCCAGCAACGACTCGCAAGAAAAAGTTGTCAGCTGCCGCACCACAATTCGCCAGCAAGAACCTCTTTACATGCGAAGCCTGACGCAAGATTTTTTTTCTACGGAAGACACTCGGCCAGCGTAACCCGAAATCACCAAAAAGTAGATGTGACGCCCCGTCGCTCTGCCCCCAAAGCAGCCGCTATGCGCACCTTTTCTCTGCCCGAACAGAAGCGAGCTCCCAAAAAGCCGTACCGAACAACTCGGCCAGCCCCACCTTTTATTACGAGATAGAGTTCGCCTCCGATTCCAAGACGACACCGTCTCCGAAATTAAAAACAAATCTCAGCTCTTAATTCTAATCCAACTCCAACTAGACCTGTTCCTTTTTACCTCAACTAGACTTTTGGCCCACTAATTTCAAGGGACCCGAAACCCTTCCTAACACGGGTTTTCACACTCCGATTTTTCAACTCATCGCGTGTCGAAGCCTCCAGGATCGCACCTCCTGTATCTTCTCCACGCCTCATCCACCTTTGATCTCCATGTGCTCCAGCGTGAGCCCGCCACCTCGTGACATCCTGACCGCCTGGACCTCAGATTTCCCCCTCCTAGTCCCGGTCTTCCTCGTCACCGACCATGACCGTCTCCACGCCCAACCTGCACATGCAAAGACCAAAGAACATTCTTCCGGCACAAGTTCTCCAGACTTGACCAATATTAGTTCACGCACACACGCATACGCCTCGAATAACAATAGTAAGCACTGTTGTCAATTATTCATCATCATAAAGATTCTAGACCTAGCCACATGGTCTAACAATCTCCCCCTTGATGAATACATTGACAACACCTCGAGATTGTATGATGAATTTGCTTCAAATAGATATAAGCGAAATACTGAAGCCGAAAAAGTATTTCAAGCCACAAGACTCAAATCTCTCCCCCTCAACACAAGAGAGCAAATTTCTCCAATATCTCACAAAGCACACCAAATCTCTCCCCCTTTGGCAATGTAATCATCAAGAACTTTCAAAGAAGAACTATTCTAAAAAGAAGCAACGAGAATAAAAATCTAGAAGCTTTGTAGATTATCCAAGTCACTTTGAATTGATTTAAAAATTTTAACCAAGCCATATTTTTGAGTAGAGCTATCTAGATCATATAAAGTCATATATCATATAACAAAATAAAAACAAAGTTTTTAATATGATTAGACGATTTATATCAATGACAGGCATCTCAACAATGACTAGACCAATTATAAAGAGCACAATGAGATATAGCAACAAAAAGTCAAAGCCTAAAAGTGAAGCAAATTTTAACTCTAGACGGGCTAGCAGTCTCATGTAACAACTTATTGATCCACACTCAATCCTTAGGCATGTGGCATGCTTGTAGCATACTTCTTTTTCATAATGACATACTTTTCTTCTTCTCTTTTTTTTAATGGTGGCATGCTTGAAGCATACTTCTTTTCATTTTGCGCACTTTTGTGCCTTTTTTTGTTCACCATGGCATGCTTGAAGCATACATCTTTTCAATTTTTTTCTTTATATACCCCTTTTTTTAATAACATGCCAAATTGAGTGATCATAAGAATTGGAACATGAAACATGCGAGCCTCATAACCAAGAGTTAAAATAAGACTCACAATCAAGCTAATCCTTTTCGATGGACATCGCAAAGTAATAAATATAATTAATCTAGCCAAAGTATTCCGCCATGTCATACTTTTAATTCAAATGTAGCAATTTAATTATAAACAGTCATGATTAAAGCTACACAACATATGAATAGATATGATAAAGATAGCTCCACAACTCATTTAAATTTGATGGCTTGGACTTGTTAATTTAATTGACAAGTATAATAAACAAAGCTTCCTAAATTCTTTAACATCAAGCTCCCCCTCAGAATAATCCCATAAGATGCAACACGCTCAACCCACTTCGCAAAAGAGCAGAATAAGGGGAGCCAAGTGGATTTGAAATAATATCATCAACATGAGAATCCAACTCAATAGGATGTAAGACTACATCACCTTTTCCACATGGTCTCTCAAAAAGAGAAATCTCTTGCAAGTCATCAAACGAGTGAAGAACCATCAAGTGTTCCAATCAAGCAATGAAGTAAAAGATCGGAACCCAATCGAGCTCATGTTCTCCATCCTTGTTAGCTATTCTTACATCACAGGAAACATCGGTCTCACAGTACTGGGGTTAGTGAAATAAGATTTAGGAATCCAGTACTGTAACACACGACGTGGAGAGACAGTAACAAATCTAGAACCAAAATCATGAGCATGTGGGTGATTAAAATGCCAAAAAGAACGTGATTTATTTGAATTATATCCCAGACTAGCATGTGAAACAGATTTAAAATTATCATAAAAGTTCTCTAAAAACTTAGCTTTCACATTAGTTCTAGGAATAAAAGAGATTGCACGTTTTTGTCTTAAAGTATTCAATCTTTCCTTCTTCTCTTTCTTAGCACGCCTAAAGCAAAATTCATATAAGTGCTCATCTCTTTCACAGTAGGTGCAATGGAATTTAACATAACCAGAATTCTTTTGAGATGATGAGCTAGCACCTACATTATTATTCGATGAACTTTGCACAAAGCCAGCAGATTTAAACACAGTTTGTTTTTGTTCAGATTTTACTTCAATCTTTCCAGGTTCAAGAAACTTAACAACCTTAGGAGGATTATTCTTGGCATGCTCAACAAAATTAAATCCTAGACCTCGGTTTTTCACACTTGTTTTTGACTTGTCTAGAATCATATTCAGATTTTTCTTGCCAAAAGAGAATCTCTCTAAAGTGTCCTTAAGGTACTCATTTTCCTTAGCCAAAGTGGAACAAGCAGTGCATTTAATAGGTTCATTCGCAAAATTCTTGGAAGCACTAGATTGAGCAAATCTTTCTTTTTCAGCGAAATCATTCAATTGCCTAGTCAAAGCATCAATTTCAATATTTAACTTAGGACAATTTGAGCAAGTTATGTTCTCGTGATAAAGCATTTGTTGAATAGATTCTTGAGATGAATTAAGTCTAGCTTCTAGCAATTCACAATTAGAGCAAGCTTTAGATTGAGCATTTAAAGTACTTGACTCTAAACATGTAGAAGAATTATATTTGAGCTTTTCAATTTCATCATTAGCAAATTTTAATTTTTCATCACAAGAAACATGTATCAATTTTAATTCATCAAATTTGTCAGTTATATCTCTAAGTTGAACCAAATTTGTTGCACTAATAGATCTAACAGCCTCCAACTCAGAATGTAAAACTTGGCAACACTCACATGATTCATCATCAGGAATTAAAGCTCTAAGTCTATTAATTTCAGAATTTAGACTTTCAACAACACAATTATTTTCTTTCAATTTCTGTTTCGTCTTTTTTAATTCAATAGCAAGTTTAATCAAACCATCTTCAAGCTCATCATATGAAGGTCTTACCTCATCGGGATCACTATCGCCATCACTGTTGTTGACTGCCATGAAGCACATGCCCGTGAAGTCATCGTTCTTCTTCTTCTTGCCTTTAGCATCATCATCGTCGTGGTCATCGTCGTTGCAGCTCTCATATTCCACATCACTCAAATCAAGATGCTCAATAGCCGATATGATCTTTTCAGCAAGCTTGCGACGAAAATTGCCACCCTTGGTGTTGTTGTTCTTGGATGACCGACGACGATAATTCTTCTCTTCCTTTACCACCTTTCCCTTGAGCTTGGGACAATCCATCTTAATGTGGCCTGGCTCACCACACTCAAAGCATCTGATCGGACCTGACACGCCACCTCGCTTCCTCATCCTCACATTGTTGAGTGCCTTGTATGCTCGTGAGGAGATCAAAACCAAATCCTCTTCAAGAAGCTCCTCGAACTGTTCCTCTGAAAAAGAAGACAAGGCAGACAAAGAAACACAAGACAAAGCACTTGATGAAGCAGCCTGCACGGGGTTAGTCACAAGTGCTAAAGATGAAGATTTATTACTCTTAGATGGCAAAGCTTCCATCTCATAGGTTTTCAATCTAGAATAAAGATCATCCATGGTTAAAGTATCTAGATCGACAGTTTGATTAATAGTTGTAACAACCATCAACCACTCAGAACCTAAAGATCTCAAAATTTTAGTTGCATTATCTTCATCAGCAGGAATAACACCAACACCGCGCAAATCACTCAATATTTTCTCAAACCGAGCAAAGAGATCATCAATGGATTCACTAGGTTTCATAGCAAAATCAGAATATTCTTTTTGATAAAGATTTTTACGCACCTTCTTGATTTTAGTGGTTCCTTCATGATAATCGCAAAGAGTTTTCCAAATTAAATGGGCAGAATTAATATGAGCTACGCGATCAAATTCTTTACGAGAAATTCCTTGGAACAGCAAATTACGAGCTTGAGCATTTAAATTAACATCTGCTTTATTTAAATCAGTAACAACAGCAGGAACCTCATATGGTGTAGAAACTTTATTCCAAACATCACTACCTTGAGCCTCGATATAAGCTTGCATCCGACACTTCCAAAAAGCAAAATCAGTACCATCTAGCATAGGGGGACGATTCACATACCTTTCTGACGCCATAGCAACCGGCTCTGATACCACTTGTAGGATCGTCGATGGCAATCAGAGGGGGGGTGAATGATTGCAGTGCGCAGTGGAACCCTTTTTTATTTTATTATTTTTATTTTTAAACCTTGCTCCGGCCGGAGAAAAGTCCTTGCATGCAAAGCTTTCAAGTCTTTGCCAGCACAACGACTTGCAAGAAAAAGTTGTCAGCTGCCGCACCACAATTCGCCAGCAAGAACCTCTTTACATGCGAAGCCTGACGCAAGATTTTTTTTCTACGGAAGACACTCGGCCAGCGTAACCCGAAATCACCAAAAAGTAGATGTGACGCCCCGTCGCTCTGCCCCCCAAAGCAGCCGCTATGCGCACCTTTTCTCTGCCCGAACAGAAGCGAGCTCCCAAAAAGCCGTACCGAACAACTCGGCCAGCCCCACCTTTTATTACGAGATAGAGTTCGCCTCCGATTCCAAGACGACACCGTCTCCGAAATTAAAACAAATCTCAGCTCTTAATTCTAATCCAACTCCAACTAGACCTGTTCCTTTTTACCTCAACTAGACTTTTGACCCACTAATTTCAAGGGACCCGAAACCCTTCCTAACACGGGTTTTCACACTCCGATTTTTCAACTCATCGCGTGTCGAAGCCTCCAGGATCGCACCTCCTGTATCTTCTCCACGCCTCATCCACCTTTGATCTCCATGTGCTCCAGCGTGAGCCCGACCACCTCGTGACATCCTGACCGCCTGGACCTCAGATTTCCCCCTCCTAGTCCCGGTCTTCCTCGTCACCGACCATGACCGTCTCCACGCCCAACCTGCACATGCAAAGACCAAAGAACATTCTTCCGGCACAAGTTCTCCAGACTTGACCAATATTAGTTCACGCACACACGCATACGCCTCGAATAACAATAGTAAGCACTGTTGTCAATTATTCATCATCATAAAGATTCTAGACCTAGCCACATGGTCTAACACAGCCAAAAAAAACAGATCTAAAATCTGAAGCTAAAATGAGCAGAGTTTTTTGTTTGATATCGGAGCTGAACTATGCATGTGAATGCCAGTCCTGCTGAATTTTTTCAAGGCTGAAACATGCGTTGCTGACTGGATACACAACGCTGTATCTGTGGCAATTTTTCTGCCAGTGCAGAGGATCGCCGTCCAAGGTAGGAAAGCGACCCCGCCGTCCAATGCAACACTGTCTCGAGCTCCACCAAAAGACCGGCAGCATCGATGCATATGTGTCCTATTTTTCTTTTTTGGAATCTGCGAAAACTACAAAGTCGCGCTATGATCGGTACGTGGGGCTCTCCAGTGAACACACATCACCCTGTGGCAGTGGCACGAGCCAATTCAACGGCGGCACCGAGGAAAATACAACAAACTTACCGGCCCATTCCTCGACGTCGCTGTACAGTGTAATCTCCGTTTCGTTTGGCAAGAAATTAGGTTACTACGGACCACTAAGCTTTGCTCATGGCCGTGAGCATCTCGTCCATGCTGCTGCTCCTCCTCAACATGGCGGGGGCGCTGCTCGCCCCGCGCGCTCCTCCGAGCCCGGTCTCCGTCAGCGCCGGCGATGATGACGGGGACGTCGACTTCTTCTTCTTCCCCTTCCTGGTCCTCTACAAGAGCGGCCGCGTCGAGCGCTTCATGGGCACGGACACGGTGCCGGCCTCCACAGACCCCACCACCGGTGTGGCCTCCAAGGACGTGGTCGTCGACGCCACCGCCGGCCTCGCCGTCCGCCTCTACCTGCCGAACCTCGCCAACAGCACGACGAGAAAGGACGGCGACAAGCTGCCGTTGGTCGTGTTCTACCACGGCGGCGGGTTCGTCACGGAATCGGCCTTCTCGCCGACGTACCAGCGGTACCTCAACGCGCTCGTGTCGAAGGCAGGGGTACTCGCCGTGTCAGTGGACTACCGCCTCGCGCCCGAGGACAGCCTCCCGGCGTGCTACGACGACGCGTGGGCGGTGCTCCGGTGGGTGCTCAGGAGCGGGCGGTCCGGGCCGGAGCCCTGGCTGTCGCGCCACGCCGACCTGGAGCGGCTGTTCTTGGTCGGGGACAGCGCCGGCGGCAACATCGCGCACAACATGGCGATGCGCGCCGGCAGGGAGGGCCTGGACGCCGGCGCGACCATCCGGGGCATAGCGCTGCTGGACCCGTACTTCTGGGGGAAGCGCCCGGTGCCGTCGGAGACGCGGGACCCAGCACAGCGGCGGTGGCGGGACCGGACGTGGAGCTTCGTGTGCGCAGGGCGGTACGGAGTCGACGACCCGGTGATCAACCCGGTGGCCATGGCGCGCGAGGATTGGCGGCGGCTCGGGTGCGCGCGCGTGCTGGTGACCGTGGCGGGGCTGGACATGCTGAGCGCGAGGGGCCGCGCGTACGTCGAGGCGCTCAGAGCGAGCGGTTGGGGCGGCGAGGCGCAGCTGTACGAGACACCCGGCGAGTACCACGTGTACTTCCTCTGGAAGTCGGACAGCGAGAAGGCGGTGAAGGAGATGGAGGCGACGGTGGCCTTCATAAACGGTGACCGAGTGAGCACAGCTTCAAGAATGGATGCTTAAACCGGTGTCACCTTGAGAGATTAGTGGAGGAAGATATCTAAGTTCAGAACGAGCTCCGTGTCCCTAAATCTTGAATTAGTGTACTTTGAATTAGTGTTATGTATTCTCCTGACAAGATTAGCCATATACTCTGGATCAGACATGCAACCATGTAAATCTTGTTACGTCAGTCCATACGGAATATTGCAATGGTTAAATACAGTGTTACAATTACATTTTTTAAACTAAATTTGTTTACTGAAACATTTCAGTTGAACTGATGCAACAAGCTACAGCTTTTGACAATCTGTTGGTTCAAGGCGTACTTTCAAATGTGGCATATGCAGGAAGGCAACAAATAGTCTCCGAAAATGTATACCTTCGACGCTATTTCCACTTACCGGCCGGTTACTCCTTTAGACCTGAAAATGATTACTCTGTTACTGTATAGAGCAGATCAACAGAAACTGATCCTGCATGGTAAGGCTCACTGGCACCGGCTAATCGCACTCCACAACACACCCAAACACAGAAGCATCCGCTTCACCCGCGCGCTTGTATTCACTACCTGATGACCAGAAGGTACCCCGGGTGCCATACGGTTAGGAAGCCAGCAATCTTCTTCGGTGTTACCGATGACCAATCAAGAAGGCTATATGATACTCCATTTACACAATGTATGAATGTTCCATCTTGAATTATGCGATAGAAACCGTACTTCCTATAATCACTAGTATAGTACCCGTGCTAACGCCACGGCGGCATTTCGGGGATGCACATGAAAACAACCAAATGATGATTTTTTTCATAGTTTAAGTTTCACGCAGTTGTATATCACCATGTATATAATCTGGAAAACACTCATGTATATCACCAGCAAGTTCAGGTCATGAAATTACAAGCCTAGGCCAATTATAATGCATAACAAGGCAATAATAAGTCATGTCTCGCCTGAACCATCTAATTTCTGATTTGCTTAAGTAGGTATTGGAGTTCTCCAGAGATCGGACGGCGTCCGAGCGGCGCGGGGAGATCGGACGACTACGAGTACACGGGCATCCTTCGACCACGGCAATCTTCGACCACAACCATCCGACCACCTTGGCGCTTACGACTACGTTGGCATTTACGACCATCTTGGCGTTTACGACTACGTTGGCATTTACGACCACCTTGGCGTTTACGACTTCGGTGGCATTTACGACCACCTTGGCGTTTACGACTACGTTGGCGTTTACGACCACCTCGGCGTTTATGACCACCTCGGCGTTTACGACTATGGTGGCATTTACGACCACTTTGGTGTTTGCGGTATTTACGACCACGTTGACATTTACGACCACCTCGGCATTTATGACTTTGGTGGCATTTACGACCACCTTGGCGTTTATGACTTCGGTGGTATTTACGACCACTTTGGTATTTGCGGTATTTACGACCACGTTGGCGTTTACGACCACCTCGGCATTTACGACCACAACCATCCGACCACGAGCATCTTACGACTAAATTATAATCAGCAGTACTATATACAAGGTCTAAAAAGCAAGACCAGTCCCATTGTTCACAAAATACTCCGGGCTCCAACTCCAGAAACCGATATGATACTTGTGTAGCATCAAGGAACAAATGTAGACCCTGAAAATAAACAACATTAATCATGTCATGACGATGATAAAATGACAAATTTCATATATTACTATATTAGGCTATTACCAGAGATTGCAAGGCTGCTTCGTAGTACATAAATGTGAGCAAATTGCTATAGAATTCCACTGGAAAACATCTCATTCGATGAAATATTAAGAAAATAGTAGTGTGCCCGTGCTAACGCTACGATAAAATACAAAACAAGATAAAATTTGTAAAAAATAAAACGAACAATCAGATTCATTAAGATTCACGTCTCATATATTGTATAACCAAATATTTTTATCACATAAAGCTGCACAATATTCTACTGCAGGATTAATATTACATTAGAAGATAGCAGCTGGGCCAACTGCAAATAGTAAGCACTAAAATTAATTGGAGTTTGTAGGGTGTGCTGTACAACCTTTTGCCATATCATGTAAAATCACCTATGTAAATTATCTTAACTAACTTGGTCCTCTCTGGACAGAGGAACGGCTTATCCACATTGTATAGCAGAGCATGTATTTGAATGGACAGGGATCTCAATACCATAATAATTAAATTGGTGCAATTATCTATTTACCCATGATTACAGTAAAGGCATTAGACCTATAGAATTTGAATTTACATCGATGTCTTTTTTAGATATTGAAGTGTTTGGATCAAGATAAAGATTTTTAATATCCACATTTGACATGTGAGATAAAGATATTTTTGTTCAAATTCATATGTTGATCAAACATAAATGATCTGTGTATTTCTTTTCCAATAATTACAAACTTTTTCACAGAACTATTTTCACACACTTGCTTACAGTTAAAATGCATGCAGACATAGCATCTATATGTTCACTTCCAATTATACTTATAAAACAATAAACAATAGTAGGATGTACACAACAGAAGAGTTCTCTGCATATGCTATACAACACACCTCCAATGGGATGGCTCATATGTGCGAAAGAAGACATGTGTTCTATTTAAATTAACTCTTTTTTCCACCCACGAAGCCCAAGTCTCCATTGCCATCCTGAAAGCAGCATCGATGGATGTACCTAGTTTAAGAGCATGTCCAGCCTGAAAATAACAACCCCTATTGGGAAAACCAAGTCAGAAAAAAACTACGATATTCTTTTCCAGTTGGCTTTAACTCACATCGGTAAAATAATTATTAAACCCTTTTTTTACTCTATAGAAAGCCTTTGCTCGTTCCACTTTGCTTGCCTATACAATATGTAACATTTAAAAGGAAAAAAGGCTATGTCAGTTGTCACTCAGTTGATGCTAGAACAAGGAAATAGTAACTTGGGTAAATTTTGTCATGATCTTAAACATGGCAAAAAAACAATATGTACCCACTGTTCTCAGATACCAGCTAACACATCACTACTTTAAAAAGAAAAAGAAAACAGGTTGAATGGAAGGCACATAACATCCACCAAATAGAACCTGCTGAATTTTTGGGTTTTCACATTGTCAATTCAACAATCCCATCATCTAAGTTCGTGCTTAACCACAATTTGGATGAAGTGGCCTATAAATCAACATCAGGATGCAAGTATGAGACAACAATGCAAACCTAGAACACAGAGGAGTTTGTTGGACCCTAGCATATCACAATAGCTGCAAGGCACTTGCATTTCCCCCATTAATTTATGGTCCCTGGTGATTTCTGCTATTGTTAAATACTCAGACATGAGCATACACATTTTATTCATAAAGGATATGATTAGAAACGAACCTATCTGGTTTCCCGTTCACCAATTGTGAGGCTGGCTTAGAAGCTTAGAAATAATCAACATCAGTGATATCATCGAAACACGGTGTTACCTATTCCCCTACTGTCTTTTTGTCAAAACAAAAGACCCAATCCTACTCATTTAACCAAATACGAATACAGACATAAAATGCAATTCTAATTTCCAAGTAAATATGAGAAAGCATGGCAGAGCTGAAAATACTTATTGCTGAACTGTCTTGAAATTCAGGTTTCCCATGGATGAACTGGCCAATGTAGAATTTAAAGAGAGTAACATCTAGCAAGCAAACGAATCGTATGAGACAAATATCAATGTATGTCAATGCACTGAGGCTGTCAATGCATGCATCACTCGCAGATATCACTCCACCTTTATCAATGAAAGCAAACTTCAGGTTGATAAATTGTAAAAGTCATCACCTCAATGAATGACCAGTAACGTGCTGATTAATTTCTAGCTTTACATACACATATGTGCTACTTGACAGCATTGACGATTCTTGTAGCAAAAATCTCATTCAGTTTCCACCCATCATGTCTTCACTTCATGCTTCAGATATAACCCATATAAGCAAGTAAGCAAAAAAGAAATTTAAAAAATTAGCATAACTATACAACATACATAATAACCGCATTAAAATTGTGGTCACAAAAGTTTAACTGAGACGCCAAAATAACTAATGCCATGTTATTTACCTTTTCCTTATGAGCAGATCTACTCGGATGTGCTTCAGAACTGAAACATTGTACAACTGAAATCACCCACTGAAATAGAATAAACCATTAGTCATTTCTGCAATCCAAAACAAGATAAAATTTGTGCATTGAATATCCTGACTGCCGACAGTTTTATGCATAACTTAACTTGCCTGAAGTTCGCTTCCCCTTGTCAAACAACCAATGTAATGAGAAAAGTTTTTTACTTAATTTCTGCAGACACATTTCATGGCTACAAGCCTATTATCCTCACAAGGAATGCCTTGTGTACTTTCGGCAGTTTTGAAAAGCCCAAAGATAAAGAGTACTGACAGAACCATGTCTCAGTTTCTAATAGCAAATGAACTGTTTTTTTTGTTAATGAACGTGAACTGAACAAACCGTAAAAAAATGCTCGAGTAGTTAGCTAGCTAATTTGTCATTTAACATGAAGGTTTAGGAGCCTACGAATTGAATTCCTGATATTGAATGCACAACTGACCTGAGAATCAGCATGAATAAACCGAATGCCCTTCCCTGGATATATCTTCTGACCACTAAAACGGCAAAGTTCCGTCCTGTGAAAGGAAAAGAAATACTCAAGAATTTCTTATGGACAGGGCATACTGTTGTTGATGAAGATCTGCTTTTACAAATCAATCACTGCAGCATGTACAAAGCAAAGGAGTTTGATAGACAAAATCTACAGTCACATTGCGATTGTGTACAACACATAGTCATAGAAACTTACTTCAGGACCATCTTCTCAGCTTCAACAAACCTTCACAACTCCTGCCTAGTGTCCATAAAGCAAAGACAGAACAATCAGCATCCAAAAAATAAACAAGTGAGAATGTGAGTACAGAGCATTACAATTCATAGCAACCATGCAGCTGTACAAATATAGGGATTTTACTCAATGACTAAATCAAAACTTGGATTTAAGTTTATACATCTGAAGCTCTTCTAATTACTATACTGCTTTTGGAACCGAATATACTCCTTAGGAGATCATGTCGAGTTTCCGTCAGAAAGGACAAAACATGGTAGTATGTCAGAAGACAATTGCCAGTATAATGCTGAATTTAATCAAGAAGAGTATAATCTAATTTTGATTTTATACAGATAGCTGTAGAAACTTACAATTGGCCAGCTCAATTTTCCAAAGAAAAGAAAAGAAAAAGAAAATTGGAGCAGCCATCCATTTCCAAAGACTGAACAATGCGTACCCTTTTTTCTGAGAGAGATGCATGGTTGTCAGTGGTCACCACCGTCCACAGTGGCATGTCTCCTTAATAATCATATTCCCATGGTCCAAGGGTCTCCAATCTACATGCAGTAGAGAAATTTTGGGGAGTAATGTCTCAGCGGAATCAAGAATAGGTTGGAATACTGCACTTCAAAGCCAACAACTTCAAGACCATATCTACATATCCAAAGCGTCGTCAATCCTATTGGGGATTATATGCTTCTCTACCCTCCAGATCTACAAGCAAGGAGAGAATAAGTTTTTGATCTGCAGGAAGATCAAAGAGTAGAATTGGAAGACTCTCAAGAAATCACATAGATGGAAAATAAAATCCAGATACAACAGATGGAAGAAGGAGAAATACCTTTCGCTGCCTGTGCACATGACTCGTACTCGGAGAAGGCGACGCGGCCGTCGTGGTCTCGGTCGTGCAGGTCGAGCTCCCGGGCGGTGCAGTGCAGCACCTCCCGCCGCGCAGACGCGAGGTTCCACGCGGCCAGCTCGGCGCCCGTCACGGCGCCGTCGGCGGGGTCGACGTCGATCTTGGGGAACAGCACCTCTACGCGCCGCGTCACGTTGAACCGCGCGGCGTCATTGATGTAGTCCTCGTCGGCGTCGACATCGGCGTCCGCAAGGTCTTCGGGGACAGGGGCCGCCTCCATGCCCGGCGCGTGCAGCCCCGCGGCGGCGAGGCGCTCCCACTCGCGGTCGTCGCGGCGGCGCTCGAGGTCCGTAATGAAGGGGTCGAACGGGATCTGGTGCGGGGCGGGGCCTACATGCCCGGCGCGTGCCCCGGGGAGGCGGAGCCGGCGGTGAGGGTGTGGGTACGGGGAGGGGGAGGAGGGGGAGAGGTGGACCAGGAGGAAGAGGAGGCCCGCGGAGGCAAGTGCCAGGACCAGTGTCAGGACGACGGTGGGCGCCGCCGAGGGCTTCCTCGCCGCCAGAGACTGCGCCATGGCCACCACGGGGAGGGGGGGGAGGCGGAGGGAGTGGAGGAGGCACGGGGGAGGAGGGGGGAGGCGCGGGGGAGGCGGAGGGAGGGGGTAGCGCAGGTAGAGCGGGGGCACAGGGGAGAACGGAACGGTATGTACAGATCCATTGAAGGATGATCGTCGGATATGGTTGAGTAAGGAGAGAGAATAGAGGAGAGTTAATCTGGTGCGGACGTTTTTAGGATGGTGTAATTCTGGGTGCATATTGTGGTGTGGACGTAGTTAAGGTCATGACTGTGGAGCAGGTAATTGTTGGGTGGATGTAGGATAATTTTAACTGGTGCTTTATTAGTTTAGATGGCGACGAACAGATGTAGACCTAAGAGCTCGTCACAATCTACAACAACCTGTAGAAGAGGATACACACAAAAACGGTTCCTTGCTGTAAAACAGACGAAACCGTTGGTGCAAAATTGCTGCACAGCAATGTTCTACTGAACTGCGAACCGCTGGAGATGATCCATTAAGACCTGGGAGCTCACATCATCTGTGAATACGACATCCCCTCCAGATGGTGGAGGATTGTCAGAGTAATACGTGACGGATGGATTAAGCTTTGCCAGTAAGAATCGAGCCTGCAATTTCATAAATAAAGTAAAAGGTTAAAATTATAAACAAATGCTGATGGAACAAGTCCACTAAGAATCGAGCCTGCAATTTCATAAATAAAGTAAAAGGTTAAAATTATAAACAAATGCTGATGGAACAAGTCCACTAAGAATCGAGCCTGCAATTTCATAAATAAAGTAAAAGGTTAAAATTATAAACAAATGCTAATGGAACATGTCCAATTTACAACATTACACTATAGGTTCGGTCCGATTTTCAACCTCTAACTTTAAAACAGTTTACTTAACTATTAAAATAGTTTATTTTTTAACCTTAGGTTGGTTTCATAAAGGAACAAGTCCACTTTACGACTCTTAGCTTCGGCCTTGGTCTGATTTTCAACATTCAACTTCAAAATAGTTTACTTTTCACCCTTGAACTATTAAAACCATTCATTTTTCAACCTTAGGTTGGTTTCATAAGTGGTTTTCAATAGAGGAAGACATGAATGGAGAGCTCCACGAGGTCATGGTGCCATTGATGAGGCAGTAGAGAGGCACGGGTGAGAGCAAAATAGAATGTTCACGATATAAGGAACTTTACATTGATGGTGGTTTGGGTAGAGGCGTGCTGTGTTAGGTAGGCAATGGTAGCAGGCGATGGTGGCGATTAGGTTATGGAGGCGACAACACTACGGTGAAAGAGAGACAAAAATGAACATGTCAAAAGATAGGTGGGGAATAAATGATGCTAAGGAATTGGACCGATTTTTACTAGTCACGACGAACCACGACGGAGAAGCTCGACAGCACCGAAGAACTTCGATTATGAGAAGTTCTCAGCATGAAACTCAAATTAATTTGAGGATATGAGAGAGAGGAGGTCATGAAACACGATGTGACACGGACGGTTTTGAGAAGAGGAAATAGGAGAAAGAGGCTGACTAGTGGGCTCTCCTATTTTATTTTATTTTATTTTTCTGATCTGATAAAAGTATTACTGAGAGGCGAGACCACATGAAGTTACATTATTAGGATGTCACATTAGCATGCATTGTCCATTAGGATGGCATTGAAGCTAAAACCATCGCCAAGTTGGAATCAAACTAGAGGGTTTCGTGTGAAGGTTGTGTTTTGCATCAGTTTTAATAATTATAGGGTGAAAAGTGAACAATTTTAAAGTTGAAGATTGAAAATCAGACTGAGGCCATAGTTGAATGTTGTAAAGTGGACCATTGAAGCTAAGGGTGTGTTGGTTGAGCTGTGGCTTCTGAAAAAGTTGCTGTGAGCTATGGGCTGTGGCAAAGCTGCTGTGGGTTGTGGGCTATGAGAAAGCTGAAAGCCATTTGGTTGAACAGCTGTGGCTTTTGGAAAAATTGCTGTCAGCGGGCCCCACATGTCATCCGTGACCCCACATGTCAACCACCCAATGCATATTTTTCTGTTTTTTTCCCTGCGCGTTTCTTCCTCAGGTCGTCGATCCGCACGAAGACGAAGCAAGGCAAAGGCAGCGGCGGCGGAGCTCGCGCTCGCCTGGAGCTCGCGCTCGTCCGCGGTGATGGCGGAGCCCACGTCGGCGGCGGAGCTCGCGCTCGCCGGTCTTGGAGCGGAGCGGACGGACGGGGTAGAGCGGCGGCGGCCTTTCCTCGCGAGTCTGCGGATGGGGAAAGAAGAGGAAAAAACGAATCCACAGCCGGTGGAAGCAAGGTGCCACCTGCTGTGAAAATTGTACTACCACAAAAGCAGCTTTCTCTAAAAAGCAGGCGTGGAGTTTCCCCCCTTTGGTTGGCTTTTGGCTTTTTGGGAAGCAAAAGCAGGTTGGGAAGCCCAACCAAAGGCACCCTAATCACCACCACGTCGGATCAAACCAGAGTAGTTTTGTGTGAAGGCCGTGTTTTGAACAATTTTAATAGTTCAAGTGTGAAAAAGTAAATGATTTTAAAGTTGGAGGTTGAAAATCAGACTAAGCCATAGTTGAAAGTTATAAAGTGGACTTGTTCCAATGCTAATTGTTTCTTCTACTAGCAACGAGTATCCTCTGAAAATGCTAATTGATTGTTGGAGATTTAATTGCAATTCTTAGCTTAAATTTGGACCATCCAGTTGAAGATTGAAAGTAGGACGAGTTTGCAAATTTTATCAAGTAAGACAAGTTTACAAATCTTTTCTAGAAATCTAGCAAGTGCAGAATAGGAGTTGAAGTCAGTGCAATCTTGAGAGCTCGAAATGCTCTTCTGCTTCTTGCTCCACACGAACGCCTCTTTCTTCAATAGCTTGGTTGGAGAAGAGGCCAACACGCGCGAATTCTTTGCTGAAGTTACAGTAATAACCTGTCATCCCCAGGAATCCACGCAAGGCACTCACAAAACGAGGCTACAGCTAGTTAAGCACTGGTACATCTTGATGGAATCCATGGCCACACCCTTGCTAGAAATAACATGACCCAGATAGGCCACAAATGGCTCGCTAAAATGACATTTTGCTTAAGGGACAGCTGGTAGAGCTACAAATCATGAAAAATAGTCTGGACATGCTGCAAATGTTCAGACCACGAGGGGCTATAAATCAAGATGTCATCAAAGAAAACAAGAATGAAGCGTCGTAGGAGTCATTCATAAGTGCCTTGAAGGTAGCTGGGGCGTTTGTCGGACCAAAGGACATCACCAAAAACTCAAAGTGTCCATGCTATGTTCAGAATGCTATCTTCTTGATGTTGTTAGGATGCATGTGCACTTAGTGGTACCCACTGCGCAAGTCAAGCTTGGTGAAATAGCATGCCCCCTTTAGTTCGTCGAGGAGTACATCAACCATCGAAATAGGAAATTCATCCTTCGTAGTCTGGGTGTTCAAGGTATGGTAATCAATGCAAAAAACGCCATGCGTCTTCATGCTTCTTAACAAGCAGAACAAGCGAAGAAAAAGCAGAGTTGCTATGACAGATGATGCCTTGGGCAAGCATACAGAATTTTGGACACTGTTGGACCCCTGTGCACACAAAATTCCTGTTTTAGCCCCCGAACGAAAAAATTTCCGGTTTTGGACCCCTTCTGAGCGCGGGATTACGAGCTGTCGCCACGTCGCCCCGGTCCATCGCGCGACCCCGCCGTCCACCGCGCGAACGCCGCCCCCGCCGCGCCATCTACCGCACGAGCGCGCGATCGCGCGCCGACCGCGCGACCCCCGTTCCCCGCCGCGCGATCGGCCGCCCGACCGCGGCTCCCCCCGCCCGAGCGCGCGTTTCGTCCGCGGAGCGCGCGACTCCAAATTCTGACCGCGCGACCGAGTTATTTACTAGTTCGCTATGCTCATTAATTCGGGCGGGGGATTCGGGCGGTTAATTGCCATCTGGACCAACTGTAACGCGCTAGTTAATGGATTGATTGAATAGCTAATTAATGAGCATAGCGACCGAGTTCCATGCATGATCCAAATGGCTATGCTAGTTAATGGATTGATCCAAATCGGGCGGGGAAGCCGCGGTCGGGCGGCCGATCGCGCGGCGGGGAACGAGGTCGCGCGGTCGGCGCGCGATCGCGCGCTCGCGCGGTAGATCGCGCGGCGGGGGCGGCGTTCGCGCGGTGGACGGCGGGGACGCGCGGTGGACCGGGCGACGTGGCGGCAGCTCGTAATCCCGCGCTCAGAAGGGGTCCAAAACCGGAAATTTTTTCGTTCGGGGGCTAAAACAGGAATTTTGTGTGCACAGGGGTCCAACAGTGTCCAAAATTCGTCTTCACATAGTCATTCGATCTCATACTGAGAAGCTACTTGTAGCAGTAAGGCCACATCGCCACATCTGCTGATACGGGCAAAAGGTGGATTCTATGATCATGGCGGTGCTCCAGTGGTAACCCTCGTGGAGGCTTAAATAGGTCCACGAATTCCTACAGCAAATCCGCCATAAGCTCCAGTCCTACAATGCTGAGAGCACATGGCTTATCCAGCATAGCACCAATCCCTTGCCATGTAACATGATGATCAATTCTCCAAAAGGACATTGTAAGAAGCTCAAAATCCCAGGTGATTGGCCCAAGAGTTCGTAGCCACTGAACTCCAAGGCCGATGTCAAAACCATCCAACAGTATGGCAAAGCACTCCACTGTGAATTCCTCCTTGTCGATGCACAATGGCACATTACTACACAGACTAGCACAGGGTACCCGATCTCCATTAGCAACGACCACATGCATGCCTGGCCACAACGACAAGTTGAGGTTTAGCTTATGCGTTGCCTTCTCAGCTACGAAGGTGTGTGTAGATCCTGTGTCAACGAATGCCCTCAATGTCTCGCCTGCAATGTGCACTTGTAGTTGCATTGTCCTCGTAGTGCGGATGCCGGTTACGGTGTGCAATGAGATTTCCACCTTCCCAGCTTCCTCCGAGCTTCCCTCATCTTCCTCCAACTAGATCACAAAAATTCCTTTCATGGAGCACTTGTGATTTGGACCAAATTTCTTAGGGCAGTTGTAACAAAGGCCCTTGGCGTAGCGCTCAGCCGTTTATTCAGGAGTAAGATGCATGCATCGTATCTTTGGTGGCATAGCAATCAACATAGGGGTCGGTGTTGCTACTAACGGAGTGGTGTTTGCCAATGTAAAGGAGGGCTTTGGGACTGCCGAGATACTTGATGGTACGCTGGTGCTCCATGTAGAGAAAGATTACTTAGGTGGCGGTTTGATCTCAATTGGCTCCTCCATGAGACACTGCTCATAAGCGTGGGCTAAACTCATGGCCGTCTGAGGTTTAGACGGTTTCTGTAAATCAACGTCTGTACTTGGCAGCTTGAAAAGGGTTGTTGTAAAGAGCTAAACCTACTAGAGTAGGGACAGCGGCTCCAAACGATATAAAAGCTCTAGGTATGCTATTGCTATTCCTCTATAGTACCGGCATGGTGAAGCTACACAAGTTCCCCCCAAAGGGTTGCTTCTAGGGGTGCAAATGGGTCGGGTTAATCCCGACCGATCCGGCACCGAATCCGATTAGTACCGAATCCGGAGAAAAAATATGGGTTAGGATATGGTAACAACAATATCCGTCCGAATCCGATACGTCTTCAAGTTTGATTTCAGGTTAGTGCTACTATTTGACGTTTCATTTTCTTTTGCAATGGTAAAATAAAATCTTCCACATCAGCCTATTAAGTAGTAACATCAAGTTCTTGACAGTACGTCCTCCTACTCCATTTGTTGTACTGCATGCATTCCTTACAAACGGGTTAATCCCGACCGATTGGGCACCGAATCCTGAGAAAAAAAATATGGGTTAGGATATGGTAACAACAATATCCGTCCGAATCCGACCCGTTTGCATCCCTAGTTGCTTCGGATAGGTCCAAAGCGTATATTGACAACAACAACAAAGTATTTTGTCCCAAACAAGTTAAGGTAAGCTAGGAATGAAATATCCTCAAGGACAAAGAAACGAGTGCCTTGTAATAAAACCTACAAGGTTAAAATCTTAAACCCTACATCCTGTCATTTGAATCGAAAGTCTAAAACACTGCTCCTAAACTTTCTTCTTATGTCACGGTTCTGGTACGTGGATCGCTAACTTCCATCCGCCCCAATCCAAAGCCAACTCTTTGGATACATTCCAATCCCTCAAGTCTCTTTTAACTGCTTCCTCCCATTTCAGTTTTGGTCGACCTCTGACTCTTCTTATGTTTTCAATATGTCTTAAAATTCCACTATGTAACGGTGCCTCAGAAGGTCTCCGTTGGAGATATCTAAATCATTTTAAGCAATGTTGGACAAGCTTCTCTTCAATTGGTGTTTACCCCACCCTATCATGTATACCATTATTTCGGATTTGATCCTACCTTGTGTGATCATAGATCTACCACAACATCCTCATCCCCGTTACACTCATCTTCTATACATGTTGACTTTTAGTTACCCAGCATTCCGCTTCATATAGCATCGCAGGTCTGATTGCCGTCCTATAGAACTTACCCTTTAACTTTTGAGGGACTTTTTTTATCACACAAGACACCCGATGCTTGCACCATTTCACCACTCCGCTCTTATCCCGCGGCTCACATCTTCATCAATTTCGTCGTCCCACTGTAGCATCGATCCCAAGTATTGAAAATGTCCTTCCTAGGCACTACTTATCTGTCTAGACTAACATCTCCATCATCTGCCCTAACACTGCTGAAATCACACTTCATATACTTAGTTTTAATCCTACTAAGTCTAAAGCTCTTCGATTCTAAAGTCTTCCTCCACAACTCCAGTTTCCTATTGACATCTATTCTACTCTTATTAAAGCACTACATCATCAGCGAAAAGCATACACCAAGAAATATCTTTTTGTATGTCTCGCGTGATCTCGTCCATCACTAGAGCAAAAATGTATGGGCTCAACGCTGACCATTGGTATAGTCCTGTCTTAATAGGAAAATCATTAGTATCGCTACCACATGCTCTGATGTTAGTCACAACATCTTCGTACATATCCTTGATTAGGGTAACATATTTTGTTGGGACTTTATTCCTTAAGAATGCCACCTCATGACCTTTTTTGGCACTTTGTCATAGTTTTTCAAGTTGCTAAACACCACGTGAAGAACCTTCTTTTACTCTCTATCAATTGTCGTGTCAAGAAAATAGGCTCCGTGGTCGACCTCCTGAGCATAAAACCAAATTGGTTTTTCGTCACGCTAGTCACTCTTTTTAAACGGTGCTCAATCACTCGCTCCCAAAGCGCATATTGACAAAATCAACAAAACAAGGCCATGAAAGCACATCATCATCTCACTCCAGTTGGTAATACCATTGCTGATCGATGCCAGTCAAATGGTATACAACCAACCAGACCTTTTCTTCTAAGGTTTACTGTCCACGGAAAAATTATTCGCATCTATTAATCCATGACAGCAGGACTTCATAATAGGTTAGAAAGTTGAGCTTGTAATGCCTCGAAACGGCTTGTCGCCCCTCTCCCTTATCCTCCAGTGTAGGACAAGAGCCAGCAAGAGCTTCGACAAGGGAAGCTTCCGTGCCGCTTGGCGATGTGCTAGCTATGCCCTGCTGCAACTTGGTGATGGCGTGAGGGTTTGGGCGAGGTGGACGCGGGCCGAAGCGATCTGGCCCGTCCGTTCTGGTTCCAGTGATCCCACGGCCTTGCAAGGGTTGTCGCCGCCTGTACAGTAACGTTGGACAGGTTATTTTGGATTAAAGTTGGTTATATTTGTTCTATCTATAGCAACTAGTTTTTAAATGGTATATTTTTTAGACGAAGTTAATAAAAAAAATTACAACAAAAAGTGTACTGAATTCAGCTGTACCGGCCAAAATCACATGCGACTATTTTCCTCTACGTACTGTCTCTCGTAAACAGACATAATTAAAATAGTTAAGCTATAAACCATAAGTCTAAAAAAACCCACCCATAATATAATATGGAACATGAAAAATTTAAAATTTTTAATTTACAGGTTTTTCTTCTTTTATATGGTTATATAAATTTTCAATCGGCATTTTTCTCATTTTTTGAATGTCTAAATCATGGAAATTTATAAATCCACCGAGTTTGTTCGTGCAAATTAACTTAATGACGTATACAGTAACGACAAGAAACAAAAGAAAAGGAACACATCAATCGTATGGTAATAGTTCAAACCAATAAAATGGTTGGTTGGTGAGCAGTGCCTAAAGCAATGTCACATTACATTACAGGTATCAGGAGCTCTCAACTGACACACACAGAGAGGAACACAGAAAATGTTTAAAATGACACAATTTTTTTGATAAACTAGAAATGAATTTATTCATAAGCAGCGGGTGAGGGGGCAACATATTCAAATCTATTCCAAATGAAAAGTAGATATTGGAGACAATTATCAACAAGTTTTATTTATAACCAAACGCATTTTGAGCGAACAAGATCCACAGCCCAGAACAACAGAAGCTGATACACAATCGGATGACTGAAAGTCTATTTTTCCATCCCCACCGATCAGAATGCCCATTTCCCCAAGATCAAATGACGAGATTGAAAAATAATCTCCACATCTACACGGATAGAGCAGCTCCGTCGCATTGTCGGTGACTTCAATGGTCATTTCCTCCACTTCAATTTCATAGGCGATATTCTCCAGGTTCTCCCTGGATGTGCGCAGCTGCTTGTCATACTCGGCTCTGGATTTTGGATCACGTAGGACCTCCCATGCTTTCTGCGCACTCAAAAATTCTCCATGCTCATCCGAAGACACAAGTGAATCAGGGTTTGCTTGAGACTTGTCAGGATGCACATTTAGGATAGCAGACCTGTATCCTGCACGGATTTCATCATATGTAGCACCTTCATTCACTGAAAGAATTTCATAGTAGGTATTCTGGCCAGAAATGCTGCTGGTTGGAAGCATGGATGATACCAGTTTACTGTTCTTAGGCTGGAAAAGAACAAAAGCAATAACATTACTACATCAGGCAAGAAGGGAGGCTGTTATGGGCGTGGGCCTTAGGTCCAGCCGGTTCATTATCAAGAAATAGATATTAGTTTCTATTTGAGTTATAGATTTGTTTTGTTTTGTTAGAGATATGATATTAGTTTCTATATTTGTTAGAGATATGATTGAGATTAGATTCTATCTGTTAGGGGGAGCTCATCTATATAAGGGGGCTAGCACATGCTATTGGAACCAAGCAGAGAAATAACAAAATCATTCTCATCTATAGTCTCCTCTCTCTCTACGCCGACGCCACCCGGCCATTCTTTCGGTGGTGTTTACCCCCTATGAACTAAGATTTGTGACAACTTGGTATTAGAGCAGTCGATCCCTTCCCACAACTTCTGCTATCATGGTTCTTGCTGCCGAGTCGTTGGCCATGATAAAGACTAACACCAACAAGATGGTCAGCATCAACAAGAAGATGATGGATATCTTCCTCAACATGTATGTCATCTTGGAGAAGATCGCGAATCAGAAGAAGGCGCAACAAGAGACGGCAGCGGCGCTATTTCCAGTAGCTGCCACAGAGATAAAGAGCCAGGCACATCGTCATCCACTGCCAGATCCCGACGACCACGCCACCGGACGAGCACCGCACGCTGCTCCCGCAACGTCTTCTCCCTCCTCCTCCACCCCAGACCCAGCCTCGTCGTTGCCAAGGCAAGTGCCTCCTTCTCCGGCGTCCCCGCCCGCGCTAGCAATATCTCCTGCACAACCGTCGCCGCGCCATCCCCATCTTCCCCTGCCACGGGCGCCGCCGAGCACGGAAGGGAAAAAAAGAAAAAAAAGAAGGAAAAAAAGAAATTTTTTTGCAGGCGTTGTTTAGCCAAAAGCACTACATTTCATCGACATGGAACTGCAACCATGGCTATCACTTAGCAGCTCGAGGACGAACTGCATATTCGGGAGGGGTATAATGTCATGGACGTGGGCCTTGGGTCCAGCCGGTTCATTATTAAAAAATAGAGATTAGTTTCTATTTGAGTTATAGATTAGTTTCCTTTTGTTAGAGATATGATTAGAGATATGATATTAGTTTCTATATTTGTTAAAGATATGATTGAGATTAGATTCTATCTGTTAAAGGGAGCTTATCTATATAAGGGGGTTATGGCTATTGGAGCCAAGCAGAGAAATAACAAAGTCATTCTCATCTATAGCCTCCTCTCTCTCCCTCTATGCCGACGTCACTCGGCCATCCTCTCAGTGGTGTTTACCCCTATGAACTAAGGTTCGTGACAGAGGCAAACAAAACAAAACTTTTGAACAAACAAGACAACTTTTGTCCTCCTTTTTGGATAGGAATTCAGCTTTAAATCTATAGTCATATCCACTATATAATTATCCTTTTAACATAAGTGAAGTCCAAGCAGAATAGTTTTGAGACCTCCAGATACATCACAATGTAAGAAACAACCTCTTCTGCAATTAGGCCTAATCCAAATTAATTTGGAGTCGGCCCTAGAAATTGTTTATCATCTATAAACTAGACCAAAAGGTCCTCAAATTCAAATATGATATTAAATTTCACACCGCTTTGGTTTCCACATTATATCTGGTGGTATTCCCATACAGGTAATATAAACTAAGATCAGAATTTGCATTTCTGCATAAATCTTTTATATCAATTCCACTTGCAAAAGGAATTATGCACTGTAATGAACTGTAAATTGCAATTTGGACAGTCAATCAGTCAGGTTTATTTCTTGCCTGTACGTCAGTTGTCTGACAGGCGGTTAAAAAAAGCAACGATTATGCGAGATTGCCCTGTTGTGATCAAATGTTCCAACAGCCCAATGTAATTAAGATACTTGGGAGTTCCTGTTAGCAGTACTAGACTTCATGTTGTGGACTGGGGGTCAAGCTAGAAGAAAAACTGTTGAAAAGGTTAGATATGATTGGCAAGGTGGGTGTCTTTCCCTGAGAGGAAGGGCAACTTTAATAAATTCTAGCCTGAATACCATTCCTATATATCATGTCTATGTACTTGCTTCCCAAAATTGTCATTGATAACTATCAGTCTCTTATGCAAATGGTGGTGGAGGTTGGAGCGTGATAAAGGATTGTGGTAGGATCTGGTAAAGAAGTACCTTGGTGGTACCTGCATTTCGCAAATCAATCATAAAAAATGAATACCTTAAAGGAAGGAGTATGCTGGTTGGAAATGACAAGAACACTGACTTTTGGAGGGACTGTTGGTGTGCTCCTATACCTTTATATATGGCCTTTCATGATCTTTCTCTATATGTAATGACCAACATGCTACTGTGAATCAAGTTGCAAGTGCAACAACTGGCTGGACATTAACTTTGAGAAGATGGTTGAATGAAGAAATACAGCAAGACCTGAATACACTAAAAACATGCTCTGTAAGTTTGCTCTGAGCAATGAGGAAGACATCCCTAAATGGCATTGGAACAAATCTGGTTTATTTACAATCAACTCTGTATATAGGAAAATGTATAATCACCTTCATGACAAAACTTTAAAATGTTCTGGAAAGCAAAAACCCCTCTGAAAGTCAAAATTTTCCTTTGGTTCACTTGGCGAAATGCTACTCTTACAAAGGATAACTTGTTGAAGAGAAATGGGAAAGGAAATCCTATTTGTTGTTTTTGCAATGAACCTGAAACAATGTTGCATCTTTTCTTTGAATGTGTGGCTGCTAGATATGTTTGGGGGATTGTAGGAAAAGTTATTGGAGCAAACTGTAGACCAAATAACGTTACTCAGTATTTCTGGTGGGCTAAAAGCTTCCTGACGACTGATATCAATATTCAAGCGATTGGTTTGGCTACTATTTGTTGGGCTATATGGAAATTGAGAAACAAGGCATGTTTTGAGGCAACATAAGCTAATTCGATCACCTGCTGAGATCATTTGCTATGCATGTTCCTTCTTAAACTTTTGGGCAGGTCAACAAAAGGAAGAAACCAAGGAAGCCATTTCACTTGGAGCTGGGATACTGCAGAATGAAGCAATTCACCATCATCAAGGAGGAGACCAGCACAATGCCTCGGCTACTATGCTTCAAATTACTGGTGGATCAAATGTCCTGGTGTATGAAGAAGTGCATGGCAGTGAAGAGGACGCCTAAGAAGAGAGTGTTATAGACACTCTCAAATACAGGATGATTCAGGCTTCTATGATGAAAAAAAAGAAAAACTAGTCTTTTGTATCTAGCTTGGTTATCAGTTTTTTCACTTTTTGTCGAACTGCAACTGCCTTGGTTGTAGTTTTCTCGGTCAAGTCCTGCTCGCTGCTGTTGCTGTGCTTGGTGCACTTTAACAGGGAACAGAGAGGGAAAACCGGTAAACCCGCAAAAGCAGTAGCTAAGAAACATTGAAATAGAACTATGTGAATTCTGTTATCTTGGTAATAGAATCCGAGTTTCTCGTGTGAAAAAGAAAAAAACAGCCCAATGTCCTAAATCCCAATTCCTCGTCCCAAACTATTTCGAGCTGCTCCGCTCCTGAGTTATATTTCGACTGGTGACTCCAATCCAAGTAAACAAGTAACACGTGACTACGATTTACGCGCAGAGATACCAAGTGCTCAGGATGAACTCACCTGCAAGAAGCAGCCGGCCGGGGCAGGGCGGCGTCGAGGTCTCACGCCCGTGCTTCAGAAGCCGCGCGTGCAGTCCGGCGCCTCCACGGATCAGATCGCCGATCTGGTAGACGCGCCTGGATCTGATCGCCCGCAGGCGCAGCTACACGCCCAGCTCACACTATTCTGTCGGGGGCGGCGGCCGGACACGAGAGGCTTTGGGTAGATGGGAAGTTGAACAGGACGTCTTGCTAAGGATGGGCCTGTAAGTGGCCCACGACGAGTGGAAGGGGCGGGCTTTCCTCAAATTGGGACAGCCATCCGAAACTTATTGGGCCCCAATATAAGCCCAGAATGCCGAACATTCGCTTTCAGATGGCAAAGCAGCTTCCTCTAAAAAAAGGGAGAAAAAAAGATGGCAAAGCAGCTTCATCCGACGGTGTTCTTGCTGATAAACCAAATTGTTTCGCCTGTGCTACCTTCCAAACGGGCCATTACACGCACCGCAAGAGGGCGGCATCTTGCTCATCAATCATCGTTCGGCTGACATCAGTCCGTGGCCCGACTCGGACGTACCCTTCGGTATCTACCGGCCGGTGGTTACTGATACTAGGCCTCGTTTGGTAGAGCTCTAACTCTAGAAAATTTGTAGATTTTCTAGAGCTGGTCATCTGTAACTCTAGGAAATCCTGGATCTAGAGTTGCAGGCATGTCAAGTGCATTTACATGACTCTTTTCATTTATATTATATATTAAATAAAAAAAATATTTAAATCACTTTAATTTAGTCAACAAACTACACATCCAGCATAGATCTCAGAGCTAGAGCTGTCCCAAACGGGCCATAAGGGGGTGTTTGGGACTGCTCCACTCCACGTTTTTCAGCTCCGCTCTATGTTTTTTAGCCAAACAGGTTCAGCTCCACGCACTCTGTTCGAGGAAAAAAAGGTGGAGTTGTGAGAGCACCTAAAGAGGTGCTCCACAAACTCTAGGTTTTTTATGGAGCTGCTTCACGGTAGAATTCGTGGAGCAGTCCCAAACAACCCTTAACTATATTAAATTTGGAGGATTCCCACTCTCAGCATGTCACCTCACCAGAAATATGAAAAAGTCCTCCACTTTTTTCCGTAATTATATATAGGTCTTTAGTTTTTACATATAGCTCCTTAGTTTTTACATAAAAGTCCTTATTCTTTACCAACCATATTAAACCTAGGGATTCCCGCCCCAGCATGCCACCTCACCAGAAATGCGAAAAGGCCCCCTATTTTTTTCTGTATTTATATACGGGTCCTTAATTTTTACATACAAGTCCTTATTCTTTACATATAGGTCCTTATACTCCCTGAAGTAAACCTGGGGATTCGTCTCCCCTATGCCATGTCACGTTTTTCGCAAAAAAACCTTCGCTTTTCTAAAATATAATGTAATCCCAGAATCGGCGGCCTCCTAGCCCGTCCAACGTCATCCAGTTTGCAAACAAGCCCTCCGAGTTGGCCGAAATCGTTCCGACGCCCTTCGTTCGCTGTTGTCCGTTCGATCGCCCCACTGGCAAGATCAGTTGCCTCAGCACCCAACTCTGTGTGTAGTCGCTTTTCTCGTGGCGCGTCGCTTTCCTGGTGGCACACCGCAGCTAGCTTCTCTGCAGTGCCCGTCGTCTTCACTCCCTGCCCCAGATCTACTCCTCCTGCTCTCCACCAGCGTCGCTTGCTGGGCAGGGAGTGAAGACGACGGGAGCTGTAGAGAAGCTAGCTGCGCTGCATAGAAATTCGTATTTGTATCCATATTTGTTTAAAAAATATTGGATTCGTATTTGCATTTGGGACTATTCAATTCGTATTCGATCCGTTTCCATTCCTACTAATAGGTGGTTTGGCTCCTCTGACGTGGCGCTAGACGTCGGTGGGATCGGGAGCGTGGGCAGGAGGGCCCACCCGGGGAAGGAAGAAAATACCTTTTTTTAGCTTTTACGTTTTGGTTTCTCTTCAGGTCAAAACAAACGGATTTCTTCTTAGAGTAGATTTTTCAAACGGTTTTTCAAGTTTAAAACTATGTGTACCGTTACGTCTTCGTCGTCCTCTGTCTACTCGAAAAGTGCAGATAAAAGCTATTTGTTATAGTCCACAAAAATAGTGCCAAAGAGTTTGAGAATGATTTGCAGTTTTGGGTAAGAGAGGGGTCCTAATCCCATGTTCTTCCTTGAGAGCAGCTGGTCCTATGTTCTTACATGGTCGTCAAACCACATTCAGAGCATTTCAGACATGTGCACATTAGTTAGGTAGTACTGCACTAGAACAGTTGTAGTTATCCTAAAATGTTTTAATTTTTATGAAGCAAAGTTTACCAGTTTCTTGAATTAAACAGTATTCGAGCGCTTTGATGATTTAAGATGCATTTGCATGAGGAAAATTTCCCGTTTATTCAAACATGCCCTTTAAACTGCACAGGTTAAAGTGGTGTTTGGTTTGGAGTAAAGAGGTGAATTAGAGGTTTAACGGTCAGTATGTACAGGTTAAAGGGATGGCCCATTGTTAGAAATAATTTTGACTTAGTGTTCAAAGCGTAGTAGAGTCCGTCTCCGTGTGTAACTCAAGTTGAAGTTGTGTCCAACTTGAAGTCTGAATACGTATGCTAGTAGAAGAGTATTAGCCTATATATTGAGGAGGCTTGTAGCCAGTTTTGTAAGAGGAAAAGTAAGAAAAAGGGGAGGAAATAAGATAATAAAGAAATTCAGAAATTCTCCTGTGTTCTCTCAGATTATTTGTAATGTGTGGGTTTTCTTCTGAATCAAAGTTTTAACAAGTGGTATCAGAGCCTAGGCAAGAACCGAGTCGCTGAAAAAAATCGTCTTTGCGATTCCGTTTGGCGCTCGTCCTCGTTCAGCCCTCCCAAAGCGACGTGAGTCTGCCTGCTGCCATCGTGTGACGTCTTGAGCAAACAAGAAACAGAGAGACAAGACAGAAAGGAGCACACCGTTGCTTGCGCCAGGAAAAGAGCAAGGACAGACCAGACGTCTTGGGCATGCAAGAAGGCAGGAGAGACAGAGATCCTTCAGTTTGCACAAAAAAATGAAAAGCAGTCATGTATTTTCTCTTTCTTGCGCCAAGACAGCATAGGCACAAGGTACAGCAGCGCAATTAGTTTCTTCGATCTGTGCATGAGAAGTGCACGACGTCGTCCCAAGGATCGTGTCATGCAAAGGGAAAAAAGGACAGGCTCCAAACGCATCCGAACGTCCGAGCGAGGTGAGATCCAGTCGGTGCGGTGTCTTGCTCCTAGGTGGACTCAGTGTCCCGGTGTCTACGCTCAGCAGAGGAAAGTCGATTCCAAGGCGGATTAGTTTTTCATCTCTGAATCGGAGACATGCAGACACGTGATAAAAGACGGCGTGAGGCGAGGCACAGAAGCAACAATCAGAGTTGGTGCAACAGAAAATGGCATCAATACAGAGCAGCATAAGCACAGCAAAGAAAATTACCAAGGCAGACGTGATTAGGAAGAGCAACGCTGCAGCTCGAAAGAAAAAAAGCATGAAGTGAAGCATTTTTCTGGTTTCCTTGGTCCAAGAATCGCTTCAAAGTAGCCTGAGATCTCGATCTGTGCTCAAGATCATGTCGCATTCTCTGGGAAGTGCTGTCACCGATCACAAAGCATCATCCAGTATGATGGCGAATGAGAGTTCCACTGTCTCGTTGCATTATCCGATGCTCACGATGAGCAATTATGCAGCCTGGGCAATCAAGATGGAGGTATACATAAAGGCTCAGGGAGTGTGGGACACGATCAAGAACGGTAACGTCAATGTGCGCAAAGATCAGATGACATTGGCAGCCGTCTATCAGGGCATTCCAGAGGAGACGCTCTTCCTATTGGCCGAAAAGGAGACGGCCAAAGTCGCGTGGGAGGCGTTGAAGACGATGCATCTTGGCGCCGATCGTGTGAAGGAAGTAAAGGTACAAACTCTCAAGACCAAGTTCGAGGTGCTGCGTATGAAGAAAACGGAGTCGATCAATGACTTCGCCGTCCAGTTGACGGTCATCGAGATTCAGGCCCTTAGCGAGAAGGTAGAAGAGTTATACATAGTGAAGAAATTCCTTCGTGTTGTTCCCTCACAGTTTCACCCAATTGCTTCAGTTATAGAGCAATTGGATACCTAAAAACAATGACCATAGAGGAAGTCATCGGTTGTCTTAAAGCATATGAGGAACATATCCACGACAATAGTAACAAAGGCGACAGATAGCTCTTATTGACCCGTGCTGAGTGGGAGATCCGATCATCGAAGCATAAAGGTAAGAACACTTCTAAGGGTGGTGGCCAAGATCGTCAAAATCGAAAATTTGATAAGGTAAAAGTGAGGTGTTATAATTGTAACGATTATGGACACTTTGCTTCAAAATGCACCAAGCCGAAGATGAAGAAAGTGTTTGTTGCTGAAACGCTCAGCGATGATGAATCAACAGTGCTCTGATGAAGAGTTGAGTCAGGGATGTCGAGAAGATGTGTTGCCGTCCAAACTCAAGTAAGGTGAAAAGATATCGGAACGTTGAGAAGATGTGTTGCCGTCCAAACTCAAGATGAAAAGAAATCGGAACGTTGAGGAAATGTGCCACAGTTCTGTGTCAAGTATGAGTTTAGTAAGTCGTAGTTGAGACCGACTGCCTCAATGTTTTAGAATCTTTGTATCTAGATGGACCCGTACCAGTTGAGTTGAGTCCCTACATGTAGCTTGCATGTAGAACGCTTCATATGGAGGCGTAGCTGGTAGTTCATAACGCATTGAGACTAAAACTAGAGTATGCCAAGTCAAGATTAAGGAAAAGATTGTTAGAAATAATCTTGATTTAGAGTTCAAGACGTAGTAGAGTCCGACTCCATGTGTAATTCAAATTAAAGTTGTGTCTAGCTTAAAGTCCGAATACGTATGCTAGTAGGAGAGTATTAGCCTATATATTGAGGAGGCTTGTAACAAGTTTTGTAAGAGGAAAGTAAGAAAAAGGGGAGAGCAAATAAGATAATAGAGAAATTCAAAAATTCTTCTGTGTTCTCTCAGATTATTTGCAATGTATGTGTTTTCTCCTGGATCAAAGTTTTAACACCCACGATTAAGTTTACTCACCAAAAGGTGGAATAACCTATTTAACCTGCTGGGTTCTGTTTTTCTACACCTAAATTAGATGAACGACATTCTAGATTAACCAAGCAAATAGCCAAATACAAAAAAAATGAGTTAAGCTAACCCGCCTGGATTAATGTCAGATAACCAAGCTATTTTTATTCCAACCAAACGTTAGTCTAGGTGACAACTACTTTATAATTTATCAAAATTATTTTTTAAAAAAAATGAAAAAACACAAAAATATTAGTTTCTTGGTGTTTATCAACAGAATGAGAATTTATGCTGCGGGATTGTGAACAACTATTCGGTGTCTAGGTGACAGTTATTTGTGCGCAATAACAACATTCGACGAATGTTTAATGGTAAATTAGCAGTGTTAGGAAACCTGGGCCTAGGACGGAAACCTTGGCCCATGGTGGGCACCTCATCGGTAGACTATAAATAGGGAGCCGTACCGGCAGATTTTGTACACATGCAATCAGAAAAGTAATAAAGAAAGACCAGAAGTTTTCTCTACCTCTCTGTGTTTTCAATCTATTATTTTGTCTTCTATGATTGATCTCGTTTCATATTAAGCAGAGGAATCGATCGGACTGGTCGCCAGCGACGGTTCCTCAACACGTTATCAACACGAGTTCGCTCTGGTGAATCGAAGGTAATTATCGAAACTCTAATAGATTGAATTATCTAGATCGCTCTAAATTGGCAGTTTTCGCATTCTAGATTAATTTTCTATGGTGCAAATCCGCTCTAATCTACCGCGAGCAAACTTGAAGTCGCCGGCACAATGTCGATTAGGGGTGGAAACGGGTCGGTTTTTCCCAACCGATCCGGTACCGAATCCGGCTGGTAGCAAATTCAGTAAACTGGTTTGGTATCCGGTCGATTTTGGTTTCGGATACGGATATTTGTAAACGGATTCAGTAGCGGATTCGGTATAGCTGATATCCGACCGAATAGGTTCGGTATTCGGTTAATCGGATAATATCCGAATGGAAACCGAATAGGTATCCGACGTCAACTCCATTGCCGTCACCATCGACCCGCGCCGGGGCGCCCAACATCGCGCCGGCGACACCGAGCTCCGGCCCCGGCGATCCCAGGGCAGCATCGCATCTAGCGTCGGGGCCAAACCCTCCGGCCGCCCCCGACTCCTCCTCGCGCTGGTGCGCGAAGCGGAACACGATGCTCCCGTCCGCAAGCTCCGCGGCCACAGAAAAATAGGGCAAGCCGAAGCGAACCAAATCAGGAGAAGGAGACGAAGGAGCCAGGGGAAAAGCAAGCATGTGCGAGCGCGACCTGTTACTTACCGGTGGTGGAGTGGAGCTCGGGGACGGAGCGGCGAGGTGATGCGGCGGCGCCGGCGGCCTGGGAGCGGGAGGTGGCGCGGCGAGAGGGCATGGGCAGCGGCGGCGGGGGCTTTGGGGAGAGCTTGCAGGGGCGCAGGTCGAGCAGCCCCGCCGCCAACGGCAGCTCCGCCATGGCTAGAGACACAGAGAAGAGAGATTTGAATCGAAGTGTAGATTAGGCTTCTGGGTTGGCTTGGGTTTGGTTGTTCGAGGTGGGGGCGTAGCTTTCTAGGCGCTCGCTCGCGAGTAGATTAGCGCTGGAGATGAGACGGTAGGGCAAGGGCGTCCGTGCGGGTCACTGTAGCGTGGGCCCGGCGAGCCGCCCTATCGGAGTTAAGGCGCCCTCCCGGTGTTAATTGGGGGTGGTTAACGCGGAGGCAGCTGGTGGTCGTTATGTTACCTTGAACCGTAGGACGGAAGTCACTATTGCCCGTTCCATTTGGAACGCACAGCTGTCATGGAGTAGCAATTTTGCAAGAAACAGCACCATGATTTGCATAGGAATTCAATGCATGTGTTCCAAACGAGTCTCAAGGGAGAAAGGAAAAGAAAATCAAATCACTTAGATTATATGGTGCTCTTTGGGCTTTAAAAGCTCATGCTTATGATTTATTTTTGTACTGTAGCGACTAAAAAAATACTGTAATTGTTGATAGTTTTTTCAGCTTAGTTAAATCTTAAAAATAAAAAATAAAAAATATATCAACGAACAATTAAAAACAATAAAGAGAACAAAGATAAAAAGTCCAGAAAACCACACCATCAAAAAAGATGAAAGCAAGTAGGTAGACGCCAAGAGTCAGAAACTTAAGCTTAAATGCGCGGAGAGACTTAGGGCATTTTGATGTTGATTAGACTGGTTAAACGGATGGCGCCACGTCATTTTACAGTTTGCTGAACCTTTGTGTTCCTATTGTTCCTATAATTAGCTTACAAAGTTTCTTGATGAGTATTGGTTTCACATTTTATATAAAACCAAGATGTCGTTACTATCCGCCTATATTATCCATTTTCGAGCTGAATCCGTTACATATCCGTCCCAACGATACCATATTCGAAACTCCGAATATTCCGAATTCGTATTAGTATCCGGTCTTACCGTATTCGACTCCGAATCCGAAGAAAAAATATGGGTTAGGATACGGTTTAAGCAATATCCGTCCGAATCCGATCCGTTTTCACCCCTAATGTCGATTGGTAGATCGCATCACAGAGTAGATGTTGATTGCACTTTAGATTGAAAAAAAGGAAAAAATCCTGCATACGGCCGGCTCTGTATGGCCGCCATAGGCAAAACCGCCGCCGGCCACCAGCCTGCAGCCGACCGCCGGCCTGCCGTCGGCGCCGCCCCAAGTCTTCGGTCATCGCATGGCCCCGCACGGCGAGCCGCCCGCGCGCCATTCGGCCACCGCCTCGCCTAAAGCCGAGGCTGGCCCGAAGCGCCGCCGGTCGGCTGCGTGCCCTACATGTCACTCGCGCCCGCCTCGGCCACCGCACGGCCGTCGCCTGCGCTTGCCTCGGCCGCTGGCCCGGAGCTGCTCCACCGAAGCTGCTGCGCCGACGCCTCGATCTCCGCCAGCCCTGCACGACCGGCCGACCGCGCTGAAGCCGTGCTCGGCCACACCAGAAGGTCGCCCGCCGTTGGCCTTCCCAGCGCTGCCCGATGCTGCCACCGGCTGCACACGAAGCATGACCGACAGATCCACCCGCCGCCGGATCCGCGCTCAAAGCGTCGCCCGCTGTTGCGCCCAAGGAGGCCGCCGCTGTCATCGCACCTGACGTGCTCCCAGCGTCGCGTAGGCCGGCCTCCTCCGCTCGTCGGCTCGCAGCCGCCGCGTCGATCGGCCCAGCCGCCGAGCTCCACTGGCCTACCACTTGGTCCGCCTCCTCGTCGCTCGGTCCGGCCCAAAGCCGCTTGCGCTGGCCGCCTTCGCCTCGCGCTGCTCAACCGACTGCACAGGTCGGGTACCGCCGCCGCCACCGATGGAGTGAGGGTAGGGAAACCCTAAACCCCCAACTTAAGCCGGCCGGGCAGGCCTTATGGGCAATGCGGGCCGATCGGCCGAAAAGGTAAACGGGCCGTAGGCCCAGCAGACCGAAGCGCCGGCACTTTTGTAGAAAAGCCCCAAAAATTATGAAAATTACCGATCAGCCCTCAAATTTTGCATATGGGTCCCGAATCTTGCAAAAAAACTCCTCGGAAAATCAGGAAATTATGTGAATCTTTTCTCTGAACTGAAAATTTGCGTATAGACTCTCGAAAATTGCAGAATTCACTTAAAATTCATATTCTAGCATAAAAGGGCCTCGGAAATCTGAATTTTAAATTATTTTTAGCATTTGAAGCATGTTTATTAATGTTATTATTATTTTCTATATTTTCTATATTTATTTACTATTTTTGGTTAATCGTAATTGTTTAAATTGCCTTCAATCACTAAAATTAGCAGTAAAATTTATAGAAAAAATTATGAAACATTACGAGAATCTTTTGTACCATTTATTTACCTGCAGTAAATTATTTCGTGCACGTTTACCAGTAGTAAATTTATTTATTCCTTTCATACATATGTAGATGATTGGCATCACGAACCGGGAGTTCGAGGAGCTGGCCCAGCATGGCCAAAACTATCTGACGTGGGCTTCCAATGTTGAGATAGTATTTGGACCTAAGAAGCTCCGTGCTGCTATTGGGATTGGCGGACTGCATGACGCCCAACCCACCCCTGAGGAGAATGATCAGGCACTTCATTTTCTCAGGCACCATCTCTGCCTCACTCTCAAGAATGAGTACATGGCAGAGAAGAGTGTGCTAGCACTCTTGACTGCCTCAAGAAGCGGTTTGAGAGGCTAAAGTATACTGTTCTTTCTCAAGCAGAGCAAGAGTGGATCAGACTGAGGTTTGCCGACTTCAAGATGGTCGGGGAGTACAATTCTGCCTTGCACAGGATTTGTACCAATCTTCAACTCTGTGGCAAGCAGATCATAGATGAGCAGAAAATTGAGCACCTTCCACCCCAATGCAGTACAATCCGCACGCAACCATCGTCAAGATGGTTACAAGGAGTATGCCGAATTGATTGATATGATGCAGGTTGCGAAGGCTCAGGACGAACTTTTTCGCAAGAATTACGTCACTCCGTCACTTAGGAGCTCTGCTGGCCGTGAGGCCAATGCTGGGACCTGCAAGGTGCGAAAGCCCTTGATGAAGAGAAGGGGAAGAAAGGGTAAGACCGCAGCCCAGAAAGGCAACTTAGACGCTCCAAGAGAGAATAATGCAAGCAAGTCAAAGCGGAGTGGCAAGGCCTATGGCCAACAGGACCAAGGCTGCTACAAGTGTGGCAAGTGGGGGCATTGGTTGCGGATCTGCAAAGAGCCGCAGCATATCATTGATGCCTTTCAAGCCCAGAAGAAGAAGGATGGCAAAGGACAGCCTGAAGCCCACTTTGCATCTGTTGAGGGAGAGAGTTCCAAGCAGCTGCCCGCGTTGATGGAGGTTGAGACCATCCCGGCAGCAGCACCCCCTTTCGACCTAGAGACAGCCACCGCCATGATTTCTCTCGAAGAGTAAATCACTCCTAAGAAAATAGCAGAAGAAGTCTCAGATTTTCTAGTAGATTCAGTCTGATGCACAGAACACATTTAGACTTAAATTCTCATTTTATTTTGTGTGAAAATGACAAGTTAGAACTTGCATGGATGGTACTTTAGCATTTATTTTCTCGTGATGGTTGGATGATTATGAATAATTCATTCATTTATTCAGTTTATAATGGCATGATATATTCTGATATTGAAGTATTTTATTTATGTGTTGATCGCCTTCTAATACATGTTAATAAAATACCTTATATTAGAACATGTGCGGCGCCCTATGGAGGAAGTGTGCTTAACCGACAGCGGCACAACGAATACCATATTAAGAGAGACAAAGTATTTTCAATCGATTCGTAAGAATGCTGGCAGCCTTACAACAATCGCCGGAAGTGATGTATGTATAATTGGTTCAGGAAGAGCCACAATTGTACTCCCAATGGGCACAATTTTGGTAATTGAATAAATCTTATTGTAACCAGAATCGACTAGAACTCTCCTAAGTTTTAAGGATATTCGCGCCAATGATTTCCACGTTGAGATTGAAGAAGAGTATGGTATGGAATGCCTGCTCATTACGAAGCGCAAAGAGAATGGAAAAAGGGTATTAGAAAAACTTCCTTCACTAGAAACTGGGTTATACTATACCAACATCAAGGCACCTGCAGCCTACACTGCCCTGAAGACAGTGTTTAGAAGCTCTGAACTTTTCTGTCTTTAGCATGATAGATTAGGCCACCCAGGTCTTAGAATGATGAGAAATATAATCAACAATTTCCAAGGGTATAATATTAATGTAAAGAATTTCCCAAATTATGAAGATTTTGCGTGCCCTGCATGTGCCACTGGAAAATTAATTACTAGACTCTGCACTCTGAAAGTGAAGGATGAAGTCTCTGCATTCCTGGAACGCATACATGGAGGCATTTGCGGTCCCATTCAGCCTCTTTCAGGGCCATTCAAATATTTCATGGTGCTCATTGATACTTCCTCGAAATTGTTGCATGTGAGTTTATTGTCCACAAGAAACCATGCTTTCGCAAAGCTGATCTCGCAGATCATTCATATCAGAAATATCTTCCCTGATCATCACATAAAGTCTATCAAAATGGACAACGCTGGAGAATTTACTTCATGGGCATTTGATGATTATTGCATGGCGATGGGGATTACAGTTGAGCATTCGGTACCATATGTCCATACTCAGAATGATTTGGCAGAGGTATTAATCAAGAGAATTAAATTTATTGCCGACCCCTTTTGCAGAATTGTAATTTGCCAGCTACATGTTGGGGACACGCAGTCCTACATGTAGCGAATCTCATCAACTTTAGACCATCAGCCTACAACATCCATTCACCTATGCAACTAGCGCAAGGGTCAACACCGAAAATTTCTCATCTTAGGAGGTTTGGATGCAAGGTTTATGTACCTATACCCCCTCCATAGCGTACTGTAATGAGCCCGCTCCATAAGACTGGGATATACGTTGGTTATGAGACTGCATCCATAATCAAATATTTAGAACCCATGGCAGGAGATTTGCATACCGCCCACTTCGCTGATTGCATTTTTGATGAGGATAATTTCCCAACATTAGGGGGAGGAAATCAACCCCTTGATGAAAAATGTTAGAAAATTACATGGCAAGCCATGGGAATCCATGCACATGACCTGCGCACTAGTGAAGCAAATAAAGAGGTCCAGAAGATTATTGACTTACAAGCATTAGCAAATCAGCTACCTGATAACTTTAGTGATTTGAAGAGCGTGACTAAGTCGCATGTGCCCGCACACAATGCACCGGAGAGGGTTGAAATACCGAAGAAAGCAGAAAGTATCCCTAATCCCGTCCAAAGGACTCAGATTAAAAGGACGAGAACTCCGGCTCCTCGAATCTCAAGTAACCGGGGACACCCGGTGAAGAAGAATAAGAAGGACTTATCACAGCCGATCACTGAAGTCTCCTAAAACGTGAAGGGGAGCCAGTTGAGACCTGGCACGAGTATGACACCTTCAGAAAAGGGTATACCGGATCTGAATATCCCCATGGAAGAAGAAATCAGCATGGATATGTGCGCACACATCGGAGTCGAAAAACTAAAGAGACTTGCCACCGCAATTGGAAGAAATGATGTGCAAGGAGAAGCTCCAGAAGAAGCAACTCATGAAGAAATAGCTATAAATTATGTGCACACGGGAGAGTCAATGAATCGGACAACAGCCAATATTGATATCTACTTCACAAAGAAAATTGCCACAATCATCGATCTTGATCCCGAGTCTGCATCGCTCACTGAATGTAAGAAAAGATCAAATTGGGAAGATTGGAAGAAGGCAATAGCAACTGAATTGCTATCTCTAAACAAAAGAGAGGTGTTTGGGCCCGTATGCCGCACACCTCCCCACATATACCCCATTGGGCACAAGTGGGTATTTGTTCGAAAGAGAAATGAAAGAAACGAAGTAGTGAGATACAAAGCAAGACTGGTAGCACAAGGTTTTTCTCCAAAATTTTCCCACTGGGTTTTTAATGAGGCAATTCATGCATCGCAGCATAACATGTATCATGTATTCTTTCTCCAAAATTTTCCCACTGGGTTTTTTATGAAGTTTTGACGAGGCGTGGACGTGTCGAGTGCCCAAGAAGGAGTATTAGGAAACCTGTGGCTGGGCCAGAAGTCTTGGCCAATAGTGGGCACCTCATCAGTAGACTATAAATAGAAAGCCGTACTGGCAGATTTTGTACACATTCTATCAGAAAAGTAATAAAGAAAGATACCTCTATGTGTTTTCAATCTATTATTCTGTCTTCTGTGATTGATCTCGTTTCATATTAAGCAGATGAATCGATCGAACTGGTCGCTAGTGATGGTTCCTCAACAAGCAGTACCCATTTCTTTTGTCGTTGATCTAGTTCTATTTTATATTTACATGCGAGGAAAAAAGGTAAAACAATCTGGAAGATGCGGCTACCTATAAGCAGCACATGAGGATTACTGCTGTGGCTGTAATCATGGGAGATCCGAGTAATTTTTAATGGCACCAAATTCAACCACATAAGGCGGGTAAAGCTAAACAAGTTAAACATGGCGATGCGCTTGTATAATTAATCTCGCTGTCATGTTTACCTGTCCTACTGCCATGCTGTTAAGCATGGCCTACACATATTCTTTATTCGGGCACCGAAAATGAGAACCATGTTGCTTAATACCTAAACAAGAAATCGATGTGCCCGGAATCGTGCCGTCCTGGGGTCCACCGCGAAAAGGAATACTAGAAATCGTAGAATCGTAGAATAGATGAATAATAAATAATGAGTATGTTGTCACTCGCCGATATCCCCTGTCCAATGGCTCCAATGGCGTAGCTTTCATCAAAAACTTGTGGAGTCAATTTCTATAAAATCTCTAAAATTATATGAATTTCTATAAAATTATTAGTAGAAATAGAGATGTTTTTTTTAAAAAACTGTAGAGCAGAGAGAGGTGTCGTGCTTGGGTCGGCCTGGCCCGGCGAGCACAGGGGGCACGACCGGCACGGGGCATGGCCGGCACGCTAGCGCCCGTGGCCACCTCGGCCTCCCCCTCCCGCCGCCTTCCTGTCGCCATCCCATCATCCCATGGATTCTCACTCCACAAGCCATCACAGAGCAGAGAGAGGCAGTAGAGGACTAGAGTAGAGAGGAAAGAGCATACTAGAACTTGGCGTCATGCTTAGACTGTTGGACATAAGCGGCGTGAGCTCCTTGAAGCCCTGGTCGCATGTGTCGACGTCGGTGTGAACGGTGTCAAGCATGACGTCGGGGTGTCCTGCCAGACTCCTCGATCTCCTCACCGCGACGGCGGCGTCGCCAGCCACCGCAGTCTATGTGCCGCGTGAGCCCAGGCTAGGAAAGCTCGGGCACCTTGCTGGCCCCAGCGTCCTTGCCCCGGCACCACCGAAGCCGAAGTAGATGCCCGTGCTCGCGCCACCGAAGCTAATGCAGGTTGGCCCCGGCAGTGACATCGTGAAAGCCCAGGAGGGAGGTGGTGCGCACCAAGGCGGCTAAGGCGAAGAAGGCGGCGGGAGCGCTCATTGCCGACCCCAGGAGGGAGGTGACAGAGGGAGGAGGAGGCGTCGGGGGCGAGGGAGGAAGGAGGCGGTCGCAGGAGGTGGGGGCGACCGGGGGAGGTAGGGGTGGCCGGGGAAGGAGGGAAGGGGCCAGGGGAACAAACCGATGTGATTGATAAGGTCCTTTAATATGGTATATGATTTTGCTAATTATCGTACGATTGATTTTTTTTGAGACGGACGTCAAATTTTCTAGTCCTAGATGTATTTAGAGATGTATGTGTGCTTCAAACGGTGGATGTTTATCTGATGGACGGCAACTTGACTAATCCCTACAAAAAGAAATGGATGATGCCGTCACCGCCAAAAGTAGAATGCAGAGTTAACCAACTAATGTGAATTGAACGTATGATTTTCAATCGCTCGCTACCCCATCTTTTATTGTACTGCTTTAATATTTATGTAATCTAGTTTCTAGAAAAGCATAGAAATAGTGCCGATCAATTGTTACAGCATATTGTTGTTCTAATGGAAATCTAGATCTTAAGCTTACTCTCTCTGTTCTAAATTAAGTGACATTTTAGTTTTTGGGAAGTGTTCTTTTTTACCTAACGTTTTACAATTTCAAGGTAGTATTTGCACATTTCTTCCCAAAACTGTCCATGGTTATGCAATATGTTTTAATGGGATGCAAATATAGTACTTAAAGTAAGAAGGCAAAGTAATTGAATAGGAGCAAATTACAGCCCATAATTCCCGTGCAAAGAGCTAAAACGTCACTTAATTTATAACAGGAGTATCACTGATGGTGTGGACTGTTTAGGAATTAGGATGTTGTTCAGATGTACTAAATTGGTACTCACGCTTTACCCAAAAATAAATGAGGCAAAACTTATGCAACTTTCAAGATAGCTATACTTTCTACATAAGAGCAAGTACAATAATGCTGACTAGGTCGCCTCTAGTGAAATCCATGTCAGCACAATCCTAAGTGGATGAGAGAGACAAGAGGAGAGAGAGGCAAGCTACCCCTCATGCAAGAGGTGACCTCTAACACATCATACGATGACTTGGAGGCGATGCTAGTTCTTAAAGCAAGTACAATAAGGGTTAGGGTCGCCTCTAGCGAAATATTAAATGTTTGAGTACTTTAGTAGAGGTAACATCTACTCAACTTATTATACTAGCTACCTCCACCATGAGCCACTTGTACTCTTTTTACTTATTTGGCTAGTCCTAGAGGTGGCAGCCACCTCTTCTATTAAACTTGCCCTAAAGCATTCCTGACTGCAATTCTACGACTCTAGAGAACACATGCTCGCGGATTCTTTACTACGCTTTTCTTTTGGACTGTTCGTGCTCACGTGGTTTAATTTGAGAATACACGCGCTGGTTTCGCTCACATTTTGCTTTTATTGGCCAGTGTCTTTGTGTTGTAGTTTATGATTTTTATCTGCGGTTTATAAATAGTAGATAAATAGTAATTATTCGTAAGAGGGAATACGAAAAGACATACTTATATACAATTTTTTGTCAATATAGGTAAAATTACTAGAATATATATTATAGTTAACTTATAGGTTCTATCTTAAATAGATATTCTATTTAATGTCAAGTCACAGTAGAAAAACCCTCCCTGTACAAAAGCTACCCGTAAATAGCAGGCCATGGAGCCGTGACATCTAATCGGACTTGACGCAGGCAGTAAAAACCGAAAGTGCAGTTCATTCTGGTCGGCGATGATGAGCAGGGCCAATCAGAGCCTGCCTACGGCACAGCCGCACAGGAAGACGGGACAACTGAAAGTGTCAGATTACTGTTCGCGATTAGTCCTAAATTCGCTTCCGTAAAGTGAAAAAAAACGCTTGACCGACCTCTCCGTGCCGACTTTTGGTGTGACAGGAGACTATAAAGTGCGTAGCCCACCACCTCATGCCGACCTCTTCCCGTCGCCCTCACCGGGGCCCCTCCCACTGAAAACCATGTGGCTTATCTCCTGTGTGTATGCGATCGTCCGTGCACATTGATGCGACCTCTCAACAGTCGCACACATGGGGTATATGCACACGGGAAAAGACTCGCCATAATTACTCAGGGAATGAAGGACATCGCCCTCGTTCTTTTACTTTCCTCTAAAAAATAAATATGATGATTTTACAGTGCACTAAGACACTAAGCAGTGTTATACATTTCTACCACTAGTTTATAGAATACACAGCACAGGCTGCACTGGTAAATTAGCTAACTGGCAGCTCGTTTCGTTATTGGAACATGTGGCAACGTACGTGTACATGTAGAAGTAGTAATTGGACCACAAACTAAGAAAGAATCAGGAAATGCTTCAATATAGAAGGCCGTGGAAAGGAGTATTGTTTTGTTGGTAGTATTTCAGCACGGGCTAAAGGTGCCGGGACACGGAGGCTCCACTTCTCCCAGACGCTGTAGTCCTCGCCGTGCGCCGCAGGATGGAAATCCGACGGGATCACATTGCCCACGTCGTACCTCGTCCCGATCTTCACCATGACCGTACCTTCTCGTCGATGACGACAAGGATAAGCAGGTTGCTTCCCGTGTGGATGCCGTTCCGTGCCCTGATTGCTGCCAGTGTGGTTTATCTACTCCTGCTTCAGGTTCCAGTCGAACATGTGGTTGTAGAGCTACATGTATGCATACATGAGCGCACACGACAAGAGTGTACAATTAGGATACGCGTACAATCGAAGTGTGCGTATCATGAGGCTTCTCTGGTGTGTAACGATGCAGGGGATCCATGGGTAGGCGAGGATGTACGCGTAGCCCTGCATGACCTTGTCGGACGCGAACGGCCAAAGCTTATGCGTTGACCCGGTGTCGTGGTTGTCGAGGAACGTGACGGCCTTCTCCGGTAGCCACCCGATCATGCCGGCCGCCTTACCGCAGCAGTCACCCAGCCGCCACAGCTCGCCCTGCACGCCCACCTGCAGCAAGCCTTTGGTGGTGAAGTCGAATGCCATGGCCGGCCCGCCGACAGCCTGCAGTTCACCCAGCTCCTGCCGGCACTGGTCCTGGTTGGCCACCGGCTTGCCGTAGCCGTTGTAGCTCAGGAAGTTCCATATCTCGGCTACGACGAAGTTCGGCTGGTGTTGTTGACGTACATCTTGGCGACGGCCGCCGAGTAGGCGAAGTCTGTAGGCCCAAGGACGGAACCTGACGTATATACGCGGTGGTTGTAGACTCACATGAATAACTTTGCATAACTCAAAGACACAGGAGATTTGCACTGTGTCAATCCGCCACCTATTTTTCCATTTTCTCATCTATTTATAACTCTAATTACAAGTGTATAGGCTAAAATTACCCGACTCTTCCGGCCACGATCTCCATGACTCGCACACTCCCTACTACCCATACGATTTGCTCCACTAACCATCACATTCAGTTTAGTGGATATGACCAGTCACATGCAGACTAACTGCTATCTGGTCGGGTCTACAACCGCACACAATCCTTTGGGTCCTCATTGAGTTCTCCTTCGAGTCATTCGACCATGTCCTGTCGGCCATGGTGCCTCGACCATACCTCATGACCACGGCTGCTCGATGCATTTGACCATGGTGCCTTCAACCGTTTCACCGACCACAGCTTATCGACCACATCTTTGACCACAGCTTCTTCGACTACGGCTTGTTGACCAGCATCTCCAACCACACAGATCTTCCGAGCACGATCGGTTCACCGTAGCTTACGAGTACCGACCATCGACTGATGTAGCTACGACACTGTAGCTATGACTACGACAACTTGCTATAGTACTCCTCCGAGTACCGATTATTATAGTACTACAAGTATCGACTGCTACAGTATTCCTATGAGTACCGACTACATCGACTCACAACTACGACCACTGTGTAGTTCGATTTACGACTACGACCACTATGTGGTTCGATTTACGATTATGACCACTACGTAGTTCAATTTACGACTACGACCACGAAGTACTCGAACACAGGAACACTCGACACGACTACGCAGTACTCAACACACGAGTACGACCACTTAGTATTCAAACACTCGGGAATCCACTCAAACACTCGGGGATCTCTGAACTCGACACGATTTCTTAGTACTCGAATATACCGAGTACTTGACACCGACTACAACAGCAATGCAACAAGATTAGTTTCAACAAAGTCATGGCACTAGCCGTCAAAGCCGCGGTCGGACTTGTGCCTGTTGAGCCAGTCGGAGAGCTCCCGCTGGATGCGCGGGTTGAGGTGGTCGATGTCGGGCCCCGCGGCGAACCCGTCGCCGGTGTTGCGGTGCCCGGTCCCGTCCGAGTACTGCGTGTCGTCGCTGCAGATCATGCCGGGACCCCAGTCGAGGCGGTCGTCGGGCGTCGCGCCCTCGAAGATGCAGTAGACGCCGCGCGCGTCCTTCTTGTCGGCGCACCGGCGGTTGGTCACGACGTCGCCCACGAACTGGACGCCTTTGCTGTAGAAGGCCGCGATCAGAGACTTGAGCTCCGCCGCGGTGCCGTACTTGGATGCGTTCAGGTCATAGTCGTACAACCGCCCCGCCATGTATCCTGCCGATGCATGCATGCCACCACGCAAAGTGATCAGAAACCAAGAAAAAAAGATGGCAAAAACTGATGTAATAACGACTCGTAGTCTTTACGCGTGCCTTGAGGGGAAACGGAGTGCGAGGGTGGAGGGAGCCAGACATGGGTGACGCCGACCTTGGCTGTGTCGTCGAACTGGCCCTTGAGCAAGTTGTACCAGGCCCCTTGCTTCGTCCACGACTCCTAGTTGAAACCATGGGCGCCTTGCCGTTGCCGTCGAGCATCCTCCACAGCTCGCCCTGCACTGCCGCCTGGAGCATGCCCTTCGTGGTTGTTGTCCTAGGCACTCGGCGAGAACTCACACATAGCTTCTTGAAACACACGCATAACAAGGAGGTGAACAGAGACTACTTTCTTTGGCCGGCCGGCGAACTCTAGCCTGATGCTGTTTTTTTATCTGTTATTCACTCCTCAGTCCCAGATACACTACTTGGTAAGCACATATAAAGGAGATACATTAGTGCGGTGAGTGCTCAACTAACTTAGTACCACTGTTGGAAAATCTAGACCTAGACCTACAAGCCAACTCATTGGTGGACACCCTCCACTTAATCTATAAATAGGGAATCCCTATTATCATCACTTGTACCTTTATAGAAGAGAAAAGGAAATAAAGAAAAGAGCTCCCCTCTTACCTCTTGTGTTCAATCTATTATTGTTTTGCATTATTCTGTGTTTTGTTGAGTACTCGTAGATTGAATTGTGCATTGCTATCTAGATCGCTCTAAATTTCGCAAACTTTTTGCTTTCTAGATTATTTTTCTACGGTACAAATCTGCTCTAAATCTATCGCAAGCAGACTTGAAGTCGCCGGCCAAACTGATCAGTAGATTTGTGCAAAAGAGTAGATGTTGATTGCACTATAGATTGAAAAATTTTTGCGCGCGCGCCGCCCGTACGCATTGCATGTACCGTCGGTAGCCACGCCTCCCGCACGAGGCCGCGCCGTTCAGCCACCGCGCCTCCCGCATGAGGCATGGACCGCTGCCGCATAGTGCGCCGTCGATGGATGAAGAAGCGCAGCCGCATGACCTCCGGCGAAGCGCCATCGCAACCGGCCCCCGCATGGGCCGTCGCGGCTTATGGTTTTTGGCTGAAATTTTTGAATTTTGGCTGTTTACGGTACAGATTACGGAGAGACAGATGCTCACTTGCGATTTTGGCTGGTACAGATGTTAGGCTTTTAACGTGTAGATCGTTTAACTTGTAGACCCCGTCTTGAGAAAATACTACGTTTGAAAGTTAGATACTGTAGCAGAAACCAAAAGCCGATTTAAAAAGCCCAAAAGAACAGGCCCTGTGCTCCGTCACTAGCCCGGAGCAGTGTTGTGCCGCCCCCGCATAGGCTCCCCACCGGCGCCGCCCCCACACGGGCCGTCGCCGCTTGGCCCTGGGTAAAGCCGACGCCGCCGCCTCCCGTACGAGCGCCGATGCGTCCCAAATGCCGTCGCACGGCCCCGAGCAGAATGCTGACACCCCCGCACAGGCTCCTATCATGCCGTTGGCGCCACACCGGCGTCGCCCCACACAAGCTCCAGGTCATCTTGGCCGCTTCACCCCGCACGCGCCGCCTCACCACTTGGCCTCACGACGAGCTCCCGTATGAGCCGCCGGCCACCCACGTACCTAGATGCGCCACCATCGCCATGCACTCAAGGGCACCACCGCCACCATGCGTGATCAGGGTAGGGGAACCCTACCCCTTCCCTCCTTTTGAGTTGGCCAACACAGCTTGGGCCCAAGTGGGCTGGGAGGGAAAAGAAAATAAGGAAAAAAGAGCGGGCTAGCGTTGGGATTTTTGCAAATAAGCCCCTGGAAATTTGGAAAATTACATGGCAAATTTTCTTAGAATTGAAAATTTGTGGATAAGCCCTTGAAAATTGTAGAATTCACTGAAAATTCATATCCTAACATAAAAGGGCATGGGGAATTCAAATTTTGAGTTATTTTTGTATATGAAGCATATTTAGTACTGTTATTATTACTTTCTATGTTTTCTATATTTCTTTACTGTTTTGATTAATCGTGTTATTTAAATTGTCTTTAATCACTGAAATCGATAGTAAAATTATAGAAAATGCATAGAAAATTCTAAAACATTACGAGAACCTTTTTGTACCATTGTCCAATTTATTTTATGTATATTTATCTGCAATAAATTTATATATTCTTTTCATGTACATGTAGATGACAGGCATCACGAGCCGAGAGTTTAAGGAGCTGGCTCAAAATGCCCAAAATGACTTGACTTGGACTTCTGATGTCGAGATCGTACTTGGAGCTAGGAAGCTCCGTGCTGCCATCGGGATTGGTGCACTACAGAATGTCAAACCTACACCTGAGGAGAATGATCAGACACTTCACTTCCTTAGACACCACCTCTGTCTTACTCTCAAGAATGAGTACATGGTAGATAAGAGCACGCTAGCATTGTGGACCTCACATGTCAGACCTGATCTGATCACATGTGTACTCATGCAGTGCTACTTGCAAGCTAGACGGTCAAACTGTGCCATAACCGACCGTGGCAATAACAGCAGATTGCGGGCGATCCCATGGGTGGGCCGTGGTCGTGAAAGCTGAGCCTGCAGTTCCTGCAGCTCCTCCATGCGTTCATCTACAGTTACAAATGCAGTACCTAGCTAGGCTCCAGCTTGCCTAGCACTTTTTAGGCCTACATTTGCATTGGGTTTTAGTACTTGGGCTCTTCTAGAACACCAAACAAACCCAAGCCGGAAACGATCTGGGCGGCCAGCTGCCTGCCAACCCTGGTGACTCGCTTAGGCACACGCTTGTTTTGGTGTATGCCTAGTTCCTGGTATGTAAACCTTCCTTGAGTCAGGAAATTCCTGAAGTTTCCCATATGTCAACGGGAATTATTCTTCTTCCTCATTGAGTACTTACAGGTTATAACATAAAGGACCTGGATTGGCGGTGCTACCTGAACTAGGACGTCATGACATGTATTGGTGAAATTTTGAATGCTTTGCACGTTGTGATATCTGGGAGAGTGGAAGCCACTAAATTACAGTGTATACATCCAGAAGCAATAGCAAATCCACGCTCAGTGAATATGCGGATATAGTAAGTTTTAGAATAGTGAAAGACCAGAGTTTTTAAAAAAGATGTCAAAGACTGGCCTTGTTCAAAAGTACGGTGGCTTTTAACTGTGATTTTTGGCTTTTGGCTTATTACGAGAGATTAGGGGTGCAATCGGGTCGGATTCGGACGGATATTGCTCATACCGTATCCTAATCTATATTTTTCTCGGATTCGGGGTCGAATACGGTAAAACCAGATATGAATACGAATTCGGAGTATTCGGAATTTCGAATTCGTGCCGTCGGAACGGATACTTGACGGTTTCGGATCGAAAACGGACAATGTAGACGGATAATACGTGCATACAGAAAGGAACATATACTAAACTATACCACCATCACTTCAAGCCTTAAATTGTTAGACATAAGTACATAATAGTGATTATAATTCATCAGCCGAAGATGGTATGGCGTTTCCCCCAAAATTGCCCATTAAGGTGTGGCGTTTGAAGATGAAACTTGATTCTTGACGGACAGCATTTTCTTTTTCTAGGCTAAAGAAACTTTACTAAATTAAGGTAGAGACAATAGACAATTAGGGATAATAGACTTTTGACAAATTTACCTGTTCATTTACTAAAGCATGCCAAAGTTTATTGTTTAATAATACTCTGATTACATACTTTTCATTCCATTACCTAGGAAGAGTGATCTTAATGAGCAAATTTAGGATTCCAATTGCACAAGCAGCAGAATTAGAAATAAAACACTATTTTAGTATTGTATATTTATAGTTGCCACAACTAAATATCATATTCCTTTTAGAGAACTTAAGCTTGCATGATCTAGGAAAACTTGCTATATACTGCACACCTCAACCAACCAACATGACAAAAAAACAAATACTAGCAAAATAAAAGGTGAATTCTTAGCTCTTACCAGATATCCGACCAAATAATTATCCGGTATCCGAATACCGATACTATTCGTTCGGATAACAACTCTCCCGAATCCAAATCCGACATGAATTATCCGAATCCAAATCCGACCGGATACCAAATTTCCTTCCCGAATCTGGTACCGATCGGATTCGGTACCGGATCGGTCCGGATTAACCCAACCCATTTGCACTCCTACGAGAGATTGAGTGAGTAAGGAATACTCGTATTGAGAAACCACTCCGTTCAAAGCGTCTCCTATAAATGGCTTATAAAAACCACCTTAAAAAGTTACTCTATTCAAAAGCCGATTTCTAAAAGTCAGAAACTGTTTGGAATAGGGCCATAACCGACGGGCGGAGCAACGGATAAGTCAGACCACAAAAACAAGTCAGACCTCGCAGCCCCCTGAAAAAATTCATACCGTGCATGCAGGCCCTTAGAAAACAGGTGAAAATATTGAGTTGCATGCATCGATCAGTTTACTCAAAAGCTTAAGCTAATGAAGAAAGGCGAGTAATTCACTTATATTTCAACACTCTTTCTCACGTGTAGACCCTTTAGACCTAAGACGTACTCTCTCACGTGTAGTCTCCCCTAAGCCTAAGATGTGCAATAGGAGCGAGCTGCAATTATTTTTTCAATCGTGCCAGTCGAGTTTTGAACATAAAACTTTTTAGCTCTAATACCATATTTAGTCACATGCACTAGCTAGTTCACCCAAAAAAACTAAAACTGATGAGGAAAGTGTTAGAAATTGGCCTATGAATTGAGCCCAATTTCCTTTAAAAATTTCAATGCATGTATGATTTAGTACCATATTGAGAGGGTTTACATCTAATTCAGGAGATTATCTCTAGGGAGTATTTGAGAGTGTTGTGTTAATTGAGAGGTACAATATCTTTTAGAATTCATTATACTAGATACTCATATCTTTCGAGAGGTACAATTATCTCTGACATACCCTTTTACAAAGGAGCTAACATAAAAAAGCAATTTTTGGTCCATTTATGGACATTGGAATGAGGCCTATTTGAGTTACATTACAATTGTAACACATATCCTTTTGATCATAGACCCGTAACTAAGTCAATGAGAAAAACAAGTTGATGTTGTATTAAGAGAGTATATATCAATTGTACCTGTGTCTTAATAAATAATATACTCTTAACTGTATGGAAGGTTGGCTTAAAGTCTTAATGTATTGTAGTGTCTAAATAAGAAAAAAAAGTATAGACCCACAGAATACCTAAAATGAATACACCTGCTTGGACCTAACTGTGAGGTAACAGTTCACAAGAATAGGGCATTTTCAAGAAAGCTCATGAGAAACTAAGAAAGGCATGACCATGTAATGTTGCGTTTAGGAGTGGTTCATTGGTAGTTGAGATTTTTAAGTGAAGTCATCACAAAAAGTTATGAATTTAAGGTCTAATCTATTCATCAGTTGTGAAAAGATGAATTTTACTAATCTAGGTGAAAGTTCAGCCGTACGAGATTTACACCAAAAGACTGATATATTAACAACACATCAGTACATCGATGTGTATCATCTTTTCTGCCTTTTATTTTGGAATTAGTGGGGGATTGTTGAAAATTGGCCCATGAATTGAGTCATATTTTTCTTTAGAAATTTTAAAGTATACATGGTTTAGCACCATATTGTCTAACCAAGTGGAAGGAAGATAATTTATATGGTCGAGTCCTTGTCACTCCTTGAAATATGTGACACATGGCATGAGGATGACATGAGGATTTTGGCTAAACACACACGTGCATATTTGTGTATTTTTGTGTGAAAATTCGCGTAACTTGTTATTTACGATGAGTGAATTATCTATATCATTTATTCTATTTAAATGTGATTTAAACATCAGTTATTTGTGAGTTAATTGGTTTAAATTGAGTTAATACCATTAGTTACTAGTAAGTTATTATCGTGCGTCTTTATAAGGACCTGGAGGCGTCCAAGCTTCATGAAAATTGAATTTCTTCTCCATTATTCTTCCTCCTTGCTAGAGAGATGTACTATGGTGTTGAGTAACTGAACCATGCCGACTTTCCTCCTCTGCGAGCATCGGAAAAGAGGGTGAGCGGTATCTTTGAGCCGTTGTTGCAGAGAACACCTACACGGGGTGACAATAAGGTTTATGAGCAGCATACATCTAAGCGACCACTCGTTTCACAGCTTCATCTATATTCTACACCCCTTCATCAACCCTACTGTAAGTTGTTTACGCGATTAATCAACTTCGTTATTTTGTATGTATTTTTTGAAGTATAATGAGTAACTTGGTGTTTACGATGAGTGAATTATCTATATCATTTATTCTATTTAAATGTGATTTAAACATCAGTTATTTGTGAGTTAATTGGTTTAAATTGAGTTAATACCATTAGTTACTAGTAAGTTATTATCGTGCATCTTTATAAGGACCTGGAGGCATCCAAGCTTCATGAAAATTGAATTTCTTCTCCATTATTCTTCCTCCTTGCTAGAGAGTTGTACTATGGTGTTGAGTAACTGAACCATGCCGACTTTCCTCCTCTGCGAGCATCGGAAAAGAGGGTGAGCGGTATCTTTGAGCCGTTGTTGCAGAGAACACCTACACGGGGTGACAATAAGGTTTATGAGCAGCATACATCTAAGCGACCACTTGTTTCGCAGCTTCATCTATATTCTACACCCCTTCATCAACCCTACTGTAAGTTGTTTACGCGATTAATCAACTTCGTTATTTTGTATGTATTTTTTGAAGTATAATCAATAACTTGGTGTTAGATTTGTTTAGTAAATTTTAAAGGGATGTATAGCCATCACCCGGATGTTTTCTTCCTAATTATCATTTAAATTTGTGACATTTGGATTAGAGATCAAGGAGCCCATTGTTTTTAATGGGGGGGAGATTTTTTTCAAGGAGGAGGGGGAGAATTCATAGCCATTGGATATTTAATCCAATGATTCTAAATCTGGATGATAATTAAGAAGAAAACTGTCAGACCCAGATTTTATAATCTGGAATCTACTGTGTTTATCTGCACTATTCCCTGGATCAGTAGATAGTGCACACAGTTACAGTTCTGAATATCAAAGTACATATCATGCGGAAATGTAAATATAATAATAAACTTACTCATGGGCCGATTAGGCCGAAATCAATAAATTGCAGCAGCGGAAGAACGAAGCACACAGGTGGGACCTTCAGGACATGCCCACAGGCAGCCAACTGGAGGTTCGCGGCCTAGTTCTTGACATCTTCATCTTCTTCGTCATCGTGATCCAAAAGTATTGTTGAAGCGCAGTGATCTGATTCCCGCTTCTGAATTTGTCGCAAAAGCGAGCATGAGCACTCCGACCCCGTGCTCCGCGAGCCAATACACAGAATGCAAATAAATAGTATGCATGGCATAACAAAGGGAAGGCTCGGGTTATTTTATTTGCCAAAAATTTGCTTTTAGCGGCATTATTATTCTTAATTAATCAAAGTTTCAGTATTACTACCTAACTTCATACTACAATTACCAAAATCGACTTAATCCACCGATCATACTTTGTACTTTGAATTATTAATGATCCAATCATGTCATTACTTAATCATCAGCCCCTTGCCCCTGAACTCTAATGATTCTCTAACATAATTACTTTCAAATCTACCGATATCATTTGTATTCAATCCTTTTTGTCATTGATTTCAACCCATAATCCAATAATCCATCTCCTTTTTCCATTACCTATTCCTAGCTAATCCTCAAATATACCTCCACCAAAAATTCAATTTACCACGATTATAATCCACTAATGACTCCTCTAATCTCCTCAGAAATTTAATTCGTTCTTCTAGTAATTGATCAACTACTATTAATTCCTTATATTAACAACATCTTCCAAGGATTAACAATCACTATTATATATCCGCCCAGAATATCATTAATCAAGAATTATAATCCGATACTTGTAATATTCCACCAAATCCTCAAAAATTCATTTGATTCATCTAGTAACTGAATCTATTAATTCTAATATTGACATCTCCCAAGAATTTATCAGTGTCATAATCCAATATTTATCTGTGTAATTCCTAAATCTCCAAAAATCATTTAAATCATCTATCTAGCCTATCGTTCAACTAGACTTCACCAACTTATTTCTCCCAGAACCCACACTATCATTTCCTATTCAAGACCGATATGGATCTACCAATGTACTCTACAAACGTTCCTCTCTTTTACTCGCGACCCTGTTTATTCCACCCATATTTTATGTTATAGGAATAGGAATGCCACTATTTGAAATATAATACATAAAATTTCCTAAGACCTAGCAGTTTTGAACAAAAAGCATAATGTTCAAGGGATATTAACATGATTCTCCACACATAAAGCATTACCTCATATGCACACTTTTACCATGGCATCACACCATCTTTCAGCGTTATAGCCGCTTAACTTACCACTGGGACGACACCCAGGACAATTCCAAATCAGGGCAGTCCTTCGCCCTTCCACTTTTCCATTCCCATTTCATAAAGCATTTCGAAATAGAACTATATCCAGTTAAGTTCCCATGTCTGCCCTTGACCGTGGGCACGACTATTCGAATAGTTTTGACTCTGCAGAGTTTGTACACTTTCACCACAAGAGACAATCAACTCGTTGCCCCACACAATTCCTTAGTCATGTGGTTGAGCAGACCATCATAGTAACTTTTCAAAGTACCTCGCCCCTTCCATCATTTCACCCTATGGGTCGTTCCCACTTGCGGTGGGTCCCATACGTTGTGCGGGATGTTCTCCTTCTGAACGTCTAGCAGCTGGCTCCCCACCCCTGCTAGCCCGCCACAGCAGAACTTCACCTTCCACTGGTGTCCCATTCAAGCCGTCACACAGACTGCCGCTTGCACATCCTCACACCGCCTCCTGGAAGGATGACTTTCAGGGTCCGGTAAATCTACTAAGCCAAGTTGTAATTTACAGACTTGTGGTTGTACGGTTGTACACGGGTTGACATGACAAGATTCGGTCCTTATTGGTATCTGGACGGTTCTACCACAAACCACACTCTCGTGCACACCTGCACCACACCCCCGAACCATCCGCCCAGATATTTAAGCATATTGGGGTGTTTGGGGACATAAAATAATCGTATCCAACATTTATCAGTCATTACCACCATGACTGACCCAACCAAATATTTCTCATGAATAAATGTGATGCTCGGGACAATTTCTTGCCCCGGATTCCTATTCAATGCTAAGCATGGCATATGGTTACGGACTTATTTTCGAAATGTTACTATTATATTTTTGCTAGGGCGACAAGGTTCACACATTCAAATACTCAAAGGAGGGGGTAATATTATTCAAGGTAAACAACGGCATATAACTAGAATATCAAATTTAGCATGCATTTGCATAAAAATAACAGCAATGCAATTTGTTACTTTAAAACAAAGTAATTTGTAGAAATGTAGGTTCAACATGATCAAAGTATTGACTCGCCTGCGCGGTTTACCGCGATCTTGAGCTCACTCAACGTTTCATCATTTGTCGATCCTGAGGTTCGGGTCTTTATCTTCACCTCGATCTCGGCCTCGCTCGATCCTTGATTCTTCCGGACTCCGATTTCTAATTTCGGGCTAAGCAACTGAATCCAAACAAAGGCAAATAACTCAAGAGATCCAAATAAATCCAATCACTTTAAATATTCGATTTAGTTTAAATTATGCATTTATTATAATTTGAGAATAGAAGGGCGATTCAGGTTAACGTGTGGTAAGCACATCGGTAGCTGGTTTTGAGCAGGAGGACGAGTTGTCTGAATGCTTTATCGTGAGGGAAAATTTTAGAAATACGAGGGATCGAAAGTGAAGTAGTATCTACAGGGATTATCTGTTTGGGAAAAAGAGGCGGCCAAGACAGCCGATTGGGGAAAACGGCGAGGCTCGACCTTTTGTTTGATGATTTGCTTTTAATTGATTTATATTTATCAAGGAAGTTCCATGAGTCAAGCAGGACTTATGGACAGATAAAAGAGTGTAGCGAAGCTAGTGAAGAGGGACATGGCTTTGTGATGCTCGGATGGGGGCTTTACATGAGATGAGTATAATTTTAAATACTTGGTGTAACTCTGATATTTCATGTGACAATATTTTTCTGAGATTGTAACTGCACGTTCTAGAGTCAGTTATTCGGCTTGATTAATAACTTTATTCGATAAAGATCAACGATTGTGTTTTACTAAAAATAGATGCTATGACTTTTTAGGGATATTTAGACCACATTTGATATTTCATGTGGCGTGCAATTGATTCCTAAGGGTTAAACTCGTTAAGCAGGGTGACTTCAAATTCGTTCGATAAAATTGTTATAGTTGATGATACATTTATTCAAATTAGTTTATTAATATTGATTGACATATAAATACATTAGCCAATTGTTAAGTTTCAATTTAGTTGCATGAATAAATTTATATATATACACTCTTATCCTTATTATCATTCATAGCTTACTTTTAATGTATGCAAGTATATGAAGCTACCATTGAGCCAAAGCGTGAGGAGTCAAGCCACTAGCTAGCTGGGCCCGCATGTCATACACATACACAGAGAGGAGGAGCTGCTCGGCTGAGCTGAAGGCAGAGCAGGGAAGACGGCCAGGGCAGGGCGGCAGCGGCGACGCTGGCGGGGAGTGGCCGGGGAGTCGGCAGAGACTTAGCAAAACGGAACGTCCCGGCGACGAGGTCGTTCGGTGAGGCGGCAGCTCCGGCCGGGAGACACGGTGGCGGGCCGGCGGCGATGGGAGGCGGCCGGGTAGGGGAGTCGATCAGGGCGCCGGTGGCCGGAGAGAAGGGAGAACAAAATAGAGTGAGCACAAGCATGATTGGGTCACGGGGAACCTTACCACGTCGTCCATGGTGGCGGGGAGGCGACGAGGAGCGCCGGCATCGGGAGCCGTGGGCGGCGCGGGGAGGCTTACGTCGCCGGCGAGCTAGGGTGGACGGCAGCTCCGGCCGGTGGCGGGGATGACTTCGGGGCGCCGAGGAGATGCTCTGGCCGCGCGGAATCGGCCCGGGACCGCTTGAGGAGAAAGCGGCGGCGGTAATGGCGGCGGCCGACGCAAGCTCGGGCGGGGAAAAGGAGGAGGAGTGGGAAGAGGGAGCTCGGCTCTTTATAGGCGGCGAGCACGGGTGGCAACTGGGCGAGGTAAAACTGGGACGAGGCCGAGCTTACCTGGGGCGGTGCTAACTGGACCACGGCGGAGGGAGGGAGGAGGCGACGCGCGGCCGAGCTAGGGCGGTCCCGCGCGGCAGAGGAGAGGGTGCGGGCGGGGGCGCAGGTCCACGGGCAGGGAGCGGGGCGCGGGCCCGTGCGGCAGAGCGGCGCGGCCGGGGAATAGGGGAGGGGCGGAGACGAACGAAGAAGGAGGCAGGCGCGGGGCTGCGGTCGGGTGTGCAGGGAAGAACGGGGAGGAGAGAGGGGGCTGGGTCGGGCCGCTTTCGGCCGGCCTGGCTCCCTCCGATTTGTTTTTTTATTATTATTTATTTAGTGTATATATATACATATGTATATGCATACAAGTATATATATATACACATATATATAGTATTTATTTATACTGTTATTTATTTCCATTTTTTTTATACATATATACATTATTTGCACATTCACTTTGTATACAATTTATATTATTATTATTATTATTATTATTATTATTATTATTATTATTATTATTATTATTATTATTTTGCCCTTTTATACTATTATTTTCAAAATGACACTTTTATATTTTTAACTCAGGTTTCTCTTTTCTTATACTGGATCATCTTTTCGGATTCGTCTTTTAATTTTTAATTCTCTATTATTTGAACATGTTTGTTCCTTTCTTGAAATTTTTATTTTTACCAAACTCCAGAAAAACACCATAAAATCCAACTTTAAACAAAATATAATACCAACATAATTGAAAAAGCTTCATATTTTCAAAAACAAATTTTTGGGATGTTACAAAAACATCCGGATGTTGTTTAACAAAACCTAATTTTAAAATTAAAATATTATACGTGTCTAACAGAAAGCTCGAGCAATTCGCTTGTACTCCGCAGCTCCCGCTGTTCGGCCCAGTGAGTCGCGGCCGACAATTCCACAGCTGGAACCGCGGCTGACGCTGACGCACATCCTGATTCCGCACTCCACCACGCCACACGCCACCACCCGTCACGGCGTGACCCAAGCCCACCCGCGCGAGACAGCTGCGTGGCTCGCTCCTCCTCACCCACCAATCTGACCGTTTCCGCCGGCGCGCCCCCAGCTGTGTGACGGGTGGCGGGCGATGCCGCCCCCGTCGCGCTCGTGGCGGTCCCGCCGCGGTGACGACTGACGAGTAAGGAGCCGTGCTCTCTCTGTCTGCGCTGAGGCGGAGTGAGCTAGCCTTTGCCACCGTTCTCGCGGCGTTGGAGAGGAGGCTCGCGGAAAATGACGCTGCCTGTGGGACGAACGCCGAACGCGAAGCGAACGAAGCAAACAGCCCCGGAGTGAAAAATGAACATACTCCTTATGACGTATCAGGCGGCGAAAAATGAAGTGACTGGATCGTTCGTTGCTTCATATGACCGTATGATCATACTCCTTCAGACAGTACGAATTAACTATCAACAATCGAGAACTAGGCGACTAGCACAACCTGATTCAAAAGGTCCAGTGGGCGATGGAACTCTTCACATCGAAGTAATGGAAAGAACAGATGAAGGGCTTGTTTGGCTGCGGCTGCGGTTTATGGTTTTTAGCTAAAATTTTTAAATTTTGGCTGTTTATGGTACGAATTATGGAGAGACAGATACTCACTTGCAATTTTGGCTGGTACAGATGTTGAGCTTTTAACATGTAGATCGTTTAACTTGTAGACTCCGTCTTGAGAAAATACTCCGTTTAAAAGTTAGCTACTGTAGCAAAAGCCAAAAACGACCAGTTTTAGAGGAAAAGAACATGCCCGAAGATTGAAGAGGGTGACGATTTTTTTTAAGTACGTACATACTCGTATCCATCATTTGGTCTCATGTTTGACGATAGATATCTCTCGGTTTTCACCTTGTTTGCCCTTCCGGAAAGTATATTCATCTGTTACCGTTTACCAACTCACGGAGTACAATAAGCAAATTTGGTCAACGATTTGTAGGATCATATGGCATAATCATAGAGGTGAATAATTGTCTTCGCTTTTTGACGTCTGAAATCAAAACTAAAAACAGAAGAAAAACAATCTAAATTATCGGATGTAGATTACGACCAAAAGACATTGGTTCACTTGCACGTGCTCGATAAATGCTTCAATTGTCTGACCGCTCCCTTCAATCACTCGCTACGATCGCTTGCTATGACCACCGACGCACGTAGTTGTAATCTCGCTTCGCTCAAAGACTTTAGCCGCTCGAACGCTTCAATCGCTCGAACGAGTACACGCCAAAGATAGAAGAAAAACAATGCTCAGAAAACACGTCGCCGATGCCAGTAAACTTTTCTTGGAATAGATCTGATCTATTATTTCTGTATCATAGATGTGGTTACAAAATGCCATCACGGCACCTCTAAAATCTCTCTCGATGAAAGTCCTTTAAAAACCCACATTAGCTTTCTTCTCGAAAGCCCTATCAAAAACCACGCAAGCTTTCTCCCTGAAAGACCTCTGAAAACCACACCACCTGTTAGTCCTTAGCCTCTCCTGACTTTTATAAGCTAACGTTCAAGCTATGTCCGGCTCAAACACGAACATACACCTCTATGTCTTCCTTAAATCAAATGACCCGAAACCCTTCTTGACATAGGTTTTACCATATCTTTAAATCTTCCCATTATAGACTCCCTCCATAACGACTCCAATCTAACCACATGACGAAGCCTCCAGGATGCACCTCCTATATTTCCATCACGCATCACCAACTCTCGTGTCGAAGCCTCCAGACCCGCACCTCCTGTAGTTTTTCCACACATCATCACGTGTTCTAGCGTGAGCCCGATCACCTCGTGTGACATCTCGACCGCCTGGACCTCATATTACCCCCTCCTAGTCCCGGTTCTCCTTGTTACCAACCGTAATCGTCTCCACGCCTTCACACATCATCCACCTTCGATCTTCACATGCTCAGGCATGAGCCCGGTCACCTCACGTGACATTCCAACCGCTTGGACCTTAGATTACCCACTCCTAGTCCCGATCCTCCTCATCACCGATCATGATCGTCTCCATGCTCACCTACACAAGCAAAGACCAAAGAAACTTTCTACTGGCACAAGTTCTTCGTAACTTGACCGACATCAGCACACACACACACACATCACACCCTTGTTTATCCATAGACAAGAACCAAATCAGCCACAAATACCAACCAGGTCGTCCATGACTATAAACTTCATCGCTTACCGCAAAGCATCTCCAAACAACTCACTATGACCGAATATTCGAAAACCACAAGTACTCGGGAAATACTATCACTCTGCCAAAGCACTCAGGAATAACAACCGCATCACTACCGACCAGAACCACTAAGTACCAACTACCGACATCAGCACACACACACACACACGCACGCATCGCTACAGCTACCGATCGCAACACCTCTGCTGACCATGATCACAAAAACCACAACCATCGAGTACTCCTATCCAAGTACCGAAACTTGTAAGTATTGTTTCTCCGAACACTGTTCACCGATCACCGAGTACCTACATGGTACTGTCGCAATGACCACCAATCACCAGCCAGTCATCCCACTGGTCTAACACGAGTACTCGAAGTACTCAAAGATCATAAGAAGCTAAGCACTCGAACCGACAGTGAAGACTACGAGTACTGACCGCGAAGTCTACGGTAACTGATCGCAAAGCCTTCAACTACCGAAGACAACAACAGTAGACTGCAAAGTCTATGACTACGAAAATAAGACTGCGAACTCTACGACTATAATAGTAGTCTGCAAAGTCTACAAGTATGACAACAGTCTGCAAAGTCTATGACCATCGGCCGGAAAGTCTATGACTATCGAGTACAATGTCTACGATTATTGACCAGTAAAATTTATGACCATGAAAAAGTACTGTAACTATGACCATGAAAAAATGTTGTATCTACGATTACCTTCAGTGGTCGTTCTGTCGAGGTTGAAGTCAAACGTGGTTGAAGCTAGATATGGTCGAAGTCTGTCGTGGTCGAAATGCTGTAGTCGAGTTACCGTAGTCGAAGCCAGGCGTAGTCGAAAACAGACATGGTCGTTCGACGAGGTCGTTCTTCCGTAGTTGTGCCGCAATGCTCGTACTACCATGGTCGAAAGCCGCAGTGGTTGAAGTTCGTCGTCGTTGAATTTGGACGTGGTCATAAACGACTGTGAGTGATTATAAACATCAGCTGGGCCATCACTCTTCGAGGTTGAAGCCAACCGTGCGATCCTTCAATGCCAATCGAGTGTCATCTGATGTTCCGATGGCACTCAAAAGCCGTCCGATGCGCCAATGCTAGTCGGACACCGATTGGACTGGTCCGAAACTACTCGAAGCAGACCAAAATCGCTTAGAGCAAATCAAAACTATTCGAACCCGACTGATACCACTCGGAGCAACTTAGAACTGAGCGAGATGACTCGGATTCAAAACCTTTGACTGTGATTGACCGAAACCTTCGTAAACGCAAATTTCAAAACAATCTAAATATCAATTATTCAACATCAATTTTAATCACGAGTATGACATGATCTAACACACATGATGAAAAATAGAGTAAACTATGGGCCATCCGCCAACCGATGAGAACCATGTGTATCATACTCATGCGTGCAAATTGGGCAAGTGGTCTCACTCCTAAGGCCAGTCTCAGTGGAGGTTTTATGTCCCAGTTTCCAACACACCCATATTTTGGAAACAGTGCAGAAGAGTTTCATCCCCATGAAACTCTCTCTACTCCCATGAAACTTTTATCATCTCTCTCTTCATCAATACAGTGCCATGTCAGCGTATTTAATGCCCATGAAACTCCATGAAACCTCCACTGAGACTGACCTAATAAACACCAGGTCCGAAAAATTGCTCAGCCCAAAAATTTCTTATCCATATCCACGCGTGCACAAATCGGTTAATGCGTCAGACAGCTCGTGTTCCTTGCTGTGAATTAGAAAAGCAAGTACAAACCCAAAATTGCCTGCTTTATACGTACACTAAATATAACTCTAGTGATAATTCACAAGCTCTGCTTTGTTCAACTAGTACAACTCTAGTGATAATTCACAAGCTCTGCTTTGTTCAACTAGTAGAACAGAGCTGAAAAACAGAGCAAATAAGAAGAACTGAAGGGTGAAATGGTCTTTTTCCAAGCTACTCCACCGGCTGGGATCTAATCGCACACGTTCAATTCCAAGAATTTGAAGTCCGCGGGGACTGGAGCTCGCCTTCATCCAGCTTTATCAGGTCCTGCAAGCCTTCCCACAGCTGGTCCTCTGTTTCCTCCCCGCCGTGCTGCCACGCCTGCTGCCCTCGCTCGTCGGCGTCCACACTGCACAGCGACAGTGACAATGTGTCAGATTTGGCCGTGGCGCTCTCATCGCAATTGCCGTCGTTGTGGGCGGCTCCCAGCTGCTCGGGAAATGGGAAGTTGAGCTTGGCGCGCGGGCCGCGGAACTCAATGGCGGCACGGTCGTAGGCCCTGGCTGCATCCTCCGCAGTGTCGAATGTCCCGAGCCACTTGCGCACCGCGCGGCGCGGATCGCGGATCTCCGCCGCCCACTTCCCCCACGGCCGTTGACGCACGCCACGGTACTTGTTCTTCTTCTTCCTCCGCCTCCTCTGCCCTTCAGCCACCGCTGCCGCTGTGGCCACCTTCTCCGTGCCACCATTCAATGCGACCACCTCCGATTCCCCCGCAAAGAACTCGCAGCCGAGGCACCGGTCCATCCCGCACACCTGGCACACCTCCCCGTGAGCCGTCGGGAAGATCTCCGGCGGTGCCGTGGTGTACTCGGAGATGACGTGCAGCAGACCAGCGACGATGATGGTGTGCTCGTGATCAGGGGAGATCGCCCTTCCGTCGAACGACGCCGCCACCGCCACTGGCTCGGCACTGGTGGAGCTTGGCGACGGATCATCGAGCTGGCCGTCGAATCGGATCATATACTCCTGGTTCGGCCCCATGGTCGTCGAGATGTGGTTGGTCATGTGCGTCCTTGCTTGCTGCTGAGCGGAGCTCGTGTGTCTGGTGACGAGGTGTCGTTTGAAGTGAGCGGGAACAGGTGAGGGGGGCGGGTTTTATAGGAGGTTGACGTCGCAGAGTACGCGGCGCATACAGGGACAGCGCCTTGTGCGCTTTTTTGGCTAGCTAATTAAGCGTCTGCTTAAGGGGCTCTCGCACTAAACGTGTGCAACGTGCGCGTACTGGGTGGGGCCTCTGGATTCTTTTATGATGGTATTGGCCTCGCGGGGGAGGCAGTGTGTGGACGCGAGGGGCGGTGGATCACGTGAGGTGGTGACGGTGGACGTGGCATCAGTGGAATAATGGGATTGGGATGGAAGGTACGAGGAGTGGTCCGTTGAAAGGGTCAAAGCGGGTAAGAAGAAGGGGGCGACGAGGATCTAACTGGCAGGCAGGATAGAAATGGTAAAGAATAATTTATTTTATTTGATATTTATATTTAAGAAAATACAAATATAATAAGTAAAATCTATATTTAAGAATATTTGTATCCGTATTTGAGAATATTCATATTCGTATTTAAGAATATTCGTATTCGAGACTATTCGATTCATTTCCATCCCTAGCAAGTTGATTGGGGATGATTGTAGGAAAAAAATTTCTGATGAACCAAGGTTCATAAGCAAGAAGTAAAAATTATTTTGCATAATTTCTAACTCTATGCGCTACACTGCTAGTTCGTGTAAACGTTGTCATGTTATATAAATTTATTCTACCAAGATTTGTTATAAAGTTTTAGGATATTTGCATTTGACCGAATTAAGTAAATATTCGATTTCAATTCATATTTATTACGATATTCGATTCGTATTTGTATTTGGGAATGTTTGAATTTGGATTCATTTTGAAAATAGAAATTCGTATTCGTATCCGTATTTATTTTAAAAATATGGATTCGTATTCGTATTTGAAACTATTCGATTCGTATTCGATCCGTTTCCATCCCTACTAACAGGTGGTTTGGCTCCTCCGACGTGGCGCCAGATGTTGGTCAGATCGAGAGCGTGGGGCGGGGGGCCCCACCCGTGGAAGGAAGAAAATACCTTTTTTTGGCTTTTACGTTTTGGTTTCTCTTCAGGTTGAAACAAATGGATTTCTTCTTAAAGTAGATTTTTCAAACGGTTTTTCAAGTTTAAAACTATGTGTTCTGTCTATATCAACGTCTTCGTTGTCCTCTGTCTACTCAAAAAATGCAGATAAAAACTATCAGTTATAGTCCAAAAGAATAGTGCCAAAGAGTTCGAGAAGGATTTGCTGTTTTGGATAAGAGAGGGGTCCTAATCCCATGTTCTTCCTTGAGAGCAGCTGGTCCTATGTTCTTACATGGTCGTCAAACCACGTTCAGAGCATTTCAGACATGTGCACATTAATTAGGTAGCACTGCACTAGAACAGTTGTAGTTATCCTGAAATGTTTTAATTTTTATGAAGCAAAATTTACCAGTTTCTCGAATTAAACAGTATTCGAGCGCTTTGATGATTTAAGACGCATTTGCATGAGGGAAATTTCCCATTTATTCAAACATGCCCTTTAAACTGCACAGGTTAAAGTTGTGTTTGGTTTGGAGTAAAGAGGTGGAATGGGACCTATTTAACCTCATGACCCATGATTAAGTTTACTCACCAAAAGGTGAAACAACCTATTTAACCTGCTGGGTTCTGTTTTTCTACACCTAAATTAGATAAACGACATTCTAGATTAACCAATCTAATGGCCAAATACAAAAAAAATGAATTAAGCTAACCCACCTGGATTAATGTTAGATAACCAAGCTATTTTTATTCCAACCAAACGTAGTCTAAGTGACCACTACTTGATAATTTATCAAAATTATTTTTTTTAATTGAAAAACACAAAAATATTAGTTTCTTGGTGTTTATCAACAGAACGAGAATTTATGCTGCGGGATTGTGAACAACTATTCGGTTTCTAGGTGACAGTTATTTGTGCGCAATAACAACATCTGGTGAATGTTTAATGGCAAATTAGCAGTACCCATTTCGTTTGTCGTTGATCTAGTTCTATTTTATATTTACATGCGAGGAAAAAAACGTAAAACAATCTGGAAGATGCGGCTACCTATAAGCAGCACATGAGGATTACTGCAGTGGCTGTAATCATGGGAGATCCGAGTAATTTTTAATGGTACCAAATTCAACCACATAAGGCGGGTAAAGCTAATTAAACAAGTTAAACATGGCGATGCGCATGTATAATTAATCTCGCTGTCATGTTTACCTGTCCTACTGCCATGCTGTTAAGCATGGCCTACACATATTCTTTATTCGGGCACCAAAAATAAGAACCATGTTGCTTAATACCTAAACAAGAAATCGATGTGCCCGGAATCGTGCCGTCCTGGGGTCCACCGCGAAAAGGAATACTAGAAATCGTAGAATCGTAGAACAGATGAATAATAAATAATGCGTATGTTGTCACTCGCCGATATCCCCTGTCCAATGGCTCCAATGACGTAGCTAAGATAAAAAAAACTTGTGGAGTCAATTTCTTTAAAATTTCTAAAATTATATAGAATTTTATGAAATTATTAATAGAAATAGAGATGTTTTTTTATAAGAAACTATAGAGTTAATTGACCATTCAGTAAAAGTCTCCCTCCGTCACTGCCCCTTCCTGTCTGGTGGAAAGGCTTGGTGCCTTGGAACGGGTGTGGTGTGGGGTCATGGATAGAGCTAGGAGCTGGGCCGGGCTTATCTGTGCCAGCCCGAGGTCTGGCTGGTCCGGCACAGCCCGAGCACGGCACGGGCACGCCACGCCGCTATCCATGTCAGCACGACATGAATGACGGGTCATGCCGGGCCTGGAAAGTTGGCCCATCGAGCGGCATGGCATATCGTGCTATGCTTGGGTCAGCCCGACCCGCGCGAGCACGGCCAGCACGGGGGGCACAGCCGGCACGGGGGCATGACCGGCACACTAGCGCCCATGGCCGCCTCAGCCTCCCCTCTCACTGCTCTACCATCGCCATCCCAACATCCCATGGATTACCACCTCACAAGCCATCACAGAGCAGAGAGAGGTAGTAGAGGACTAGAGTAGAGGGGAAGGAGCATACTAGAGCTCGGTGTCGTGCTTAGACTGTTGGACATGAGTGGCGTGAGCTCCTCGAAGCCCTAGTCGCATGTGTCGACGTCAGTGCGGACGGTGTCGAGCATGGTGCTGGTGGTGTCTTGCCTGCCTCCTCGTCCTCCTTGCCGCGACGGTAGCATTGCTGGCCGCCACAGTCTGTGTGCCGCGTAAGCCCAGGCTAGGAAAGCCCGGGCGCCCCGTTGGCCCTAGCGTCCCTGCCCTAGCACCGCTGAAGCCAAAGTAGATGCCCGCGCCACCGAAGCCGATGTAGGTCATCCCCTGTGGCGACATCGTGAAAGCTCAGGAGGGAGGCGGTGCGTACCAAGGCGACTGAGGCGAAGAAGATGGCGGGCGTGCTCATCGCTGACACTAGAAGGGAGGCGACCGGGGGAGGAGTAGGTGCCGGGGGGCGGGGGAGGAGGGAGGCAACCGTGGGAGGTGGGGGTGGCCGAGGGAGGAGGGAGGCGGCCAAGGGAGGCGCTGAGGAGGGGTCACCGAGGGGTGAGGAGGAAGGGCGACCAGGGGAGGTGGGGGTGACCAGCGGAGAAGAGGATGGCCGGCGAGGAGGGAGAAGGGAGGGGGCTAGGATAGGTGGGGGTGGCTGTGGGAGGAGGGGGCAAGGGGTCGCCGGGGGGCAGAGGGAGAAGGGAGGCGAGGGGTCGCTGGGGGGTTGGGGACTCAGGGGAGGAGGGAGGCGAGGAGTCACTGGGGGTCCGGGGAGGAGGGAGGCAATTGGGGGAGGAGCCAAGGAGGGGTCACCGAGGGCGGGGGAGGTAGAGGGAGGAGGGAGGTGACCAGGGGACTGGGGAGGAGGAGCCGAGGAGGGAGGCGCTCGGGAGAATGAGTAGTAGACAGTAGACTAGTCACTAGTAGCCTTAGTAGGAATCTAGACAGAGGGTTGAGTGTCTGATTCCCTGAGTTGAGAGATGATTGATACTTGAGAGAGACAATGGTCGGCACAACGTTCACTTCAGAAGAAACGTTCGGGAGAGTCAACGTTCGGAAACTGCAACGTTCGGGACTCGAGAGCAATGGCTCCTTCCTTATGCATATAAATTCACAAGCTTAAACTTCTCATTTATTACTGCAATGTTCAGACTTCTCATTTCTTCACAAGCTAATCAATCTCTCATTTCTTCAACATCCCCCTACACTCCCCCAAGTCCCCATTTATTTACCAATCACCATCCATCCACTATGCTACCAAAGAGTCGGAGTATCAAGGAGCTCTCAAGCGGTATGTAGAGGAGTCGAAGCTTTCACACATGTCAGAGGAGCTTTTTCGTGTATTCCGTATGTATCATGACAAATTTGGCAGCAGCGCAAGATCGGAGGTCTCACAGTAGACGCAACAATGAAAGACAAGTTTGACATCATACTTATGGAAGAAGCTAAAGGGCAAGTCTACTTCTTCGTCCTCTCAGTCTCAGGCGGCCTCTAAGTGGAATTCTGTCTCAGAGCTGAATCACTATTTGGAGCATAATTTTGCAAATATTGATCCTGATCTCACTGGTGGAGGCAAGATAGATTTGCTCGAGTGGTGAAAGAACAACAAGCGGATATTTCCTGTGTTGTCACATTTTACACGTGATGTTCTCCTTGTGCCGGTGTCCACTGTTTCACAGCGAGCAAAGGACAACCAGGTTTGGGCCTTGAAGGATGACAAGACAATGGTACCAACCGGTCCTCACCCTATTAGATCCAAGACTACCAACAATGAAGAGATGGTGTAGACATCCGTTTCCATCCTCCTCTAGCGAGCTCAGCTTTGGTGAGGTTGTTGCATGAATTTCTCAAATTTGTTGTAGCTCCTTTCTCGTTATATTCCACGAGGTAAATAATACGCATTTTATTCCCCTATTAACATGGTTTATTTTATCATCACTTCTCTTGTTGATATGGCGATACAACAGCTGAAGCAGACCGTGGTGGCAAAGACGAGGATGTAGAGATGGCACAACTTGGCACAACTGTTTATCTCATACAGAGGTTATTGTGCCCGAAAAGGGGTAAGTGCAATTGAATAAGACTTTTTCAAATATATGTAGATGTTAGGCCAAATTATCATATAAATAGCACTACCGAATATTTATCTATACAAAAAGCATTAGACTGGACTAAATACAATTAGCTAATAAATACCAAGAAAAAAGGACCTTTGGAATCAAAGCTTTGTTTAAAATCATGTTTTATTATGGCAGCACGGTAGGAAGAATAATCGAAGAAAGGAGATCATCTCTCATGCCCAGGATGGTGGAGGCAATTATATACACCAAAGACTAGGAATTAGTTAAAGCGCGACAACATCATCAACTAGAGGATCTTAAAATCGTGCAGACGTACGCTAACCTCAAATGTATAAACGACCTAAACATTGATGAGTAGATACTATGTATGTATGTTGTTATAGTTAGTATGTACATATATTGTTATTGTATTCTTTTCCTTACTCGGGAAACCCACTTTGGGGCGTAAGGTTTTTAACGAGGCAATAACATTGTATTTTTAAAATATCAAGAAAATTTCATTTTTTTTCAAAATACTTACATCACTGCGTGCCCAAGTTTTTATACAACTAGTTTAATTTTAACTAGTTTTTAACAAGACGAGTGAGAGAGAGGAAGATGGCGGCCACCGCCAACATCGTCGCCGCCCCCCTCGTCATGTATAGTTTTTTCAAACTAAACTTAGGCTAGCACGATGTGAACATCGGTACAGTAAACTTTGAGCTGTGTTTGAACCTCGTCAGAGGCGAGGCAGACTGACACGACAGGGGAGATAACTCAGACCAGCTGAGCACGACACAAATCATTTCGAAACACGGTAGATTTGGACCATACCGACTCGACACAGCTAACTCTCGTGGAGTGGAGATCATTCTTTTCACTCACTTTGTTGATAGCGACGCGGATTGATTGGAGACAGCTCCCAGGCATCCGTGGTGGATAGTTTTGTGCTACAGTCAGTGTTGAAACGTATGACTTCCAAAGATTTAGTTGGAATTTTTTACTTGTTGACCGAGTCGCAGAAGCTAATTGGCACGATCAATTGTAATTATTTCTGCATCCGAAAGGTCTTTTCTTTTTTAACATGCTCGTGGATTCTTTACTACGCTTTCTTTTGGACTGTTCGTGCTCACGTGGTTTAATTTGAGTATACGCGCGCTGGGTTTCGCTCACATTTTGTTTTTATTGGTCAGTGTCTTTGTGCTATAGTTTATGATTTTTAGTTGTAATTTATAAATAGGTAAATAGTAATTGTTTGTGTGAGAGAGTACAGAGAGACATCGTATATGATTTTTATCAATATAGATAAAATTATTAGAATATGTATTATACTTTACTAGGAGATCTAATTTTAAATAGATATTCTATTTAAAGAGTTAGTTACCGTAGAAAAATCATTTCTACATAAAAGCTAAAAGCTAAAGCGCCGTAAAGAACAGGGGCCATGGAGCCATGACATCTAATCGGACTTGACGCTGGCAGTAAAAACCGAAAGTGCAGTTCATTTTGGTCGGCGATGATGAGCAGGGCAAACCCTGCCTACGGCACAGCCGCACAGGAAGACGGGACAAGTGTAAGTGTAAGATTACTGTTCACGATTAGTCCTAAATTCGCTTCCGTAAAGAGAAAAAAAACGCTTGACTGACCTCTCCGTGCCGACTTCTGTTGTGACAGGAGAGTATAAAGTGCGTAGCCCACCACCTCATGCCGACCTCTTCCCGTCGCCCTCACCAGGGCCGCTCCCACTGAAAACCATGTGGCTTTATCTCCTGTGCGTATGAGATCGTCCGTGCACACTGATGCGACCTCTCAACAGTCCAACACATGGGGTATATGCACACGGGAAAAGACTTGCCATAATTACTCACGGAATGCAGGACATCGCCCTCGTTCTTTACTTTCCTCTAAAAAATAAATATGATGATTTTACAGTGCACTAAGCAGTGTTATACATTTCTACGGGTTTGTTTTTTATGACTTTTAATTTCAGCTTTTAGTTTTTCTATAATAACTAGATTTTAAACAGAGTATCTTTTTAAGATAAAATCTATTAGTTAATTATGGTATATACTGTACCAACTTCATTTATATCGGCAAAATCCGTAAGTGAATTTTAGTTACTCTTTAATCTCTCACACGAATAGTCAAAAGTTACAAGTTACAACCAAAAACCATAAGCCAAAATAACAGGCCGTACCACTAGTTTATAGAATACACAGCGCAGGCTGCACCGGTAAATTAACTAATTGGCAACTCGTTTCGTTATTGGAACATGTGGCAAAGTACGTGTACATGTAGAAGTAGTAATTGGACCACAAACTATAGGAAGAATCAGGAAATGCTTCAATATAGAAGGCCGTGGAAAGGAGTATTGTATTGTACTTTGGTAGTATTTCAGCACGGGCTAAAGGTGCCGGGACACGGCGGCGCCACTTCTCCCAAACACTGTAGTCCTTGCCGTGCCCCGCGGGATGGAAATCCGATGGGATCACATTGCCCACGTCGTACCTCGTCCTGATCTTCAGCATGACCTTCTCGTCGATGACGGCCACGTATGCGTCGGCGTCCGCGACGAGGATACGCAGCTTGCTTCCTATGGATGCCGTTCCGCGCCTGATTGCTGCCAGCGTGGTTTATCTCCTGCTTCAGGTCCCAGTCGAACGAGTTTTTAGCGAATTTAGCTTTGTTACGTGTGGTATTTATAAAAATAGTAGTATGCACAATATATTTATAGAAATATCATTTTTATCGTTCGGTGGACGGACGGCATCGGCGGCGAGACGACACATGGTGGGACCATCGGCTACAGGCGCCTGCCGCTCGGCCAGGGGAGGTAGGTGATTAAGTTGGTTGATTAGCCGGTTTAATTACATGTCCTAATTTTTTTTTCATTTAGTATTTGTTTGAATTTTTAAATATATCAAATGAGCCCAAAAAATTACGAAAGTTTTTGTACAACCTTTCGACACAATGTACTTCATAGTGTAAGTTTTGGATAATTTTATCCATTGTGAATGTTACTCAAAAATTTATATAATTTTGATATTTGTACGAGTTTTTATATATAGCAAACAAGCTCAAAAAATTATGAAATTTTATGCGAAGCCTTCTGACAAAGTCATAGTTGTTGTGTAATTTTTTTAGAAATTTTATATGGTTCAAATTTATCATGTTTATTTGGGGTTAATTTAATCATGAATTTAACGATGTTCAGGCATCTTTTCAAGTGGCTGATCTATGTGCTTCGCACATGTGTCAGCCCAATCACGCTATATTTTATTTCCTGTTGTGCCATTCACACAATTGTCACTCTGTGTGTATCGTGCCCCCTCGCACACTCCCTTATTTGTACTAATGTTGTTATGTCCGTGTCGTCCCCCCACCCGCTCCCTCGTTTACACATTTGTCAGTGTTACCATATCGTCTCCCCTTACCTGAAGTGCTGCTTGTGCAATGGGTCCTCAATCTATGGGGTGAGCGCACTGGGTTCACTTTTCACTCCGCCATAAATAAGAACCTCTCGCAGTTCGTCATTGCTCATCTCAGTCGCTCATCACAGAAACTCATTCTCGTAGTCGTCGCTCAAAATTAGGAGTGCGTAGCTCATTACTTCGAGAAGCCAGTGCGTAGCTCATTAAGGACGTGGCAATGCTGATTGCTTCTCCTGAAAGACTGGTAATTTTTTTATCGTATGCTATTGATGTTATTCCCGTAATCCTAGTTAATTAGTGTTATTTAGTTAGTCGTGATTAATGTAGTTTGTATTACGAAGTAAGTTGGTCGTAGTAATTTAGACATAGTTTTACTATTTTTGTGTACGTACGGTAAGTAATTAAGTGGTAAGGACGACGATAATGAATGGCTCGCAATTTTTTCGGATGAGTAATCAAATTATGGCTCATAATTTTTTTTGGATGAGTAATCAAATTATCTGTAATTAATGAGTATTCATATGTAGATACACGTATGTGTTAGATTGGATTGAGAGGGAGAGATACTGCGAATATTTTGGTTGTAGTATTGAGCCTCAGGGGCCGGTATATATAGTGTACAAGGTAGAGGAGATAAGGAAGGACTCGATACAAATCAATTCTATCCTATTTTATCTCTAACTACCATATACTCTAATATCCCCCCGCAGTCTAAGCATGAGCGACGCGGACACTTGGACTGGAGAAGAAACCGACAAGAGGACTCAACACGATGATAGCCCTTTGTGCCCAAGTCGATGTAGCCAAAGCAACGAAAGCGAAGAAGTCGTGGTCGAGGTAGCTGTGGTCGATACAGCCGAAGACGGGTGCTGATGACGAGTAGCTAAGCCGCGGGCGCGCAGGAAGGCGCCAGGAAGTGGTCACGACATGCAGGATGACGCCGTTAAACCGGGTTGCGCGAAGAGAGTGTGTTGTAGACGAAGACGGTGACGCGATCGAGGCAGTCGTGGAGGAAGATGACGCCGAAGAGCCGATGTTGTCGAAGCCGTCGAGGACGAGACGTCACAATGGGTTTGCCAGGCCCAAGGATGATTCGGGACGAAGCGCACAATAGTGTTGCCAATACCGCGCGAGCGAGGGAGGGACCACCATGAACCATGCGCCAATGTCGGAGGAGACTAGCAGAGAAGGCCTCCAAGACGGTCGCGGCGCGAGAACGACGTAGAAGAAGTGCTGGTGCAGCTCGCAGTTGCTGGAGAAGAACGAAATGTAGTCGAGGAAGATACGACGACACTGGCGATGAGGCATGGTGGACAAGGACGAAGGCAACGTAGAGGAACCAACGGCCTGGAGCGGCTACGTCAGTCACTGAAGGACAGGCAGCTGGACCACCGGCTGAGAGCGGCAACGGTGACAGCTGGAGGAAGACACGGCGGCAGTGCTCGATGTAGGCGAAGAAGATCCCGAGTGGCTGATGTTGACAGCGGTGAAGACGATAAGAGCTGTGACGCTGCGGCCAGACGGAGCAACACAGGTGCAATTCCAAGTCGAAGCAGCGGCAGGGGGTCCATTGGCGATGCAGCTACGCTGAGGAGGGCGCCTCTCAGCGTCGCGACAGCCAGTGAACGTGGACCACGAGCGACAACACTACGGCCCGAGGGGGCGACGTAGTGGCAACCCTAAAGCTTGATGGCGATGCGAAGATGATCCATCCGAAGAAGTCATCGCAGTCGTACGCTCGATCGGGTGATCAAGCCGAGGTGCGCGCGGAGCAAGACGACGAAGATGTGGCCGCTATGATGGAGTCGGAGATGGCGTTGTCGTGGATGACCAGATCGAGACGATGCCGACAAGCGGCGGTGGGTGATGCAAACCCAATCTCTGATCGGGAGAAAAAAACACAACAGGACCTGCCCGGCCGCGGCCCGCACCCACGCGAGCCGGCGGCCGTCCTCCTCCGGGAGCACGCACAGCGCGAGTAGCGACGTGAAGACGCAGAAGCTGAGGAGCTGCGACACGAAGACGGCGAGGAGGACGTACTCCCCCCGCGCCAGCAGCTGTGCGGCGAAGGAGACGCCGGCCGTGAGGATGACCAGCACGAGCGTACGCGTCGCCGTAGGTGAGGTGCAGGAGCACGCATTGCAGTCGCCGGCGGCGCCGGACGGCAATTTGGCTTCCATTACGCACAATGCTGGTACGTGATGTCATGGCCTGCTACTACAATTATCAAGTAAATTGCAACAGGCCAACAATGCATAAAAAACGATGATTGGCTGCCCCCGGGAGGATCGGCATCCACTCCCGGGGGTAGCGATGGCGGAAGCGTGAGCGGCGCGCTAGAACGCCCGCTCTGATATCATGTTAGATTGGATTGAGAGGGAGAGATACTGCGAATATTTTGGTTGTAGTATTGAGCCTCAGGGGCCGGTATATATAGTGTACAAGGTAGAGGAGATAAGGAAGGACTCGATACAAATCAATTCTATCCTATTTTATCTCTAACTACCATATACTCTAATAGTATGTAATCACTGACTTGTAGTATGTTGCTGTTATTATCAATCTTTACACTAATATTTCATTTACCCCATTTGTTGTAAGGTACTCTCAAAATTAAGTGTGTGTACCTAATTATTGAGAGAAGGAAGTGCATAACTCATTAAGGACACGGCAGTGCTGATTACTTCTGCCAAAAGATAGGTAATTTTTTATATCATATTTTTGACGTTATTCCCATAGTCTAGTCATAATTACTATTATTTAGTTAGTCATAATTAATGTAGTTTGTATCCTGAAGTAAGTTTTGCTGTCATTATTAATCTTCGCACTAATATTTCATCTATCCTATACATTGAAAGGTATGGCTTTACCGGAGCTTTTTGAACGCTTATACGATGAGAAACACCGTTACCACTCATGGATGATGGGTGACACGGCTGGCCCTTCACCCTTCAAGCTGCGGGGAGGGGGAGGGATTTGTGGGCGCTGGACGAGCGTTACTTCCCAACCGTACGGGCCAAGGGCTTGTTGCCCTTTGCTAGGCTGGTCTCCACCGAACACAAGTTCACCATCAACGGCAGCCTACTCGCGGCACTGGTAGACAAGTGGAGGTCCGAGATGCACACATTCCACTTTTGGTAGGGTGGGATGACGATCACTCTGTAGGACGTCACGTTCTTAGCCGGTCTCCCTCTTGGGGGTGAGCACTTGTTTCAGCCCCTGCACCAGCCAACTAGAAGGAGAGGTTGGCAAACTGGTTCGACTGGCCTATTTCGGAGAGTGCACATGGCGTCCGCCACACTTGGCTGAACAATTTCAGTGTGTGCCCGTAGGATGCACCATTGGAGGTCATCAGGAGGCACCTTATCACATTTCTTATGCAGCTTTTTGGTTGGAGTATGTTTCCAGCCACACACGAATTTTTTTTGCAATGCTGAGTTCATTGGCCTCGCCGAGTCTTTGGTTGACGCAGAGTTTGGGGCGATGCCTCGATACAGCTGGGGATCAGCAGTCCTGTGCGCCATGTATCGGGGGTTATGTGACGCCTGCCAGCGTTCCACTGCTGGTACCCCTAATCTGGCTATCTGCTATGTGCTCGTGTAGCTGTGGAGTTGGGAGCACTTTCTTATCAGACGTCCGACCATTGTGACGCAAGTGCATTTGTTCGGCGAGTTCGTCGACCTAACAGACGGGCCACTATGGGCATTCGGTGGACTGCTGCCTGTCTATGGTGGGCGAAGAGCAAACCGTCGAGGTGCTACTTGCTGTGGCACAATAAGTTCAAGTTGTTGCATGACAGCGATTTCATATGGGGTCTATGGACTGTAAATTTTGTGGATCATGTATCACCACATAGACTGTCTCTGCAATGCCTGGAGGACGCCGAGCTATGGACGATGACACACCATCTGGTGTTCTCGTACATGGTGGAGGCTTACGCGCCACAGCACGTGATGCGACAATTCGGTTTATACCAGGTCGTGCCCCTTCTAGACAGCAGGTTCCTACCACAAGCCGTACACCGGTGAGTCAAACTCCATCTGACTAATGTGTATACTTTATATGTCTTGCTATGTAACGTCAATGATTATGGGCATGCAGACAATCAAGGGCTGGTTGGTATGGTACAAGCTGGCAGGCACTGCAGCAACAATGGACGATGGCATGGATGAACAGGGCGCACCTCGATGTTTTCATGGAGTAGCATCCATACAATGTCCAAATGTACGATGAGTAGACGGAGTGGTACGTACCCTGGTCACGCAGCAGACTCACCATTCCTCCACCAGATCGCCTGAGCAGATCACGCATGAGGAAAGTCTGCAATGCTCGATCGATCCCCACAGCGTTTCGTGGCAGCATGACAACGTAAGACAGTTCTAATTTCTTATCGTTTCATTTAAGAAATTTATACTGGTCGTTACTGAACCTATTTCGTATGTCACTTCAGCTGAAGCGGGTGTAGCGCATCACAAGGGCGTTGTCGGACCCCGGAGCAACAACTCTCGGATCCTCTATGTAAATTGCACAAGTGCAGAATCAGCTAGTGCGCACAGTAGACAACAAAGATAAATATAAACCATAATGACATTTATTAACTAAATATGTGCATGATTGCTAAAGTTTACACTCATAGCTAATAAGCCAAATTTAAACATAAGCAGCGTAAGATAAATACCGAAGCGGAAGAAGCTCAACAAGCTTGCCGATAGGCAAACAACAGTAAGACACGGCCTACTCGTCCAGGTTTTCATCGTAGTTGAAGTCGTCTTTCTCTGTGTGGAGATAATACAGTGAGTATAAACTTGTACTCCGCAAGTCACACGGAAGAATGCAACATAATGATAAAGGCAACAAAGGAAGGCATATATGGTTATTTGGGCGTAAAACAACATTTAAAGAAAAACAGTAAATAGACTGGAAATTGCTGAATTTAATACAATAAGTAAAAATAGTAATTGTAGATGAAATTAATACCATTAGTGCAGGTCCATCCCCCACACTAACCTAACCACAGGCATCCCACCTGAATCATCTTTTCCAAAAGATCTCATATGGATTTCATCCATCCATATGCTTTCAATCTCTCATGGATTCCATCCATCCATAAGCTTTTAATCTCTCATGGATTCCATCCATCCACAAGCTTTTCATAAACCATTTTGAAAAATAAAATCTAATATGTGAAAAACTTTATTCAGCATGCCCATGACCATAGGCATGGCTATCTAGGATATATTATACACTCTGCAGAGGTTGTACAGCTTTACCCAGAAGACATGATAAGCTCATATTGTCATGCGATTAACACACTTCCTTAGGTGTGCGGTGGAGAGATTATGGCAAGGCCTTTACAATGTAAAGCCTTCAACCTGGTTAAGCCAACACTAAGATTTCACCCTAGTAAGGAATCCACCAGACCGGGACCTTCTCTTGAGCTGAGTGAGACTTCTCATGGCCTACGCCATGCTCACTTTAAACCTACGACATGACTCAGGTTGGGTCCCGCAAATTAGTCAGCCAGGACAGTCCCATACTAGCCTTATGGTAGTACGATAGGTCTTTGCAATAGTAGCTCACAGACCGGTCCTTAACTTGACTTAAACTCAACCACATACTTGTGCCTGACAATCAACACTGTGTCACCGAACAACAGTGCATACCTGCACCCACCATCTAACCATTAGGCTAAGTCTAAACTAGATTTTATATTTTATTTCAAAATATTACATAAATCTCCTTGACTCACTGAAGTCAAGAATACATTTGAAAACTCATCATTTTATGTGAAAAGGGTATCCCAAGCCTAAAGTTATATCTATACAGATCTAAGCATTTGCTACAAAAATTCTCTAGCCATAATAGTATACTAACTAGAGTTTTAATCTAAGGTGACAAGGTGTAAGGATTTTCAATGTCAAAGGAGGTAATAACAAATAGGTATTAACTAAATTTAAAACTAGAATTGAAATACATTGAATAAAATTAAGCATGCAATGTAATTTAAAACAACATAATTTTATTTTGTAAGTTGGGATCAACATGATCAAGGAGTGTGACTTACCTTGCTCTTCAGTTGGGTGCAAATCGTCATCGAAGAATTTTTCCAAATTGTCGCAGTCTACACGTGAAAATATCCAAGAAAACTCAAATAAAATTCAAATAAACTCCAAATATTCAAAAGGAGGGCAGAAATAAATAGATTATAATTTTTGATGAATTTGGAAATTTGAACGGGCTCAATTGGAGTAAGGATAAAGGAGAACGGACTCTTGGAAGTTTGAAACCAGAGAAAAAGAATAAACTGAATTTCTAGAATTATTTTTCTAAATGAAAAAGGTATTTACGATGTCAGCACTGGATTTTCTTTTTTGGCTGAATTATTTTTGTGTAGTAAATTCGGGTTTATGATATCATGCTAATGTCAGCCCTGGGGTGGACTTTTCAGATAGAGGCTGACATGTGGGCTCGGTCTATCGTGGACTGAGTCCACAGACCGAAGGTATGCTGAGGTGGTGGGGTGATATGGTGCTGATGTGGTGGGTGACTGGGCTAAACATGCTGACGTGGCGTGGCACATGTCTGCCACATGGATCCCACATGTGCGTGTGGTCTAACAGGGCTCTCTGGGCACGGCGTGGCAGTCGTGCCATTAGGTGACGCGCCATGTGGCACCACATGGCTGCCACATGGGCCTGGCCGTCTGACGTGGCTCGCCGGTCGGTGGCCGCGCACGGGGACCGATGGTCGCCGACGTTCTGGCGGCTGGTGGCGAGGGTCGGAAAAGAAAGAGGAGGCAGAGGGGAACTCATTGCTACCTGGTGCGGAGCTCGGCGATGAGCGAAGGTGGTCAGCGACGAGAAACGGGCTACGGCGCACACGGCTCTGGTGGGGATGGTGCTCCAGTGATAAGGTGGCTCGACGGAGGAGTGAGAAAGATCGGCGGTGCCGCGGTGATCCCGAGGGCAATGTCGGCAGGGCTCGCGTAGGGCTCCTTCGCTGCCAATTGCTCGTCGGCGAGGAGGCGAGCTCAAAATGGAAGGGCGCTCAGGGTAGGGGAAAGTGGAGCGCTTGGGAGAGGGAGAAGAGCAGAGGAGGAGGTGGTGCGGGGAAAAGCGATGCCGAGGGGGTATTTATAGGGGTTGGAGGGGGGTATTTATGTGTGTGTGTGCACATACGAGACGTAATAAATATATAGGAGTTTTATTAAGGGAAATATTGCTACATACCATCACAAAGATCACTAGAGTTGAAAGACAGATCAGTGGCCTGGTAGTGGAAGTGAAGTTGTTTGTTTGCTCCCAACTGCTAGGTTCTATCCCTAAGATTGGTATGCCTGATTTAATCTAAACACAAACAAGTGTAAATACGTGTACCCCCGCTCCATGAAGATCCCTAGGATGCGATTCAATACACATAAAATTAATACAATCTAATTTTATTATCTACACATAAAATTAATACAATCTAATTTTATTATCTACATGAGAATAAACCTTCTACAGCTATTTTCAGCCAACTTTTGGTTTTGGCTTCTTTTGGTAATAACTATTTATTAAACTAATAAGCCACAGTTAAAAACCATAATTATAGTAAAAAAATACACCAGTAATCTTAACATCTTAAGATGACAAAGCAGTGGCAACAGGCCATGTTGAGGTGGTTCGGAAGCACGAGGCAAACTATTGTGGCGGCAGATAAAAGTAGAATAGGTAACTCTCTCTCTCTCTTTGTGTTTCTTTGTCTCTTTCTTTTTGGTCCGATTGGCATTCTTTTTTTCTTTTTGGCCCAACTGGCCTCTTCCTTTTCACCCATGTTTTTTTTCTATTTCTTTTGTTACTCCATAAGTGGCGACTGGCGCAGGCAATCTGTTATTTTTCAATTTCGTGAGACCATCTAGGAGACTATAATGCATAGCTTTACCTTATATGATTCGTTGTTTTATCTAATAATATGTTAGACCATATGGATGGTCGTGAATTAAGAAATGATGAATAATTGACATTTGCTTTGCTTTGAAATTTACATTTGCAGAAGTTTCGGTTGATAGCGGTTACAGGATTTTCCTCCGAGTGGTTTTGAGGCTTTTGAGTGCTTTTGATGCTTCGAGTGGGGTTTCTGTCGCTTTCGAGTGGCTTCAGAAGATCGCAAGCCTTTACGACCATGCTCGAGCTCGACCACGCAGACTTCATTCACGACCGACTACGACTACAACATATTACAACCACGGCTGTCAATTACGACCACACACAGCACTACGACCTTGGTTGTACGACTACGGCATGCTTCGACCATTGTTGAACGGTTTTACAACCACACCCAGCTTCGATAATATTCGACTTTGACTACGACAAGTTTGAACACATTCGATGACAACAACATTCGACTTTTACCACGTCTAGCCTCGACTATGACCACGATAAGTCGACCACCACAAAACGATCTTACTGGATTGATGATCGTAAGCTATAGTATTTCTTTTCATGGTCGTAAATCTTATTGATGGGTAGTCGTAACTTTTATTGGTTGTTAGTCGTATACATTGCTGGTCTGTAGTTGTAACTTTTTCTGATTAGTCATCGTAAATCTTTCTGGTTGGTGGTCTTGGATTTTGTAAGTGATAGTCGTAGTCTTTGAAATGGATACTCGTAGTCTTTGCAGATTATTGTTGTACTCGTAGGCGTTGCAAACTGCTGACTTACTCATAGTCTTTATGGTCTACTGTTGTTATCTTCGGTTTTCTGGTTGGTTGTCATAGACCACGCTGAAGGCTTTGCGATCGGTTACTGTAGGCTTTATGGTTGGTACTTGGAGACTTCATTATCAACACGAGTACATTACTTCTTGTGATCTTCGAGTACTTCGAGTACTCGTGTTAGGCCAGTGGGTTGACTGGCGAGTGCGTGGTGATCAAGTGGTCGTGGTACTCAGTGGTCGGAAGGGTCGATACTCGATGGTCAAGGATTGGTAGTCGCTGGGTGTTGCGATCAGCTCTTTGAGACATGTGGTATGTGCTCGGTAATTTGTGGTCTGAGACTATTTTATGAATAGCGTCGAGATGATTGGTCGTATTCGACCAGGTTGGTCGCCATGGATGGTCTTTGTCTTGTCTCTGGATGGATAAGGGTGTGTTTTGAGTGTGTGCGCTGATGTCGGTCAAGTTGGGAAGAGCGTGTGCCGGGAAAATTGTTTCTTTGGTTTTTGCATGTGCAGGAGAGTATGGAGACGATCATGGTCGGTGACGAGGAGGATCGGTACTAGGACGGGGAAGTCTGAGGTCTGGACGATCGAGGGTGTCACACAAGGTGGTCAGACTCATGCTGAAGCACATGGAGATCAAATGTGGTATTTCGTGAAGAAGCTACGAGAGGTGCATTCCTAGAGGCTTCGATACGTGATGATGGTGCATGATGAAGATACAGGAGGTGCTGTCCTGGAGACTTCGTCACGTGGAGAAATGTTATGGATGGTGTCTGTAACGTGGAAGATTTGGAGTTTGATAAAACCTGTGTTAGGAAGGGTTTCAGATCTCTTGATTTGAGAAAGAGATTAGGTGTTGTGTTTGTGTTTGAATCGGACACGATTAGGAATGTTGGCCTATGAAAGCATGAAGAGGCTTACGCTTTAGTGCTTTCATCGAGGAAGTTTTTAGGGGTGCCGTACGGGCACTTTGTAACCAAAACTTGTTACAGAAATAATAGATCAGATCTATTTAAAAAAAAGTTCATCGACGGTGTATTTTTTCTGAGTGTTGCTTTTTCAAGTTCTCATCGACGTGCTACAGGCGAAGTGCTGTTTTTGGCTCGTTCTCGATCGAGTGGTCGATATGTTCGAGAAGCCGAAGTCTTCCAAGCGACAGAGATCTCGACAACGTGATCGTAGCGAGTGGTCATGCGAGCGAATGGAATCTTCATCGAGTTTGTGCATACGATTAAGTGTTCTGCGGTTGGATTTCACGACTGTAAGGTTAGATTGTTTTTCTTCTAGTTTGAGTTTTTGATTTTAGGTTCAAAAAGCGGAGAGACAATCATTCACCCCTCTCTGATTATGCCATACGATCCTACATAATATCTGATGGTTATGATTTTATTGACTATAATTAGGGACGACTTAATCGAGATGGATATTTTTCTTTTTTCTGAGAATTTCTAGTTTATTTATATTTTCTTAATAACTTTAAAATGTTTGTCATCGTCTTTTGGTATATAATAGATTTTTGCGGTATACTAGATTGTATGATCTATCTAACAAAATATTTTTCGATTTTTCATTATTATTTGTACGTTTTTTCGATGAACGGGAGCACGGCAGCACAGTTATGGGCGGGAGCACGATACATCTTCTTTGTGGTCAGTCCAGACGGACCATGCCCTGCCACGCGCCGCACAAAGCTGCTGCCACCGGACGGTGGGCCTAGGGCGCCAGGTTAGATGTGGGTTGCTTTCGCGACTTCACAATCTTGGGCTAGAGATTAGTATTGACGTTTGAGCAGTTCCAGTGGCAATCGAGCCCACTAGGAATAGGAGGAAGCCCAAAGAAATATCAGCCCAATTTGAGGCAGTACAGGCCTGCACTGGCCGCGGCCGACTCGTCCATCGAGCCTCCGGCCGTAGCCCATTAACCACCCGTTAAATGTCAGCCCAAAGCAGGCAGGGTTGGAGATGGTCTAGGCTAGGCCTGTAAACGAGCCGAGCTCGAGCGAGCTTGACCTTTCAGGCTCGAGCTCGGTAGAAGCTCGAGCTAAACTCGAGCTGAGCTCGAGTTGGGGTCTGAGCCTGGACTTAGGCTTAAGCTCAGCTCGACCTAAGCTCGAGTAGGCTCGAGCTCGGCTCGTTGAATCTCGATAACAATTAAAATAACTTATTATGCACTATTTTTTCAATAATAAGAAAATTTGAAGTTCGAGCTTGACTCTAGTAAGCTCGATAACGGTCAAAATAATTCAAATATACACTAATTTTCAATAATAAGAAAAGTTCGAGCTCGAGTTCGGCTCGAATAAGCTCGGTAAGAATTAATATGTATTACTATTTAAGCTCGAATCGCGACTCGCGAACTATTCGAGCTCGGTTCGGTGAAGCTCACAAGTTCGAGATCAAGCTCGAGTTCGGCTCGTTTAAAGTTCGAATCGAGTATAAAACGAGCCTAACTCGAGTAGCTCGCGAGTTTCGAGCTTTTTTTATAACCCTAGACTAGGCACACTCCCACCAAGGCAGCCAACCCAAAGTGTTTGCCTAATATTTTCCTTTTGAAGAGGTTTGAAAATTCAAGTGGCATCCAGAATTGGGCGTGCTAACGGCCCGGGTACCTAATCCAGCAAAGACTGTCGCGGTGCCTTGTCTAGTTGTCTTGCTTTGAAGTGCACTAGATGGCACGGTTCCTTCTTTTTAACTATTCCAGAGTACAGACAGAGTAGATCGCTGCATTTCAAGGCTCTCACAGTACGTTGTCGTCGATCATCGCAGCGTAGAGATCGCCCTCGGCTTCGAGGATGTTCAGCTTGCTCCCCGGATGGAACGCATTTTCTTCCTATTCACAACCAATGCGCTTATCTCCTCCTTCATGTTCCATTCGAACAGGTGGTCGTAGAACTGCACGAACAGCTCAGGAAGTTATGAGCAACTGTAAGTCGTCGCAACCACGAACTGTCTCTACGTACACTTGTAAGGTCAAGCCGGTGATGAAATACTAGCTTGTACTCACGAATCACGATGCAGGGAACTCCTGGGTGGGTGAGGATGTGGGCGTAGCCCTGCATGACCTTGTCTAACGGGAACGGGAACGGCCAAGATTTCTCGGTCGAGCCGGTGCCGTGGTTGTCTATATTGCAATCTTTACGACTACTTTAGGACCTTTATGACCGCTTCCGACCACTCACGACCGCTTATGACGGCCTCCTGCGGCGTTACGACCACTCAGATAGTCGTTTGACCGCGTTGTAGCTCCTCCGATCGCTCCGACTTTGTGGTCGTAAACCTTCTGCTGAAGTTTTCTGACCACGTTCTCTGCCGCTGCTATGATCTTCCTTCGACCCTGCTTGAATTTCCGTAGTCGCAGCTCTCTACGACCACGTAGTGATTCTGCCGATCACTGTTCACCGTGGTCGAAGCACCCTTTCGACCACGTTCACTTCCTCACAACGTGATCGGAGTCCCTTCCGACTACGTTCAAAGCTTCACAGCGTGGTCAAAACTCCTTCCGAGTCCTCACAATGTGGTCGAAGCCCCTTCCCCACTTTCAACGTGGTCGAAGCCTCTTCCGACCACGCTCACCTCGTTACAACGTGGTCGAAGTGCCTTCCGACCACGTTCAACTTCTTTACAACGTGGTCGTAACTCCTTCCAACCACATTCGATTACTTCTACCATGGTCATATCACCTCCCGACCACGTTCGATCACTTCTGCCATGGTCGTATCGCCCTTCGACCACATCTGCTTCTCGTTTGCTATAGTCGTAATGTCTCCCGACCACGTTCAACCTTCTTTGCCGTGGTCGAACGCCTTCCGACTACATTTGCCGTGGTCGTAAGTTGATTTCGACCACGTCTGCGAGATCACACAATGAAGTTGATACTCAAGGTTTTTTCTTTTCTCTTCTTTACTTCTTGCATTGATCTGATTACATGACTCCTCCTCTTTTATACCCAGCTCTACGATTTTTGCTCGGGTTCCGACTACGAATACAAACCGACTCTGACTACAGTTCGACTTCGGCTTTCGACTATGATTACAACTCGACTTCGATCACAACCAAAACTTGTACACGACTTCTAAACAAGATTATTTACAACAGTCTATGAAGGCGATGGTCTTCTCTGGCAGCCACCTGATCATCCCAGGCACCTTGTTGTTGCCGTCGCGCATCCGCCACAGCTCGCCCTGCACCGCCGCCTCTAGCACCGCTTTGATCATGAAGTCAAACGCCGTAGCCGGGCTGCCCACGGCCTGCGCCCAGTCCACCAGCTCCTGCCGACACTGGTCCCAGTTGGCCACCGGCTTGCCGTCGCCGTTGTAGCTCCAGTGGTGAAGCTAGGAGTAAAATTAAGGGTGAGCTAAGCTAGATTGTCACAAATATAGTATTTTACTCTTGTGTAATTTAAATTTATACATGAATAAAAGATAAACAAAGAAAAAATAGAGAAATACAATGAAAGTATCTCAATAATAGAAAACACATACCGAAAATATATAAATATGCTTTCAATGAGTAGAAATCAGTCATTTGCATATCAAAAAATAACAAAATTAGTGATACGATGACAAAATATAAATGATCATGAACATTCAAGAAAAAACATAATGTACCATTAGTACGCAAGATTAAATCATAAGGCAATTTCATTCTATGAGATTTCATGCCTTGGAATAGTCTTATGAATTTATGAATTCTCGCTCGGTGTAGCACACCATCAAATTATTAAGCCACTCATCGGCTATCTTGTTGCACAGATCTATTTTGATAATATTTATTGCCAAAAATATTCTCTTAAAAGATGTCGTTGTGACTAGAATGATCAATATCAACTCGATAAGGTAATATACCAATAGAAAAGTTCTATCCTTTTTGGTTTCTGCCATCATTTGAGCAAGTTTTAAAATATCACGGCATTCATGAAATCCATCACTTATCATAATATTGAGAATGAAGGTTTGAAGCTGATTCCTTAACAAGAATCGATCAACTACCGTGAAATCATCAGCATAAATCTCAGTAAATCTAACAAGTTTATTAACATCAAACTTAGAGAAGGAGTCCTTTGGATCAAGGCGAGACATGCATATCAATTACTCCAAGGAAACTTCATTGAAGCGATGATGCATTTATTCATAACTGCATCAAGAGCAACATTCAAAATATCAACTTTGTAATAATGATGCTAAGTCACTGTATACTTCCGACATATAGATTTACCCATAACTCCAATGGTACTATTTATATTTGGCACATCAATCTCATGTACCTCACAAAAACTTTTAATTTAGTCAAACAAAGGCTCCCGCCTGTTGTCCCTCGTATTTTGCAAATGATCTTTCACATCTTGTGCCAAGCTGATAGTTTCAATAATGTCTTGATGCTTCATTTGCAAAGCAAGTGATAGCTCATTTGTATTACCCAATAAGGTTATTAAGAAATGCATGGTGAATATAAATTCAAAGGATTTCATCTTTTTGAGCAAACCTGTTGCTCCAGCATGAGTTGAGTTTTGATAACCATCTTCACTTACAAGCTCTAACACATCTACCACAGCCTCCCACATTTGGTACATACAAAGCAAGGTTTTGAGATGTGAGCCCCACTGAGTATCTATTGGTCTAGCTAGGCCAGCTTCCTGATAGAGCCCTGTCCCACATGAAATCAAACCATTTTTCAACTTGTCCAATAAGACATCATGATGCTTTACAATCAACACATCTTTCTTTTGCAAGATGCACTCACAACAATCACTATAATGGTGACATAGTTGAAGAAATCAGTAATAGTTCTACTACACCTTATGACAGTGACAACCACCAATTGTATCTGGTGTGCAAAGCAATGGACATAGAAAACGTATGAATTCTCATTCCAAATAGGTTTTTGCAAGCTATTAAATTCACATCTCATATTGAAAGCTCCATCGTAGCCCTACCCATAAAGCCTTGAAATAGGTACCATATGGACTATGCAAACCAACCAATGCTTCTTTCAATGCCGCAGATATGTAATTTGTGATATGCTCAACAGCAAGAAAACTTTCTAATAAGGATATAATAATCCTCTAAATTATTACATCATTATATTCTCCGAGTATACCCCTTATCGATAAGGGAGACATTTTACAGAGTAGTCATAAGTTCTTCTATGACCACTCCTTCGTCGTAAGTCCTTCTGTGACCATTTAGTCGTAAGTTCTTCTACGACTACGTTGTCGTGAGTCATCCTACGACCACCTTGTGGTCGTGGGTCTTCTTGTGATTAGCTTATTTCTGACTGGCTTATCTACAATAACCTACTGCATACTGGGTCTGTCTGATAAGGAGGTAGAACGTGCGCTTATTCCTAATAACCCCACACGATCTCTCTCTGATAACAACCGCCGCATGACGAGGGGGCCATGTATTTTTGACAATAACTTCCACCAGACAGTTATCTCCCGAAGCATTGAGACGTCTTTTGGCGCAGGACAATGGACGTCGCTTCGTCAACTATATAAAGGTTAATGCTAGAAGGAAAGGGTTGGAAGGACAACAGATCAGGAGATAGTGCTAGGCATTTACGCATTACTCTCTCAGTTGTAATCAATTCTCTGAGTAATAGCTACACAGGACATAGGGTTATTATTCTCCTAAGAGAAGGTCTGAACCTATATGAAAAGTTCTGTGTCTCTACTCTGCACATTCATAGTCCGAGTCTTCTAGAGTTCCCCAAATCCAAACAAATCATACGTAAGATCGATATTAAAACATCGACAGCTAGCATCATCCATAGGGATCCTTCTTCCAAGACTCTGATAATTTCGTTGTCTGCAACTTCTCTTCCTTCTGATGTCTTCATGACACGGGAATGGAACGAGGAGGAATGGTTTGATTTGGTCGACTACGCAGATCTTGACATGGATGCTTGCTACGACTACGAGCAGACAATGCTTACTTTCAATGGTGAGGTTGTCCTTGGGGATCCATCCTAAGATCTCGGAGACCGCACCGCAAGAAAGGCTGAGGAGAGATCCACACCCCCACGGTAGTACGCTCAATGGAGGAACAGGTTTCCCCAAAGGGTAAGGGTCAGTTCACCATGAACAGGACTCACGACATGACGAGGGCCCCGCCCCAAATGTTCGAGCCCCCCAACGACCGCTCGAGCAGTTTTAGCGAGCCCTAGAGTTTGTCACTCTGGGAATTCATCACCGACTGGTGAATGTAACTCTCCAGATGTCCACATAGAGAGCATGGGTGGGCTCCCTGCGAGTATGTCTGCACTACAGATCCCACCAGACATGATTATAACTCAGAATTCCCCTACCTGGTGGGGTTTACTCTAGGCCGCGATACACTCTTGCTAGAACATTCTTCAAGTGAGGGGTCCTCCGTCGGAAGTGGAGATTCTAGACAGGAGGTCTTTGCCCTCCCTGCAGATTATGATCACTCTCTCAGAAGAAGACATGGGGATCCTCCCCACCGATCACACACTGCCACCCCTCGTGAGGATGGTGAGGAGACCTCAGTGATGAATCAGGTTAGTTCTCTGATGAGCATAGGACAAATCCTAGAAATAATCACTCTACATTAAGGTGGCCATAACCGGCCACAGAGATTGATGATCCCAAGACTGCTTGAAGGAGATGATCGACTGCCCAGAGGTCTTTGTCTGGGCGTGCCCAATACCAGCCTGAAGAGGCTCGATAGCTTCAACGCATCGATGACATGCTCGAGAACCCGACTCAAGAGCTTGCTCGGGCGCCAGGCTACAACCACTTCGCCAAAGGGATCGTGCGAAGGCTCTGTAGTGTCATAGCCAGATTTCAGTAGCCTTGTTGGCATAACTAGAGGAGTCAAACAGGTACGACCATGTCTAGTCATTCATAAAACTCACCTTGTGGGGTTTGACATGATGTCAGGTCGAGACTGTCTCCTAATTACAACTCTAGCCGAAGGAGAGTTCCTCGAATGACTCTGGATCGGTGGATCTATTGAGGAGGTGATCGATCACTGCTTTGTAGTGGAAATTAGTTATGGTTAAATAAATGAGTTAGTGTTAAATAATTAAGTACTACGGACGATGGTAATGAATCACTCATAATTTTTTGGATGGGTAATCAAATTGTCGATAATTAATGAATTATTCATATGTAGTTGCACACGTGTAATTGCTAACTTGCATGCTACTTGTCATGATTTTTTTGTTGTAACACTTACTGCGAATCTGGTTGTTGTGGCTTCAGGTAGTCGCAGATATAGAACACTTAACAATGTTCTACAACGATGGTCTTATACGGGCTGGATCCGATGGGTTGGACCTATCGACATGGCAATACAAGGTGCTCTGGGCTGAGGGGCTCAGCACCATGAATATTCATGAGCTACAAAGCTACATCTGAAGGGAGTTCGCTACAGAGGTAATGGCGATGAAAATTGCAATCGAGGGGATCACCTGCACGAATGGCGTGTGAGAGCTCGTGAAGATGAATGACACCATAGCATGGAGGCAGTACATGCAAATTGCATACTAGCCCGAGGCAGCCATTTACGGGGGGCTGATGGTGTACCTCAGTTTTGTGCATCGAGCGTCAAAAAACAGTGATGAGCCCAGCCCCTTGACACCCAGGGAACCACAGGAAGAGCTTCAAGATGATACCATTGAATGTGCTGTATCGAAGGGAAGACTCGCACCTGATTTCGTGCAGAATGATGGGGTGGGCATGTGGTGGTCAGCTCGTATTAACTGCCGCGAGTATCTACCGGACCAGGCTCTTGGGTTGGAGTCCGACGAGGACACCAATCTAGGCTCCAATGATACCGGCGATGACTCACAGCAGACAACTGGTCCACTTGGGGGAATTGTGTCATCGGAGGTGCCCTATGTGTCCTCCAGACTCAATGACGTTGCGGTGCATTCCCTTGTACAACCACAAGAAGGAGGGTCATCGAGTCCATGTACAGGACGTATGAAGAGGCATACAACTTTGTGCCGAGATTGCTTCACCAGATAGCCAAATCAAACCCTGACACGTATGTAAACAAGCTCGAGCACCCAGATGCTGATGGATGGCTCAACTGCTTCATACTAGATCAGTTATTCTAGGCTTTCGCCCAGGCCTTTGAGGGCTTCAAGTTTTGTCGACCTGTGCTCACAATAGATGATACTTTCCTCATAGGAAGGTACAAAGGAACCATTCTTACCGTGGTGACGCCTGACACCAACGACCAACTTCTCCCAGTGGTATTTGCCATTGTGGAGAGTGAGAACACGTCCAGTTGGCTCTGGTTCCTGGCGAACATGAAGCAAGCGGTGGTTGGTGACCAACCCAACGTTTGTATCATTACAGATTGCAATGTTGGGTTAATGGCCGCACTGAACACCATGTAGCATGGGACCAAACCCCCGCAGTAGTAGAACGACGTGTGAACCCGATGGTGCATGAGATATCTTGCATCTAACTTGTTCACACGGTTTGCAACTGGGAAGTTATGAAGATGTTCAAGCCATTGTGTCTGTAAAACCAGAGGCAGAAGTTCGAGTCCATCTGGACAGAGCTACAAAGGCGAACTATGGAGGGAGAGCAACCCCATAGTGCCATAAGTTTCTCAGAGTCGATTCATGGCCACGCTCCTGAATTAGAGAAATGGTCCCTTTTCTATGACACAGACAGTGTGAGTTATGGGATTATGACGACCAACATATCCAAGGTATACAACAGCATCATGAAAGGCATACAATGCCTCCCCATCACCATGATCGAGGAGGAGACATGGACTCGCACTGTTAGTTATTTCATCAATAGAGCCACCGCGGCTAGACGACAAATAGACAAAGGTAAGAAATGGTCCAAAAACATGCAGAGGCACATGGACCATAAGATGGAGAAGGCCTGAATGCACGATATCCGGGTAATCGATGGCCTCCGGAGGAAGTATGAGATCAGGCTTTGGTAGAAATATGTGAACAGTCATGCCAGGGGTGAAATGAAACAGGCATGCACCCTGGGTGATGTCGTAACATGCATCTGTAATAAGCCGAAGCTCCTGCACAAGCCATGCTCGCATGTGTACAAGGCATGTGCGCAAATGAGGCAGATATCAGAGCCGTACAACTTAGAGTACTATGACATGCAACACCTTTTTAGTACATGGAGTACAGAGTTTGACTCCTACAGCTTGGACATGAACTATAGGAATCTTTGGCCATACATGCTACAATGGGTCTCCAACAAGGAGTTGAAGATAACTGCAAAGGGACGTCAGCAAACGTGTCGCTTCCAAAATGACATGGATGTGAGCAATGTATCAGCATTACTCGCATAGTGAAATGCAGAATATGCAAGACTTCCAACACTCAATGAAGGATTGCCCCAACAGACCGAGCTCGTCTGGTCACCATTCAGTGTCATAATTTCATATATCTTTTACTGTGTCTCATTAATTCATATTTGTACCAATTTGAGATGTAATTGGTAATTAATCAATTGATTACCTGAATGATTAACTCCATAATCTATTATCGCACGTGATGTATGTAATATTGTTGCGTTCTTATTTGTACTCTTTCGTATGATATATGTTTATTCAATGCATATTGACCCCTCTAGTTTAATGCACACGACGCAGCATTTGAACAGTCCACTCAATAAATACCAACCGCAATGATGTGTACACCATTCAATTACATGCTTTAGGAGATTGAACACAACCATGAACTACAAGAAAGAGTACCGTGCTACAAGCTTCTCTGTGCATGTCTACTAAAAGAAGGTGCCTCACACTACTCACATGGAGTATTGCAGTGGGGGGCGTCTCGTACGTGGCTAGCCATCGTTGTAGTGGCACGCACATATGTAGCTAGAGTTTGCGCAGCAGCATGTGGGATTATAGGAACTTCCTATGTTGACAACCTCCTCATTGCCCCTCTCGCGTTGCATCTGTTGGCGGAGGTCATCGTTCTCCTTATTCAGACTATCAATCTGCACCTCGATCTCTAAGATTCGCTCCCATAGTATATCCACGTACCTCACAACATAGCGTTCATGGGGGAGGATCGATCCAACGGACGAAATCGTATTTCTCCATCTGCTGGAAAGGAGGGTTAATATGGAAACTCTATTAGCAATAAGAGAAAATAAACTATTGGATAATTGTATCCCAGAGTGTGGACATTGGAAGAAACATCGCCCTCCATCGAAATGACTTTGACGACCTGCACAACCGCATCCACCCTGTGCCTGCATTTCGGCCATACTGATTGAGCCCGCCTATTTGGCATCAAGCGGTAGTTAGGGCCACAAAGTCCCCCCTTCTTTCTAGGGTAAGGTCTTCCTTTGGCAACCCCACTCCAACTAGCCTCTTGGCGTCTGCCATGCTATGTTACTATATGACGGAGAAGGTTCTTCTTCCTACAAGAAATGAAACACAGTTTGCATGAGCGATGAGCAATTGCGAGAGCTTCGTATTTGAAGCCGAGAGAAAAGGGAACCCGGGGCGTTGCCACCAGAAATTACGGGCACGTTGTAGACACGTAGCACCGCGGGCGACGGGGGACATCATGGTAGGAGTGACATATGTGCACATGAGAGAGCGGACAAGGTGGGACGATATGGACAAACTGACATTTGTGTGGGCGAGGGGGTGGCACAGACATAACAACATGAATGCGGACTAGGGAGTTCGTGAGGGGGGACGACGCAAACAGAGTGACAATTTTGTGAAGGACGTAGCAGGAAAGGAAACAACAGCAACAGGCTGACATATGTGTGAAGAACAGAGGTCACACACTGCAAAAGATACATATCATATTGCTAATTATGATTAAATTAATATAGTAAATTTTGAGCACATAAAATTTCTATAAAATTACACAATTGGGTGGACTATGTTGGGAAGTTTCACATAAAATTTCATAATTTTTAGAGCTCGTTTGCTATATGTAATAACTCCTACAAATATCTCAATAATATGGATTTTTGAGTAATATTCATAGTGAATAAAATTATCAAAAAAATTACACAATGAAATACATTCTGTTGGAAAGCTGCACATAACATTTTTAGAATTTTTTTGAGCTTATCTACTATATTTAAAATTTTAAATAAATATAAAATATAAAATAGTATTTAGATTGATAATTAAGCTGGCTGATTAGTTAGCTTAATTACATGCCGTACTGTGGTGGGCTGACAGGCCACCTGCCGTTTGGTGGTCGAGTGGTAAGCGCATGGCCGTCCGATGGCCGAGTGGTAGGCGCTTGGGACGTCACGTGTCACCTGTAGGCCGCTACCGTCCGTGATTGGGTGGCACAAATGTCATTTTTATAATTTCTATGCATATATAACTATTTTTATAAATATAAATATAAAACACGCTATATATATATATATAATCCTGCCATTAAGGCTTAGATAAACATAGTGTATCGTGTCGATATCTCCACCGTACAAAATCACCTTAAAAAATACAAATAAAAATCATCAATCACAGTAAAAAAATCATGAATCACTGAAAAAAAAAGCCATTGCCACACAACGTCGGCGCTGCCTTTGGCAAAGCGGTGTCGCTTACCCGTTATCCGGGGAAAAACTTGTAGTAGTACTAGTACAACCAGCTCTAGCTCTTAATGGGCCTTAAGTAAATGCCTATACAGGCCCAAGAGCCGAGAGGAGACTTAGACCAGTGAATAATGATACTGTACTAGGAACTAGCCTCATAAGCGCGGCGACACGCCGCGCCAGCCACCGTGTGTACCGAAGTAAAAGAGGCGATAATTCGTGAGGGTTTTTTTAAAAAAATCGAGGGCATGTACGCAATTTCGAGAAAGCTAAAGGGTTTTTTTGAAAAAAAATCGAGGACTTGTAAGGACCTGTTTGTAAGTAAATAAGGGCCTATACGTAATTTCAGGAACCTGCGGGGCGCAATCAAAAAAATTTTTTGGGAAAAAAACTTGCAGGGACCTTTTCGCGAGAAAAAAGGACCTATACGTAATTTCCACAAAACCGGAGGAAACTACCTCCTCCGGCCGTACGGGAAATGCCCCGCCACGCGCCGGCCGGGGGGCGCGCGCGGGCGGGGAAACGGTGACGTGGCCTCCTGCGCGGGCAGGGAAGCCGCGGGGTATTGGGGGTTCTGGATTTGCGTTACTTCTATGGATGACAGATACTGTAGTCATCTGTCGTGGATACGCTTCTAGGTCCAAGAGCTAGCCCAAGCTCGGGGCTAGCCAAGCCCAGCATCATAGGGCCTTGAATAATGCAGTTAACATAAACGCGGCAGGATGAACCCCATGCTTAAATTACGTAAGTACCATCTGGTCTAGTAAATCTTGAGATGATTGCACTACCCATTTGTTGATTTTACAATAGCGTCACGATTGTAATGATATAAGGCAATGGTAAGAAGTTTGTCGATGATTTCCATGTGTGCGATGAGCTACACCTCGATCGCAGTTTTATTCACTTGTGTTATTTGTCCGAAGAAATTTATAGAAAACTTAGTTGTACCTAGTTTGGCCCTAGTATTCATTATTGTTTAGATGAGTCGGTTTGATAAAAATCATCGCAAGTAAAAAGAAAATTCAGTTGAGAACTTCGTGAAGAGTAATAAAACTAATCAATTTGATATAGAACAAAATTAACCAAAAAAATCTAAAATTAGTTATGAAAATTAACGGGTCCTCACTTAACACATTGATTCATGCAGAGAACTCTGCCCTTTTCGCCCAAATGCCATGTCCTAATACTAGAAAATGACTCTTGTATTTGTGATCGACTTCGCGTAGTTTTCTAGACGGACTTATCGCAAACTAGATTATCTAGCCTGAGCAATCACCTTTCTTTCCCAACACGTGAAGACCTTAAAGTAGATGGTCCGGCGTATCAGGTCAGCATCTACACGATTAAGCAACGATATTCAAGAGATTTGGAGGTTCTGCCTTTCAGTAGGACTACACGCCTACACCGGTAAAGGTTATCATCATCGTCTTACAGGCTTTGCCCCTCCGGGATCGTTGTGATGGGGATTGGACCTCCGAATCCATTCACAAGTTCCAATCCTATGATCTCAAGATTCGTGCCCACTGCCACACCGCCGTTAGTCCAAACAGCAATGTTTGTCTAACTCTCGACCACTTGTTTCTTTGTGAGCTAAGGCGAATGGACTCGTTCATCAACACAGCAAATGCACACTGCACATCACAGATAGCAATGGCTTTAAGGTGGCATAATTGACGAGCTCGTAGTGGTTAGATTGTGTGCAAGCTCGACCGAGAGACGAGACACGCAAATGAACTCGAAAAGAAACTCTGCTCCTGAAAAAAAGTCATGATAAGGATTGGAATTTGGAAAGAGATCCCTTCTCGGATTCGGCTTTGTTGGATTCTGCAGTACGTGGCTGTCTACTCGTCGCAGTTTTTCCCTTCCTTTTCCTGCTTCGTTGGCTCGGCGCTTTTTTGGGTGTCAACTGTCAGCACAATCCAGCAGCAGCAGTTATCGGAGAGTTCAACTCCTCTTGGCTAATCTGACCATTATCGGAGAGCGGTTGGACCGGACCGATTAGACTAATAACTGCTAGGGGAGATCACTCTGACCGGAGTCCGGTTGCACCGCAGACCTAGGGCAGTGTAACCGCACCCCTGTTCACAGAACTAGAAATCAGCCTGATCCAAAATAAAAAAATGATGTAATCTCCAAAACACATATCTAAATAATATGAAATTTTACACACACCTTGTTGAAAATCTCAAGAAACTAATCCATCCAAGAATCACATAGATCTTAGCTAAAGTTTGGATCTCTTTATACGACAAGCAATATTGCACTAAAACCGAGTAAAACTTAAGAACATAAGATACAACTTGCTCGTAGGTTGAAGATGACTCCAGTTAAGTTCCCACATATCACAGTAAGCAAGAGCATCTAAAGATTTAAGTCCAAAATCTTAGAATCAAGATACACTAGAAAGGCTTCAAATCGAACCAAATTGGGCAACATTTGAAATCTTGCTATAGTTGATCCCTAAATGGATGAAATATAATCCTCATATGATATCTCCATCACTTATACATCCTTGAAACCCAGCAAGATCAAGAGAAAATGAGAGAAGGCAAAATACCAACCAATACAAGTGCAAAATCAATAAGAGCAAGAATACACCATGTAAACTGAACAAGATTAATCTATTGCAACTTGTAGATGTATGTTTTACAACAACCAACCCATATATAACCTTATGGATACTATCCATTAGCACGACCAGTGAAACCAGTTAACCCCACATACACTAGGCTTTACACTCATACATAGCTTATGTACGCTTCTCAAAACGCATAAGCCTAAACCTGCTAAGAAGCAAACTTCCATTTATTTGGCCTTCTCAACGTCTCCTTGGTCTAAACCATTTTCTAAACGCCCTCCAAGCGTCACAGTTTTGGTCTTATCACCGTTTTCAATATTTTGGCTTCCCACCAAAATATTGCCATTTTGATTGTGGACCTCACCTCTTTTCGGAGCCTAGTGCATAGTCATTTTCTCCTTTGCAAACAATTCCCATGCTTGCAACGTGTAGGTCCACCAATGTCTTACACATTGGCAATTCTCTCCATGTCGATTCCCCTGACCACACATCACTTGTACCAACCGAACCATTCGATTAACCGTTGCTTGAATTTTTCCTTCAACATCCTTCGTCTTCTCTATGCCATGCTTGAACCCAACTATCCCACCTGGTTTCTTTGACCGTACCTTAGCTCATCCACAAGCTTAGCCCCGGTCCACGCCATCGACCATGGTTGCCTCTAAGTGCCATGCACATCAAAAACAAGAAATCATTTTCGAGAAGTTCTTCACAACTTGACTGCCATGCACATCAAAAACAAGAAATCATTTTCGAGAAGTTCTTCACAACTTGACCCACGTTAGTCTAAATATATTTCATGTATCATGAATGCAACGATGTAGAACTCAAAAAAATCAACCCGTGACCATTTCTCACAAATTCCTAAAACCCTCTTGGCCAAATCCAGACACAACCAGTAACAGGGGAGCTAGTTAGATCACGGCACCTATGCCGATCAGACCGTCTTTACAGGCTAGTTAGACCGCTATCACTTGACAACAAATATGAAAACTTGTAAACTTTTACAAATCTAGATCTCAACTCGATAGTATTGCTAATTGTTCAATATAAATAAAATATTAATATCCGCAACATGGTTGCGCCTGTACTAGGCTAGGAGTAGACGGTCCCTTCACATATCATGCTGCTCTCGAGCACTCACATCTTGTAAGATCGTCGCACGAGTTCATTGGATTCAGGAATTCTGTTCAGCTGGGTTTTGCTCATTCCAATTCTGTTGCTATTGTACCGGTCATTATTGTGCAATAATAGATACCTTCACTGAACGCAAAGTGGAGGATTCAGAATAAACTGGCAAGGTCAGGATAGTAACATAACATTACGGCAATTGAGCTTTTGAAGAGCGACCACTGCCTCGAATACTGTACGATTTCCAATTGCTACTAGCTTTATGAGCTAGAAAAATGTCTTCCACTGCACATTGCGGATATAAAGTAGTATAAAACTGAGCCAATAATATCGACTTACTAGGAAGATCTGAAGCTGACAATTATGCACGCGCGTTGCCTACCCGACTTGTTCCTGAATCATGACGATGACACCCAAACACCAAGCGTCCATGCATGAATAGCTTCTTTTTGCCGATTACCTGTAGGAAATGATAGCTGCTGTTTAAGACCGAAAATTTTCACTTGGCCGTCATGTCAAGCCGCATTTTGGCGCTCCGTGCGTTCCTCACTGAGCGGGCGAAGAGCCGAGCACGCACGAACTCTCGCCCTCGGCACCGACGCCGCGTCGTTGCCGTCACCGGCGTCCACCCCGACGGGGACGGCGAAATAATTGGCACCTCACTACATGCAATCCTTCCTCCCCACGGCGTCACTGACTCACAGAGCATTACTGCATTATGCACGGGTCGCGGTTCCTACTAGGCTCTACTACTTGGGGGAATAAATCGCCACCACCACCATGTGCTCGATTAAGATGTGCAATTGTAGGCGGCGTGACATGGTCCCCTAGCCCCCCTCCCCTTTGGCACGGCGGTCATTCTGTGTGTGCCGTCCTGTGATCTTTATTCCCTCGCTCGCTGACTTGCCCCGGGACCTGGCTACATTTGAGGTACCTTTCATCGGTACATTTTCTTCAGTTTGTAGGATTCATGGATGTGTCCTTATTTCGATTGTGAAGGCAGCTCTATCCGACCATGCTGCCACCAAATCTGTAGGTACTATTTGGATTGTGAAGTGGTGTTGTCTGCGCCACACAGCTTGTACCATCCTCTTGTATGAATTTGGGCCATCTGAGTTGCAATGAATTAGGTGGCATGAAGTGATGGTGTATTCAGAGATCATACTGTCAGGATCAGACTAACAAAGTGCTATGAATTAGTCATGAACATGGCTGCTTCGGTAGTTTTTGTTATGCTGTTTTTTTTTATAATTAGCTCTTTATTACAACAAATCGACTTCTCTAAAGAATGGTATTCCAGACGAAACTAATGGTTGAACTACTTAGTTGCAGATTTGTGCAAAGTTTGTGCCAACTGGGGTAGGCTTAGGACTAGTGATCTGGTCAGGATTGTCCGGCATGGGCTGCATGTAGGTCTGGATTTGGAGCGTCACCTCATTTAGGTCCCGAAAGGCGAAACATTGAAAGTTGCCTGAAAAATTCTTATTTTCTTATACTTGCATGATGTCTCACACGAAGGAAACGAGCCTCGCTCAGTTGGTGGGGAATGGAATTGTACCCACCACCCGTATTCAGACTCTCTTCGGTTTGAATTTTGCTGACTATTTTCTTTTTAATTACAAATATACCTAATTTTTCCGAGGTATCCTCGTTTTGCCCAACACGAGAAACCATCCGCTCTAGATATCGCAGATCTGCAGGTATGACATATTGTATCAGTGGAACCCATGCGCATTCCTCCTCGTCGCTGATCCCGAAGTCTGTGAAAATTCAGAGAAGATTTGTATTTGCGGATCTTAACAATCATCTTCAGATTGTATTCTATATATAACAAGAGATTACATTCTAGCCGATAAGAACGGCAACGTTCTCTGGACGCGCGTGATTCTAGCAACCAGCACGACTCAATAATCCGCATGACGCGGTCACTACTGTAAGAGCAACTCCAGCAGGGCCCCTACTTGAGCCCTCATCCTACCTTTGAGGGCCGAGGGGCAAAAAACTCACTCCAGTAGGGCCCCAACTTGAGCCCTCAAAAGTAGGGGACCCTCAAATCTCCCCCTCGAGCCCTCATATCTGGGGGTCTGGAGGGAGCCCCTACTTTTGAGGGCTCAAGTAGGGGCCCTGCTGGAGTGAGTTTTTTGCCCCTCGACCCTCAAAAGTAGGATGAGGATGAAGGTGGGTCCTATGTGTAATCCCCTCTAAGAATGAATTTGAGAGTCATGTTTTGAGGGCTCCTGCTGGAGTGTAGCCCAAAAAATAGAGCCCTCAAAAGTAGGGAGAGCCCTCAAATAAAAAGTAGGGGCTCTGTTTTGAGGGCTACTGCTGGAGTTGCTTTAACAACAATAGCAGCGACAAAATACTATCTTCAACAGATACACACCCAAACATACTACGCTCTACACCATTAATTTTAACAGCCTCCCTCAATCACAACCTCGGTTTACCAGGTTGAGATTGTCACAAATAAGATTTAATGGTGCTCTTGGCAACGCCTTAGTGAAGACGTCAGCGATTTGGTCTTTGGATGAGATAAAGCGAACCTGTAGCACCTTCCTAGCAACCTGCTCTCGGACAAAGTGGAAATCTACCTCGATGTGCTTCGTACGCGCATGGAACACTGGATTTGACGTAAGGTAGGTTGCTCCAAGATTATCACACCAGAGAACTGGTGCATTTTTCTGAAAGATACCAAGTTCTTTAAGCAGTGTCTGAACCCAAATCAATTCAGCTATCACATTTGCAATGGCTTTGTACTCTGATTCAGTGCTCGACCGGGACACTGTTGACTGTTTTCTAGAGCTCCAAGACACCAAATTAGGTCCCAGTAGAACTGGTTGATCGGCGGTCATCCGGGCATCCGGCCCAGTCTGCATCCGAGTAAGCATTCAGGGTATTGTCGTCTGACTTTAGAAATTTCAGACCTTGCTTGCTTGTTCCTTTTATATACCGAAGAATTCTCTTGATTGCAGCCCAGTGTTTGTCTGTTGGAGCTTGAATGAACTGACAGACATGGTTGACAACAAATGAGAGATCAGGTCTTGTAATTGTTAAATATTGTAAACCTCCTACAATACTTCTGTACTGAAACTGAGCTTCATCATCTAGAGGTGTCCCTGCTGCTCTTGATAACTTTTCAGTAGTAGCCATGGGAGTAGAAATTGGTCTACACTTCTCCATTTTGGCCCTCTTTAATAAATCTTGAGCATATCTTCTCTGGGACATGATTATGTTCTGCTTATCTGTCTTAACTTCAATGCCCAGAAAATACTGAAGGTCACCTAAATCTTTAACTGCAAAATCTTTCATCAATTGTTGTATCAACTTATTAGTTGCAGTCGGTGAAGAACTCATGATTATTATGTCGTCAACATAGATCAGAACATACAATGTCAATTCTCTTGTCTTCAGAATAAAGAGGGAAGCATCAGACTGCGAGGTAACAAAGCCCAAGTCCTGAAGCTTTTGTGTCAACCGAGAGTGCCAAGCACGTGGAGCTTGTTTTAGGCCATAAAGTGCCTTATTTAATTTGCAAATGTAGTTTGATGGAACATCTGGGCTCTCATAACCAGGGGGTTGGCGCATGAATACCTCTTCCTGGAGATAGCCATGTAAGAAGGCATTTTGTATATCTATCTGTCTCAGATTCCACCCTCTAGACACTGCAAGTGAAAGTAAAATTCTGATGGTTGTTGGCTTAATCACTGGGCTATAGGTATCCAGGTAATCAATCCCAAACCTTTGCTTGAACCCCTTGGCTACCAATCGGGCTTTATATCGATCAATGGAACCATCAGACTTTCTCTTGATTTTGAAAACCCATCTACTATCAATCAGGTTAATTCCTCTCTTGGGTGAAATCAGGGTCCAGGTCCTATTCTTGAGCAAAGCTGAGTATTCTGCATCCATTGCTTGTCTCCACTCATTGTTTTTAATGGCTTCAGCAAGGGAGCTCGGTTCTGTGTTGATCACCGCCTGACGCTGAACAGTAACTCCAGCAGCATATCTGATTGTTCCATCTCTAAACTCCTTGGGCTTAACTATGTTGTCTTTCAATCTAGTGCGCATTGGATGGCAAGGCTGTTCCACTGAAGACTGTACAGGCTCATGTTCTGTCTCAGACGGTTGTGATTGGATTTGATTGGTTTCATCACTATTGCCTGCAGACTCTAAAGTATCTTCACCTGAATTATCAACAACAGTATGAGTAGGCTCATGACCAATAGGAAATTCACTTGTTGCAGAATTGCTAGGAGGGCTATTTGGAGTTTGCAACTGGGAAGACGTTGTCGGATTTACGTCAGTTAAAAAATGTTCAGAATAGTGTGTAACAGACGAGAGGATAGTTGATTGACAAGCAGTTTGTGCAGGAGATCTGGACTGGTCAGGCAACGAATCAAAAGGAAACACATTTTCGTTGAATACCACATCACGAGAGATGTAAATTCTTCCCGTTTGCCGATCTAAGCACTTATACCCTTTATGGTTTACACTGTAGCCTACAAATACACATTGTTTAGATCGGAAGCTAAGTTTTCGTGGATTATAGGCTCTCAAGTTTGGCCAGCAAGCACAGCCAAACACTTTGAGATATTTGTAGTCTGGATGAACACCAAGGAGCCGGAAAATGGGAGTATCATTGTTTATCACTCGGCTCGGCAGTCTATTGATTAGGAAGCAAGATGATTGAAATGCCTCATCCCAAAAACGGATTGGCATATGTGACTGAGCAAGAAGAGAAATTCCAGTTTCCACAATATCCCTATGTTTTCTCTCCACAAGCCCGTTCTGCTGATGAGTGTGTGGGCTTGAGATGTGATGTTTTATCCCTATTTTGTCAAAGAACTTGTGTAGCTTATGGTACTCACCACCCCAGTCCGACTGCATTGTGAGGATTTTTCTACTTAGAAGCCTCTCAACATGACATTGAAATTGCATGAAAATGGACTCAACATCAGACTTGTTCTTAAGGAAATATATCCAAGTGAATCTGCTGTAATCGTCAACAAAACTAACATAATAGCTGTAGCCATTTACAGAAGTTAGAGCTGGTCCCCAAACATCGGTGTGGACAAGTTCTAAAGGACTGGTTGTGGAATGAATTGAGGAATTAAAAGGTAATTGATGAGCTTTGCCTTGTTGACATGCATCACAAACAGCAAACTCTTTATTGGAGATTACAGAAATGTTGTTTGTAGCTAGAACTTGACGAACTACAGCAGAAGTGGGATGTCCCAGCCGACGGTGCCAGATATCTTCGGAATTCCTGGCCGTGAAGAAGGCTCGACTGGGACGGTTATTTGGAAATTGGTAGAGTCCATTTGTGCAGCTTCCTCTAAGAAGAGTGGTCTTCGTTGCTTGATCCTTAACAAGAAAATGAGTAGGATGAAACTCAACGTAGGCATTGTTGTCTGAGACAAGTTTATGAATTGACAGAAGATGCCGATTTATATGTGGAACATGTAGAACGTTTTTCAAAACTAAAGGATAATTCTTAGTAGCAACAAGTGAATTTCCAACATGGGCAATGGACAAACCTGCACCATTAGCGACCTGGACCCGATCATTGCCGGTGTAGCGTTCTTTCGTCGTCAGGCGCTCGAGATCATGGGTGATATGGTCAGTGGCGCCTGTGTCTGCATACTAGTTACCATCAATGGCATAGCTGTTGGTGACGGCCGCAGCTGCAACAACGCGAGCGTCGTTGGCGACGTAGCTTTGGTCGAAGCGGTGATAGCAGCGCGATGCATCATGGTTGTCGCGGTGACAGATCTGACACTGTCTTCTATCCTCCTTGATTGGTGCTGCTCTGACTGGGGTTTCTGGGTGCACCACGAGCACTTGAATTGCGCCAACTGCCATTGCCACGGCCACGGCCCCGGGAGCGACTGCTGTTGTTGTTGCGACCCTGCAATCTGTTCACTTGATTCACCTGAATATTGGCGTTGTTGTGCTCGAGTCTCATCTCGTAGCTGAGCATGTGTGCGTAGACATCACTAATGGTGACGACATCGGCTCGAGTTGTGAGGCTGGTGACGAGGGGATCATATTCAGATCCCAGTCTGTGCAGCATGTAGGAGATCAGCTCATCGTCTTCGAGTCGCTTACCGATGGCCGCAAGTGTGTCGGCAAGTCCCTTCACTTTGCGAAAGTACTCGCTGATGGACATATCCTTCTTTTGAATCGTCGCAAGCTGCATCCTAACCTGCATGATCTGTGCACGAGAATTGGCAGCGAATGTTCTTTCAATGGCGAGAGAATAGCACTCATGACGAGCTGGTCCTGCACTCATGACGAGCAGGTCCTGCTGGTACCAGTTGTTGTACTGCGGGTTGGCGACGGTGATGGCGATACCATCAGTGTCGCTCTGCGAGATCGTTCTCGCTGGTTGTGCATTTGTGTCGTCGATGTACCCCATGAGCCTCTGGCTCCTCAAGTAGGGGAACAACTGCACCGTCCACAGGAGATAAGTGTCTCCTGAGAGCTTGACGGTGATCATCTGGTTGAAGGCCGGGGTAGTAATGAGGCCGACTTGAGTCGAGGTGCCGGCGGCGAGAGCACCAGCGCTAGTAACGTCCTGGAGATCACCAGTGCCGATACCGGACATGACTACAGACTAGAATTGAAGATCAGCGTGGTATGGAAATGGATCAATGGCTTTGATACCATGTGAAAATTCAGAGAAGATTTGTATTTGCGGATCTTAATAATCATCTTCAGATTGTATTCTATATATAACAAGAGATTACATTCTAGCCGATAAGAACAGTAACATTCTCTGGACGCGCGTGATTCTAGCAACCAGCACGACTCAGTAATCCGCATGACGCGGTCACTACTGTAACGACAATAGCAGCGACAAAATACTATCTTCAACAGATACACACCCAAACATAGTACGCTCTGCACCATTAATTTTAACAAAGTCGTCATGCTTGCACATTTTAGTGGCTATCTTGTGCATGGCTTGTATTTCGGCCGCTGAGGATTTATGAGGAATGACTAATGCACTAAAAGTAGGGATATAAATGGATAATGTCTCTATCATATTTATTTACATATTTTTTTCTCGGATATGGATACGAATATGAATACCTCGGATACGAATACAAATACGAATAATATCGAATACAAATACGGAGCGAATACGAATCGAATACAGTCATGAATATTTATGGAACATAAAAACATCTTAAACTATACATCCAAATCAATAAAAACACAAATAGTTTATCTTATCAAAACATTCATAAAATTTAAACAAGCATACAGATACTAGCATGTGTATAACTGCTGGTTTTGTGATCTAGATTCTAGAATGCCTTGGCTACCATCTCACAGGTCTGGGTGCAAGCTAATCTTGCCTTTGATGTGGCAGGAGGTCAGCGTACAGAAAACTCCCACCTGGTGAAACCTAGGGTAAACTGCAAAGGTTAGCACCACTGCCATGTAATCATTGTAAAGTATCTAGCTGAATCTGGAGGCTTTTCGCCAGTATTGATGCCTTTGCGCATTAGCAGAGTCGATGTTAATAGGCCACTTTCAGTTTACAAAGATGATAACTCATTACCATGTCAGGTCCTTGACCTTAAGGCCTTCAGGGCGATTGGCCCAGTGGGCAGTGGCCACTGGCCGGCACTACACGTCTACACCTAGGGTGGCTTGGGTTTTCGGCTTAGTAGTTATGGCTAGTGGGCCAGATATCCGGATTCTATCATCTTCGGATAGTCTGAGTCCGTATTCATATTCGATGGATAGTGCGCTACCGTATTCATATTTGTTTCCAAAAAATTCATATTTATTTCCGATCCAAGACTATCCGACAAAAATCCGAGCCAAACCATTCCGTATTCGAAAATTATTCGGATCGGTCGGAAACTATCGGATCCATTTTCACCACTAGTTAAAAGTACCAAACATAGCAGACTGAGGCGAAAGAGGAAAATGGTAAATCAATGGTTTAGTGTTCGCACACTGCAATAACTAAACCAACGAAGATGGCTACTATTACACGGGCATCCATTGCTTCCTATAGAGATGGACGTCTGAGGGACTACGTGAGAAGGTCTATTCAAATTTACGAAAAAATTGAATTTGTAGTTTGTGGTTCAGCTCCTAGTGGTTAGACTGACCATGCACAACGTTTAGACCGGCAATGCATAGTGATCAGACCGGTTGTCCTCTGTTTTTTGGTAGTGTAGTCTAAAATTTGGGAATTTGATCATGGATTGGGCGAAGAGTACTCTAAGTTTGGAAATGAGTTGTTTGCTAGGTTCACTAAGATTCTTTGTAACCTATGTGCTGTTGGCTTGACTTACTTTGAATATGATAATGCACATCAATTGCTTGGTACCCTAGATATGAAAGTTTGTGGGATGAAGGTTACATATATTCGTGACAACACTATCATGAGTGAGCTTACCATCGATAATCTCTACTTGAGGCTGAAGACGCATGAGATTGGTTTTATCTCTCATCTCCCCAAGACAAAGTCAATGTAACTTATAGTCGACCCCACTTAGAGTAGTTTTTCTAGTCATTCGGACATTGGTTATATTGGATTTTCTTTGTCTGCCTTTCATGCCTTGAGTGATGAGTAGTTGGAGAGACTCTTAGAGGATGACTTAGCACTCATATCTACAATATTCACAAAAGTTTATCATAATGTGAGAAATATAATAGGAGTGGCCCCTCACCTGTTTGAATGTGGTGAGTAGAATCATATTTAGGACAATTGCTCCAAGCTCAAGGGTAAGGAGAAGAAGGATTTCCAGAGGCATCCTTCAGCTTGCGACACGAAGCTCAAGAAGACCAATTACGCAAGTTCATCAATCACATCCTTGCCACTCTCGAGACTATCAATATAAGTGATGTGGACCTGGGGACGAAGATCGATGAGGAGAACTCTAGAGGTAAGAAGAAGAACTAAGATTTCATCGGCATGTGCTTCATGGCTGATGAAGACATCACCAATGACACCATTGACGATGACACTCCCTAAAGTGTTCCCAATGAGATATGTCCTTCGACCAAGGATATGAAACATGCTCTTGTTCTAGCTAAAAGAGAACTTAGGAAAAAGGCTAAGAAATCAAGAATCATGATTTCATGATTGATAAGTTGAACTTAGAAATTGTTAGGCTAAAATCTATAATTCCTAATGATGAAAACTGTGATTCTTGCTTTGCCTTACATTCTGAGTTGGATAAGCTTATATTTACTTATTCTTCCATTGTGAGTCAATTCATAGGTGCTAAGGATGAACTAGTTACATTCAAATCTAGCAGTGATCATGTTGGCATAGGTATTGTTGCTTTAGGTGCAATTGGATCATCTTGATCCAACAACACTTTGTTTGAATTAAAATTTGAAAGTGTCACTAAAACCTTGTTTCAATTCACTACTAAATATTCTGTAGGACCATATGACGCTATTAGAGGGGGGTGAATGATCACCTCCACTTCTTCCACTGTGCTTGATTTCTTGGTGGTCAACAACAACCGCTCGAATGATTACTCGTCACACAGAAGCGCTAGTCGTTCAACGGGATGTGCTCATCGTTCAATCGCACGCTCAATCGCTTCACTACGACTGCCTCTAACGTGGTCGAACTCGCTCACATCTTGCAGAAATCGACAGCTCAAATGCTTCCGCTCGAACGAGTACCGGCCGAAAACAACAGCATGCTTGTAATGTACTCAAACGAGGTTTGTTAGCCAGCTGCCCACAACGCAAGAAGAACGAAACTCAGAAAAACATGCAACCAATCAACTTCCTATGGAATAGATCTGATATATTATTTTTACAACAAGTTTTTGGCTACAAAGTGCCCTCACGGCACCCCTAAAAGCTTCCTCAATTACAGCCCTAAAGACTAGTTACGTTAGCCTAAGCCTCTCCCTGTTTTATAGGTCAACATCCCTAATCGTGTTCGATTTAAATACGAACACAACATCTAATCTCTTCCTCAAATCAAGGGATCTGAAACCCTTTCCTAACATAGGTTTTATTCAAACTTTACCCTTCCAGCATATGGACTTTATCCATAACAGTTCAAACTCAACACGCGACGAAGCCTCTAGGATATCCCCTCCTGTAGCTCCATCTCACTTCTCATCCTCAATCTCCACGTGCTCCAGCATTAGTCCAACCACCTCACATGACATCCTCAACCATCTGGACCTTAGATCTCCCTATCATAGTCCCGGTCCTGCACGTCACCGACCGTGATCGTCTCCACACTCTCCTGCATATGCAAAGACCAAAGAAATGTTTTTCTTGGCACAAGCTCTTCCCAGGTTGACCTTCATCACCACAACAACTCATAACACCCATGTCCATCTAGAGCAAGAGCAAAACTATCCACAATCATCAACCTGGTCGAACACGACCAATCACCTCAACGCTACCTAGAAAACAGTCTTAGATCACCGATTATGATTGCCAAGAACCATCGCTATCTGAAACTCATTCTTCTGACCACTCAGCACAACCACCGAGCACAACACGTACTCGAAACCGACAACCAATCGCAAACCTTACGACTATCGCTCACCAACCATCGAGTACTTAGTCACTCCGACTACCGAGTACCGATACCATTCCATCAAGCATCAGCCAAACACCCCGCTGGCTTAACACGAGTACTCAAAGTACTCGAAGATCATAAAGAGTGAGGCACACTTTTTGACAACAAAGTTTACGAGTACTGACCATGATCATAAAGCCTTCGACTACCGAAGACAATGATAGCAAACTGCTTGGTCTACGACTATCGACAAGACTGCAAAAGATACGACTATAAGAGCAGTCAGCAAAACCTATGACCACCGACTGCAAAGTCACCAACTATCAATCAATAAATCCTACAATTATCGAGTACGACCAGTAAAGTCCACGACTATCAAAATCACTGAAGTTACGACCATGTAAAAGTACTTTAGCTATGATTACCTTCAGTGGTTGAGCTATCGTGGCCGTAGTCAAGTTGCTGTGGTCGTAGTCATGTTGCCGTGGTTGTAGACGTGCATGGTCGAAGTCAAATTGCCATGGTCGTAAAGCCATACGTGGTCATAAAGCCATACGTGATCGTAATTGTTAGCCGTGGTCGTAAAGTCATGTGTGGTCGTAAACGACACCGTGGTCATAAACACCTTGTGGACGAAGTTTGCCATGGTCGAAACTAGACGGTGTTGAAGCTGGCCATGGTCGAAAAGCATTGAAGTCGACCATAGTCGAAATGCATTGAAGCCGCCCATAGTCGAAGTCAAAAAGCATTGAAGCTGGCCATGGTCGAAAAGCATTGAAGCCCATTGAAGCCGGTCGAAACACTTGAAGAAGCAAAAACCACTCAGAAAGAACCAAAACCACTCGAACCCAAAATCTTTAACAATGAACACCTGATACTTTCACAAACGCAAATTCCAAAGTAATGCAAATGTCAATTATTCATCATCATTTTTAATCACGGCCATCCAAATGGTCTAACAATATCCCCTCGATGAATACATTGACAACACCTCGAAAAATACTCAAATGAAAGACTTTGCGAGAAAGAATTTGTGATCCAAAATGACCGACCACACAACCAAAACAAGAACTGAGAGCAAATACCAGAGAACAACTTCCAGAGTAAATATCAAAATCTCCCCCTTTCTTCTACTTTTCTCCTCTTTTGGCAATGAAATCATCAAGGGCTTAAAAGTGAGAATAATTCTAAAAGGAGCTAAGCGAATAAATATCAGGATGCTTTGTAGACTATACAGGTCACTTTGCATTGATTAAAAATTTTGACCAAGCCAACTGTATGAGCAGAGCTACCTAGATAACATAAAATCATATATCATATAGCAAGATCAAAAATAATTTTTTATCACAATTAAGCAATTTAGACTAATGACAGGCATCTCATCAATAACTAAACCAATTAGAAAGAGCACAATGAAAAGTCACAATGAAAAGTCAAAGCCTAAAAATGAAGCAAACATTAAATCTACATGGGCTAGTAGTCGCATATAACAACCTATTGCTCCACACACGATTCCTAGGCATGTGGCATGCTTGTAGTATACTTCTTTTTTATGATACATACTTAAAGCAAACTTTTTAAATGGTAGCATACTTAAAGCATACTTCTTTCCATATGTGGTCATAACCGTCAGCCATGGTCGTAAAGTCATATGTGGTCGTAAACAACACCGTGGTCATAAACACCTTGTGGACGAAGTTTGTTGTGGTTGAAACTGGACGGTGTTGAAGTCGGCCGTGGTCGAAAAGCGTTGAAGCCGGCCATAGTCGAAAAGTGTTGAAGCCGGCCATAGTCGAAGTCGAAAAGCATTGAAGACGACCGTGGTCGAAAACCGTTGAAACCTGTTGAAGCCGGCCGAAACACTTGAAGAAGCAAAAACCACTTGGAAAGAACCAAAACCACTCGAACCCAAAATCTTTGACTATGAACACCCGATACTTTCACAAATGCAGATTCCAAAGCAATTCAAATGTCAATTATTCATCATCATTTTTAATCACGACCATCCACATGGTCTAACATATTCCTATTCTCGTCATGAGTTTAGGGAGCAAAAATTAAAAGAATTGACTAAATTGTTTCGTCATTCTGAAACTAAATCATGTGAAAATTGTCCTAAGCTCACTAATGAAATAGAAACTCTTAACAAGGCACTTGAAGATAAAAAAATCTTATCCATGATTTTATATAAGAATTACATTAATTATATTGCTTATGCATTCTACGCTGAGAATGAAAATGATTTTAATGAGAAGCTTCTAGAGTCAAGTTTTAGTAGCAGCTAAGTAGAATTAAGAATGTTTATTATGTATCTTGTGAGACTTTGAAGGTAGAGGCAGCCATCCATAAAGAAAGATATGCTAGGCCAACTAAGAACCTTGAGTGTATTACATGTGTCAACCTAGCCAAAAAATGACTACTTCTAAAAGACCTTTGAAACATTTTTCTAACAGAAAGAAAAACCTTAATATAATTCTCGATCAATCTAAGGTGAGTATGAAAAATATAGGTCTAGGATTCAACTTTTTAGACCATTCCAAAAACCACCTACCTAAGGTAGTGATAGTTATGGAGATGATACATAGGGTGGAACACAAGGCGAATTAGAGGCAACAAACTAAGGGGCAAAGGATCCTTGAGCCAATACTGAAGGATAAACACTTACACCAAAAGTTCCAACAACTGTGTTCTTAAGAATTGTAATCGACCTAGTAACTCCACTATGTAAGTGAACATTTGTTCCAATGACAGGAAATGCTCCAATTGAACCATTAGTAGTTGATGGTAAGGTAAAAGGCAAGGGAGGAATCTCACTGATCTGTTTACCTGCATTAAACTAGTGTGTGAAGGAATGTCCACTTCCAGGTGTGATGAGTCTTCCCATACCTTCTTCCTCCTCCACTGCAGCTAGATTGCTGACTACCTCATCTTGTCCCGATTTGTCCATCAAGGACTTGAGCATCTCCAGAACTTGCTCCATTTGGGTGGAGTTCCTCTAGACTTGTTTCTGCAATTGATTCATCTATGTCTACACGCTACTAGAATTAGCCTCCACATGCTACACATGCTATTGTAGCTTCACCATCTCCCTCTTAATTCCATCCACCTCCCCTGCCATAGTAGTCTCAACCTCCTCCTCCGCAGATCTACCCCCTTTCAGCATCTTCACCAGTGGATCAGGGATTTGACTGGAAGAATTCGAGTTCCGCCCAAACCTCCTCTGCTAATTGATAGAACTTAGCTTTCTCCACACATAACATGATCTCCTTGAGCTAGCTCAGAGATTTTAGCAAGGAAACTTGTTCCTCAACCCTCACTACTCTAGGACGGATCGAGATTTGTGCACGGCCGAGGACAGCCTTGCTCTGATACCAGAATGTTAGGACCCAGTTTGATTTGGGAAAAATGATCGGAAATTTGTGTATGATTTGGGGCTAATTTGGTGTATAAAAGTTGGGGAAAGTAAGAACAAGAACAACATGAAGCAAGGAGAAAATATTAAGGTTTTTCATTAATGCCCAGATCGAAACATTGTGGCGGCTTATATATGTCCGTAGGTTACAACTGACATCCGGTTTGACTGTGAATAGTCATGGAAACAAAAGAAGGTAAACAATAATTACTACTAGATGGATTCCCTGCCGTAGGATCTGGACAAATCGCTATGCCTCAGTCTTGGCCGTCGAATCTCCTTAACACCCGATGCTCCTTCAAACGACACGTTCGGACCACTCGTCTGCACCACACGATTTAACTAAACCAAGAGGTATGATTGAATCTCAACCATCCGATAGCTGAAATGTTCTCCCGACCAATATGTTTCTGCCCAGTTCTTTAGAAGTCTGACATCCCCGCCACCGCCTCCTGCACCGTGAGCTCCTTCGGATCCCCACCGCGAGCTCCTCCAGATCCCTGCAGCCATCTCCTCCGCGCTGCCACCCATCCAACCCACCGCTGCCACCCTCCCACCAGTTGCGCCCCGCCCAGTGACACGAAGGTATGCAGCCCCCCCTCCTCCATTCAAAACCTCGAACTGAACTTTGAACTATATTTCCTTTCAGTTGTTCTGTGGGCACCACCAAGATTAGCAGCAAGTTTGGTGCATTCTTTGGCTAGAAGCAACCGAAAACATCTGTTATGTTTGTTCTCTTTTTCTGCTCTTAAAGAAATCAATTGGGTTATATGGTACGATCTAAATTAAAGTTAGATAGAGATTGAAGTCGAAGTCGCCATTAGAAACTAGCCAGAGTGTGCTGGCTCTGAGTTGATTTCTGAATTGTTGAGAGGAATATTTGATGAACTCATCGGTAGAGATAGTTGGGAGCAACATGTTGAAGTACAAGTGTTTGCAAACCTGTTCCTGGAATGGTTTGCAAACACAATTTTCTAGTCGGTTATGGTGGAACCAGCGAAATTCTGGGCATTCTTCTTTGACCACTTTAAGAAAGATCGATCTTTTTCACGAACAAGACAGATCGATCTTAAGAAGACAACTGATTATTCCATACATTGAATTGATAAGTGCGTAGTGACAGTAACTAGGTAAGTACTGAGTTTCTGGCCCGTTTTCATGTAAAATCTGATTATTTATCCTTGTATAATGTGACTCTTCATTCTATTGTCTCGATTTGTCTATAGTTGTGAATTGGACTTAGAACGTGAAGATTTGAAAATTATACACTAACCAGACTGTACATTCTAGAATCAGAGAAATTTGCTGAGGCTTAGTTCAATTACTTGAGCAATAACCACTACCTTTTCAAGTGTTTAGATGTAATGTCTTCTGTTGTTGACAGGATTGACCCAAGAACCTTTCAAGACACGGTTGGCCTTGATGATGTTCCTATATGAACTGTTCGATTAGGTAATATTGCTAGTTTAGCTGAATTATATTTAGAGCTAATGTTCAGAGCTGCACTTGGTAATATATTATCTCCTAGACAACCTGTTGGAATCTCGTATATATTTGCACCGGAGGTACTTAAACATTCCTGTGTTAGTTCAGAGTTTCAGACGCAAGGTGGCTTTGTCTTGACTTCAGTTTTGCGTTTGTTCCTATATTTGAATTGTTCCCTAGCCTGCCTTTCTTTTTTAGTGCTTAATTTGGCAGTGCTGCTACGTGGTAAATTTTGTTTAGAAAAGTGTTGAACATCATAGTTTGTCTTATTAAATGAGTAAAAATTGAAACAATCCACATAGTAGATTGTGGAAACAAATTCTTTTGTGGGAGGTACTCGGATAATATTCCAGATGAAAGACAGACCATGGACCAGCATGTTTGTCCTCTACATTTTTCCTACTTTTTCATGGGCACTTTATCCAACCTAACAGTTTTTTTGAAGAAAAGGGAACAACTTTAAAATTTTTATAAAGGGCAGTTCAACATGTATTGTTGCAATATTTTCTAATTCCTTCTCTGTCAACACGTCGTCAAGGGAATGCGCTTGGTCCTTGATTCAGACGTGTCCACCAACACAACCCGCTGGAAGCTGTTCACCTAGCTGTTGTACGCACAAGTCAAAGCCGATGTGCGAACGGGCCTCTAGCTCAATGGCTAGAGTGCTCTAGTAGCACCCCCAGGTCCTGGGTTCGACTCCCAGTGGGAGCGAATTTAAGCTGGGGAAAAAAATCCCCTCGCCTGCTACCACACCAAAGCACACGTCTAAGGACCCGCCCAGGTCATTGGTCGTTCTCACACGGGCGATGGTGCCGCTGTGTAAGGGTGGAGCAGGGGTTCGGGGGTTTTCTCGATCTGCGTGAGAGGATCTTCTTCTTAAGTAAAATGCCCGAGGGTCGTCTTACCCTCCGCAGGTCGAGTTTTTTTTAAAGTCGATGTGACGCTTTCTCCCACGAACACTGAAGGAGCAGCACCTCTGCCCGTTTGCTCTTGACGCTTTGTGCCTTCTGGACGTGACGAAGAGGCAGGAACTCCCGCTGCCTCCTTGACGTAATCCTCCGTCTGTGTCTTCGCGTGACGCGCCGACGTGATGAAGCGCCCGCCTTTTCTCTTTTATTACTCTCGCGTAAACACACCGATCATCACATACTTCTCTACTCTTTATTTCTCTCTCTTCTAACTTTTGCAGCTTGCTTTTCTCGTTACAAGCTTGCATGGCTTTTTAAAGCCTGTACACAATCTGACTCCATGTTTCATACGGGCATGAATACGGCAATACAAACTCTACTCGGAAACCAATTTATATACGACTCATATACGTATACAGCAAGCCGATGAACTCGAATACGACTCGCAAACGGACTAGACTTCTACGTATATGGCAAGCATACGTACACGTATACAACTCAAAATACATCTAAAAACAAGATTAAACTGTAACATGTATGGTTTGCTGAGTTTCCAAAGTCTGCTATTTGGTTCTTCAGTTACCAAATATATTCTGTCTGTTGACAGGATGCAATGCATGACGACGACGACAACGGACCAGCTTTGTCCTTGCACTGTGCTCTAGGCGACTCGGGTGTTGTTGCTTCCTGCGTAACCTACATGGCTACATCTAGTTGCTCTAGTTACTAAGAGCAGCAGGGACTGTCTAAACGTCTGCAGCATTGCACTATTTTCTCTGTTAGCTTCTGCATTACAAAGAGAAATAAGATTTAATCCAAGGAGTGTCCATGCTGGATAGAAGAGAATGCCCCTTTCCTTGAAGAAAACAGGAAGCTTTGCAGTAGTTAGGCTTACTTCGAATTTTTTCTTATACCAATAATTTAGATGTTGGTTAATCAGTGTTGTGCTGCTTAAAACAACTTTGAGCTCGTCTCTGACACCGGCCGGCATGGCAACATTAAAGCCGCAAGATGAAAGCCATGCTGTGGCGGATGAGCGCTGGGGGTTCTCTGGTGGCTAGGAGCATTGCATCAGAGCAGCAGGCGAACAACAATCAGCATGAAGAGGTCCGGCCCGTAGAACCAAACGCTGCCTCCCACCCAAGCGAGTCAGGACCGAGGACCGACCCTTTACCCTTCTTTTTACACATGGCCATGGGGTCAGGGAATGGGTCGGACCGGACCGCCCCATTTGCACTCCTAGAAAACACGGTGACACCGACGTGGGTGCAGCCGCCGGCGAGCTATCAGTTATCGACGAATCAAGTGCAAGGATGGAGTTGTCGTGCTACAGGAGCATCCTATTGACCAAACGGCACGAAGAGGCACATCGATCGACGTAGCTCGTGGTGGCCATTTGCGTTTGGTCGGGCAGGAGCTAACGGGACGGTCTGTACGTCCAAATGACCAAATCTCAAGTACTGTGCGCTGAGCTTCGCAGAGAGGAGGGTAACCGAGGAGAGTTGTTGGTTTTGACGAAATGAAAAGCAAGTCCGCATGTGGACTGTGGAGGCTGATCATGATATATCTTGAGTAATCTCGAGTTCTCTTGACCGAGCCGTACACGCGCATGCAGAGGTTGACCTAGCTTGATCAGTCTTACCATATGATTGGATTTGCCAATGAAGGAACGCATGGATTTCTTCATCCAACCAGGTTGTTCGGGTTAAAAGAGAATTTGAGTCGGACAGCACCGCGCGACCTGACAAGTTGAATCAATATGCCACCTGCAAGAAATATGGGGACTTGGCAGGTAGTAGTGTTCCTCGTATGGCTAGGGGGTGTTTGTATTAGTCTTTGATGATGGTTTTTAATTATAACATATGATTTGGTATTGAAAATAAATAGTAATGGTTGTAAGGAGTGGTTTTTAAAATGAGAGAGCGAGAGGTATAAAAAGTAAAGGAGATACGTACGCGTGACAAGAGCGAAATTAGTAGGATATGATACACCTGTGACCCTTGCCTTATCCTCGGAGCGAGAGTAGTGAAGAAACTACTTCGATAAACCGGGTGTTTATGTTAGCTTTTAACTTTTTTAAGTAAACACCAAAAACAAAAATCAATGCGAACAAGATCTAGTACGTAGGATTGCCAATATGGCTTACCCAACTAGCTAGATTTGCCTATCTAATTGTAACGAACTCTTAAGTGTCACAATAAACATAACTACGTAGTGTATTGAAACTATCGTAAAAGGAGTTTTCGGTACATATAGCACATTTGAGATCGTATTTATAAGAATATCAATATACATATAAAAATAGCAAAAACATCTATTTTGTCGCCCGATCACAGGACGGCAACGCCGTGGAGCTGACACCTGGCCGAATGAGTCTCATGGCCATGTAACAGGGGCCTACCACCTGGCCACCATGTGGCTAAGGCAGTGCCATACGGTCACGGGGTAGCAAGTAACTAGCAGTTGCAATTAATTAGTTAAATTGTGTGATTAGAAAATTATTTACACGTATTGCTCGTAGAATTTTTTAGATATAGCAAATGAGCACAAAAACTTACGAATTTTTTTTGGAGCTTCCCGACGTAGCATAGTTCATTGTGTAATTTGCTCGTATTTTTTCCATTCCAAATTTTACTCAAAAATTCATTTACGTAAACTATTTTTAGGAATATTTAATATAGGGAATGAGCTCAAAAAATTATAATTTTTTTATGGATCCTTACACAATGGACTTGATGGTGCAATTTTTAATTCAATTACACAAGGAGTACATATAGCAGTACAAAAAACGCATGGCATAGGATATAGCAGTACAAAAAGCGCATCGCACGGGATACGATATGGCTTACTCATCTGAGTTAGTACTATCTCCTCGCCGCGTCTACCTCCACATGCGTGGCCTTGTATTTTGTTGAGCATGTCCCGTGGGGTACGACAGCTGGTCCAGAGCGTGCGTGTTAGATTGGAGGAGGTATGGAGACCGTTCCGTATGTTGAGTGGTCGACGATGGTTCAATAGGCTAAAGTAGAGCAAACAGTGTCTGGTGGTAAGCGTCGATATGCTCCTACTGAGACATGCCAAATTGGGGGTCGCCAGTGATGAAGTCTTGAACAATGGACTATAGAATCCCTGTTGTGCGAAGGAGTCCTGACCTTCATCGTACAATGTGCCAGCGAAGCTGGAGGAGCTCTGCCCACCCAAATCTCCAAACCCTATGTGCGATATGAACGATGAGCTCTACCCTACGTATGCTGTAAACCTTGGCACTGTGTACTGCTCCCTGGAAGTAGCCGGGAGGCCTGTATTATCATCGGTGGACTGGACGTCATCCCCACGTTGAATTGAAAGCTGCAAGATGAAACAATGTTAGTCACAATAAATATTCTGGATATAGAATGTGAATCTTGTACATCCTGGATGTGCAGCGAAGATGATCGACAAGGAGTGGTAGTCTCTATAGGGTGTGCAGAGGGTAAAAGTGATGTATCTCGACGATAGACCTGCGGTGGGAGAATGCCATGATATTAGCGGAACGTAAGGCATAACAGGAAAATAAAATGTAGCTTTGTATGTAAGTTACCCTTCGTCCATCATACTTGAAAGTTTTCTATAGGTCCGGTGGTGTGCCTGGGCTGCTGATGGCGGTTTCAGATGCGCTTGCGATGCGCTGTGCCTGCTCCAACTGAAGTGATATATGAAATAGGTTCAATAACGACTAGTATGAATTTTATAAATGAAACAATCAAAGTTTGCAACTGTCTTGCGGTGTCATGGCACCGTGAAGCGCTTTGGCGATCAAATGAGCATTGTAGACTGTAGTCATGCTTACCTGCTCCAGGCGATCTGGTGGAGGAACAGTGAGGCTGCCATGCAACTAGGGTACGTACCACTTTAGGTACTTGCCATACGTCCGAACGTCATACGGACGCTGCTCCATTAGGACATCCAACAACACCCTGTTCATCCATGCCATCGTCCACTCCTTCTGCAGTGCCTGCCAGTCCGTAGCAGATGGCCAGGTTGGGGTAGCACCTTTGCCACGCTGGCAAGCATCACACAGTGCCCGATGTGTGACGCATATGATGGTTGATCCCCAGCTGTACTGAGGCATCACCCCAACCTCTGCATCAGCCAAAGACTTGGTGATGCAGATGAACTCATGGTTGAAAATATCGCCATGTGTGGATAAAAACCTTCCAACCAAAGAGCAGAAGAAGGTACGCGATGAGGTGCATCCTGACAACCTCGTCCAGTGTATCATGCGGGCACTGACTGAAATACTTTACCCAAGCGCGGGAGACGCCACGAGCACCCTTCGGGATAGCCAGGCCAAACTGATATGCCAACCTATCTCTCCAGTCCACCGGTGGAGGGGTTGGAACAAATGCGTCACCCCGAAGAGGTAGACCGGTCAAGAACGAGACATCTGGCAAACTGGTCGTCATCTCACCCCACCGAAAAGTGGAAGGTGTGCATCTCAGGGCTCCCCCTGTCCACAAGTGTCGAGAGCGTTTGCTGTCTAGTGTGAACTAGCATCCGGTGGAGACCAGCCTCGCAAAGAGTAATAAGCTCGTGGCCCGCGGGATTGGGACATAGTGATCGTCCAACTCCCAAGGATCCCTCCCTTCCTGCAGATTAAAGGGTGGAGGGCCATCCGTGTCACCCGCGATCTACGACTAGCACCGGTGGTTGTCATCGTAAAATTGTTTAAGAAGCTCCGGTAATGACATACCTTGCAACAAATGGGATAGACGAATTATTAGTGCGAAGATTGATAATGACAATAAAATACTACAAATTAAAATTTACGATGAAGTAAACAGTACACACATATATATGACGCTGAAATGGGGCACCATGGTGTCTGGGCACCAGGCCTCTCTGCCTTTGGATTGCATTTAGATGCGTGCAAGTACAATGATATATAATATATCAAGATGAAAAGTCTTAATCATGGATGGAAAGTCTCAATCATGGATGGAAAATCTTAATCATGGATGGAAGGTTTTAATCATGGAGTCTGGGTACCATGGTGTCCCTGTTATTTATACTATATATAATATACATACATACATACATACATACATACATACATACATACATACATACATACATACATACATACATACATACATACATACATACATACATACATACATACATACATACATACATACATACATACATACATACATATACATACATAAATATGTATTAACACATATATATATATACACACACATAAATATATATTAACATATATATGTATTTACATGTACATATACGTGTGTGTATATGTATATTATATGTATAATACCTATATTATAGCCGGGGGGATTCCCCGGCTCCCAACCGTGCCACGTCAGCTTTTTTTCGAAAAAGTCCCTGCACTTTTCGAATTTACGTAAAGGTCCTTCGTTCTCGCGAAAAAGTCCCTGTTAGGTTTTTTTCCGGAAAGAACCCTCCACTTCACCAAAATTGCGTGTCCTTTGATGGATAGCGCCCCGCGATTTTCTAAAATTACATATAGGTCTTTTTTTAGTTACGTATAGGTCCTTACAGGTCCTCGATTTTTTGCGGAAAAGACCTTTTATTTTTCTGAAATTACGCATGCGTCCTCGATTTTTTTAAGAAACTCCCCATGAATTATCGTCCGTTTTACTTCAGTCCACACGGTAGCTAGCGCGGCGTGTCGCCGCGCTTACGCAGCTAGTTATATATATGTATATATGCGTGTACATATATATACACATACATATATATATACACACACATATATATGTACATAAATATGTATATGTTTGTATTTACATACATATATGTATATATATGTACATACATATGTATGTATATATGTATTTACATATATACATATGTATATATACATACATATATACATATACATATATATAGACATATATATACATATATACATATAATGAATTGCGCGTGGGGAGACAGATGCGACGCAACCTCCCTTTCGATGGTCTATTCTCTCATTGCGTATGCATGAGCACTTATTTTCTAGAGCAGCCAAATGGCCTTCGGCCGATTGCATTTGTTCGCATGAGTACTACAGTAACTAAAAGAACATGCCGGGGGCACCCCTGCCGCACGGTGCCAAACATTGCCGCCCGGCCACCATGTGGCAAGTGATTAGAGGATGCATAATTGAGTGTAATTAGGGGTAATGCTCCTTGTCGTCCTGTGGCTGTGCGACACTGCTTTGGCCGCCCAGTGGCTGGGCGACAGTCCCCTGATGCACAACCACGGGGCTCCTTCAGCCAGGTGTCAGCTCCACAGTGTTGCCGCTCGGTAGCCAGGCGGTAAAATGGACATTTTTACTATTGTCGCGCTCATACTGAATTCTTGTAAATACACCCTCCAAATGCGCTATATGTGCAAAAAAACTATCATAAAAGTAGGTGTATTTTGAATCAGATTTGAACACAAAAATTGATATTGGAACCACGAACGATGAGCCTAGCTAGCAAGCTCCTAATCAAACACCAGGTCTAGAGACCATACGAATATCTAGAATATGTTTGTGATAAACAATTGATACTTTGATTAAATTGAATTTAAATTTTACAAAAAATTCAAAAAATTTAGATTTCGGATTGTGTTGCCATGGTTCAGGTAATCAAATTAGCTGATGGCTAGTGGTCTAATCGCCATGGGGCAAGCGATCATACTGACCATGGACTTTTGAGAAAATAGATGCCAAATACTTGTGTAGGCTTATTTGGGGATGAGTTTGTACTAGGTGTCACTGAAATTGAAAATTAAAGTTAAAACTAGATAGAGTTTAACTAAAATTTCAAAGAGGTTATTTTTTTGTGGTCTTAAACGGTCAGACAGTTCAATAGCAGGTGGCCTAACGGGTGCGGTCTAACCGTCACGGGGAGTGTAGTCAGATTGGTGGCTATGACCAGAGACCAGTAAAAATTATTTTTTGAGTTGGATGAGTGTGTGCATGGTATGGGTATCGTTGGTTGGTTGTGTGGTGTTGCATGATACATGGTTTTGACTAACATGAGTCAAGTGCATAAAACTTGTGCTCGAGATGGTTGCTTGGTCTTTGGATTTGCAGGTGACCTGGAGAACGTTAGCGGTTGTCACAGCCCAAGTTTTATTTAAAATATAAAATAAATAAAATTTTATTTAACTAAGTAAAACTAAAAATAAATATTAATTTGGTTTTTATGAGTTTCAAAAAGTTTTTCCTTATTTTCTCGTAATTTAAAAAGGTTCTTCTTACCCTCCTAAATTAAAAAGTATCTTCTGTATAAAAATAAAACCAACTTTAAGTTGTAAATAATTTTACTAAGTTCAAAATGGTCTCAAGAATTTATGTGAATTGTTCTAGAATTTTTGGATAAATTTTGTACTTTCTAAGCCTTATTTGATTATCCAGCCTTTTTGTTAAATCAAAAACAATTTGAAATCCTTAAACTAACCTCAAGCCGAAATCCTTCCCACGGCCCACACTAGTCTATCCTTCTTTCCTATGCCTCGGCCCTCTCTCCTCCCCCATACACGTCGCGCTTGGCTTGCTTCGAGCCCACACCTCGCCCTCTAGGTACTGTTTGGATTGGGGACTTGGTGGGATGGGATAGCTCCATCCCAGGTATGTGGGTGGGATAATCCCACTTTTTGTTTGGTTGCAAGGATGAGTTAGTCCGTGTTTTTTGTTTGGGTGGAGGGATAGAATGGGATCTAGTGATCCCACCTCTTGTTTGGATCAAGGAATGGAGTGGGATAGCTGCATATACTCACCTTACCATGAATTTGGTAGGATTACCTCCTTACCAACTCAATTTTCATATGCACAAGTATAAGACAGATCTAAATATGCTCATTTGCAATTTTCAGTAGTAATTGCAATATTAAACCTTACATATGGCTAAACCATAATTCATTGTCTAGTGGTACACACAACAGTACTCTTTAACCCATACATAATTAGACCACAATTCATTGTCTAGTGATACACACAAAAGTACTACTCAGCCCATACATGTTAACTAGTAGTAATTAGACCACAATTAATAGTTCCATGTGGTACAAGCAAAAGAGATAACCACTAATACAACTCAAGCTTATGGTGCAGGAAACTTCTCACTAACAAACTTTGCAAACCAGTTGATCTTATGGTTGAATGGCAAATTGTTGAAAGCTTTAGCAATGTGTGGGTTAGCCACCAAATAAGCATAGTAGAAGGAAACATGAGCCTCTTCAAAACCTGGAAGGTTATTCAAGTTATTAAACAAATCTTCTGGCACATCATTACTATTTGAAGTACCGGCCTTGATAATAGCATTGGCAAGCTTATCACAACCAGAGGTAAATGCAGCAATGAGTCCCCCATCTTCATCACTTGCACTTGTCCTAGCTTTCTTGGGCTTACTTGCAGATGATGATGCCCCATTATCATCTCCAACAGCATCATGACAATTGTTTGCACCATTTTCATTGCCATCTTGTGTTTCATTGTCACCATCTTCTGTCCCTAGAGCTGAACTTGAGTCCTTAGCAAAGTTTCCCATAGCCATGCTATTTCCATATATGGTAACCATCTCATCATAGTGTTCAAGAGGTTTGTTAAAAAACTCAGCATCAGCTTTATGATCCTACAATAGTACACAAGTGTAAAGGCAAAATGAACATATGCAATTTTCACAATAGAAGAGTAATTATCAAAATTGAACACTTGTGACATGAATACCTGAATATAGCTATTGTAGTGTTCAGCATCAAGAGTAATAATGAAATTTTCTTCATCCCAACCAACAGCACTCAATCTTCTAAGTCTAAGTATTTTTTGAATACCTTTTTTGCCAAGTTTTTGAATGATTTTTTATCTGCTCAGCAGTCAGCCTAGTATTGAATTTCTCATTCACAGCTCTAGCACATGCAGAAAGATGGACCTTCTTGAATCCAGATGATGTCCTAGTGCCACTAGCCACCAAATTGGCTAGGTGAGATAGCATGAATGAAGACATAGCTGATGTCCATGAGGCATGCCCACTTGTTGCACCAAGTCCCTCAATTTGTTTCCCCAAATCCATGGTGTACCTAGGAAAAAAATTATACAAATACAACTTATCCAAAAAAATTTAATTTCAGCAAGATATAAATCTTAACACATACATTTCAGCAAAGAACTTGTCCTTACAAATGAAATTTTAGCAAGCTAGTACTACATAGATTTGTCCATACAAATGAAATTCATATGTCCTTACAAATGAATTTTCAGCAACATTACAATACATAGAGTAGCCCATACAACTCAAATACATAATTGTTCATACAACTCAAATACATACTAGTTTACATGGTTGTTTTGTCGGTCTGCCCACATTGCATTAGCAATTTCTTGCCTCAAATTAACCATAAAAGCATGCTCACTTGCTTGCCCACTTGATGTTGTTGAATAGTTTTGAGTTGGGCAATCAGACTCCGGTACAATTAGTTCATCAATCCCATTTTGTATGACCCAATTATGAATAATGCAGCAAGCTACAACAATATCTACTTGAGTCCGAAAAGGAAAAAATGGAGTGGCATTATCAAGAATTTTAAACCTTCTCTTTAGTGACCCAAATGCACGCGCTACTGTGATACGAAGAGAGGAGTGCCTAAGGTTGAACAACTCCTTCTCATTTTCCACCGGATTATTTCCCCATTCGTTCAAGTGGTACCGGACAGCACGAAAAGGAGGCAAAAATCCTGGTTTCGCTCCATATCCAGCATCAACTAGATAGAATTTTCCTAACATATGATGCACAAAGGACAAGTATGTTACTTTTTGGCATATTAACAATTGGCATGCAGAAAATGGATAGCTAAATTAATCTATTACCTTGTGGAACACGAAGGCCATTTTCACGCTCTAATGCATCTCGTAAGACTAGAGCATCATGTGCTGTCCCCTCCCAACCAGCCAACACATAGGTAAACCTTAGGTCAAAATCTAAAGCCGCCATTACATTTTGAGTGAGATCTGACTTTCTACCACGAAAGGCATGCTCCATGTTCTTAGGAACGGAGGCTCTTACATGTGTACCGCCGATAGCACCGATACAATCCTATTTTATATTCAACAACATGGATGACAGATTAGGCAACATACATGTCACATAGAAACAAATCTGAAAATAATAGGAAGAACCTCACACCTTAAAGTAAGGATCCCATCGATGATTCCCTGCTATTTTGGTTGGGGTGTCCAATGAAGGTCGTCTAATTAGTTCATCTCGTAGCTCACCAACAGCACGTAGTACTATATTGAAATATCGGCTCACTGTTTCTCCTGATCTATCAAAATTAGTTCCAACTAACCTATTCCTAAGATTATGTCCAACCGTATTTAGAAACATAGCCACTTGTTGTTCCACACACACATGGATGGTATCTTGAAGCAATCCACGGTCCCTAAAAATGTTACAAAACCGGAAAAAACTAGCTCTAGTAAGTCTAAGCATGTTGATACATGTTGTATCATCCTTCAAATTTTTTTGTTGAGGTACTCAATTCTTATCCTATCCCTTTCATCTAGTGGTCCATAACTAATACGTTCTCTCCTTACACACCTTTTTCTTTTTCTACGCTCAATAATCATGGCCATCATTGACAACAAAATTTGCGCAGCGGCTGCAAAAATTAAAATCTTGGTCCTCTTTTCCATCTACAGATCAACAATAGAACAAAAATAAATAGAGTATTTACTGTCACACATCACAAAAATAAACAGTACAGTTAATCAACAAAAAATTCAATACATGCTAACTCACACATCACAAGTATTTACTGTCAACAAATCAACACATATATCAACTAAAATATCACACAAAAATACTGGAGTAGAGGTCACCAGAGCCAATACCTTGCAAGGGAGAAGTGCACAGCAGATCTGGCTTGGAGGAGAGGAGGCCGGCAGTGGAAAGGAGGCCGGCAGTGGAGAGGACAGCGGGGAGGACGCGCCGAGGCGGAGAGGAGGCCGGCAGTGGAGAGGACGGCGGGGAGGACGCGCCGGGGCGGAGAGGAGGCCGGAGAGGACGACCCGAGCACGGCGACGAGGACGACCGGAGCACGGCGACGAGGACGGCGACCCGAGCAGACCCGGAGCGGAGACCCGAGCAGACCCGGAGCGGCGACCCGAGCAGACACGAGCATGGCGACCGGAGCACCGACGGCGTGAGGAGCGGCAGGGGAGGCGCGCGCGCACCCGGCCGGGCCGGCGCCCGCGCGTGGAGGGAGAAGGGCAGAGCGGCGCGGGGAGATGGGGAGAAGGGCAGAGCGGCGCGGGGAGATGGGGGAGAAGGGCAGAGCGGCACGGGGAGATGGGGGAGAATGGCAGGCGGCGGGAATGGGGATTAGGGTTGAGGGAGTAATCTCACCCGCGCGCGCCCGTTCGCTCGATTTTTCAGCGGAGGAAAGTGGGATGGCGCGGTTCGCTCGATTTCAGCGGACCATCTCAACCCACATTTCAGCGGAATATTCTCTTTTGGGTCCAACCCACCCCACCAAATCCTAGAACGAAACACTACAAAAAATGGGTTGGCCCCCTCCCATCCCGGGATATACCCCAAACCAAACAGACCCCTAGCTACCAGGGGGCCCACATGTTGGGGTCAGCTTCAACCTCCAAACACTGCAATTGCCACACCTTGAAGCTTTGAATGCTTCAGTTTCTTCCCGATTTTGTGCGCATTTGGCACCATTGAAGACCCCATTCATCCCCGCATTCGCCCGGTCCATTTTCCTTGCCTAAACCTCACAATTGCACCACATTTACACCGGTCACCACATCACTCATCACCGCCATGCGCCCCCTCCATGACCCTATTCAAACCCTCCCTGAGTACCACACCCGAGCCCCCTCCTCTAATTCTTTCTCCAAGCGCCCGAAGCTCTCTAGCACCATTCTCCTCCTCTTTCAGTTCCAACAAACTCTCCGATGAGCAATTCGTGGTAGAGCAAGAAGCACTGAGCCTCGCCATTACCACCATGAGAATCATTGTGCTTCCACCAACCAACCTTGCCTCTCTACCATCGAGGAAAGCCATAGGAATGCCATCTTTACCGAAGCCAATCCACTGTCGCTACCTCTTTCTCGCTGTCGGCCACCTCCGATCACTCCTGAGCCCCACGACCAAGTAAAACGGAACCCACGTGGCTTCCCCTTGCTTTTATGCACCTCGCTGACCCCAGCCGTCCACCATAGCACTCATGACCATCAGTCCCCATGCGCTATCACCGTCAGCACCACATCGCTAGCCATATCGGTCATCACATGGACGCCATGCCCACAAAACCCACCCAGTCAGCTGCATGCGTGTCTTGCCAATTCAGTGCTTGCACTTGGTCCACCATGGACCCACCTACTATTCTGTGAACCCAGTCCATGAGAACCAGGCCCACATGTCAAAATCCTTGTTGACATCATCGTTGGCAATAATCCAGTTTCCTTTAGAAAGAAAATTCCAAAAATTTTAAAAATAGGAGAACAATGTTTTCCTTCTCTTTTTCCTAGATTTAAATCTTCTGAAAACCCATTCTCCTTCGTTCTAGCTTCATTTGACTCTATTATTTTTTCTAAATTATATAAAATCCTAATATTTTTGTTTCTATAAGCCTGTTGCTTTTTTGGAGTTTATTTTAATTACATTTGAATTTGTTTTGTATTTGCTATTTACACGTGTAGGCTTCGACATTCTAGAAGAGTGTGACTTTATCGATGATCCTCACCACCAATACATAGAGTAAGACAAGTTATACCATTGATCATATTGAACCCAATATTCTAATTATGTATATTCTATTTTCAATTATTGTGCATACTTATTTTTATTCAAGTATAGTTTAAATTCCTAATTCCATGTTTATGGCCAAAATTGAGATTGATCACACAATCCCTTGTCACCATTGATAAAACTCTAGTTAGTATGCTAGTATTGATCACTAGAAATCTTGTAGAAAAGCTTAGACATGCATAGAGATGAATATAGACTTAGGTAGCTTTTCACATGAAATGTTGATAATTAAAATGTATACTTGGCATTGGAGTGTTAAGGAGGTTTATCAAATATTTTGCAAAATAAAATAAAAGCATGGTTTAGACTTAGACAAATGGTTAGGTGGTGGGTGCTTGGTGGCACAATGTGGGTATATGGAAAGTCTGCCTAAGTCAAGTAAGGACCGGTTGGTGAGCTACGACAACAAAGCCACATCGTACTACCACAAATCTAGTATGGATCTGGCTAACTAATTTATGGTTCCCAGCCTTAGTTTCGCTACAGGTTGAATGTGGGTGTGGCGGGGCCACTGTTAACTCACATGGCGCAAGACGGCCCCCAACTTTGTGGATTCTATGTTGTGGTGAAACCTTAGCAGGGCACAGTGTCGGACCCCAGAGTAACAACTCCTGGATCCTCTGTGTAAATCTTACTAGTCCAGGATCAGTTAGTGCACATAGTGGACAATAAAGATAAATATCAATCGTAATTATATTTATTTTATTAGCTAAGTATGAGCCTAACGGCAAAAATTTACATCAATAGCCTATAGGACAAAATTAAATAATAGCAGCGAAAGATAAACACCGAAACGGAAGAAGCCCAACAAGCTTGTCCACAAGCAAACGATAGTAAGACACGAACTATTCATCCTCGTCCTCACCGTAGTCGAAGTAGTCCTCCTCTGAGATGAGATAGCAAGGGTGAGTACAAAGTTGTACTCCACAAGTTACACGCAAAATGCAATAATAATGCAAGGCTGACAAGTGAACATATATAGGGATAATTGAGTGTAAAGCAGAATTTAAAGAAATACGGAAAATAGATTGGAAATTGCTAAATTTAGTACAATAAGTAAAGACAGTAATTTAAGAAAAATAATATTATTGGTGCAGGCACCGACCTGACACAAACCTAACTACGGGCATCCCACCCGGACCATCTTTTCCAAAAGATCTCATATAGATTCTATCCATCCATAATGCTTTGATAAACCATTTTGAAAAACAATGTCTTATCTGTGAAAAACTTTACTCAGCTTGCCCATGACCATGGACATGGCTATCTAGGATAGTTTATACACTCTGCAGAGGTGGTACAACTTTGCCCACAAGATATGATCAACTCATATTGCCACACGATTAGCACACTTCCTTTGGTGTGCGGCAGAGAGATCATAACAAGGCATTTACAATGCAAACCATGTCTCCATTAAGGTTTTGCCCCCAATAAGAAATCCTTTAGATTGGGATCCTTTCTTGTGCCGTGTGAGACTTCTCGTGGCCTATGCCATGCCCACATTCAACCTATAGTGAGATTCAGATTGGGACCTGTAAATTAGTCAGCCAAGACTATCCCATAACATTCTTGTAATAGTACGATAGAGCTTTATAGCAGTAGCTCACAGACTGATCCTTAACTGACTTAGTCACTTCTCACATACCCCTTGTACCTGACATCAACATTGTGTCACCGAACAACAACGTGTGCAAGCAAGCACCACCACCTAATCATTTGCCTAATTCTAAATTAGTTTTATATTTTATTTTAAATATTCCATAGATTTTCTTCACTCTCCAAAGTCAAGAATACAATTTAAAAACTTATTATTTTATGTGAAAAAGGTATCCCAAACCTAAAGTTATATCTATGCATGTCTAAGCATTTGCTATAAAATTCTCTTGCCATACTAGTGTACTAACTAGAGTTTTATCCTAGGATGACAAGGTATCTAGGAATCAATATTAGAGGAGGTAGTAACAAGTAGGCAATAACTAAGTTTAAAACTGAATTAAAATACGTTGAATAAAAATATGTATACAAAATAATTTAAAATAACATAATTTTATTTTACAATTTGGGGTCAACATGATCAAGATGTGTAACTTGTCTTACTTCATGGATTGGTGCGAGTCGTCGAAGTATAATTCGTCTAAATTGTAGAAGTCTACACATGAAAATAACCAACCAAACTCAAATAAAATCCAAATAAATTCAAATAAACTTCAATATTTAAGACATGGAAGATTTAGATAGTTTATGATTTTGGATGAATTTATAAATTTGAATGGGTGCAATCAGAGCTAGGATGTGGGAGAGCAGGCTTTTGGAAGTTTAAATTCTAAAGAAAAAGAAAAACTAGGATTTTTGGAATTATTTTTCTAATTGGAAAAGAAGGTTATGACATCAACAAGAGATTTTCTTTTACAACAGTGGTCGTGAGCTGCCGTGGTCATGAGCGGCAGTGGTCATGAGCTACTGTGGTCGTGACCTACTGTGGTCGTGAGCGGCAGTGGTCGTGAGCTGCCGTGGTCGTGAGGAGAGTACGGTAGCTCTAGTCGTAGGTTCAGAGTATTGTAGCAGTTGTAGCAAGAGTCAATAAATTGATTGAGGGCTGAGGAATGCCTACGTTTGGGGCATGGCGGCGAGGAGAAGGCAGCAGTGGCGCACGAGTTCGGTGGCGGGGTAACTTCGATGACGCCCAAGCTCGGTAAAGTGGTGGTTGGGGCTTGCCTTGGTGCAGTGAAGCCAGAGGTGGGGTCGTCCAGGCGGGGAGACGATGAGGATGACTGGGATTTCTCGCTGGCTGGCGGTGGACAACAAGGGGTGAAAGATGGAGAGGGGACGATGGGGAAACTAATTCACCTTAGCATGAAACCTAAGGAAGTTGGAGGCGGCCGACGACGTGGAATGCGGTGGTCGGCATTCGACTGCCGGTGGAGGAGCGACCCTAGTGGTGCCTGAGCCTGGAGAAGAGGTGGCCGAGCATCGCACGGGCATGAAGAAGCTGGAGGCGAAGACGGTTAGGCTCAGACGGGGATCGAAGCTACCAAAGCTCGACGGAGGATCCAAGATGACGTCGGGGCTCCTCGGGACATGGGAGAAGAAGAGGAAGCGATGGGGAGGGTGGTGTGGTGATGGGAATACTAAGGAGGGGGATTTATAAGGTCTCATAGGGGACACAGCTCCGTAATTTATCACCGGAGATCACGAACGGTGGTGGTGATTGTGAAGGGGATAAGGACGGTGCGGCGAGAGAGAGAGAGAGAGAGGGGATTCAGGCGTGGAGATGGGGGAGTTCAGCGCAGGCATGCGAAGGAAGGAAAGGGGAGTGAGGGCGACTATTGTGGAGGAGAAAAAAGGGGTGGTAGGGGCAACGGGTATGGTGGCACCGCGTGGGGAGAGGGAGGAGGGATGAGGAAGAAGAAGTGTTGACATGTAGGCTCTAGGAACAACGAGTGGGAGGGGAAAGGAGAGATGGAGGTGGGCGGGTGAGGGAATGATGCCATGTGGCACGGGGGTAAATCGGGCCATCCAGAAGAAGAGAGAGGGTGTGGGGCGCGGGGCGGGGATGTGGCCGCATGGCAGGGGAATAATATAGGCCGTCCACGCGTTGGCCCGGAAGAGAAGAGGGAAGTTTTAAAATTGATTTTTCTTTTTGAATAAGGTAGCAGATTCAAATAGTTTTAGAAAATAGCAAATAAAGTCACAAATTCTAGAACAATTAACAAAAATTCTTGGAGTTGTTCTAGACTTAGGAAAATTATTTACAACATAATTTAGTCTTTAATTTTTATGCAGAAAATACTTTTTATTCAATATTGATTTTTAATCTCCAGAAATTCATAGAAAATATAGATAAAAGCAAAATAAGATCAAATAATTAATTTAAATTAGGATATTTATAGAAATTCAAAATATCCTTTATTTAATAATATTTTTATAATTTTACTTAAATTACTTTCCTAAAGAAAGGCCTTTTTAAAGGCACAAAAAGATGCAAATACAATTCAAAATTCAAGCCACCAAATAACACTGGTTTATATTTTAAATTAATTAATTTAATAATTTTTTGCACTAATAATTTGAAATAAACAATTGGGCTGTTACATGCAACCAGGTTGAAAATTGCACATTTTAAATGCTTTGTAGTAATCACTTAGTTAAACACCTAAGGAAACATGTCATGGCCAACAATACAAGTTAATTATCCCTTATGGGTAAAGTTGTACATCCTTTGTAGAGTATATAAACTATCCTAGATGGATGTACCCATGGTCATGGTCAAGCCGAGTAAAGTTTTTCACGAATTAAACTTTGTTTTCAGAAACTAGGTTAAATGAAAAATGAGAAGATCGTTTAGAAAAGATGGTCCTGGTTAGAAACCCGTTGATAAGTTAGTATTAGTTTGGACCTACACTAATTGTATTATTTTGTTTACAAATTCAGTTTTTACTTATTGTATTAAATTCAGCTGTTTTCCTCTACTTATTGTTTTTAAATGTCAAATTTGCTTTATGCTCAAATAACCCTATTAAGCCTTCCTTTGAAATTATCCATGCATGCATTATCTCTGTTATTAGTGTAACTTGCGGAATACAATAGTACTCACCCTTGGTTAAATATTGTTGCTCGGAGGACTACTTCAACTTCGATGAGGACTAAGATGAGTAGGCTGTGTTCCATAGTCATTTGCCTGTGGGCAAACTATATGGTCTTCTTAACGTCATTTTTATCTTCCACTGTTATTTAATTTTGGCCTATGGCACTACCACAGAAAGGGTTATCACAGACGATTTCTAACCCATCTGAATTTATGTGTCTGTGATAATAGGTGGTTATCACAGACGGCTCTCAAACTGTCTGTGATAAGTTACAACACACACGATATTTCAAAAAAATCGTCTGTGATATATCAGATATCACAGACAGTTCTTAAACATAGTCATCTGTGATAATCTATTATCACAAACAGTTCTAGTTAAGAACTGTCTGTGATTGTGTCATTCTCATAAATAGGTATCCTTCAGTCCATCAATATTCTCTAATTACGCTACAAAACAGCACAATCAGAAAATGGAGATGAACCAAAGCAAGCCTATTTATGAGAACTAGATTATCATGCAATAAACTTTGGCACCATGTCTTCATCCTGCAATAACACATGAATTTCAACAAGGGCCAAAAACTCAGCCATCCATCAATCATCATAAGAACTAAGGCATCAATAATTAATTTTCACACACACGAGCATCAAGATTTACATGGCCAAAACCCTAGCCATGCAACAATTTTGGATGGGGAATATATCACCGGCGATAAAGGAGATGTGACGGTAGCGTCACCATTGTGTCATGACTGTGACACTACACAAGACACTGTTACGATACTTACAACATGAGTGTCTTGTGCAGTGAACTGTGGCGTCACAACTGAAGGCGGAGGGGAGAGGTGCTTCAGTTTGGGGGAGAAAGCAGGAATAAGGAGTGGATGAACTAGAAGCAGCAGGAAATATCATCATGAGTGTTGGTTCTTAAGAGTGAAATTGGGGGAAAGGGAGAAGGGGAGTAATAAGGGACGAGAGGTAGGAGACCGGTGCCTACTGTTAGATGCGGAGAGAATGGACGGATGAGATCAAAATCCTGACAGAGATGCCACATATCGGTAATGTGGCATTATCACAGATGATTTGGATTAAAAATCGTCTGTGATGTATGCTGACATCACAGACGGTTCTTAACAAGAACCTCTGTAATAATTATGTATCGCAGATGGTTCTAACCATCGCTAGTAACATAGACTGATATGCTTTTAAAACCATTTGTGATAATTGCAACACAGATGAGGTATCCAATATAGTCTTTTTTGTAGTAGTGTAAGCCATTGATGTAAACTTTAGCCATAAGGCCATATTTGATTACTTAATAAATATCATTATTGTTGATATTTATCTTTTTAATCCACTATGTACACTAGATGATCATGGACTAGTGTGATTTACACCAAGGATTCGGAGGTGTTACACCCGGTCTGACAGTGGTCGACGGCGATGGACTGGGTCTAGGCATAGGAGTAGAGGTGCAAGTGGCCATGTAAGGTCAGGTGAGGCTATGTGGCTCGAGAAGGAAGCACAGAGAAGGCAAGGATTGTAAAGAGACGAGTAGGTGCATGTGGTGCGCCAAGTGACGAGACCGGTGTATGTAGAGATGGTTCGGGAGAGACTGAATACATGAAGATGTGATGGCTGGTCATTGGAAACTACATGCTACATGTCAAAACATAAAATGATGCTTTAAGGTGAAGGTGAAGACGAAGTCAAGGGAATGTGCCTAGAAGCTTCGTCGGGGGTATTTTGGTAGTTGGCCAAATACCGGGTTGATGTCTTGATCAAAACCGTGCTATAGGGAGGTGTAAAGGAGAAGTGGTTTAGGTCAAAAAGAGCTGAAATTACTAAGTACATCAATCACTATGGTGTTAGCAGGTTGAGTCTTGTAAATGCTTTGAGAAGAGTGCCTGAGTGCGTAAAATCAATGTTAGTTGGGTTAACGGATTTCTCCGGTAGGCCAAATGGATTGGAGCTATTAGGTCTTGTTTTTTGTTATTAAAAAGGAGAGATGTTAGATCTAAGGATTCTAGGGTTTAGGTTTTTGTTCTACTACCTTGTCTCCTTTAATGGTTGTGAGAAAAAACTTGAGAGAGAAAAGAGTGGTGCTTTGGCTGCACCTTATAATCATCTATGACTATGTAAACTTTGTCATGTACTAAAAATATATCAAAATTTTATCTCAATCATATTTTTATTTGCATTCTTACTTAGTTTTGCTTGTTCTTTATTTAGATTTATGATTTCGTGTTTGTAGGAGTTCTAGTCTAAACTCTTGTTTAAATTATCTTGCTAGTACATGTGAGAATAGATTTGGAAGACTTCATACCTTAGATCCTAACGAGCAAGAAGTCATTTGAGTTTTATTATTTTTTGTATTCTTGTGACCTTTATTCAGTTATCTTCAATTGAATGGATCTAAGCCTAAGAACCTTGTAATTTTTTATTGATTTATATTCCTAATGCCTTGAATAAGTCTTATACAAAATTTGAAAGTGTTTGGATAAGAATTGAGTAAGTTTTTTATATTTAAATTTTGTCCCGGGAGGCTTTCAGGTTTGAAAACAGGGGACAGGTCAGACTAACCCTAGGCCCACTGTCAAATCGGCTTTGTGCCTGCGGTTAGACCGGCCCATACATGATAGTCGGATTGGCTTTGGATAGAAGGTTACGGATTTTGTTAAGGGAGTGTCTATACAACATTCGACTATTTTTTAGGACAAAAACAGTCAGATTTTGAGTCGTTAGATGGAGATCCAACGCCCTAGATCATTTTGTTTGGAGGGGGGTTTGTATGAGTGGATCCGTTGGATGGAGATCTAACGCCCCAGATCAATCTGACTGCTTTTGTCCTAAAAATAGTCGAATGTTGTATAGACATTCCTTTTTGTTAATTAAAGACTCTAGCGTTATTTTATAAAACTTAGTGCGATCTAAATTTGATGGTTCTTATAGTTATCTGGGTAAAAATTTTAAACACTATTAAAAAAAAAAGTTTCACCTCTTGTGATTGCCGGTACTATGTATGCCCTTTCGCAAATCATTTTTGATGTTTTGAAATTTGAAGGTACGAGTTGATGGATACCGGACACTGCTCATCTGCTGGTGGCAGCGACACGTACACTCGCATGCTAGCTGAATAGCTGGCTAGCTGCACGTAGACGTAGGTATGGTCTGGTCCTTGTTCCTCGCTCCAAACCCCACATATGCAACCGTCTACAAATGCCATCACTCCCCGGCTTGTGTTGGTGACAAGATCAAACGAAGCAGCTAGTAGCTAGTACGATCGATGCAAGCCTGACGTTGATCTCCTGCTAACTCTTAGAACATCTGGTGGTAGCAATCCTCTCGTCATTGTACGCGCACTCAAGTACGATACAGATACACCCAATCTGACAATGGCAGCACGTACTGAACGAACAATGGATGCAACCGTTGCCATCGTTGCTCCTGGTCAACGACAAGGCAATGTCGTCGACATGCGCCGAGTGGTAGCTTGTAGCCGGAAAGCTATTGCTTGCCCGGGTAGCTCGCTAGGGGTGTACTGAAGCTGATTAGACATGAAACTTTTTAGCGGATTTATACTATTAACGATAGTATTTACAAAATTAACAATATGTGTATCGTATTTACACAAATATTATTTTTGCTATTCAATGGGTGAACGGCAGCGCCGACAAGGCGACACGTGGAGGGGCCGTCGGAAGGCAGCGCCTACCGCCCCGCTGGCAGATGGCAGGTAGCCTGCCGCTCAGTGAGGAGACAGCAGGCAACCTACCGCCCGGTGAGGAAACGGCGGGTGATTAAGCCGATTAATCAGTCGGCTTAATCTACCTACCCTAATATTTTGTTGGTGTTTGTTTAAAATTTTAAATAGCCTCTCGACAAAACGTATTTGACAGTGTAATTTTTGGGTAATTTTATCTATTGTGAATGTTGCTCAAAAATTCATATAATTTTGATATTTGTATGATTTTTTACATATAGCAAATGAGCTTCAAAAATTAGAAATTTTATGTGAAATCCCCCGACAAAGATGTAGTTATTGTGTAATGGCCGTGAGCAGGTTGCTATCAATGGTGACTCATGTCCGGTGGAGACTAGCCTCACAAAGGGCAACAAGCCCGTGGCCCAAAGGGTCGGGACGTAGCGCTCGTTCAGCGCCCATGGAACCCCCCCCCCCCCCAGCAGCTTGAAGGGCGAAGGGCCAGCCGCGTCACTTCTCATTGTACAACTATTCGAGAAGTTCCGGTAAAGCCATACCTTCCAATACATAGGACAGACCAAATATTAGTACGAAGATTAATAATGACATTAAACTTACTTTATAATACAAGCTACATTAATTATAACTAACTAAATAACAGTAATTATGACTAGAACTATAGGAATAACGTTGAAAGCATGCCATAAAAAATTATCTGTCTTTCGGGAGAAGCAATTAGCACTGTTGCATCCTTAATGAGCTATGCACTGGCTTCTCTAAAAAATTAGCTATGCACTCCTAATTTTGAACGATGACCGCGAAATGAGCTTCTGCGATGAGCGACTGAGATAAGCAATGACGAACTGCGAGAGGTTCGTATTTATGGCCGAGCGAAAAGTGAACGCGGTGCGCTCACCCCGTAGATTGAGGACTCATTGTCACGAGCACCATTTCGGATGAGGAGAGATGGTATGGTAATACTGACAAATATGCAAACGAGGGAGCGGGTAAAGGGGGACGACACGGACATAACGGCATTAGTGGGGACGAGGAAGCACGCAATGGGACACGACACACACAGAGTGACAATTGTGAAAAGGACACAGCAGAAAACAAAATATAGCATGATCGGGCCAACACATGCGCGAAGCACAGAGGTTAGCCACTTGAAAAGATGGCTAAGGATCGTTAAATTCATGATTAAATTAACCCAAATAAATGTGGCAAATTTAGACATAAAATTCTCAAAAAAATTATGCAATAACTATGACAGTGTTAGAAGGCTTCACATAAAATTTCGTAACTTTTCGAGCTCGTCCCCCCCCCCCCCCCCCCCCCCCGGCGAGCCGCCTCGCCAGCGCTACCACCCACCCACCGGACGGTAAAAGTGATATTTCTACAAATACGGTACATATACTGCTACTTTAATAAATACCGTGATCAATAGTGTTTAATCCGCTAAAAATTCTAGTCATGGTCCACGTCGACGGCCGGACGCTGCGTACGTCTGAAGAGTAGGAGCAATGAGGCTGCTATGCCGGAAACAGTACGGCCTCCAGAGCCCGCTCTCCAAATCTGCAAACAGAAGTCACCGGTAGGTTCTCAAATGTTGTTTGCTCGCCGCCGTCAAAACGAGGGAATGCACGGGAGAAGGCCGAGCTTGCGATCCGTCGTCGCTATTGCGATGGACATAACGGGAAGATATTTCTCCCTCGGATATCAATGGCCCTCATCTATTGGGCTGCACTTGATAGTTTTTTACTATAACTAATAATTTTTATTTATACTTTTTAAAATAACAGTAAATGGTGGAGATATTGACGCGAACAATACACACAATTTTAAACTTGAAAAGACATTTAGGGAATCCGTTTCAATAAGCTGTCCATTTCGTTTAACTTTTGGAGAAACCAAAAGCCCAAGCCAAAAATTAAAAGCTCAAATGAACAAGGCCAGCTTTTTTTGTTTCGACCTATAGTTGTGTTTGGAACGCAGGAACTTTCTCTGCCCTGCTCCAACCGGTCACGGCTTCCGACTGTTGGTTTTTAGTTGAAATTAAACTGTAACAGTTGTTAGTTTTTTCTAATTCATTAAGTCATTCGATAAATAAATAAATAACATTATATCTTCACGAATAATACAAAAAAGTAAAATTAAGATACTGACAGCTTCTAGTTTTTAGAAACCAGAAGGCAGAAGCTAAAACCAATTGGACCGGGGGTAAACCGAACAAAATGAAACGTGATACTTCTCCATCAATAGCCGTTCTTCAACTAGATCAAGTCACTGATTTCGGTCTCAAAAAATAAAATAAAATAACTCAAGTCATTGATTGATTGAACTGAAGAGAATGGACTTAACACAGGGAATAGTAGTAAGTTTATTTAAGTACTGCACGCATGCATGGCTTCTAGAATACAGATAACGTATATCTCAGTGCTTGTTCGATGATATATCATGTTTGGGACTAAAGACAGTTCATTTATTCAGGTTTACAATGCATTTTTTCCTAACGAGGTACAACATATTTTTGAAAAAACATCATGATTTTAGTGTGGCACTGTTTGGAGGTAATTGTGGAGCAGTCTCACTAGAATGAGTATCATAATAGTGTTTGGCTTCGGCCTTCTACAAGGTAAACGTGTTATAAATTGGCGACATGTTTGTTTCTTGTGCGATTTCAATGATTATCTCTCTTTTACTCTCGTTTATCTTCACTCTCTTTTCAGTATTTATTAGCCTTACACAAGTTATATATTCTCTTTCTTGTTACCAAGACATTAACACAAGGATACTATGGCCATTTTCATTTACTATTCTCTTGACCTTATAACCTCCTTAATCTCCGTATTTGTCAAAATACGCCTTATAAAAAGAAATAAAGGGAATATTTACGATGAGTGGATACATGATGTTGCGTGGGCAACATTTTTTCTTACTAATCGCATTTCCATTTTTATACATAAAAGAACATAACCAGAGAAATTCAATACGGCAAGTATGCACGTCATAATTAACATTAGTATAAGGTGCTTTAACACTACTAGTAGTTCAAAAAAATATTTAGAATTTCGAACACCCATTTTGCTAAACCATGCGCCGTGAGTGGGTGCGTAACATCCTTTTTCAAAAGCGCGGAAGACGAAATATAGAATTGTTTGGCTGGTAGAAAAACCTGTGCCTTAATCCAAAAAATATGTATCATTGAACAGTTTTTTTTTTGTGAGGAGATCATTAACAGTGTTTCTCTATTCTGCTAACACGTTTTTTTTTGTGACAATCGATCTCTTAAGAAAATTGATGCCTTTAACCACCTAAATGCTAAGTAGATCTGCTGAGTTCTCTAGTAGTGTATATATGTTTTGTATGCTGATCCGACCTTCCTCTATTTTGCTTGAAGCACTGTACCCAAGGACCAGGTTGAAGGTAGCAAGGGAGTTGCATACTTGCATGGGCTACCACACCAATGACCGTTGGAGCTTCTGGGCCACCTCATATCCTTGGAACCTAAAAGATCCTCGTCATCTTCGTGAACGTCGTCTGCCTCCAATCCTGACTGAATTCCTGACCGTGCTTCTACTTCACTGAGGGAGAGGAAGCGAATCTGGACCGGTTTAGAAACGTCAAGGGCTGACCAAGATACTTGCCTGCAGTTTGCCGACGCCATGGCCCCCAAAACGCAAGGCGAAGTCAAACGATTTTGGACTTGCACGCTTGCACGAGAGGTGGAGATGGAGAAGTTTGTCCCAAATTCTAATCTCCGTTCCGAAAGCACACACGTTGTCAACCACATGGAAGCACCCGATTGGCCCGAAGCTCGTGCGTCGCTCGCAGGAATAATCTCCGCCATGCAGGCCTAGCTAGCTGTCCCTGACTCCCTTCCCCTTCGTCGAGCAAGGAACTCGCCGGCCTGACGTTTGGGTGCCCGCCAGCGCGCCACCTGTTGCCGGAAAATTTCAGCTGTTGACGACAAGGAAACCGGGTTTCAGATACCGGCGTGCGTACGGCTAGTATTTCTACCGTAATGGCATAAGAGCAACTCCAAGAGAAGAGCTAAATCATTTTCTAAAGATAAATTTGGCTATTATTGGAGAAAAAACGTCTCCAATAGACTCTGTAAATAACTCTCCAAATTTAGTAGCTCTCCATCCCTCCTCCTTCGCTCTCTATTTTTGGATAGCCTACCTCGCTCACCATCCAGCCTCTTGGCGCGGTCAGCGTTTCCTTCCCGCACGCTGCGCCTCATTCCCGCGCGTACGCGACCCACCGCGCGCCCTCTAGTTTAGATAGTCTGTTGGAGTAGTCTTGTTTTTTGGGTGAGATTCATTTTAGAGAATAGCTAATCACTAAATTTAGATAGTTCTTTTGGCTAATCTTTTGGAGTTGCTCTAAGCAGTTACGTTGCTATGCAACCGTGCTGGCGCAAGAGTGCAAGGTGACGTGCATGTACATGCTAACGTGGCGTTTTTAAGGAGGTGAGACGCATTTGCTACATGTGCATGCAGACTTCTTCAAAGCCTTGGATGCCGAATTTCTTGTGTCGATAGCGTTTCCTTCGGCTCACATGCATTTCACCTTGTGATAGAAATCGATGGTTAATATAGTTAGTTACATCTGGCGAAGGTGAAGTGGCATTCTTGCCAAGCTTTTCAACAAGCAGTTACGTTGCAATGCAACGATGCTGCCCCAAGAATGCAACTATGCAAGGTATGTGCATGTGCAAGCTCGTTCTAGGATGCTAACGTGGCGTTTTTCAGGAGGAGGTAAGATGTACAGTTGCTACACGCATGATCTCTTCAAAGTCTTGGATGCCAAACTTCTCGTACGTGCCAATAGCGTTTCCTTGTATTCCTATTAAACAAACGTTTTCTTGGTCTCACATGCATTTCCACCTTGGTCAATACTCCCTCCGTTTTAAAATATAAGACTGATAATTTTTGCTATCTTATGTGAAAATATAATGCGTGCATGTAATTTTAATGATTTCCTCTCTTTTTTGCCCTCATTAATCTTCATCTCTCTTCAATATTTATGAGAAAACACCTACACAATTATTCTCTCTCTTATTCCCGATACATTAACACCATAAACACCATGGTTATTTCCATCTAACATTCTCTCGGTTTCATGAGCTCCGTAATCTTCATGCCCAAACAAAATACGCCTCATAAAAAGAAACGGACGGAGTATATATAACATTTACATCTGGACGCGAAGTGGCATTAGTTCATGCCAAGCTTTTCAACAAAATTAATTTCGAACACGTTTGGAACAGGGAGTAGCTACCAATGTTTTCAGCCCCATAAACTCCAGGAAATAATGTATAATGGTAGTTGCTAATTCTCAGTGACATGAAATTTTCTTATCTCTCAATCTCTTAAAATTACATAGCACTAAGTCTAAAATTGCACTGGTAAATAATCTACAATTTTAGTACATCCACTACTATAGATAAGCTCATCATGGATGGTTTGGAAACATTACCATAGACGGTTTCCTAAACCGTCTGTGCTTATGGGTCAGTAATACCCTAAGGTCATTACAGATGGTTTTTGAACTGTCTGTGATAACCCTTATCATAAACGGTTCTTACTATGAACAATCTATGAGAGTCTATTATCACAGACAGTTCTAAACTCCTTTTTAACCACTATCTCCTCTACTAACAAGATACAGTAACAAGATATTGTGAGTGTCCTACTAGGTACAAAAAATCTTCTCTATAATCTTTAGAGAAACTATAACATCAACAACAAGCCTATCGCTGAATTATCATCGATTTTACGAAGTGAATGTGAGGAACATGACACTCAACATCATGCAGTAAGAGACAAGGTATTTTAGACAGGTGCAGGCCTTCTTTGAAGAGAATAATAACCCCACTTCCTATATTCGTGCATTGCTACAGATAACTGTAGGAAAAGGTATGGTGAGTCATAGGGGTGAATGACTCTTAAAATATTCCCACTGGTATTAGCAATACAATATAGAGGAAAACACAAACCCACAAGCTTCACCAAAGCCAAGAGCCAAAGATCACAAACCACCGAGACTTTCAGTCTCATTGGTTTGACCGCTAGTCAAAGGGCGATCGGACCGCTCAACTGGTCGAATCGGATCATAGAGGTGGTCTAATCGCTCCATGAACAGAGGAAAAAATAGCATCGCCCATGATTAAGAAAAAGGCTAACTATTAAACCACTGATCCAAGCAAGATGAAACTTGATAAAAAAACTCTCCCTAGGATGTCAAAAACCTATTTCAATCATTAATCATGAAGATCATAGCCAAAGTTCTGACCTTTACCCAAAAGGAGAAAGATTGCACCAAAATTGGGTAAAAGAGGTAAACTTCGATCTGCACTTGCTCGTGAGTCTGTAATGATCTTGATGTCCTTGCATGGGTTCTCACATATTATAAAAAGCTAGATCACAGCACAAAATAGAGAACAATCGAGAGAAACCAAGGACTCAAAACATCTTAAGGCAAGGAAATCAAACAAGAGGAGAAGATAAACAAGTTTGATCTTCTATTAGCATGAAGGGATGAAGGATTACATCCTATCCATACATTGAATGATAGAGATCTCACGAGAGAGCACACACACCCTAACTCCCTCTCTTGTAGCACAAGAGAGATTTTTTCTCAACACACACAATGGCTACAAGAGAGATTTTCTCTCAACACACACAATGGCTACAAGAGAGATTTTCTCTCAACACACACAATGGCTTATATAGTGGAGGCTCCTCACCTCACACATAACCCTAACAACCAGCCACACTTTGTGGATACAACCACTTACAAAAGAGGAAACCTGGTAACCCACACACAATGGGTTTTACACTTGCACACTTTTCAAAGTGCGACTTCCACATGGCTCCAATAGCCCGATAAGTCACTCTATCCTCCATGACATAACCTAATCAACCTTAGGCCACTGTCGCAATTTTGCAAATTGCCTCTCCCCCGGTATTGGATAATTTATGCAATTGCCATCCATCGGCCTCAACGATGTTTTTTCTTGAAGCAAACTCCAATATGAAGTATCTAATGCCCAATGACTTGCCGCCAAGCTTATACACCTTCGGCCTCCTCCCAGATCATCTCCACTTGAAATGGCCCAGGTCCTATGGCACATCACATGCATACTTTTACCTCATCATGATCCTACTCTTTATCCCGTGCCTCTCTACTTGAGATGTAGCCTTACCCAAACTTTCCTTCATGGCCTCAGGCTCCTCCCCTAGCCTCGATCATCCTGTTGATCGCCAACAATCACCAAATGCCCTGCACATCAAAGAACAAGCAATCGCTTCGAGTACAAGTGACATGCACTTAACTCATATTAGCAAGCACCACATGGCACCCCCGACCATAATTAACACAATGCATGGACTCCCGCCATGACTAACATTTGCACGAACTTCCGCCATAATTAACACTTGCATGGACTCCCGCCATGATTAATACCTTACAAGGTCTCCTGAAAAGCTCGTAAAGCAATAACACAACCGAGACAAAACTCAGCACACTCAACTCAACAAAGGCCAGTCTAATTGCCATCCAACGGCCGATCAGACCTCTCCAGTCAACCCTAGTCATACCCCGGTAACAGGGGACCCGGTCTGACTATAGCAACTATACTGGTCAGACTGCTCGACACACCTTCGGTCAGACCACCATCATATATCCGGTCGCACCCTCTCAAATCCTTTGTGCAACAAAACAAAGACCTCTTTGGAATAAACGTACAATCAAATACGGGTTGGTACAACCACTCCCTGGTCAGGCCACCATCCACGGCCGGTCTAATTGCTGATCACCTGACAGCAAAACCAGAGAATACAAATGTGTAGGATCAAATACCGCAATCAGAGGGGTGAATGATTGCCTTCGCTTTTTGGAATCTCTCAATGCTCGATGAAGTTTCGACCGCTCAGCATTTGACCGCTCACTTGACCCCTTTGTACGTAGTCGTAATCTTCCTCCGCTCGAATGCTTTGACACCGATGCTGTTGGTGACGATCGAGTGGATGACTTGGCACGCAATCAAGGAAAGTAGAGTCAATGGAGGAATGCTATGCGCCATGCACTACATACTCGTAATGAGAACGAGTTGAAGACAACGCCCAGAAAAAACGCCGCTGGTGCTGACTAACATTTCTAGAATAGATCTGATCTTTATTTCTAAATCATGATCTATGGCTACAAAGTGCCCTCATGGCACCCCTCAAACCCTAACACAAAAAAACTCTAAAAGCTTTCTCTCCAAAGCCGTCAAAGCCACCAAAAGCTCTCAGTCATTAAGACTTAACCTCTCCCTCCTTTTATATGTTAGAGCTCCAATCCGTGTCCTCATCAACACAAACACAAAATCCTAATTGATTCTGAAATCAAGGGACCTAAAACCCTTCTAAACGCAGGTTTTCTAAAATCTCTAAACCTTCTAGTTATGGACACCTTCCATAACTACTTCCAACTCATCACATGTTGAAGCCTTCAGGACCGCACCTCCTATAGCTTCTCCATGCATCATCCACCTTTGATCTCCACGTGCTCCAGTGTGAGCCCGACCACCTTGTGACATCCTCAACTGCCTGGACCTCAGATTTCTCGCTCCTAGTCCCGGTCCTCCTCGTCACCGACCATGACCATCTCTACACCTAACCTACACATGCAAAGACCAAAGAAAAGTTTCTCCAGTACAAGTTCTCTCCAACTTGACTCACATCAATCCACACACGCATAACACACCCTTGTCCATCCATAAACATAAACCAAATCATCCACGACCTCAATATCTATGCTTTCTAAAAATAAATGTCAAACCACTCAGAAAGACCAGTCTGATCACCATGCACAGGCCGGTCATACTGCTGGCCCAACACAAGTACTCGAAGACTATGAGTACTCGGGGTACTTGAAGTAGCAACGATCAACGACTAAGCCCTGTAGCTACGACATCCGACCGAGTACTATAGCTACCAACCACCGACCAGATACTGTAGCTACTGACCACAGACCAGGTGCTATAGCTACTAACCATTGGTTACCGAGTACCGACCAGGTACTATAGCACTGACTACTAATCACCGAGTATCGACAAAGTACTGTAGCGCCGATTACTGAGAATCGACCATGTACTGTAGCTTCGATCTCCGACCAGTTACTGTAGCTATCGACTATCAAATTGTTACTGTAGCTCCAACCAGTTCACTGTAGCTTACGATCATCCATGGTCATTCTACCATGGTCATTCCACTGTGGTCGATCCGCCGTGGTTGACCCACTGTGATCGACTTGCCATGGTTGTTCTACCATGGTCGACCTACCATGGTCATTTTCCCTGGTCGATCTGCTGTGGTCGACCTGCCAGTCAGACCGCCCAATACAAGGCGGTCGGACCACTTAATCTGAGTATTCCAGCAATTCTAGATTTACCATAGTGCATTGATCGAAACTTTCACAAACACAAATTTCAATGCAATCCAATTATCCAAATATCAATTATTCATCATTACTATATTCATGACCTATCCACATGGTCTAACAAAATGACACAAAAATGAAGTGAAAGCAAAGTCAAATACTCATCACACAACATGGGATGACCTTCACTTATTCTAACAATTATAATATGATTCACAAGGCTATGGCTACTAAAAGTATGTGGCTATCTTGTGCTCTGTATGCATTTATGTGTCTCCTCCATCTCCCGGCACTGCTCCTTCTAAGGCATTGAAGTGGTGATAGTTGTAGCCCACAGTGAGGCGCCTCATCAATTCATGAATCCCACACGTGATCGTCAGTTATAGCTAGCGAAACATCCGCCAAGAACAATCATCAGACAGTTATTGTCAAAGACAGAGATTATATTCGTGCAGTTATGTTAGAGTGATAATGGTGCATGGTCCCTTCTAAGCATTGCATGTGCTTGATTGTAGTGGATTTAATATCCAGTCAAAGGATAGGGTCCACATATCTAATTACAGACCCTTTCGACCAGGGGTGGTCGATACTTGGCTTCTCCCATGCATATTCTTCCCGACTAGGGGTACTCGAAAGAACTATCTGAGCAATTCTCTATTAAACAATTATTGTGGACATTAAGTCTATTTATTAAGGATTAATTTACCGTGCTATACCGTGATGGCACACATGCCTACTATCTGGCCCAGGCATGACACGGAGAGGGGACAGGTCGTGTTTGCTTCGCATGGGCACGCTTAGCCCAACGGGCCAACAATGGCTTGTTGAGCATGGTGACCCAGTTGAGCATGGTTATCAGTGGAGAGGGAGGAGGTATACGACATTGGTGGGGATGAAGGAGGCAACGACAGTCACTACTTAGTTTACTATCAGTCACAAGTAAGGTTACTGCCAGTAGCAAGCAAATTTACTTCCGCTCACAAGTATTTTACCATATTGTCTATATAATTTTACTGTCATTCATGTAACGAATTACTTTACATAATGTATAAAAAGGAACTCAGTAATCACAACATATAATTCTAATCCGACGAGCTGCGTGTCCTAAGGTTCTCCATAATATCAGGGAAGAGATTGACAATGTTAAGCGCATGTAGTAGCATGTAGAATAGTAACCCTACCTTGTATACGTTTCCCTTCACCTGTATATGAAAGAAATACATCATAACCCTAAATTACTACATATTATGAAACAATATACTACATGTAATAGAAGAAAATGTTGCTTACCGATTCTATTGCACTTTGGATCTTCTGTCCTTCCTTGTCATAAAATTCTAGAAACTTAAGGGCAAAGAAGGCGTAGTCATTCTGGAGAACCTATTTTGGCATGGCGAACAACGGCCTTCTCTAGTTCACAAACTTTGAAAACTTCCCATCGGTCACGGCATGGAAGGCATCGTTCAAATGTGCAACCACCTTGCTGCCAACTGCATGTTGATAATCATCAGGGTCAGTGCATTTTTGAACATAGTCGATCGAGTGTAGCACATTGATGCACACACGCATAATGTTTATGCAATACACTGACCAGTGGGAGTTGTGAAGCAAGGGGAGGAAGACCTGACAATTCAAACAAAATGGATTGATGATGATGTAAAGACAAAATTTACTAATTTCATAATGTAAAACTATGATAATTCACCAATTTACCGCCTTAGTGTCCATCTTGTCGAGTTGAGCTCCCGAAAAACTCTTCATTTTTCAAGAACTCCACAATGTTTAGTAGTCTCTACAAAATATAAAATCACAACCATTTAGCTGATATTAACTACATATATATCTAACAATTACTACCAAAACACAAAGAGTTTACTGCTAGAAAAAATATGTACCGAAAGTTTCCAGCAGACAAAAATCTTGTAGCACACACTCTTCGGCCTCAACTCTACTTCGTCATGGTGCATGTAGTTGATGAAGAAAGATATGAACATGTCTTCAGTCATCTGATCGTCGTTGAACAAGTCTGTGATATCACCACCGGTGGCAAAGAGCACCATGTCATCGGACTATAGGGAGATCTCATAGCCATTGAAAGAAAAAACCAAAGGTAAGTCACATCATGGTGCAAATGGTGAAAAGAAACAAACATGCTTGTATTGGAGAAAACAAAAGGAGAAAAGCATACCCCTTTAGGCTTTGGTCCTTTAGTATGAGCTCCCTAGCCTTGATGGCCATGTCAGTCAACACAGATAGTCATGTAGTACAGCACTTGAATGGGGAGACCAGTTTGCTAGGAACTCTGGTCATCATCTTTCCCTTCCTAGTTTGCTTGGTCTTGGTGGAAAAAATGATAGCATACATAAACTTTTTACTGTTATAATTGTATTAGAATGATTGTGCATAATGATATATATATATATATATATATATATATATATATATATATATATATATATATATATATATATATATATATTACTACACGCAACACCTCCTGGTGTTCGCCTGCTCGCACTGTTGGGAGCTCCTACAGAAATAAACATACAATTTACTATCATAACACTAATAACTACTGTACTCTTATTGTAATATTATTGTACAATAAATAATAAGAATGCTCAAAATTACTGCATCTGATAAGAAATTTTACAGTATACGTATTACTGCACTTTATTGTCAGGATTACTTGTATTACTACATTTGATAAGAAAGTTTATAGTATACGTATTAAAAAGTACAATGTAACCATGTGAACGTAATGTTACTGCGCTATTGCATGCAAATTACTATCAGAAACAATATATCATTACTGCACACTTGCCTCCGTTGTCGTGACAACATCTGAACCAATGTCAACAGCCACCACCTCGGCAATGTACTGTCCTCATGCACCTCTTGAATGGTGGGCATTGGACGAGGGCTTATGGCAGCTTGCAACTCAGGGGTTGTGTCAGTACCAAAATATGTCAGGGTACATACCGGAGACAATGTCAACCTCGAACATCATAATAATTTTATTGATGGAAGCTGCAACATTGGACACATGGCCATTGTCCTCCTTCACCTGTTGATCTGTGTAAATGAAAAGAATGCAATCAGTGTCATAAAAACGTAGCCACATTGCACGGGATATGGCTTCTGGCTTCATATATAAAATTAATAAGTGATCTTACTATGCTGAGGATCAGCATCTTCATGTACTTGCTGGGAGGCTGTTGTGCCTACCACTTCCTCCTCATCACCTTGAGTGGGAGGGAACAGGGACCCCAACGGCACATATTGTGCATTGGGGTGAAATGGAAATGCCTTCACTAGCGTTGCTATCAGTGGCATGGCCTCGAGAGGCGTGGGCTGAACATCTGGTACATTGGGTGTCAGCATAGCCTTGCACTATTTTGCCCTCCTCTCCTTGGCAGATGGGGCAAATGCCAATGGCTCGTCTGGCATGAGCAGAGATTTGATCAAGTGCACGACCTTGGTTTGCACTGTCTAAAGTATCCTGTGCACCTTTTGGATCAGCCCCATGGCATTTGCTACCTCTTCGTCAAACTATTGAAGGGCCTCCATGACAGCCCTTTGTTTGCCCTTGCTTAGCGATTGTGCTAATTCACCAAGCAGGGTGCGCAAGCTGGGGAACTACCCAACGGCAGCACACGGCACTTCCTCTAGTATCTCAGCCTGCGCTGGGTGCTGTGTAGGTAGCAAGTGCCCTTACAGGAAAAGGGATGTTACAATTACCGCATGTGCAAAGAACATTTACGACATGGAACTGATATCTTAGTGTCTATTACACAAACAATTACTACATGTCCATGTAACAATTACAACATGTTCAATAAAATGACATTGATATATTTTACTGCATATGACACAAAAATTACTACAAGATCGCAAAATATGTACTGCCTATGTAAGTGGGTAGACCTTTCACTACATGTGACACTCATTAAAATGGCATTGATATATTTTACTACATGTGACACAAAGAGTTAATGCATATATGCAAAACGTTTACTACTTATGTAAAATGTACTTTTACTACATGTCATTACATACTTCACTATCTTTAAATTATCATAGAAACTAGTATCAAACTATCAATGGTATGGGTTAGTGCACTCACGCTGAGCTTGTCGAAGGTCTTCTTCCCATCTTCACCTGTTATCCTGTTGGCCGCCACGACGAGTGACGTCGAGAAGTGTGCGGTGTGGTGGGTCAAGGGCGTCAATGCTGTGGACGCATCTCAAGTTATCAAGATAGTAAATCTGTGGCATACATTTTATTGAGTGTCAAATAAAAAATTATTGTTAAGCAACTTCAATACTGCTGTCACAAAAATCATATGCCAGGGAAAAACAAGTGGTTGCATATGAGTAGGTTGTGGCATCCCATATGGACTTTGTGTCCGTCTCCTTATCCTTTCAAGAGCGTGTGGTATCCCTTATGCCATCGACGATGGCCTTGCACCAGTCGACGCCACCAAAATTGGTGACGTCCTTCGTTAGCAATGTGTCCTTCTCGATGATGTTGTTGTTGGTCACTCCAAAAGTGACAGAGTAACAACAATACCCAATAAAATCTAAAAATTCTAGTATAGTTACCTCTCTTGTCGAAAGCTTGATAGATTCTTAAATTTCAGCTATTTGGTGAATTTTTCCAAATTTTGCTAAATTTTCACAAACTGTATCTCAATGTTAACAACACAAACCAAAGAAGAGGTTGAGGGAGGAGGTGTGGCTGTTTGAAAGAGGGATGCATACCTGTTTATAGGAAAAAATATGGAGTTTTTTTAGATTATTTGATATTTTTTACTTTTTTAAAAAAAAAACTCCAAAGGCTAAAAAAGGGTCAAAATTTTTTTAAATATGTGGCCAACCGTGCCTTATCATGCCTCAAGGCTAAATGAGCCTTGTCATGCCGCGCCTTGATGTGCTAAACACCTAAACGGTCATTTTTTTGGAAATCTGTGCCGAATCATGCCATCCAATCCAATGCTTTAGTAAGCTTAGTTTATTGGCAACTGAAAGTTTTTTTGCCATTTACAAGTAACCTGTCAATCATAAGTAATTTTACTATCAAATCACCCGTGCGCACTCGAGTGAGTACATCAACTCTAATACAAATATTTTACTACCATCCTCATACCATTTTGAGCGGATATGGTTTCTTGGGAATGGGTCTAATGAGAGACGGGGAGGTTGGGGTAAATGGTATGTCGTGCCGTGCTAGGCTGGACCGTAAACTTATTACCATTCATAGGTAAGCTTACTATCGTTCACAAGTACTTTTACTGTCTATCACAAGTAATTTTATTGTCCATCATAAGTAATTGTACTATCCATTCATAATTAATCTTTCTATAAACGGTCAAAAATTTTGAAAATCTATGCCCAACCGTGCTTTATCTACCCAAAGGCTAAACGAGCAATGCCATGCCATGCCTTGATGTGCTAAACGGTCAACAATTTTGGCAATCCATGCCAAACCGTGCTCAACCATGTTATCCAGTCCACTAGTAAGCTTATTGGCATTCACAAGTAAGTTTAGTGCCACTTTTTTTTATTGCTTGTAAATATACCACCTGGAAGAGTGCATTATCTGTAAATCTAAATAATTTTACTGCTAACCTCGTGCAATTTTACTGCACTGCAATGGAGAGTTTTGCACTCTTCTAGATAGACCTAGTCTCCTAGGAGTGAGTCCAATGGGAGGTTAAGGATAAATGGCATGCCATGCCATGCTAAGCCAGGCTGTGCCATAGCACGGTACTATGTGTGTCAGGTTGGGCCAAACCACCGTACCGAGGTTTCAGCCCAAGCATAGCACATCTAGGTATGCTAGACAGGCACGATCTATTTACTATTTATACCGTGTCATGTTTAGCCCAAATCAACAGTACCATAACATGGGTTGATATGGTTGACCTGATCCGTTTGGCCAGGTCTGCTCACTGGGAACTCCGCACTGTGGAATCGATCCCCAAATCAACCCGTGGCCCCGCCGAGCTGCACATGCCTCAGTATCTTCCTGTTTTCTCCTGCTCCCCCCACGATTTCACATTTTTCTAATTAGGAGCATGCCGTCCATGAGCTTGCTTATTTATATCCCTCTCCTACCTCTCCCCCTCTATAAATACCACACAGGTGTCTTCCCATAGCACCCACCATTTCGAAGATCCTCTCAAGATTGCTCGACCCTCGTGTCCCTCTCTGCTAACAACATCGCACCACACACAAATCGCACTCAAGATACGAAAGGGAAGTACAGAGAGGGCACCAGTATAGCCAGCCTTGCTGATCTTGAGGGGATCAATTAGAAGTTGGGTCATAGAGACACATGGCTCTCTCCTTCTTCCTCACAGTAGTGTGCATCTTCGTTTCGCTGGCCGTGTTGCTGTACACGAGCAGGCAGAGGAGGAGGGGCGTTGGACAGAGCCGAGGGCAAGAGCAGAAGCTCAGGCTGCCTCCCGGCTCCATGGGCTGGCCGTACGTCGGCGAGACCCTTCAACTCTACTCCCAGGACCCCAACGTCTTCTTTGCCTCCAAGCAGAAGAGGTAACTGATTAGCAGTTGCAATTGCGGCAATTATATACACTAGTTGCAAATGTGCAATAGTAAAATTCACAAAGAATCTGTGTGCAGGTACGGTGAGATTTTCAAGACGCACCTGCTGGGGTGCCCGTGCGTGATGCTGGCGAGCCCAGAGGCGGCGCGGTTCGTGCTGGTGACGCAGGCGCAGCTGTTCAAGCCGACGTACCCGCCGAGCAAGGAGCGCATGATCGGGCCGTGGGCGCTCTTCTTCCACCGGGGCGAGTACCACCTCCGGCTGCGCCGGCTGGTGCAGGGCTCGCTCGCCCCGGACGCTCTCCGCGCCCTCGTGCCGGACATCGAGGCCGCCGTCGCCTCCACGCTCGGCGCCTGGGACGGACACGTCGCCAGCACCTTCCACGCCATGAAGAGGGTGAGTGCCACAAACACACACATATGACGTTGGAGCTAATACGTGTGGCGCGCGTGTGCGTTGTCCAGCTATCGTGGTGGAATGTTCGTGTTTTTTTTCCTTTTCTTTTGAGACTTGGAATTAATGTCCGTGTTCCGTTTGCACGTATGCATCATGCAATGTGTGATGGACCTGCATGCCTTGTTTTTTTAGCTCTCGTTCCACGTGGGCCTCGTGACCGTCTTCGGCGGCCGGCTCGACCAGCGGTACAAGGAGGAGCTGAGGAGGAACTACTCCATCGTGGAGAAGGGCTACAACTGCTTCCCGAACCGCTTCCCCGGAACTCTCTACTACAAGGCGATCCAGGTACGTGCGCACGCAACGAAAATTTACGCTCGAAAATCTTGTCAAGAATATGTTAGCTTTCCGTGCAAATGTAATCTAATTCAATTGCCCGGCAAATTGACGCACGCGGGCATACGTACGTGCATGCAGGCGAGGAAGCGGCTGCGCGAGATCCTGAGCGCGGTCGTGGCGGAGCGGCGGGAGCGGGGCGACCCGGGCGGCGACCTCCTGGGCGGCCTCATGCGATCGCGCGACGACAGCGGCGCGGTGCTCACGGACGACCAGATCGCCGACAACGTCATCGGCGTGCTGTTCGCGGCGCAGGACACCACGGCCAGCGTGCTCACCTGGATCCTCAAGTACCTCCACGACTACCCGAAGCTTCTCGAAGCCGTCAAGGTGAGAGCTAGCTAGCAACACCGTAGGATCCATCCAGTTCAATCGGTCGTGCAATCTATTGAGGCATGAGGAAGCATCCGCGATAGAGACTGATGATACACCAACGACCGGCGTTGTTTCGTTCTTGTTTCGTCGTGCCGATTGCAGGCGGAGCAAATGGCGACGTACGAGGCGAACGAGGGCGGGAAACGGCCGCTGACGTGGACGCAAACGAGGAGCATGGCACTAACGCACAAGGTACATATATACGTACGTGCCACCGTTGCGTACGTTGCCTCTAAAGCTTGACGTATAAAACTGCCTTTGGATTCTTGCCCTTGGTCTAGGCTGTCCTAGTTTCGGCATTCGTATACGCGTTTCTTCGCGTGGATTTTATCGAATGGGTGCTGAGATTGTTGCTGTCGTTTTTGTTCGATCGATCGATGCACAGGTCATATTGGAGAGCTTGAGGATGGCGAGCATCATCTCCTTCACGTTCAGGGAGGCCGTCGCCGACGTCGAGTACAAAGGTATTCAACATGGATTGGGCTGGCTCGAGCGTGCAGTAGTGTACTAATAAAAGCTTGCAGTACGTACGTTAGCCAGTTGTGCATATGGGTCATGTAGATGCGCAATCCACTGCACCTCGTTGTGGTCCCAACTCCTAACTAAGGATCCCGGAAGTTAAATTTGAGAAAATATCAGAGGTAAATAAGACTAAAAATAATTTACCCCATGGTAAAATTTCAACTACTCCAAGCTCAAATATGCAGGGTAGGTTACGAAAAGAAAAGAAGGTTTCAGAATGAATCATAATTGAGATGTCTATACATCGTGCGTTATAGTCCAATTTTCGTCCATCGGAGCAACATCCAACGACTAAAGTACACATACATCTCCAAGCACATATAATAGCCAGAAAATTTTACTCATCACTAACAAAAAAACGTTAGATCCCTGATAATTAGTAAAACTAATAGAACTTTTTAGGCTTCATTGTACCCGGCAAATTCCCAATTTTTCACATGCAGCTTAAAAATTTCCCACCATGTATAATAGAACGTCCTCTGTGAATTTTTGGAGTGTGTGAGGACCAACTTGCTATGAATTAGACATAGTAGTATTGGTCGAAAGGTGTTACCATGTTCAAGGATAATATAGTCCATTTGAAATATATATACAAGTGATTTCTCTTAAAAAATATAAATAACAGATGAAAAATAAAGATACTTGTAAACTAACTAAGAGCGTGACAATGACACAAGGAGTTCATTTCTTTGCAATTTACATATAAACATTAACAACTTACCAGTCCATTTCCAACAACCTAGTCTACGAGTAAGGTGGAAATGGAGGGCAACAGACAAAATTTGTATGCTACAACAAAGATAGTACTAAAATAGAAAACCCGATGCTGAGTCAAATCCACCTCAACATATGATAAATATCGAATCATGTTGCTCCAAACAAGTGGCTTGATTCTCTTACATAGAAGCCTCAGGGCAATAGAAAGAGGGAGATATTTTCCTGAGGTGCAGCTAATCGCCTCCAAGCATAGTTGTATGAACTCTGAAGCATCCAATTCGGCCGTCGGCCCTTGTGTGGACGGTCCATTTTTCACCTAAAAAAACGGCAATACATCCTTGTCCTCTCGTTCCGATTAATATCTGAGCCATGAACGGTCCAGATGCCGCCTTAGGTGCTCCCGTTCCCGGCCGGCACCGGTGGCGCGCGATTGATTCACTCCGTTTCGGGTGGCAGCGTAACCGCGAAACTGAATGAGATGGAGAAAGCAATGGACGTGGTTTTGGGAAACATTTATGAGGAGTATTCATAATAGAAATAGCCTAATTATGAGTACTACTTGTAGTATTTAATCTGTAAAGTGTAGCTTTCGACAAGCTACTACTCGTATTTTCGTCACTGAATTTAATTCGAGTGAGCCGTGTGCGTTTTGTGGTGTTCATAGGTTTCCTGATTCCCAAGGGGTGGAAGGTGATGCCTCTGTTCAGGAACATCCATCACAACCCGGAGTACTTCCAAGATCCACACAAGTTCGATCCTTCCAGATTCAAGGTAATGGGGCCGACCTACTCGTTGCTACCACCAGTACACTGCCTATTGGTCCTAGTAGTACATTAGATTAGAGGCAACTAATAATACAGGAGCATTAAGTAGAAAGACTTTAGGAGATTCCATGAGAAGAATGCAAATTCTAATCCACAAATTTCATAGTAGTGCTACTAGTGAGTTTCGTTTTTACAGTCATGCTTTCCTGGCCGGTCACTTATCTGACAACAAAGTCAAGGACAGCAATTACTTGCGCCACCGGCTGCACAGTCATTGTTGACTCCTTGAGTAGACTCGTTAAACGGTAACTTACCAATCAATCACCCGGTCAGCAGGCCTGCAGCTAGGGAGTCCTACTTACCACGCTTCCGATTTTGTCGGACGTAGATATCCTAACCCTGCTGCTTGCCTCCTTGCGCACCGACGACAGGCCGAAGTACAACCAAGTCCAACCTAGCCACCAACACCAGCTACAGAACAAGTTTAGGCTCACTAAGATACAATTCCTCGAGCGTTAGCGGCCTAAGATCAAGCCGGGATCTGCTGCAGAAGCTTCGTGATTTTGTATACTCGCGTATGGGACTAACACGTGGTTCGATCGTGCAGGTGGCGCCGCGGCCCAGCACGTTCCTGCCGTTCGGGAGCGGCGTGCACGCGTGCCCCGGGAACGAGCTGGCCAAGCTCGAGATGCTCGTCCTCGTCCACCACCTCGTCACCGGCTACAGGTACGTACGAGCGCCACGCCACGCCACGGCGGCGGCTCGGCCGTGTGCCGTCGCATTCTTACGCAGTTTTCTAAGCGCTTCACCGGTGGTGATACGTGGGATCGATGTTGAGATGCGGAAGTCGTCTTGTTTGCAGGTGGGAGATCGTTGGGTCGGGCGACGAGGTGGAGTACAGCCCGTTCCCTGTGCCGAGGCACGGCCTCCTGGCCAAGCTGTGGAAGGACTCGACCGGCGGGGAGGAAAACCGCGTCCAAACTGCGTGCGTTTGACACGCGCGCACGGCCGGCTCTGGACTTCATTTTTTTTCGGTTGCCTTTTGTCGGTCTCTTGGTGCTCCTCGGACTAAGCAAGGCCAAGGAGGGGCACCACGTGGCGGTTTTTTTCTTCTTCTTGTCGGATAATGATGATCGATGATGTGCTGCTGATCAATCGATTAATTGCTCAATCATTCAGATATAGTACTATACTAGTATCACTTTGCAGTACAGGGGCAGGCTGATCGATCGGTCGCTCAGATTAATAGTAAAGCTAATGAGCAAAGCTCTCGATCACTTTGCAGTTCGGTTCCCTTTTGTCCCCGCACGCCTTGGTGTTGTAAAGTTGTTCGTGCCGTGGGCATGGCAGCTGTGGTGTCACTCTTTCTGTCCACAAACCCTAGTGCCTGCGAGATTGAAATGCTGTCGCCTGGTCATGCATGGAGTGCCTGTGTATCTTCCGATCACACCAGTGAATGTGATCCCTCATTTGCCTTTCTTTAGGAAAAAAAAAATTAAAGGTTATGTGCTACTTTCCCTCCGTGAACCAACCCATTGTGTCATTCCAAAAAGGGTGGAATAAGAGATCAAATTTGTTCGCAGAATACAGAGTATGCTGTTGGTGTATAGTTGCTTGCTAAGCATGGTTAGCTGGATATATACTAGTGCTTGACATGGTTAGTAGACAACAACGAGGAACAGAAAATGGCAAACTTGGGATGCATCCAAGGTGGAAACAAGCATAAGGTACCTAGGATTGGTTTGGCATGGGTTCAAACTATGAACCTCGAGGTCCTGTTTGAAACGCGAAAGTGGATATTATAGAAGCTCCTCAAGTTTTCGAAAAGAACGCAGAATCCCTAGGAATATCATTTTTTATCTCTAGGATACCATAAATAATCGCGTATGGTCCACAAGAATCCCAATTCTTACAAAAACAAAAGCTTCACATCTGAACTTGCCACCACAACTGCATGCCACTTACAGCCGCAGTGACCACTACACCCACTCCCGTTGGCAGTGGCCCCACTCAGTAATCAAACATACCATCTACCAATCTACACAAACCCCTTGCAATATGATTGCCAATGTGCCACGAGTCAAAACAAGAGTATGATTACGGATGGGCCAGTGGTCTGGTGTTGGGGGCTGAGTGGTGCGAGCTAAGTGTTCGTGCCCACCTACCTCAGTTTGATCTTAGAATTGACACGATGTACTGTATTTAGAATATTTACACACGTATGCGTTCGGAGAAAAAGTATGTATCCACACTTCGTAAGACCGTAAAATTCTTAGCGTATGTAGTGAATACTATGTGTGTGTACGTGTACAGTGTGTGTAGGGTGTGCATGTGGTGTAGCGTGCCTTCTTGTACTCTCTTAAAACAAGAGTGTGATTGGTCAATGTGTTCAATGACACGTGGCAAATTTCCTTGACAAATGTGAAGTAATCAACTTAAATTTCATCACCCATGCCGTGCTGATGGCAAATAGAAGATGAGTAGGTGACAGCCCAAGACTTTCTAAGATGGAAAAATTGGCCAATGTTAGACCATGTGAACACTACTACAAAAAAATTAATACTAGACATCTTATTATAGACAGTTGGCTAAAACCGTCAGTATTAAATGCAATAACTGACAGTTTTAGTTTAGAGACTGTCTGTATTACTACCAGCGCTAAAAACCATCTGTGAAGATGAAATATCGCAAACGGTTCATGGTGAAAACCGTTTGTGAAGTATCACATATAGTTATTAACAAGAACCGTTATATCACAGAAGATTTTTAAAACAAACCATCTATGATATTTCACAAACGGTTTGTATTAAAAATCATCTACGGTAATTAAGTCATCACAGACGGTTTGTATTAAAAACCGTCAGTGATATTTCGCTACCTGATTTTGTTGCCCCTTTATTTAAACTTTTAAACTGAAGTGGCGTCGCGACCTCTCAACTACTGATCGGTTCCACTACCCAAATACTATTATATATGTTGCCTACACGCCTTCCTCAAACACTCCAAACCGAAGCACCACCTAGCTATCTTCCCCTAACTGATCGAAGCGCTGCCTCCCCCAATAACGCCAACTACCTCCTTGAGCCCTCCACCTTCAATTGTGACCCATCTCCTCTCTTCCTTGATGCTTGGATATGATGTTTTTTGAAAGCCACGCTTAGATACCTCAAGCTGGAGGCGAATTTGGTGTTGGTCAGGGACAACGGCAAGGAGTGCACCTACAACGGCGGATACCTCAAGTGCTAGGCTGTCTTCTCCTGCCTCACCTGCGTGGCCGCCGATGCCACCAGGGTCTGCACCACCTACAGCCTCGTTTTCCGCATGGCCATGAGGTGACCCGTTTTTGTGTTCCAATGTATTTTGCCTCGTAAATATCTTGGTGCTCTTGTGGTTGAGTGCATTGGTTTTGGATGCAGCTGGAATGCTGGACTAGTGTCTATTGAGGTGAGGAAGGGAATAGGGCAACAAACGACTTATGACCACGACATACGGCCACGGCATACGACCATAGCTTACGACCACGGCATGTGACCACAACATATGACCACAGCTTACAACCACGGCATACCAAAGCAACCAAACAACAGCACATACAACCTAAATAATGAGCCACCAAAGACATGATGCCAATCATAAATAGGTCTGTTTTGGTTCATCTGCATTCTCTGATTGTGTTATTTTATAGCGCAATTAGAGAATGTTGATGAACTGAAGGATGCCTATTTATGATGTCGCGAGAACGCAATCATAGATAGTTCTTAATTAAAATCATCTGTGATAATAGACTACCATAGACGGTTTATAGTAAAAACTGTCTGTGATAACTGCTATCACAGACGGTTCTAGTTAAGAACTGTTAGTGATAATGGTTATCATAGATGGTTCAAAACCATCCGTAATACCCTTAGAGTATTACTGGTCCAAAAGCACAGACGGTTCAGGAAACCGTCTGTCGTGACATTTCTGAACCGTCTGTGATACACTTTTTCTATAGTAATGGGAGGTCATGAATATAGTGATGATAAATAATTGACTTTTGGGTTGTATTGAAATTTGTGTTTGTGAAAATTTCAGTCGACCACGGTTGGTGATCGGCAGGCTTCGACCACGATCGGTGATCGATGGTCCGATCGGTAGGTCAACCATGAAATGTCGACCACGGCAGAACAACCTTAATCAGAGAACTAGTCGTAAGATATAGTGAACCGGTCATATGAAACAGTGAACCAATCGAGAGCTACAGTGAACTGAACGAGAGTCGTAGCCTTATGTTGGGCTGTTCGATTGGCAGAATACGACCACGGTCGGCAGTCCGAGGTGTCACCCGCGATCAGTGATCAATAGTGTGAGCTACAGTAACCGGTCGGTGGCCGTAGCTACAATATCGTGCCAATGGTCGTAGCTACGGTGCTTTGCCGATGGTCGTAACTATAATACAGGTCGATACTTGGAGCTACAATACCTGATTGGTGATCGGTAGCTGTAGACTTTGTAATCGGTAGTCATAGACTGCGCGATCTACTGTTATAGTCATAGGCTTCGCGATCGGTTTTCGTAGACCTCACGATCGGTAGTCGTAGGCTTTTGCGATTGGTTGCCGTAGGCTTCACGATTGGTACTCGTAGGCTTCAAGTGCTTTAATTCTTGTAATCTTTGAGTATCTCGAGTGCTCGTGCCTATTAGGCTAGTGGTCTGACCGGCCTAGACATGGCGGTCTAACCAGTCCTTCTGAGTGGTCGGACGTTGATTTTTGGAAAGCGTGGATATTGAGGTCATGGATGTTTTGGTTTGGGTTTATGGATGGACAAGGGGAGTGATATGCGTATGTGGACTGATGTTGGTCAAGTTGGGAAGAACTTATGCCAAAAAAAGTTCTTTGGTCTTTGCATGTGTAGGTTGGGCGTGGAGATAGTCATAGCTAGTGACGAGGAGGACCAGGACTAGGAGAGGGAAATTTGAGGTCCAGTCGGTCGAAGATGTCATGAGGTGATCGGGCTCACGCTGGAGCATGTGGAGATCAAAGGTGAATGATGTGTGGAGAAGCTCCGGAAGGTACGGTTCTGGAGGTTTCAACACGTGAGGATGATGCATGGAGAAGCTGCGAGAGGTGCGATCCTGGAGGCTTCAACACGTGCTGAGTTGAAAGAGTTATGGAAGGAGTATATAACTGGAAAGGTTTAGAGATAATGGAAAACCCGTGTTTGGAAAGGTTTCGGGTCCCTTGATTTTTAGAGGCAGTTAGGATTGTATGTCCAGTTTGATGAGGTCACGGTTTGATGCGTTAGTCTATAAAAATAGGGAGAGGCTAAGGATTATTGCAAAGTTTTGAAGGACTTGAGACAGCTTTAGAGAGAAATCTTTAGTGCTAGGGTTTGAGTAGTGCCGCGAGGGCACTTTGTAGCTATAGAACATGTCTTAAAAATAAAAGATCAAATCTATTCCTAAGAAGTTAGTTGACGTCGATAGTGTTGTTTTTTAGGCATCGTCTTTGACTCATTTTTGTTACGAATACGTAGTGTGTGGTGCATAGCGTTTCTCTGTCAACTTCATCTCCCTCAATCACGCACAAAGTCGATCACTCGATCGTCACCAACAACATCGGTGTCAAAGCATCCAAACGAAGGAAGATTACGATTATGTACAAGGGGGTCGAACGAGCAGTCGTGTGAGTGGTCGAATGCTGAGCGGTCGAAACCTTCGTCAATCACTGAGAGATCCTAAAAGCGGAAGTAATCATTCATCCCCTCTAATTACGGTATTTGATCCTACAGCCAAATTTACATCGGCTGTGTTGTTTAATTTACATTACAACTTTCCATTCTGGTTTCGAAGAACCTAACCATTCCGCTCTATGGCGAATTGTCTTTCTTCCATCTCTCTCCGCTGCATCTCACCACCAGCCCAGCAATGTGCGTCCTCCCATGCCACCGGACCGTGCAAATGGGATTGGAAACGGCGTGCTTAGCACAAAAGGAAAAACAGAGAAAGCAAAAGGTTCCATGGTGGTAGATCTGCTAGTGCATTACTGTCCGGATGACAAGTTTTTTCTTGCTCTCCAGGCTGGACGGAATCCAGCTACTACAAAAGATCAAACCGCATTTCCGAGTCGATGGTCTTCGTCATGTCTCAGTACAATAGCACTATCTTTTTGGAGAAAAGAAACTAGCGTCACTCATCCTAGTTGTCACACTGTAGATCATCCCAGGGCAAGATCAGTTGCAAATAGGACCATAAACTCGGCTCATTTCTTATAATACTAAAGTATATAAGATTTAGCACCATATTACTAAAATAAAATAAAAGAGATCAATTTATACGGTGATATTTTTATCATTCTCTAAAAGCTTAAGATACACCGCATGAGATAGATTTAGCTAAACACATGCGCTCATGTATTTGTGTATTTTTCGTGTGAAAAATCACGTAACATGTGACTTATGGCACACCATTTGGTAGATCAAATCTACCTTATTTTTACTGAACCGTGTATCTCTCTCTATTTGAATAAGATTCAAATATTTGAATTTGAGATTTTATTGGGTATTGATGACAAGAACTTACCAGTGGATAAATGGTTGATTAAATGTGTCAGTTACTAGTGGGTAAATGACTGGTTAATCATGTCAGTTCATAGTCTGCATATATATATATATATATATATATATATATATATATATATATATATATATATATAGAGAGAGAGAGAGAGAGAGAGAGAGAAGACGCTGAAATGGGGAACCATGGTGTCTGGACACTAAGCCTCCCTTCCTTTGGATTGCTTTTAGATGCATGCAAGTGTAATGATTTAGCATCAATTTGGAAATGGAGTTATTGATTTAGCATGTTGAATCAATCATGGATCAAAGTCTCAATTATGGAGCCTAGGCATCATGGTGCCCCCGTTATTTATAATATATATATATATATATATATATATATATATATATATATATATATATATATATATATATATATATATATATATATATATATATATATGAGCATATCTAGCAAATGGACTATTCAGTGCTAACATGCAAACGCGAACATTGGTCGTCGGATCTGTCCCGAATGGCTCAGATCTGGGCGGTGGGATGCACTGCCTCACTTATGCATTTTGCACTTAACCCCCTCCTCCCCTTTAGTGTTTTTCGCCACGCTTCTCCTCGCCGCTCCCTCCACCGCCTCCCCCTCCACCAGCCTTGCGCCACCCCCTCTGGCCTCCCTCAGCGCCTCCCCTGGCTTCTCCCGGCGCCGCCCTCCCAAGTCACATCACTCCCCACCTTATTGGCCCCCTCCTCGATGCCCCCTCAGCACCGCTCCCCTCCTTGCTGTGCTCGTGGTTGAAGACGGTTGTGGTTGTGGCAACCGTGGTCAAAGACGGTTGTGGTCGTGCCAGCCGTGGCTATGGTCGAAGGTGGTCGTGGTCGTGGCGGTCGTCATTGTGGACGAAGGCGGTCGTGGTCGAGGACGGATATGGTCGTGCGCGGCTGCGGTCATGGGTGACCATGGTTGTGCACGGCTGCAATCGTGAACGGTCATGGTCAAATCGGCGAGGGGAAGGAGGAGCTCAGGGTTGCGGGGAGGCTGGATCCGGCTCCGAGGGGACCGGGGAAGAGGGAGGAGCTTGGGGCAGGAAGGAGCCTGGGGGCGGTGGGGAGGTCGGATCTGGCGTCGAGGGGGCAGGGAGGAGGAAGGATCTCGGGGGCGGGAAGGAGGAGCTTGGGGGTGGTGTCGAGAGAGGCCGAAGGGGGTAGCTTTGGGGGAAGCAGAGGGGGAGGCGTTGAGGGAGGCCAAGAGAGCGGCGCTGGGGAGGGGAGGGGGAGATGAGCCGCCAGATTGAGTTGGAGATAGGCAGCTGAGGAAAAGAGAGGGGGTTGAGGGAAAAGTGAGAGCCACAGATGGGGGTTTTTCGAAAACTGGCATAAGTGTGAGGGGCATCCCACCCGCCTACATCCAGGCCGTCCGCGTGAGATCCAATGGCTTATAGCTACGTTTGCATGTTAGCAGTGAATAGACCATTTGCACTAGATATGCTCCCTGTATATATTTAGGAGCATACCTAGTGCTAATGCACTATTCAGTGCTAACATGCTAATGCGAACGTTGGATGTCTGATCTAGAGTGAAAAGTCACGATTCATGCAGGTGGAAGGTCACTCCTCACTTATGCATTTTGCGTTTACACCCCCGCCTAGTTGATTGCAATCGCGAAAATGTCCTTCGGTCATTCTCTTATTCCCATCTAAGGCGTTGCCATGAGAGAGCTCCCTCTGACTCGCTGGCCTCCCGGCTACTAGCGACGCCCTCCTTCCTCCTCCCGGTCACTCACCTCCATCTCCTCGCATCCGTCCTTGGCGTCGCCCTCCCCCGGTGCTGTCCCCCGGTGCCCTCCCCATCCTCCCCTGGCACCGCCCTACCTCCGCCCTCAGCCTCCCTCCACCACAGATGTCGACCCCCGTCTCCCTCCACCCCCACTGGCCTCCCTCGGCGCCACCTCTGGCCTCCCCCAGCATCACCCCCGCCCTCCCCTGGCTTCCTCTCTGGCTTCCACAGCATCACCCCTCCTCCATGCATGCCTCCCCCTCCCTAACCATGCACTGCTTAGACCACGGCGGCTTTAACCACAGCGATTTTGACCCGACGGCTTTGGCCACGATGGCTTCGACCACGGCGCTTCGTCGAAGCTGCTGTGGTCGGGGAGGGGGAGGCGCTGATGGAGTAGGGGGAGGCGCTAGGGGAGGCCGAGGGGGCGGCACCGAGGGAGACCAGAGGGGGCGGCGACGGGGGAAGCTGGGGAGGGGCAGCGCCTGGAGAGGGAGGAGCTAACTCTTATGAGTTGTGACTGAAGGCAAAGGAGCGGTGGGGGTTTCTTGCAAATAAGCATAAGTCATCTGGTGGTTTCCACCCGTCTAGATTGTGCCCGTCCGGCTGGGATCCGACGGTCCTGGGCGTTTGTTAGTATGTTAGCACCCAAATAGGCATTAGCACTAGATATACTCCCTATACATACATACATACATACATACATACATACATACATACATACATACATACATACATACATACATACATACATACATACATACATACATACATACATAATATGGAGACGTCCATAGCAGTAAGCCTAGTATCACTGCTTCATCCATTTCTTTTTCTTCCTCCTACAAACATGTGTTGTTGTGTTGCGCCGTCTAAACCTCGTTGACTCTTCTTCTCAATGTGCACCATGAAAAAGGGGAGTGTTATCTCCGAGCCGTTGCTACCATGAAGACCTACATATGTGCAATAATAAGGTTTCTTGGTAGCATACATCTGCGCGATCACTTGCTTCATTGTTTCATCTACATTCTCACTACTATAAAAATGGTCATCATAGATAGTTCAGAACTGTCATCACAAACGGTTTTCTAAATCGTCTGAATTTATGTGTCTATGATAATCGGAGGTTATCACAAACGGTTTGTAAACCATCTGTAATAATCACAAAACAGATGGTTGTAACTATAACCGTCTATAAAGAGCACTATCATAGACAGCTTGAACAAAAAACCATCTGTGATACTCACACATCACAGACAGTTCTAGTTACCGACAGTCTGTGATGGGCGAGTATCACAGACGGTTGGTATATAGAACCGTCTGTGATACTTTCTCATCATAGATGGTTAGTGTGCGAGTATCACAGACAGTTTTTGGTTCGAGCCATCTATGATAATCCTTCACAGACAGTTTATACCATAAAACCATTTGTGATAGTTCATTATATACCTAAATATTTTATATTTTTCAGCTAGCCTCAGGAAATGTTAACTATGCCATCTAAAAACAAGCAAATATAGCAACAAACACAGCAATACATTCCATTTCTGTTAAGATTAAAATCCACCATTACAACATCACAAGATAGCGAGTAGGTTACCCATCTAGCTAACACAACAAGAACATAAAAAAGAACACATATCCTAATCCAACGAACCTAACTCTTAAACCTGGCAAGAACAGAGAGAAAACAAATATCCTAGTAGACAGTAGAATCTCAACCGCGTCGACGAGGCCTTTATGCCTAGGCCCTCTAGCCCTTGATGTAGCGTGCGAGCTAGATGTCCTTGACGCCCACCATCGCTGACGCTGACTTGAGCGTCACCTTGGTAGCCAACTGCTTCCGCGGCGTCTTGCCTTCTATAGACTTGCGCATCGCCTTGGTAGCCATGCCAGTTACTTCTGCGGTGCCTTGTCTGCCGTAGACTTACGTGTCATCTGCTTCATATGAGACAGAGAGGAGGTTAGGTTTGGGTGAGTATTTATAGGGGAGGGAGAGGCGGGAGTGCGAAAATTTTTGGCGCAGGGACGGAGAGGTAGAGCTATGATCAGTGGGGTGGGGATTAGTGGGTTTCTATTGGTTAGGATTGAGATGGGGAGGATCGATGGGCCCAGCAATCAGAGACATAATTATCGCAGATAGTTTGCATTACAAACCGTCTGTGATACATAATTGCGATATATATATATAATGTAAACAACTAGTCTCAAAAGATGAAATATAAAAGTTTTATATGGTTTATATATACTCGTTTGAAAGGTTGGGATGAGATCTACAACTTTGCAGCTGAGGCGAACCCCCAAATTCCAAAGGAAAGATAATTTTTTTTGGCAAAAACAGAAACAAAAAACTTGTGATGCAAATTTGGGGCTAAAGATGGCCGATTTTAGGGGTCTATGATGTAAGCGTCCAATATAGCATCTTTTGTAGTAGTGTCTGTACTGTATTAAATCTGCGCTGCTTCCTATTCTTCATTGGACCCAACTTAAAATCTGAAATTAAAATCTTGCTCACATTTTCAACATTTCAGAAACCTTATTGTGAACATTGTTGCAATATAACAATGGTGGTGCTTCTAATGCTATGAAATCTTAGAGGTTTTCTGGTCAGAACTTTCATTGTTGGCAGATTAGAGCCATGTTTTGGCTCATGTCTTTGGAGTTATGGTGGGTTATCCATTCATATAATCCATTTATGATTGAATAGCACATGTAGTTCGACAATGCGAACAACACTGCTCTTGGCTGTATTCTGACCATTCTGACAAATTAGTTATATGATGTGTATATGGACTACAAATTCGCTATAGAGTTGTGAGATGCACTAGAGCATATACAGATGTAGAGGCTAGTCGTTGGTTGTATATGTGTAAGCAATCCTTCGATTTTAGTGTGTATGAGGTTAAGTCGATAGTTGGACAAGCTCGTGACTTTTAGCTACTGGTTGGTGAGATTGCATACTTGGGGTGTGTGTTGCCTCCTAAGTTTGTTACTGCGGACATTGTCGCCAAATTTCCTACTAGTTGGCGGGATTTTTCCACTAGCTTAAAGCATAAGAAGAAAGAGATTTCTGTTAAGGATCTCATTGCTACCCTTGAAGTGGAAGAAAAGGCCAGAGTCAGAATAATACAAGTGTCATACAAAAAGACAGCTGAAAAGAAGTACAAATTCAACAAACCGGATAAGACAACTAACTTTAAGAAGAAAATTACGAAAAATGATTTGAGAGACATCACCTACTTTATGTGCGGAAATTACGGCGAAAAATTATCACTTCCGCAAGAGAAGAGATGGTGAACAACTAAAGAAGGAGGTTGTCAATATGATAATAGGTGAGGCCTCGATTTGAGGAGAGTATGTTAATTCTCCTGTTGTTTTTTTAGCATGTCAATCCACTGATTGGTGGGTTGATACTAGTACTAATGTTCACGTATGTTCTGATATTTTTTATTTTCTTTTTACCATATAACAGGGGCTTCCTCCGTCCTAATGGAAACGGATCGCATGCTTATGTTTCTTGGTGTAGGCATAGTAGATCAAAAGTTTACTTCAGACAAGATTATCCACTTGAAGAATGCGCAACATGTTCGTACAATAAACAAGGATATCATTAGTGGTTCTCTCCTATGCAGGGATGGTTATAAGCTAGTCTATGAGTCAAATAAAGTTGCAATATCTAAATTTGGAAATTTTGTTTGTAAAGGTTATGAGAGAGAGAAGAGTTGTTCCGTCTAAGTATTTTAGAGTCTTGTTATAATCTGAATGTTACGACTAGTTTAAATAAATATAATGCTATTATTTGGTATTCTCGGTTCTGTCATATTTCCTTTGATAGTATTGCTATAATGTTTAGATTAGATTTAATTTCAAAATATAAAATTATCAAATGATCAAAGTGCTAACCATATGTGCAAGCAAAGTAATCTCGAAAACCCTTTAAGAGATTGGAGAATAAAAAAATTTTACACCATTAGATCTTATATATTTAAATTTATGTAAAATAAATGAATTGTTGACAAAGATAACAAAAGATATTTTCCAACAAGATCATCATCATACATAGCTTTCCTTGGTCTTTCTTCCTCCCCTTTCCCTTTCCTGATTTTGAGTTTTCTACGGAGGACGTAGTTACGACAATGCTAACTAAATAATGCGCCTCTCCAACAACACCAAAAGAGGCACTGACGTGCCACGTCATCTCTGAAGGATATATCCCGCTCATGTACTCGCTCCGGACAGAAACAACGCATCCATGATTTGTGCACCTAATACTCCAATACGTGTCGAAATTTCCCTGTGATTCGCCATATAATTCTCATATATGGCTGCCAGAAGAGCACGAGTACACCACAAGAAACAAATGTGCGGTTGAGATGGAGATGATTCCTACGTTGACAAGAAGTAGCCTGGAAGAAGAAGCGGCCGTTTCTTCAACGGCGACGGCAATTGGGTGCCTCTCTCAGCTGCATCCATGCATGCACGCACGACACCGATACACTTATCCGTACTCTCTCTCCCCCAGCGCTCGAGCGCCACGTACTCGATCGTACTAGCTCTGGGTTCCGGACTGACTTGATGTGCTGATGGAAAGACATACCAACCACTGTTCTTAGTTCGGTCACCGCTGTCGAGTGAGTTGGCATCAATCTTTTCCGGGGCTCGGACAAGGTGATGGAGTCCAGCTAACGAGTAGTACTTGCGGTGACTAGGCGAGCACGGCAACGCAGCACACGAGGGACGAGCTCGTGATGCAATGCGCCTGTCGCAGACCGGGCATTGCTTCATCCTGCCTTGTGCGGCCCTCGGAAATTGAGGCCGTGGTTCTTCGGCTTTAGATTTTTTTTGCTTTCTGCTTCTATAAATCAGGACTTATTTAAAACATGTTGATTTTTTAAATTTAAATTTTTGATTTTTTGTATTGTATGTGAAGATATAATGGTATTTTAATTTTTTTAATTGAATGATTTGAAAAAACTAGCAGTCGCTACAATATAATTTCAACAGCCAAAAACCATAGGACCTATTCTTTTCAGCTTCTAAAAGCTGCTTTTCGGTTTTTCTACAGTAACTAGCTTTTAAACGGAGTATTTTTCAAGATAAGGTCTACTAGTTAATTATAGTAAATACTGTACCGACTTTATTTATATCAGCAAAAACTGCACGTGAGTTTCTGTTACTCTGTAATCTCTCGCACGAAGTGTCCAGAAGCCACAAACCGCACCCAAAATCTATAAATTTCAGAAAAAAAAGGCCCTATATAAACTGAATCGAGCGGCCCTGAAACGGAGGAATTTTAAAGGAATGGTCTTCCTATGTTCCAACTTCAAAGCAGGGTCTTGTGATTTCTACGGAAACCATACATTTCAAATGGTGCGCCAGTTTAAAATACATCGATTGCAACACAAGGTACAACATTGCATCAACTTTTGTTATCCTTTTCTTTGGCATTTGGCTGTTGCGTACAGTGACTGATGCTGGCTGCTGCCGGGAGGAGAGATATTTTCCCCCGTGCATCATGATTCATGAGGAATCAATCATATCGATCGGCAGTGCTGGGCCATGAGGTGCGACCAGCCACGCCGGCCGGCCCTCGGTGGCCGGGGAATCTCCCACTCGACTGTCAATCATTCGTCCGTCTAGGAGATCTGGAACGGCACCGCCGGAGATCGACACGTGTGGAGTTTCCTTTTGCGCCCCCTTCTGCGTTTGGAGAACTCGTTGGGACCCTGAGGGAGAGTGCTGGGCTCCAGGGCCAGCTAAACTGCTAAAGCATATACCCAGGTCAGTTCACCTGTTCCATATATGTGTAAGCTGGCAGTGTCCCCCGGCAGATGCCAGACGATTTCCATATGCTTTAAGCGTCTGTTCTTTTCGGCTGCGGTTTATGATTTTTAGTTAAAATTTTTAAATTTTAATTATTTACGGTACAGATTACAGAGAGACAGATACTCACTTGCGATTTTGGCTGGTACAGATGTTGGGTTTTTAACGTATAGATCGTTTAGCTTGTAGACCCCGTTTTGAGAAAATACTCCGTTTAAAAGTTAGGTACTGTAGCAAAAGCCAAAAGTCACCAACTTGTGAGGTAAAGAACAAGGCCCCGTTTGGCAGAGCTCTAGCTCTAGGAAAGATTTCCTAAAGCTGGTCATCTGTAGCTCTAGGAAATTCTGGATCTAGAGTTGCAGGCATGTTAAGTGCATTTACATGACTCATTTCATTTATATTATATATTAAATAAAAATATTTAAATCACTTTAATTTAGTCAACAAACTACAGATCCAGCATAGATCTCGGAGCTAGAGCTGTGTCAAACGGGGCCTAGTACTGCGTCTTGAAACGGTGCACCAGGATTGTTAACTGAACAGAACTAGGTAGTTGGTGCAAATGCTGGGGTCCAGCATGGGAAGATAGAACTGAGGCATCATTTCCAGGTAACACCAGAGCTATATGGTTAGAACAAAACTTTCAACAACCATAAAACTATTCCAGTTCCACGGATATGCGTGGTTTGACATGAACTCTTCTCAATGTTCCCAAATTTACAGCATTAATGCAAAGTCCACCAATGTCATCACAATAGTGCGACTTCATTTCCTCCCCAAGGGTGTTTGCCGCTTCCCCGTCGACTACAGGACACACATGATATCACAGCAATGTCGTTAATGGTCTCTCACGTCAATCCCTCGACTGTTCCTCAAAGAAAAACAAAAAATAACATCTTGACTGTCCATGGAAATTTACAATAGGTTATCTCAATGCCTGTAAAGTTGTCCTTTAGCATCCAGATTGATGACCCGTACGAGCACGAATTCATTGCTACATAAAACACCCTAACTTACAATACAGCAGAAACTCAGTACACACAAAACTAGTTTGGAGTAGCGAAAGGATGCAAGGAAAAAATAGCTACTTTATAGTTATACAAAAATTACTTCAAGCTTTGCACAGGGATGATCTTTAATATATTTCTCAAATTCAGCATCATCTCTAAATCTGAAGTTGTATAATGCCTGTCGTTGTGTAAGACCAATTGGATAAATTCTGTACAACTTCAACTCGTCCCCACCTCTAATACTCGGTGGCCTTTCATCCTTCCATACAGGAACATGGTTGAGGGATCTAAACTTCGCAAGCACCGCAGACTCCAAAGCTACCAAAGTTAATTGGCCCGATCTGCATCACATAGATAACAAAATATGTTTAAGAAGGCAAAGGAAAACAAGCAAGTATAAAAGAAGTTCATCGATGTGCACGCAGCAAGTGTTGCGGTAAAGATAACTTTAAGTTTAGGAAAAAGTCCATATAACATTCTAAACTTTGATTGAAAGTCCGTTTAATACCCGAACTATGAAATTGGACATCTGACCCTGTGAACTTTACAACTCAGTTCAAATAACACCTTGACTCGGTTTCGCATAGTAGTATTGCTTGCGTGGCGCAATGAGTGGACGAAGGATGACACAATGACCAAATTTAGATGAATGATAGGTGGAGCCCACAAGAACTTCTCCCCCAAATCGAAATAGAGAAGGGAGCTACAGGGGGGCGGCCATGGAAGCGCGACTGAAAGCTCGGTAGGGGAGAAGCCCCTGTGAGCCCTACTTGTTATTGACTCAACTTGGTCAGTGTGTCATCATATGTAGCAAAACCGTCCACTCATTGTGCCATGCGAGCAATACCACCCTGCGAAACATGGTCAAGGTGTTATTTGAACTGGATTGCAAAGTTCGGGGAGTTAAATGTCTAGATTCATAGTTCGGGTGCTAGATGGACTTTCGAGCAAAGTTCAGGGTGTTATATGGACTTCTTTTTATAATGCAACAAAACTACTTAAGACCTTACACAACGACATAGCAGTAGTTGAGCAACATATGCACCAATGCACCATTCTGGGAAAATAAGCACAAGAGGAGCTAAGACTACAAAATACAAGATGAAAATTTGCCCTCGTTCCTCTTGGCTCTTTATGATGTGTCAACTGCAAATACCAATCACTAAGAGTAAGCACAACAGTACTTCCATACCTCAGATAAATGCTCTCTGTCTTAAACCGCCCTCTCTCTCTGACAAATAAGTGGTATACTGTTCCTTTTTTGCTGGAACAACTACACGGGCGATTCATAAATTTTGGAGTCCTTTCCTCTTTTTCATGAATCTTCGTAGCAATATGTATGCAAAGGCGACAGGATGAATGGACCGCTGCCATGTCAATAAGAGCCTTGAAAGAATCAGATGGACCATCATACTTCCACCTACAAATGCAAAACAAAGAATGATATGTGCTCAGTACAAAAACACGATGATGCTATTAATAAGGGCTGCTAGAGGATCTTTGGCGAAATTGCATGGTAAGCTTTTATCAATGTAATCATCTATTTTGGATGGAACTTCTGCACTATTCTCAAGGATACATTCAATCAAATCAGAGGTAACGAAGACCCCAACTTAGTCTAACCTAAACTGCATGAGTTCAGACTTCAGACAATTCTGCCCTAAATACTTAAAAGATCTGTAAAGAGTGAAACAAGAAAGAGATATCAAATCAACTCCCGGTAGAAGCTCATAGAAACTAGCACTTTCTTCATTCTAAATAAAATATAAACAACTTATTTAGAACAGCATTAGCAAGACAGAATTAAGTTTCCGCCAGTTATAACGTAAAGCCTTCTGCATGATTTTTGTCTTCATTCATGCTGTTGGCTATTGCACAGTCACAGGCAAGGATTACATCGTAAGCTTCAGTATCAAATGCCAGAGCCACACTAAAGCCTATCCAGATGGGAAAATTGATTCGTTTGGACAGTAATTTGGTTCCTCAACAAGTTACATCTTTACCAAAGATGACGATTGTTGCCCGATCTTGATGGAAGAAAAATGAATAGGTGAAAGCATCACCACAGCAAAGTTCATAATGTAATACAGCCCACTCCTTACAAATTGGAACTAACCTAAAAACAGATAAATATGGCTCCCTAGATGTCCATTTCTGTCATGCTAATTTAGTATAGGATCTTGCAGATCACCATGATTGTGTTTAAAGTTGGCCAGAGATGATATGTTATTCCAACAATACGATTGGTGCATGATAAATACATCACTTTCAGGCCTAAAGTCAACAGGGAAAGCAGGACATTTACCTCAAAGATTGATTAAAAGCATTAGGATTTGATGCAATAAGTTTCATTTCGCTAGCAACTGAAGCAACATTATCGAGCTCCTTAATGTGTAATATTGCACCTTCCCCTGGAGAAAACTCTTGAATATTTGGAGCACCAATGACAACTGGAATAGTTCCTGTATCGAAATGCAAATGAAATATTCTAAATCACTTCATTCTAGCTACAAATTTGAAAGTGAACACAAATTCATGGCAACAGGATAAAAGAGTGAATGAATAAACATGGCAAATCCATACATTAGAAAAATGATAACTCAACAAATGATTTGGAAGACGGTACTCCCTCTGTTTCACAATATATGTCCAGTTTCTTGAGGATGATCTTATCACAATATATTTCAATTGATGAGATCGACAGGGTAGTGTGATTTTCCATGCCTACCAAATAATTTCGAATAAACTAGCACAGCAGTTAATGAAAAGGAAGACTACAGTCACGAATGCAATATTCCATCCTCGAGCACTGAACCAACACAAGCACATAAACTTATACTCAGCATGCAATGGTGGATGGGAGTTGAGCAATGCAAACTGTGTGGGTGGGTGTGGGGTGGGGTTTTGGGGTGAGAGCAAGGATCGAAAAACCGGTACCGGGGCAAATCCCGGCCGGCGGGCGGTACCGGTAACCGGCTGGTTGCCGGAAATCCCGGAATCAAACCGGATGAAATTTGGCAAATGAAATTTTTGGGCGGGGCGGTAAGAGACTGGTAACTGCCGGTTACCGGAAAAACCGGTGAGAAAACCGGAAAAAACCGGTGGAAGACCAATTAAAGTTTGGCTAGATATTTGGATCCAATTTCTCAACCCAAAGAAGACCAATTAAAGTTGAACTATCATAGCAAACTCAGTATAGAAGTTGGAGCTCCACTTTTGTTGCCCTAAATTGAAAGTTATGGGTTGACATTTTGCCCCACAAGCTGATCCAACATTGAAGGACTAAAAGGGGCATTGGATATAATTAAGCGAATGCAAGGAAGGCTATACATGCTAGAAAAACAACTTCATGACTCTAATGAAGCTAGAGAATCTTTATTGCTCAAGTTGAACTCTGCATTGGACCAATCCAAAAGTCTAAAGATGTATGATATATCACTAGGGCTGAGATTGAAAATAAGAACAGGTAAGTAGTAGTAGTTATCATGACCATGATGACTAGGGACTACAGATAACGAATGACAGATTTATGAGCCCAACAAGCAGAAGTAGGTATAATCCTAGTTGTGTGTTGAATAATAAAATCCACGATGCGATGTGGTGAGGGAAAATGAACTTTTTTTAACAAACTGGCTAATTATGCATTTCCTTATGTTCCCATTGGAATAGTGAACCCTGTCGTAGTAATTATGCTTCACAAAGCTTATAGAGATGGTCGACAATGTTCTATTTGTTCTTATACATGCATTGCTAAGTGACCATGCATGTGAAACCAAATGGTTGCGGCATTAGCAAATGGAACCTAAGGAAATGAATACAAAGTAAATGTAGAGCTTCAGCAGTTAATACTTTGCCGTATCATTTACATCAACTATAACCGGTTCTCCCCCACATGCAGAAAAGCTCCCCTTTCCCATGCCCATGGACCCTACATGCTCCCTAACATATCATTAAGCATCCAATGCCCCCTGGAAGCCTACAGTGCATCTACAAATTCAAAATTTCAAATTTCAAAATCCGGCCGGTATTTTATCTACCGGACCCAGCCGGGAGAACTGGTTACCGGCGGTTACCGGCCGGTAACCGCCGGTAAGCCGAACCCTGGGTGAGAGTACTTAATAGCATATAGCCATATAATATTACCTGCTACAAGTGATTGAAAAAACTTTTCTGTAACGTAATCTTCCTCATTAGAATTCTCAAAAGCCAAGCTGAATTTGTAGCGCTTCAAAGTCTCCACTTTGTCCACTGCACCCAAGTAGCAAATAGAGTACATATTAAATTTCTTTCCTTGAAACGAATGTAATATAACAGCAGAACTTGTGCATCCAAACATAAAAGCATCACTTGTCGAAGACAAAAGGCAGTGTGCTCACTCCCAAAGTATATTCTAAATCCCTGAACACGTTATTCTTAAAGAGTCCATAAAATCAAAAGAAAATTCATCCATTCATCTTCACTACTAAGTACAACTCAATTAGCAACTCATTTTAAAGGTCACAACTTGCAAGGATTAGGACATTGACAGCATAGCAAGCATTAGCAGTAGCAATAGTTATATTTGGTAATTAATATTGTGATAGATTCCAACTACTATCATTGGAATAATTTATTGCAGCTGGCCATTAGTTACGGTCTTGCAAGCACAACGGAACATATAGCATTTGTGTATAAGCTATAATATTTAATAACATGAATATCCAAGCAAAATATGAATAGAAAGTGTACCTCTGCCATCATGGTTACGATGACAGCTACCATATGAATCGATTTTCACATCTAATTTTTCAAGCATCTCAAGGGCTTGCAAACGAAAGTTGCGTGCACCACAGTTCGAAATAAAGGCTACAGCTAGGGCTTCTTCAGGTTTTGGAGGCACAGGTGTCATGATATCATATTCAGCCCATGAAAAGTAGCCAACAGGCACATCTGAGGAAAGGCTGGTTGTCATCACAATTTTGTACCCTCTCCTGTGACAGAAAGCATTAGAATTTCCCAGTCCATAGAACTATGTTTCTCAAAATTAATAAATCCTACTGAGCACCAAAAGCCAATGGTTCCACAGCAGTGCATACATGACAATAATATGGTTCAAAATGTGGACACAATTCAACAAAGTGCTTATTTTAAAATTTTATATGAAGTGATAAGGTTAAACATCAGCAAGAAACCAAGTTGGGAGCCAATTAGTACTCCATACTTTCTTACCCTATTCTAAAAAAAGAGAGAGCCTACAACCTCGTTCGACCATTAAACCTTGCACTTGTCAAAATGGGCATCAGAAGACGACAGCTAGGACCAGTGTCTACATGTCTTATATATGGAAACAGACAACAGTTCTGATCTGTACTGAACATGGATTACAGTTCAAATTCATGTGGAACACAATAGATAAAGTTTAAAATGTGTCATTTTAAACAGGCAAAGTAAGTAACTGGAAATCAACAATCAGCATTAACTTGATTCTTACCCACCCTCGAGCCACATTAATATTGTTCTCTGAGTAATACTGAGATGATTCCATTGATCTGAGGATACCATCTACGGAAGGAACTGGGGCGATTCCAAAAGTAGCGTCAGGTGTCTTACTAGCTGAAAACCCAAACTCACATCCTACATAACATTTATTCCAATCCTGAGAGGGGAAAATGCATAAGCATTATAGATAGAGACGACAAGTGAAGAAATAAAATAGATGGAACATTAATGGTACAGATATGTGGTGCCATTTCCAACAATCATCACATCAATAATGTTGCCAACACAAACATATGGCATCAGGTATGCTTAAGTGAACATTGCTCCACATCAATATTCCAAAGCATTCATAATGAACAAAGTATGCCATTGCACATAAAGTTCAAAGCACAATATTTAGCATTCGTTGTTGGTTGTTTTAGTTTTCGGCAAACTTTTCCTTTGTTTTCAGAAAGTGTTCCTTGAGTAACACACTAACAATTCCCCCACATTCTGGTGCACATGATTACATCAACGTGATAACATGTGCATTCTAACCTATTTAGCAATATAATGATTTTTCCTGGTTCCAAACAGCTAAAACCACAATTTTATTGACATGGAAATGATGCCAATGCAGTTCACTAAACCATATTTTCAAATTTCCAACATTAATCTCCCAATGTGATTCCAATTCAGCCTTTGAGGCGATACATGTATGTAGAGATAAGATGACAAACTCAACATTTCCACAATTCTCTACTTGTATTAAAGAAAAGGCTTAATATCTGGGGTTAGGCATTGACTTTTGACTGAGCAGAAAAACCCAAGCAATTGAGCAGCTAGGGAAAGCCAGGGCAAGCCAGGGCCACAAACTACTATGCCAAGCATGACCAGCATGGACGAGGACAAAGAGCACAATCAAAAGTGAAGCTCTTTTTTTGGTGATCGTGTTTGTACTAGCTGCAAATTCTATCGTTAACCCTGTAAGGCCAGAAGCCAGTGGAGAGTATATGACACAAGTTCAAGAGTTTCATAATCCATTGGGAACAGCCTCATTGTTAACGCATTTGCATACATAAGCTCGAGCACAAGCAACCTGAAGAGGCACTTGTACCAGTAAAGGGGGTTCTGCTAGTGTTTCAATTAAGTCAAAATTTTGCATGAAATTCACAATGAAGCACCGATGGGAGAACATAGGAAGTCCGAAATCCCATAGTGTTTCACCAAGCATCACAATCCGTGCATAGTCAGGACTCCGGAGCTCTTCAGGAGTTTCATGATCGAATATTAATTGCTCTAACCCCCCAAAAGTTCACATCTTTACAAGACGAATGCCTAGGCTATATTCTCTAAACTTCCGAGGGAGAGATTACAGGAACTTATACGGCAACGTTATTAATGTTAACCCAATTAAGCAGCAGATCCGTCGAGCCCGTGAATACCAAACTAACCCACCTAGCTTAAAATGTAAGAGCACGGGGGGAAGGACATGAACGAGACCTTAGCGGCGCCGCCGACGAGGACGGGGTCCCTGTCGAAGTCGCGGTCGTAGGGCACGGCGTCCTCCCTCTCGAGCCGCTCCACGCACCGCCGGATCTCGTCGTCGTCGTCCCCGCCGCGGTCCGGGTGTGCGTCCGCGGTCGCGACCTCGCCCTCGCCCCCCGGGGCGGAGCGGCGGTAGAAGGAGGTGGTCCAGCTCTCGACCACGGCGGCGTTCTTCGCCATGTCGAGGCGGCCGAGGAACGCGATCTCGCCGAGGAAGGCGGCGCCGACAAGGAGCGGAAGCAGCCACCCGCAGCGCCGCCGCCGGCCCGCCGCCTGTGCCTGCGAGTGGGAGCCTTTCATGGGTGCTTCTGGCCTGCAAGCCTCCGCCGGCCGCCTCGCCGCTGGCGACGATGGGTGGGAGATCGAGAGGCGCGCGCGGAGGAGGAGGAGGCGGCGGCCGCGAGGCGAGGGCGGAGTCGTTGGACCTTGGCGGGGGGTTGGAACGGACCAACCAACGACCCGTGCGAATAATTCTCCGGTTGCCGTTTGGGTTGGGTTTGGCTCGATTGGGACAAGCACCACCAATTGCAAGGAGAGCGAGCGGACCCCATTTGTCAGTGGGCGAGGAATTGGCCGGCTTCTTGGTCAAAGGCCATTAGTTCTTGAAGAGGTCGTCCTGTGCTGCGGCCGTCGGACCTGGGTAGGCCAGCATGATTGTAACGCACTCGTTTCTGGGAGGAACAGGAGCGTCACTAATCCGCAACCACCTAGGAGTTTGGTTACAGATCGAACAAGTATCATACCTGCTTACGAACATTTAAGAATAGTTAGCTTGATTGAAATAAGACCTAACGGTCAATTTTTACAAAAAGACGGGCAAGCAAGCCCAAATATACTTACATTGCAGAAGAACCGCAAGGGCACCACAGGAAAGCCTGAGTGCAGTCGCAACCCTAACACGAAAACCTGAATTGCCTTCTCTTCCTTCTGATATCTGTAGATTTTGCAAGTCTGAGTACTCCAACCCCGTACTCAGCAAATCACAAGGGAAATCCTAACTTACCACATGCACGGATCAACAAAGGAATGGAGTATACTTGGTTTATTACTTTGAGTGGATGCAGTTTTATTTGCAAATATTTTGATAAAACGGACCCAAAACTACTCCTCAAGATCTCAGGGGGGGTTTCATGAAAGGTTAATTAACCAACTGAACAAGTTAAAGCATGTACAAAACTACTTAAGCTTCGCTGCTGGAATCACCCAAGTGACACAGCTCCAATAACCGGGAGCACGGCGTATTCGAATACCATTTATTTGACTCTGCAGAGTTTGCTCAACTTTACCCACACAATCCCTTAACTCCCGCGACAGAGTTAAGAAAGCCAGGTCGTTTCACTGCTCAACTCTTTATATAGGCTCTACCCGGTAGAATCCACTCGGGTCTGGCTCACACACACACCCACAAAAAGAGGAAACAAACGTCCGCTTCGAGTGAACTCTACCGTTGTTAGGCACCCGCAGCACGGCCTGCCTAACCCTTGATACTCAAATCACCTACTTCTCAACACCTGTAGAGTTTCAATCAAGTTGAGCAGCTACTAAACCAGTGTTGACAAGTCAACTCCTGTGGTTGAGCGGTCACCATGTCATTTGCTCAGCGCAAGGGTTTGGTCCTTATATTTTTCCCCCAGGGGACCGCAACCCCCTGCCAGGTCCGCGACCTGCAACCTAGGGTAAAAGGCGGGCGAAAACCGTCTTGCGGCGCACCACAGCCCCCCTTAGCCTATCCTGCGCATCGACATACTCCGCCCTAGGACACGGTGTCCCCATACCACCCTGCCCTAGAGTCGGGTTTTCCAAATTCTATTGGACCGCAGCCACAACCTTATTAGTGTAAAGACTTTGCATGATAATAATAACCTACAATTATCTAGATTAACAAATAATTATTTCTAGGGTTACAAAGGCATGGCTACAAGTTTAACATGGCATTTGTCGGTGGTAGGTTTAACTACATAGCATATCATTCTAAACATTTTATTTTACTTTTGAACTAACATTTCATAACTAGCTTAATGCAAATAGCATAATAACATAATTAAATGGCATGGGATTTCAACATGATCAAGGACTTGTGACTTGCCGTTAATCTGGATGATCTCGACGAGCTTGAACGTAGAAGCTCCGGAATCCTGGGACTGCACCTGAACTTCCGGGATCTTCGAAACTAGCGCAAACACATAAAACAAAATAAGTCCGGCTTGAGCCTAATCAAGCGAGGAAAAATAATCTATTAAAAAGGAGTAAAATGCATAAATTCTCAAATGGGGAATTTTAGGAATTTATCTGGGATGAAATTGGGGAAGTGGAGGCCAAAAAAGGGTTCAAGATATTATTTGGAGCAACGTGGTGAAATTTGGGAATTTTTTGGGATTTTCTGTGATTTTCTAGGATTTATTTGGATTTTCTGGATTTTTGGGAAATTGAAAAACTCTGGAAAATAGTTATAAACAGTGACGGGCCGACCCAAAGAAACAGTGCGGCCCGGGGAGGCTTTTGGCCTGGCTCGGCCGAACCGGCCCAGCCCAACGTGCGCGACCGCACAGCCCACCGCGCGCGCGCCTGCCTGCGCCCGATGACCGACGCGTGGCTGCGCGGGCGGCGGAGGTGGGGCGCTAGCGAGCGGCCGAGATTTGATGGCTTTAGTTGGCGCGGACGGCTACGATCTAACGCCAACGGACGGCTGAGGTGAGATGGCAGTGATTGGAGCGGACGGCCGGAACGGGGCCACGTCGCCCGAGTGGTCATCTTCTTCCTCCGGCCGCTACAGGGCCTTCGGAACAGAGCAAAGGTGACGGCGGCCGTTCGGGCACAGGGGAGGTCGCCGGCGGCAACCGAGGATACGGGTGGGTGGAGCTCAGCTTAGGGGTTCCATTTTGGGGCCTCGGGGAATGGGGGCATGGGTGGCGGCGGCCGGAGGCAGGAGAGAAGTTGATGGCTTCTCCGGCGGCTCCTAGTCTCTCCGGAGACCTTTCGGAGAGGGGGAAGGCGATTTGAGAATCTCTGGGGCCCAAGGACTACTGCGGTGTGGTTTGCTCGAGCTGGGGAGTTCCGACTGAGGCTGGCCACGGGAGGGTCCCTACGGCCGGCGGTAGCTTACGGTGGAAGGGTTCCATAGAAAAGCTAACGGAGGAGGGAGCTTGGGGATGGCTTGGTGGTGCTTTGAGGAGGCTAGAACAGCGAGGAATCGAAGTTTAACAGAGGGGAGAGGAGGTTTGGCTCACGGGGCCGCTGGATCGGGGAAGGACGGCGACGGCGCTCGGGGCAACGAGGTTTCAATTGGCGGCTTCTGGAGGTTTCGGGGAGAGGCAGGAGGCGAATGAGGGCGGTGGGATGGCTTGGGAACCAAGGATGCGCAAGGGGGAAGGAGAGCGGCTTTTATGCTCGGGCGGAGGAGGAAGGATCCGAGGGAGGGAGGAGATGGGAGTGGCATCCAGGGTCAACAGGAGGGCGGGGGAGTTGGTGGCGTGTCTCCTCCGCGCGATGGGGTGGCGTTGTGATGCGACGGCGAGTAAATGCACGAGGAAGCAGGTGAGCGGCAGCAATGGGCGACGGCGCGGCTTGCGGGAGAAGGAGAGGGGAAGGAGAGGGGCTAGCAAGTAGGACCCGGGCGGCAGGAGAGGGAGACCGGGGTCAAAGGCGGTTGGGGATGGCGCAGGGAGGCTGCGCGGCGAAGCCGGGAGCGGGGCGCCCTCACGCACGGGTGCAGGCGAAAGGAGGCGACGGGAAGGAGGAGCGGCGCCTGGGAGAAGGAAAGGCGAAAAGAGGAGAGGCGCCACCGAACTGGGGTGGCGCACAACCGAAAAAGGAAAGCGAGAAGCAAGGGGATTTTCCGAATTGGGAAAGGGGCTCAAAAATCCACCAAAAAATCTAGGAAAAAGCTCAAAAAATTTGACATTTTTAGGGGTGTTTCAATGATCACACCGGCGGCGGCGAAGGGGACGGTATTGACGGTCGACGGCAGGTAACACCGTTGCGTCGAGTTCCACATGACATTTCTCGCACTGACGAAGGGCAATGAGGTGGCCCAGGTCGTCGTCGCCACCCCAAACCGCGCGCTGCAAGTGCTGGGCAGCGAGAGCTGCTTCTTGGAGGAGGGCACCGGCACGCGGACCACGAAGGGGCTGCTTCTATCGGTGCGCGAGAAGGATCGTCACATCGCCTGCATCGGGAGGATTTCTTGATGGATATTGGAAAATACCAATAAGTTGTTTCTATCAAAACAAAAGAGAAAATTGATATTATGCCACTCCTTTGGAGTGGCTTTGATAAAATGTCACTCTCTAGATAGCAATTGTTAAAATGCCATCCAATACATGATTAGCTCTATGATTTGCCATTTTAGGGGTTTTAGCCATTTTTTCATTTTTTATTTTTTTTCCTCCAAAATTGCATAGGAAATGTCCATAATACCCTCCTTTTAGCCATTTCTTTCGAGTCTCTTTGTCTCCAATTTTCTCCATACATATTGACATACGTCTTTTTTTCTTCTTACAAAGAAATAGGCATAGATTTATCCAGAACAACACACTACATCCAGAAATCAAAATGGCATAGCAGAGCGCATTTTTTTTAGAAAAAAACTGTGGAAGCAAAATAAAAGGACAAGAAACAGATGAGCAATAACCTGAGGACCACAGCAGACTAAAAAATTGGGGGAGTATTTCCACATCAAGAATACGACTTCATTGAATGGTACTCAGAAAAAAGTTCCATATTTTAAAGAACTGACCTAAGAGACAGACAAAGATGAAGCAAAACCACCGCAAAATCGAGCCTAATCAAAAGAACAAGCATTTTTTTCTATAACAAACCAGGTATATGAAACAAGAACCGGGGAGAAAGGGCAAGAACCTGAGTCGAGCGCCTTGTGGAACTCACGAGGAGCATGGGAGGCGCAGAATGGCAGGACGACGAGCAGAAGCAACGAGATGCGGACGAGGGAAACGAGCAATGCCATGGCTGAGCACCTCCGGCGAAGCCCCTAAAAGAGGGTATCATGATATTTCCTATGCAATTTTGGGGGAAAAAATAAAAAATGAAAAAGAAATGGTTAAAACCCCTAAAATGGCAAATCATAGAGCTAATCATGTATTAGATGGCATTTTAACAATTACTATCTAGAGAGTTACATTTTATCGAAACCACTTCAAAGGAGTGACATAATATCAATTTTCTCCAAAACAAAATACCAATGGTATGTTTGTAGAAGTATAATCCATCCTAGTCCATATTTTATGTAAGGATGACGATGAGTGGTGTAAGTGTTGTGATCAAGCAAAGAGAGAATAAAGAAGTTTTTTCTGGTCTATGTCCGTCAGCAAATTCGATTTCTTTAATATCTGGTCTATCCTTCATGAATCATCATAGCAGAATGTGCAAGTTTAGCATGCACCATTACTAGAGGACTCGGAAGTGAAATATATTACTAGAGGACTCGGAAGTGCCTGCTCGTTTCGGCTTCAGTTTCTGATTTCTAACTTATTTTTCATTATTGGGTGTATATAGGTATCACTCGGATGTTTTATTCCTAACAATCATCTAAATTTTTGACCGTTGGATTAAAGATCCAACGACCTCTTATTTTTGGAGAGGGGAGATTTTTTTTGGAGGGGGAGATTTTTTTTGGAGGGGGCGGGGAGAATTTGTGACCGTTGGATCTCTAATCCAATGGTCACAAATCTGGATGATAGTTAGAAAGAAAACATCCGGATGATATTTATCAATACCCTTCATTATTTATAAATTTCGTTTTTTCTGAACTTTTGGACTTTTTTGAACTTTTTTGCCGGTTCTTTTTTCTTGTATTCGTTTATGTTGTCCGTGATGAGTTAGCATATTTTTTCTATTTTTAAATTTTTTAAAATTTAATTATGCCAAATAAGCCATATTTACCTACAGTGAAATTTCAGCCGCTACAGTGTAATTTCAGCCATAAGCCACAGTTTTTCAGCCTAACCGAGCGGGGCCATAAGTTCCTGTTCTTTTAGGTTTTGAGGTGGTTTTTGATTTTGACTTCTTTAAAAGCTAAAATAAATAGGGCAACTTTCTAAGTGGCTTCGTTTCTCTAAACAGCTTTCTGAGTCTGTCCGTACATACATTATCTTTGTCAACAACTCCGCCATCTAACCATCTTAAAAACCACAGCTAAAAATACCGGTCACAGTTAAAAGCCATCAAATGAACAGGCTATATCCTCGAGCGTCTGGTCGTGATCTAACAGTCCAGCCAGCCAAGCCCATCAACCGGCCCAATTAACGGCAGGACCTGCCATCAAATGGCGCGGCGACCAGCCTACGCAGCCCAACAACCAACTGACCGGGCCGAGCCTTCCGTGCTCATCTTCTTTCTCACGCGAACGGGAAAAACGGGACGCGCGCGCGGCATATATTCCGTTCGCTCGGCTTACCGAATGCTCTCGAATGAAACGACGTTATCTAGCCAACAGCAGCAAGCCTCATCTTCTTTCGGTGCTGCAAATCCGGTGTGGAAGATGCCAGCGCCACGCCACCTAAAGAGCGTGCATGTATTTTGGTGGAGTGTGATTCATGATTTCCTTCCAGCACGTGAACTCTCCAGCGTCGGCGTATAAGCGAGTGGGATTCTGTGAAACTTGTGATAGACAGGAGACAGTGATGCATGAGCTCTTATCATGCACTTGTGCCATGGCTTTCTGGGCGGCGTTTAAAGACACTACGGGTATCAAAGTTCCTGAACCTCCACCCAGCGACGTGGGTCTTCTGATCTCGTCGATGACAAGCTGTGCTCGGTGGAGGCTACTGCACCTATTCTGTGTGGTATGTATGCTCTTTGGACGGCGAGAAATGCAAGGAGGCATGGTGATACCCCTCGGAACCTAACTCAAATACTCAATCTGTGAACTTGGGCGCGGGATATAGTTAGTGGCTGAGCTAATGCAGATTAATCCAACGCAATCCTCTGTCGGACAGGGAACTGAGGAAGCTCGCTGTGCTGTCGTCCAGGCGATTAAGTGGAAGTGAATAATCAGATGGATCTTTCTGCTCGGAGAAGATGGAGGCACAAAATACTGGATTGATTGATCGAGGTCGGAATGGGAAGTTAGGCAACTGGAGGCGCTGGCATGGTTATCCGTGATGACGAAGGCTCCTTTCGTGTGGCGAGAGCAAGATGATATCTGCAAGTCTGCACTGTGAGGATGCGTTGATGGGCGAAGCACTTGCTTGCTGGGATGGTGCAAAGCTCGCTGCGGAGTGGAACCATCAGGAGCTGACTCCCTCGCCTTGGTCAACCTTTGGAATTCCCAAGACCAACACCGAGCAGCAATTGGGACGATCCTTGATGAAATAAACAAATTTAGTAGGGGTTTTGTTAAGTTCAGTTTATGTTATGTTCGTCGGGGTGCAAACTCCGCGGCTCATCTTTGTGCTAAGCAAGATTTTTCGAGTAGACAATGGTGTACTTGGTTAAACCAAACACTTGGCTCCTTATATACATGTCTACTCCAAGATTATACCCCTAATTCTGATTAATGAAATAAGGCTCTTATTCCTCGCAAAAAAAAAAAAAAAACCAGCTTCGTTTTTGGATTAGAGAACTGCTGATTGCTAGTAAGCAATTGCGCGCTGCCGCTGCTGTGCGCGCACCTGCAAAGGTAAAATGCAGGAAAATAAGTCACAGACAAATGTGTCCTCTGCAGCACCGAAGAAAATTGTTCCATATCCATCGGATCGAAGCATGAGATTAGCTCGGCTGCCGCAGTATAGCACTGTAGCAGCAAGGTGTTAATATATATTGCAGGTAACCCCTTATATAACAGAAAAATACATAGGTAACAATACATATCTAATACCCCTTTAAAATTATGGCATATCAACAATATGAAGTTTGAAGAGATAGAAGTTGTGTTGGGCTCTGGTTTGTACCTTTGTGAAAAAGCCAACTAAAACTCTGAAGGCACATACTGAAGAGTAATAACTTGATCCTGCACCTGTGTCCACATGTAGGAAGCATCAACACCAATATATTTTGTAAGCTCATACTTCATTAGATATTTAGCAATTATAATATCACTTGTACTACCAGACAAAAGAGAAGTTGATGCAAAAACAGAAACACCAAAATCAAGTAGCCACCATAGCCAAGTAACATCCGCAGTTAACAAAGCCATAGCTCACAACCCAGTCTAAGCACTCGAACGAAAAACTGTTGTCTGTTTCTTAGTCTTCCAAGCAATGAGAGAATCACCAAGAAAAATACAATAGGCAGGGAGAGATAGACAATCAGAGTGACCACTAGCCTATGTGGCATTAGAATAAGACTGGAGTTGTAAAGAGCTGGAGCGAGGAAAAAAAGACGACGAGTGATGGTTCCACGAAGATATCGTAGAATACAAAAAAGATGACTACAATGGAGCTGAGTGGGAGCAGAAATAAACTGACTCAAGATATGCACATGGTACGAAATGTTAGGACGAGTGACACCAAGATAAATAAGACTCCTAACAAAATGACGATAGCGAGTAGGATCAGTAAGAGGCTCACTATTAGTGGGCTAAAGATGAATATTAAGCTCTATGGAAGTCTTAGCTGTGCGCTGATCAATAAGAGAAGTACGATCAAGAAAATTCTAGATATACTTTTCTTGGGATAGATAGAAGCCCTCATATGTAGAAATATCTTCAATCCGAAGAAAGTAGCGAAGAAGACCCAGATTAGACAAGACTAATAGAGGCAAAGGAAGGAAGTTGAAACCAGTCAAGCTCTTAGAGACGCCGTGAGTCATGGCGGGGAGAGCCAGTACCAACCAGAGTCCTCGTGCGCCAATCCTGAGCACAACAAGAATGATAATCGGGAATAACATGACAATCATGATCAATGAGCTGACCGGCAGATATGAGCTGCATGGTTAGTTTGGAAATATGAGAAATAATGAGAACATGAGAAGAGGAATTCGAAAGAGTGTCTCGTCGTGCGATAAAAAGAGATGTATTATCTACTGTCTAAACAATGATAGGAGCAGCTCAAGGACCAATGAAACTGGGACTGGTGGAATTAGATATCATATGAAAGAAAGCACCAAGGTCAAGAATGTAAGGTTATATACCTGAGGAAGGAGAAGTAGAAGGTGGTCTCTTACTAGAAGATTGTATAGTAGAACCAGATAGTGCATAAGCAGCCATGCGACGTAGCAGTGTGAGAAGCTCCTGAGTATCAGAAGCACTAAAGCTCCTCTGAGAGAAGGAACCCCCAGTTCCCTTCAAAGGACGACCACCACGATGTAAATCCTTTTTTCCTATAGCAGAATAACTCCACATGTCTATCCTTATTATAATAAGTGCAGTAGAGGCCCTTACCAATAACAATGGTCACTGGTGGAGGCGTCACTGGTGAAGAAGTAGCTGGAGGCGTAGTGGGTGTAGAAGCTGGAGGAGCTACTAAAACCGAAGGAAACGACGAAGACGGCAGCAGACCCACACCATAAAGGTGAATCTCCTCAGTACAAACAATTGCAAGGGCCTCAAATAGAGTCACATGAGGATGGCGAGCAAGCAACTAAGCACGAGTCTACTCACACTCAGCCCAGAGACGTGCCAAGAAGTTATAGATGCAATGAAGCTCGAGATGAGACTGCTGATGCTGACAGCACTAACAAATGTGTCAAACATTCAATCCCAAAGAGTCAATTTGACGCCACACCGCAGACAACTAGGCATAGAACTCATCTACAGTGGCATCTCCTTGCTACAACGACTTCTCTAGATATACAACAACAAGATACAAGGAATCACCAGATGGTTCATCGCGATTGCACAGATGTGCCCACATCATCTGTGCTGAAGCCAACCCAACCACATCTATAGTGAGATGCACCTCCTTGCTAGCAACAAGAATAGTAGAGACACGAGCATCCTCATCAGTCCATATCTTGTAGGCAGCATACTGAGTCTGAAAAGTCTATATGGTATTCTCAAAAGCATTAGATGCATCCTTACTAATGTCTTCGGAAGTATTCTTCGGGAGCATAGACTCAACAGGTGGAACAGGTCGAGACAAATAAGGCAGCTCGCTGGTAAGAAAATTTCAAAGGTGCTGACCACGTATGTGGAGGCGCATGTGCTAAAACCAGTCTTGATAATTGAGACCATCAAAGATCACTAGGCAACAAGGAACAGAAATAGTGTCTGAAGAGGATGACATATTTTTTTGAAATTATAAAGTAATAAAAGAAGGAAACCAAGGTTTCCTTGTTATCAAGCAGAGTGGGCTTGACCCAAGCAGAGTAGACAGGGAGATGACTGACGACAAGCGGTGGCGGCGGCAGCTGTCGAGCAGTGGCGACCACTGACCAATGTTAGGTTGAGAGAGTGCACTCCAGGCGCGGTGGCATAGAGTCTTCGAACTACTCGGTGGCGGTGGCCGAAGATGATGTAATCATGGCGCAGCGGCGCAGAGACTTCGAACTGCTCAACGATGGCGGCCGAAAATGATGCAATCCTAGCGTGGTCGTGCGGAGTCATCGGGCGGCTCGGCAATAGTGTCGGGCTTTAGGAGTCGGGCGATGGTAGCGTCGGGCCTCAAGCATTGGGCAGTGGCGTCCTCACATCGATCTAGTCAGTGGCTTCAATCCAGGGTGGATCAAGGCGACGGGTAGTGAGGCAATGCCGGTTGAAACAAAGAGGCACTATGGCCCCCACCCCTTAAATTCCTTCGACAGCCACCGATGTTGTCTCCTTACTTCTTCTCTTCAGCGGCAGCGACAAAAACCTTAGAAGGCAATGAGGGTGGCAAAGGAACCAGTGGCAGCGACGGCTTGAAGACGACGAGCACAGTAGAGATAAAGCTAGGCGGCGATGGGAACCTTCCCTTAACTCTGTCCTCACCCTCACATCAAAGCATCTCTATGTGCTTTGACACATAGAAACATCTCTACATGCATTGGCCTCATCACTCAGCACACCACAAGCACCAACTTGTCTCTTCATGGTCATTGTTTTTCTATGCTTTCTGCTTAAGCCACATAGCCTCACCTGGACTTACATGACTACATGGATCTCAACCCTCCCACCTAGTCCCAGTCCCTTCCTGTTGACCGATGTTGTTCTCCAAGCTATCTGCGCATCCAAAGACCAAGAAACTATCTTGAGCACAAGTTCTGTGCACTTAACTCATGTTAGTCAAAATAATGCATCATGCAACTCAACACAATCAAACACCGACACCCCATGCCATGCTCACACTCAAACCAACTCAATATCTAATTCCATCAACACCCGAGACATGTCTGGCCTATCTAGGAACTCTCTGGACACCCCGGACATGTCTGCCCTCAAGACACCTGTGTGACCTCCCTCTAACAACACAAGCTTTTAAGGAATATAATGCTCTTATTTTGATGTTCAGTACATTGGAAGTATCCTCTTCACAGAAAGATTGTTGGTCTAATATTTGGGGTAATTGTCAATATACCTCACAGAAATTTTATAACTTTCTCTTTCAAGGGATGATTTCTCCGTGATTTGGAAAAATGAGTGTGTCACAAAACTTAAAGTATTTGCTTGGCTTGTGCTCATGGACAGATTGAACACAAAGAATATGCTTCAAAGAAAACACTGCAATTCAAGAAACGATGTTACTTGTGTTCTTTACTTGCTTTCTTGATGTGCAAGCGTGCTGAACTTTGCTTCCACTCAATCTGCTCGCACCCACATTCTGGCGCCACTACAATGGATGGAGTGGAAAAATCCCTGTCTTGTAGCCAAAAACAGCAGGATGTATCCACTTCGCAGGGGGTTATTTGGACTAACTTAGCCAACTTCTCCATCCATGTGGCAAAACATCCAAGTCATCGTGTCACGCTATCAAAACCACCCTACAAAACCAACTTAGGGGGTTAAGTGAATGGGATTAGAAATTTCGGGGGTGCTAGATAGCAGGTTTCAAAGTTGGAGGTGATTGACGGACTTTCGAGAAAAGTTCAAGGTATCATATGGACTTCTTCCTATTATAAAATAGTATTTTATAAACTAGCCCGTGCAAATGCACAGGTTAGGGACTAGTGTTTTCTAATTGGGCATAGGCTAGGCTTGGGCCTAAGCTAACTGAACTAGACCTGGTTTAGGTACATAAACTTCACATTCTAAGGGTGTGTTTGGTATGCATAATTTAACATTCTCCTGTAATTTAATATTCCACTCAAAATGATTATCGATAACACAATACCAATAATCTAAGATTTCTAACGTTTGGTTGATTTGAAAGAAACAACAAAATGGTCTTTATAATAGTTCAAATATTTCATAACTCAAACTAACAAGTCAACAAATCTAAATTACATCATTTGGAATTTCAAACCTTGAAGGTTAACATTTATAAAATTTTAAATTGAAAACTATAATTTGAAATTTATAATTTAAATTCTCTCAATTTAAAATTGCAACATTTAAAAATTCAATTCTTATGCTTCAAAAGTTCAAATTTTGGATATTTGAAATTTTTAATTTTAAGATTTGAGTTTGGAACATTAAAATATTCAAATTTATAAAATTTAAAATTTTAGAACTTGAATTTTTGGAATCCAAAATTCGAAATGTCAGATTTTAATATTTAAATTTTAAAAATGGAATATCAAAATCCAAACTTGAAATTTTGAATTTTGAGATTTAAATTGCCGGAATTTAATATTCAGAAATTCATGATTCAAATTTTGATACTTTGGTTTCAAAATTCTTATTTTGAAAAAAAAATGTAATTTGGTTTTTGAATTTAGAAAGTTCGCATTTTGAGTACAAGAAATTAAAGCAAATGATAAAAGTGTAATAGCAAATATTCATTTTCCTTGGTAATCCAAGATAGACAATTTTTTCTACGGGAAAGTGATTCTTGGAAATTATAATAATCTGGTTTCCAAGTAATATTGTATTTCTGGTTCAGATAACTAGTTGTTTTATCAAACAAGATAATCTTATTGGATTACTGAAACATTCTTAAGCATTCTACACCCTTTTTCACCAACCAAACGCATCTTACTGTTTGGATTAGGATCAAACCTAGATTAGGCTGCAACCAGGGGCGGATCCAGCCGGGGGCTCGAGCCCCCCCTACCGCTACCGGACCCTTGGAGCCCCCATAAATTTTTAACTATGGATGTATGGTGTAGGAGGGGCATAGTGGAGTTATGTCGCTGTATCGCTTTTGTTCAGCCCCTCCTAAAATTTTTCCTGGATCCGCCACTGGCTGCAACCATCCCATGCATCCAGTCCTCTGCCAGACTGCCACACAGGGTGTGCTGATCTTCGCAACCGTTAGACAATGGGAATAATCACGAACATGCTGCGACGGTAGATTAGAACAAGCGAGAAATATAAAACCGTTCAGTTTGCCATCTGTACATGGCATGTCCGGGAACAGCAAAAGTACGACAAAATTAATCAGGAGGTGGTTAAAACCAATACGAAAAAAAGACGAATTATTTATACATTATCCTGTCACCATGTCGACCATGCATGCATAGCAAATGTACGTGCGTGAACCCAACACATGAGACAAATCACGCAATAAAGTTGTACATGAAAATGGCTAGCTAATTGTTTCTATGTACTCTCCATTTAGTATTCCACTGATATTCTCTATGTGGTCCATCAGAGACAGCTACGAAATGAACTATATATGTAGTTATTGCACAGCCAGCCCAAACAAGACTGGCGTTACATTTTTCTCCAAAAGTGATTATTCATTTGGAGGTCAGAATAAGAGCCAAAAAAAAACATCGGTTTCTTCTCCTTTCCAGTTCTTTTATGTTAGATTCCCCTACCAAATGTCCACACATGTTCATAGCAAAGTTGTCAGGATCGTGATTTCAGGTATGATCGTTTTTCGTCTGATAGGATCGAATTGTAGAATCAAGATTCTATCAAAATTTTAAAAGCATATATATATTATATAAAAATTGGTGGAAGTTTTTGTTAGAGAGACATGGTGGCCTCCTCGTCATGCAGTGGTTGTTGTCAGAGAGATCGTGTGCGGTTATTAGGAATAAACGGATGTTCTAACCGCCTTATCAGATAGACCCATTACACAATAGGTTGTTGTAGACAAGTCAGTCAAAGATAAACTATTCCCAGGAAGGTCTACGACCACAAGGTGGTTGTAGGATGACTTACGACTATATAGTCATAGAAAGTCTTACGACTAAGGAGTGGTTGTAGAAAGATTTACGACTATCCTGTTAAATCTCTCTCTTATAGATAAGGGGTATACTCGGAGAATATAATGACGTAATAATTAGAGGATTAGTATATACTCGTCATCTAGCCTCCAACTTCAAGTAAAAATAACTTACTTAAGAAAGTGAGGTCGTAGGTGGGAGATGGTCAAAAGTAAAGCCTTTTTGATTTTCATCAACCAGAAGCAAGCTTGGTCAATAAGGCAATTTCGCTTGAGTTGTGAAGATAGACAAACTTCAAACAGAGGAATTAATGAATTCCAATGGACTTTTGCCAATCTGTTTGCCGGATTGGTTCTTGAGACAGATAACTCACATGGTTATAAAGGCTTACCGCAATGTAACATTTAATCATCTTACTTCCCCCTTCTCCGATCAACTTTGAGCCTTCCGCCGCCAACTAAGTCATCTTCTTCCCTCAATCTCTTCCAAATCTCAACCAACCACTCGAGAAAAATGGCTAAGTCTTAGTCAAATTGGTCAGTATCAGAGATGGATGATGTAAAATTGAAGGCATTGGAGGATGCTAAAAAGATTCCTCCACAGAGATTCATCAAGTGGATAGAAGCTGCCAGACAACATTGGCCATCTGGACAGATTGGAGAAATTCTAGTGTTCCAGGCATATGTGAGTGCGGCCTTCGTCTCCCTACTCATCCCTTCCTCACCGTCGTACTCGAATACTTTGGAGTCGAGTTGGTGAACCTGGTTCCCAATTCGATTACCATGCTTAGTGTATTCATATATTTGTGTGAGGTGTATCAGGGTATTCCGTCGAATCTCGAGCTCTTTTGGTATTACTATGAAATGAGCGACAGACCAGAATCACCAGGAGCTGCAGTCTAAAGCTACACAATGGCAAGACAGGGCTGTATATCCAGATGTTCATTCAGTCTTTGTGGTCAAATTGGAAAAAGATGTGGTTCTACTAGGAGATGACCAGCGAAGACAACCTTTCTTTTGTAGGAAAAGCCGCAGAGAAGACAACTACATGGAATTAGGTTTCGAAGGACCTTACTCAGATAGCCCCTACATCTCAACCATCAAAGAGCTGGGAACAAAGGGTTGACCGGCTAGCACGTGGTGAAGGACTTCATCACGCGTCGTATCAGCCCCCTGAAGCGACAAGCACATCCTATGTGGATGTACTCGGGAATCTCGGATCCAACCAAGGACTACGAGAATGGTAAGTAACAATCATACTCATAGTGAGATTAAAATTTGAGCACTATTTACTGACCTCTTCATCTGTATGAATAGATCTTGATTTGGGGGAAATTAATTTCTGGGTCAAGTCATCTGTGAGAAGCTCCATCACTCGAAGTGGAGGCTCCTCATATTTTGGTGGATGAATCTGCCGAAGAAAGAGAAGAATGCCTAAAGGTAATCCAAAAATCGATCACATCTTTAGGACAACATAGTCATAAAAAATGACCAAATAGTTATTCTTCTTCCTTACAGAAGGTTGGTGTAAACAACCATCAGGATGACCATGGGATCAAACTGAGGGTAGTCGGAGGAGCGGTGGAGAAGGTTAAGACTCCTTCGGCCAAGAGATGTCAACTGACCAAAGCTGATGATAAGGACAAGGGGGCACAAGTGCTGCCATTCCCCTTGCCATCCTTCCTCCTGCTGCTCCGAGTGCCCCCATTGAGCAGTTCCTTATGGACGTGGCTACCACAAAGAAGATAGGAGCCGCTGTGCTCGAGCAACTGACTTCTAAGATCAAGATACCCTTCTACTACGATACCAAAACTCACTCAGTAGCGACTTCTCAATGCTTTATCAAGGAACTTGAAAAGGAAAACTGAAAAAGTTTTGTATGTCTTATGAAGGAGAATGCTGCAGGAGTAGCACCAATGATTGAAAAGGAAACAACCCTTCAAGTGGTCGAATCTGGTATCGACCACCAAGAGGGGCAAGAGGGAGAAAGAGCAGTAATTTCTACTCAAGACCTTCAATTAGACATGGTCGAAGGTGCATAGGACTCTCGACCAGACATGGTCGAAGAAGCTCTTATTCCTCCGCGACCAAAAGTGGCCGTAGAGAGAAAATCGAAGAAACTAATCTCTAAAAAAGCTTCTTCTAAATTCACGCTCAAGGCTATGACATCGAGGTATGAAAATACAAGTATAAATATTGCATTTTACATCTAGGTCCTCTTAAATGCTACTTCTTTGCGATTTTAGCTCGACTTTTGCACTCCTCAAGGATGTTTCTGTCGAAAAGCCCCTTGTGGCTTTGCTCACAGTCGAAAAAGCAGTAGAGATGGTGATCAAGGAAATGACTACTGCAGCAATAGAATTTGCAGCCAACGCTGTGAAGACTACAACCTTGAAAATGGTCGTAGCAAAAGAACTTTAAGTGACAAAAGAGAAGGTAGAAATACCTGGTCAGGAGGTTGGAGATCCTTCCGATCATAGTGCCAAGGAGGAAGATATTGGGGATGCTTCCCCTCGTTCTCGAGAAGGTACAACCAGAGAAGAGGAAGATCAACCTAACTTCTTCTCTACATTTTTTAACCATCTGTTTGTAGAGAAGTCTTCTTCTAATCAACCTCAGAGCCAAGTTCCATACCCCAGAGACATACTTGACAAGGGGAACATCTTCAATGATGAACGCCTTGAGAATTTGTGGTGCAACAAGGTCGATCAACTCAACCAACTTGAAGATTCCCGATTGGTACTCGCTACATTTACTCGATAGAGCATGAACGTAAGTATCAAGTATTTAAACATTTGTACTTGGTTTTTCCTTGCTTCTCACTATCCTTCTTTGTTTAGAGAGCGATAGAAGACATGGCAACTATAGTTAAGTACCACAGACAGCTCACCCTTCTACGGAAAGAAAATATCGAGCTCTCCAAGAAGGCAGCGACATTGTAAGTTACTGTTTTATGTAGTTGAACTCTATCTCAACCACTTTGTCCAGTTTTTCATGTCTACTATTAACCCCTATAGGTCCAACCTCAACGCAGAGTTCTTGGCTGCTGCACATGACAACGAGAAGGCCAATTCATAAAGGCTAAATATGGATAATGCTGACTTATCAATAAACCTCGTGAAGGCCAATTCTACAGTTAAAACTTTGTAGGAGAAAATAAGCAATAAGTTCTGAACTTAAGTCTGCTCCTTTATATCTTTCTCGTCTTCCTTTAACTCTTTTCTTTTGATAGAACAAGAGACTGGAATGAGTAAACTTCGTACTAAGGTCGAAGAGAAAGCTAAAGTGATCGGAGAACTTACTCGTATCAGTACAAAAAAGGATGAGAGAATAAGGATGCTCGATACTCAACTATCATGTAAGAACAACTTACCTTCAACCAGTTCGTGTCATTTGTGACCCACTTGCAGAAGCTGTGGTCAAAATAAAGCGTCTCACTGAAGCCTTAACTCGTAGTCATGAAGAAACCAAGTCGATAAAGACAATCCTTCAAGACAATGGTGCACTTTTCAACGATCTACTTGGAAGTTTGGTGCAGAGAGAATAAGTCCTTTCGAGGACACCATAACCGCTCATGCAAGTATGATCAGACTACAAGTCGGAGCTTTAGAGAAACATTTATCACCCTGAAGACTGATCAGGCAGAGTCGATTCGGGATGCAGTCAAAAACACTGTAAGCTATGCCTTCAAAAAACTCAAGATATGCGACCGAAACCTCAACCTACATCCAATCGACCTTGACTTTAGCTACTCTATGGCAGAGGCAGCTCGCCTGATTAAAGAGCTAGAGCCAACATGCTGAAAGATTGCAGAAGAGATGCAACTTGGCTCTCCTTCTTTTTCAGAGTAGTTTATAAATAGGAACATTATAAAGACTTACCTTTGGATAATGAAATAATTTCTTCCTTTTCTTGCAATTCATCTTGTTGAGCAATTAGTACTCGTAAGACAAAAAGGAAAATAAAGAGAAAGGACTTATAACTAAGAAACAAAGTTATATTGATAACTCTATCCTAATCCCCGACTATTTACTTTGTATATTGGATAAACAAAGCAAATAGTACAGAGTAGAGTATGCAGAGAGTAGAGTAGTTCATCGACAATTGTTGTCAAATTCGATTGTCATGTTCTGGCAGCCAAAGTTAGGAACAAGTCGATGCTAGGAAGCTCCTTCTAGTGGGTAGGACCACATGCAGAGAGGAAAGATTTTGACTAGGTGATGTTACGTCCTTTCGACCAGGTTAATCAAATTGAAGACAGAAACGATAAGAAGATAAAAACTTAGATTTTCTTCTTGCACACTTGATCAACATTTTCATAGACAACTCAATTGTTTTATGTTGATAGCAAGAGTCAGGACCAGTTCGTCACTAGGAAGTTCTTTCTAGTGAGCAGGACCACGTGTAGAGAGGAGTGGTTTTGACTAGTGGTATTCCCTTCTTCGACCGGTTAAACAAATTGGATATACTAGAAGTGGTCAAACAAACATAAAAGGAGCTCTATTGAACATACAACAATAAAGATTGAAAAAACTAAAATCTTTATTGAAAGAGTAGAAATGTATACACATAAAATTTACGCAATTGGTTGATGTTCCAAGAGTTCAAGAGAACGTAGCTGTTCTCTATAGCAAGTCATACAAAGCCTGGTCATGTGACTTTGACCACAATGTAAGGACCTTCCCACTTGGGAGAAGGCTTGTTCTAATTAGAATGGGATTGAATTTTTCTCAATACCAAGTCATCTACAGCAAGGCAGCGAGGTTGGACCTTACGATCTAGTACTTACACATGGCTTGCCGATAGACTGCTAATCATATTAAGGCTTGATTCCTTTTCTCTTTGAGCAAGTTCATGTCATCTGCTCGAAGTGTTTCTTAGTTAGAGTTGGTGAAGTTCTCGACCCTTATCGACCCAATCTTTAATTCCATGGGAAGAATGGCTTCAGCCCCAAAAACTAAAAACATGGAGTTTCTCTAGTCGCCTAACCAAGAGTCGTGTGAATTGCCCATAATACTGAAGGGATTTCTTGTACTCGAACCCCCGAGCGCTTCACAAGCTAGTTGAAGACTTGAGTGTTAATTCATTGCATTATCTAGCCATTCGATCGCTCGACAACTCCATTGCTTTACGAATGGGCAGCCGAGGCATAACAAAGTTTGGTACCCAATTCATCACAAAATTCTTAAAATTTTGCACTTGAAAATTGCTTACCGTTGTCTGTAATTATTTGACTTGAGACTCCAAATCGAGTGATCACGCTTCTCATCATGAACCTCTTTGCGGCCTTCATTGTTATCCCAGTCACAGGTTCGGCTTTGATCCATTTTGTGAATGTGTCAATAGCCATGAAAAAGAACTTGAAGCCCTCCGGTGCTCTTGGGAACGGATCTAGGATGTCAAGACCCCAGGTCGCAAAAGGCCACAAAAGAGGAATTGTTTGAAGAGTCTGAGCCAGTTGGTGTATTTGCCTACTATGAAATTAGCATTGTACACACTTTTTAACCAGCTCTTCAGCGCCATTGAGGGTGGCTAGCCAGTAGAAACCACATCAAAAGGCCATTTTGACCAGCATTCTGTAAGAGGCACGTGCTCCACAGATACCCCGCGTATGTCGTCAAGGAGTTGTAATCCTTCTTTCTATGATATGCATCGCATTAGAACTCCATAAGTACTCCATTTGTAGAGTACTCCATCGACCAAGGTATACATCTTGGCCTTGCGGAATAGATTATCTACTTCAAGATCATCGTTGGTTACAGAACCCTTCTAAAGATATGCGTAGATGGGAGCCAGACAGGTATCCTCATATTCTAAAGAGGTTATCTCATTATAAGTTGTCTCCACTACTTCGACTAGAGACGGCTTCTGGAGTTGCTCCATGAAGACTCCTAATGGCACTTGTGATCAGGACGAAGCTAGTTGAGCGAACTGGTCCGCGAGAAAGTGTCGAGACCCAAATAAGAAAATAAGGACTTTCCTGTGTATACCGCACTAATCTAGGATTACGCTAGTGTACAAAGTGTAAACATAGATGAAATATCCACTGCATAATGGCTTACTAAGAAAAGACTCAAATATTATTAATTATCAGAGTTCAACCTTTTGGCCAAGCTTACAGATAATAGCTTGAAAGGCTTAAGAAACTTGCAGTGAAAAATAGAAATAAGCATAGTAGCCATTCGACATTTTCACAAGCAATCGACTGGGGAGTGAAGTCCTAATCCGCGAAGTCGTCGAACTATCCTCCTTCAGGTACCTTCTGCTGATATGGTTCCTCTTCTTCAACTAAGCAACAATAGGCATAAAGCCGTGAGTCCATTAGTACTTAGGAAGTCATTTCTAAAAAAGAATGCAATATAGTATGCAAGGCATACCAAAAGATAGCCAAGTGGTTATTTGGCAGAAAGTAATAATTTGAAGTAAATACAATAAATAGATTGAAAGTGAACTTTGAAAATGATTAATAAGCAAATAAACAGAGGAATTGAGAGTAACCGCAAGTGAACTGACCATTCAATCCAATGAACCATCCGTGAACTAACCATTCACGTAATGAACCGCCAATGAACTAACCAATCACTTCCCAACTTAATTCAACCAAGTTTTTATGAAAACTCTACTCCTCATGTGAAATCACCGAGCATTGTCCATAACCGAGAACACGGCTATTCGAATAGTTTTACACTCTGCAGAGGTTGCACAACTTTACCCACATGATGTGATCATCTCTATGTAAAAGCAAATCACAAAAAGACTTTTACAATGCTCAATATCAACCTGATCTCGCCCGCTAAGGTTTCGTCATCGAGTAGGCTAACCATCTAGTCGATAATTGCTTCCTCTTACACCAACAAAACATCAGTGGCGAAATCAAAGATGAAACTTCATAAATTATTATGCCAGATCTATCTCATACTAGACATGTGGTTGGGCTGGCTTTAAGGAATCAGCCCAAAGGCCTTTAGGGATTTGTTAAGATTTTCTAATTATAGAATTTCAGCTAAGTTCATTTAAGCTCTAGAAAATAGCAAATATATCTGGAAAAAACCCAGAAAATTCCAGGAAAGAAAAACCTTGAGACTCAAGGAACTCAAATAAAATACATTTAGCAAATGTTCATGTTTATTTTAGTCATATTAAATCTTTTTAATTAATAAAAATTCATTTTAAGCTTAAATCCCGAGCGCTTTCGCAGCTCGTATGCCAGCCAACAAACCTTTATATTCAGCCACGTTATTAGTGGCCAGAAAGTGTAATTGAATGACATACTTTAAGATCTCTATCGTGGAAAATTTGAGGACCACCCGAGCCACTTAGCGTAAGCAACCCATCAAAGTACAATGTCCACTAGTTGTGAAAGTTGTACTGGAGATCCTGAACGGGTTTAGGATTTGTCCATTCAGTGACAAAGTTTGCCTAGATCTAGGATTTAATGGCTGTTCAAAACACGAAATGGAGGTCAAACTTCCTAAGTTCTACCGACCAATTTGCATGCATTCCACTGTTTCCCTGTTCTGTAGGACCCCTCCTAAGGGAAACTCACATGACACAATAATTTTGTGTGCCTAAAAATAGTGCCTTAGCATCCATGAAGACATGAGGAGGGCATATAAGAGTTTTTGGACCTGAGGGTAGAACTTCTTACAACCATGTAAGACTTCTCTTACATAGTATAATGTTCGTTAGACGCCTTCGCGCTCTACAACCAGTACAGCACTTACTGCCTGTGGGGTGGCATATAGACATACTAAGAGTGTTTCACCTGGTTTTGGACAAACCAAAATAGGAGTACTCGTGAGATATCTCTTGACATCCTCGAACGCAAAGCTAGCCTCTTTCGTCTACTCAAAACCCTCGTGTTTCCTTAAAAGCTTGAATAAAGAAAGTCCTTTCTCTCCCAAATGGGCAATGAAACGACTTAGAGCCGCTATGCACCTGGTGAGTTTTTGAACTTCTTTATTCATGGTCGAAGGGCGTATCTGCTCGATAGCCTTGATCTTTTCAGGATTTGCTTCAATACTTCTTACCGAAACAAGGAATCCATGCAACTTTCCTACAGAAACTCTAAACACACACTTCTCAGGATTGAGTTTCATGCGATGCTTTCTGAGATAATCAAAAGTCTCCTTCAAGTCCGAAATATGATTAAGTCATTTGATGCTTCTGACGACTAGATCATCAACATAGGCTTTCAAATTTTGGCCCATTTGATGTAAAGTTAATTGCATCAAACAGTAAAAAGTCAGTCCAGCATTTTTCAAGCCAAATGGCATTTTGACATAACATAATACTCCAAATCGTGTAATAAATGCAGTCTTCTCTTTGTCTTCTAAAACATACTAATCTGGTGATAACCAAAGTATGCATCTAGAAAACTTAATATTTCACAACTAGTTGTAGAGTCAACCAATTGATCAATATGAGGAAGCGGGAAATCATCTTTTGGACAAGCTTTATTTAAATCAATATAGTCTATACACATATCCCACTTACTATTAGACTTCTTAAACATTATAGGGTTAGCCAACCACTCTAAGTGATCGACTTCTCTTATAAAGCCTGCTTTTAGTAACTTGTCCAATTCTGATCTAATAACTCTCATCAATCTATCGTAAATCTCTGTAATTTCTATTTTATGGGCTTCTTATCAGGTCATGGAGCTAGCCTATGCTTGATCACCTCCCTGGGGACCCCGGGCATGTCGGATGGCTGCCACACGAACATATCTACATTTGGCCAGAGGAAAGTGATGAGGGTGTCTTCCTATGCAGGGTTGGAAGTAACCCCGATGCAAACAGTCTTTAAAGGCTCCATTACGTCTAGAGGAACCTCCTTGACCTCTTCGTTTGGCTTCGGAGTAGCTTTTAGCTTTGAGTTATTGCTCGAAGGTGACACCTTTGTAGCTTCTCGAGTTGGTAGTTGTCTGACCATCTCGAGGAACTTGCGATCATACATTAGTGCTATTTTCTTATCACAGCGAACTATGATGACTCCCTTGGGACCTGGCAACTTTAGACATCGATACGCATAGTGAGAGACTATCAGAAAACGCGCTAGAGTTGGTCATCCGAGTATGGCATTATACATTGGTCATGCGAGTATGGAATTATATGCCATATCAAAGTCGACCACGTCTTGAAGTTGCTCGGAGATCCAAACATAATAAGCAAAGAAACTTGGCCAAAGGTCCCAGTACGATCCCGTGAAATGAATATCATACAAGTTTTATTCTGGTATGAGGGACTTGCATCTCATCTAGAGCACTTGCAAATAAAATATTTAAAGAACTGCCACCATCAATCAACATGCGATTTACTCGATTGTTGTTGATGGTGGGCTCGATCAGGATTGGAAACCAACTAGGTCAAGTCGAAAGGATCAAACAGTCACTCTTCTCGAAAGAGATAGTGACTTCCGACCACTTAGGAAGATTATTGACAAGGGGTGGGTTGATAGAGTTTGCCTTTCGTTTGACAGCCTTATACTGTTGCTTCAAATCGTAAGCGAATAAACCTCCATAAATATACTCGATAGTGTGCTTTGGATCCTAGAAAGGCATGTCCTCATCTTCGTCCAAGTGCTGTTGACCACTCGATTGCCTCACCTCATCGAGCATGGGAAGCGGTCTCTTACCAAAATAGTAATCCTCGAGTTTTCGTTGGAAAACTGGGCAGTTGTGAAGGTCGTGTCCCTCCTTGTGAAGTGGACACCACGTAGGCTTGTTGTCCTTCCATGCGAGTGATATGCCTTTGCCCCGAGCAGAGTATTGCTTGAGGTTCCATGACTCTTTATTTCTATGGCCAAGACTTCCTTCGAACTACCAGTCCGAGGCTTTTGACCTTTGGTCATGTTCTTAGATTTCTTGGCCTTCTCCTTCCTCCCACTGCCTTCACCTTCCAATTTGGAACTTCAATTGACCTGATCGATGGTTTAGCTCCATTTGACTGCTTCAGTGCCAGTTGCATAACAGTCAGCCATCTCAAAGAGCTCGGCGACGGTGGTCGGTGGATGCAAGGCAATGTCCTCTGTAAACCTCCTATTGTGGACACCCTGCTTGAATGCCCTAATGACAGAAGCATTAGAGACATTTGAAATTGAATTACAAATCTAGCTAAAGCGCTTGATGAACTGTTGTAGGGTCTCATTGTTGTTCTGCCACATCCAGTGCAGGTCTTCCTCTTTCCTAAGGCAGTTGTACGTGCCCTGGAAGTTGGCCAATAGAAGATTGTAGAGGCGTTGCCATGAGTAGATTAACTTGAATGGTTGGTTGAGCAACCATGATCGAGCAGATCCTTTGAGCACCGTCGAAAGATAGTTTAACATGACATGCTCGTCTCCTCCTATCGCCCGAACCGCGGTCATGTAAATTTGAAGGAATTCAATGGGATTTTGGGACCCATCGAATTTCTCCGTGTTTACCAGGTGAAACCGCGGTGGCCAGTGCACTGCTTAGAGTTCAAGAATGAATGCCGACATCCTATAACGAGTTTCTGATGCTTACTTTGTGGGAAAGGGTACTCGACGATGCCCGACAGTGGACGGACCTGACCTGTAGTAGACCTTGTCCATACAAGGCTAGTACTCCTTGTACTCCATCTGCTGCTGCAGATTCCTTAATTGAAGTGGTGATTGATCACCTCCTTGGTAGTCCTGCCAATCTGGAGTCGTTCGATGAAGTCTCCTTCGGCTAGAGTTGTGGTTAGGAGAGCATCGCGACCTTTCATCATGTCAAGCCCCACGAGGTGAGTTATGTGAATGACTAGGTGCAGTCATACCTGTCTGACTCCCAGAGTTATACCACCGAGGCTGCTCGAATCTGACTATGACGTCGTGGAGTCTTCACGCAATCCCCTTGGTGAAGTGGTCATAGCCTAGCGCTGGAGCAAGCTCTTGAGTCGGGTTCTCAAGCATATCATTGATGCGTTGAAGCTCTCGAGCCTCTTCAGGCTGGTACTGGCACACCTAGGCAAAGACCTCTCGGCAGCCAGTCATCTCCTTCAAGCGGTCTTAGAATCCTCAATCTCTGAAGCTGGTTGTGGCCACCTTAATGGAGAACGATTATTTCTAGTATTTCCCCCAAACTCATCAGAGAACTGACCTGGTTCATCATTGGAGGTCTCCTTGCCATCCTCACGAGGGGTGGCAGTATGTGATCGGTGAGGAGGATCCTCAGGTCTTCTTCCAAGAGAATGATCAGAATCTGCGGGGAGGGCAAATACCTCCTGTCTAGAATCTCTACTTCCGATGGAGGACCCCTTGCTTGAAGAATGTTCCAGCGAGAGCACATCGCGGCCTGGAGTAAACCCCACCAGGTAGGGGAATTTTGAATTATAACCATCTCCAGTGGGATCTATACCCTACGAAAGTACAAGCGAACTCGAAGGGAGCCCACCCATTCTCTTTGCCGATTCCACCGGAGAGTTATGACTACCGGTTGGTGATGGATTCCCACAATGACAGATTCTAGGGCTTGCTAAAACTGCTCGAGCGATCGCCGAGGGACTCGAACACTTGGTGGCAGACCCATTGTCGTGTTTTGAGTCCTGTTCATGGTCAGATTGACCCTTGCCCTTTGGAAAAACTGGTTCCTCCATTGGGCGTACTGCTGTGGGGAATATAGATCTCTCCTTAGCCTTTCCCGTGGTGTGGTCTCCAGGGTCTCGGGATGGATCTCCAGAGATAGCCTCACCATCGAAAGCAAGCATTGTCTGCTCATAGTCATAGCAGACATCCATGTCAGGATATACATAATCGGCCAAGTCGAACCAATTCTCCTCGTTCCATTCCCCTGCCATGAGGACATCAGAAGGAAGTAAAGTTGCCAACAAGGAAATTACCAAAGTCTTGAAAGAATATCCCCATGGACGGCGCCAACTGTCGGTGTTTTGATACCGATCTTATGTATGATTTGTTTGGATTCAGGGAAATTCTTAGAAGACTAGACTATAATCATGCAGAGAGAAGACACGGGGACTTTTATACAAGTTCGGGCCTTCTCCTGGGATAATAATAACCCTACTCTTGTGTGGCTATTACTCATAGAATTGATTACAACTAAGAGTGATGTGAAATGCCTAGCACTATCTCCTGATCCGATGTGGTCTGATCCCTTTCCCTCTAGCGTTAACCTTTATATAGTTGATGAAACAACGGTCGTTGTCCTGCGTTAAAAGATGTCTCAACGTTTTGGGAGATAACCGTCTGGTGGAAGTTATTGTCAGAGAGACATAGTAGCCCGCTCGTCATGCAGTGGTTGTTGTCAGATAGAGATCATATGCGGTTATTAAAAATAAGCGCACGTTCTAATCGCCTTATCAGACAGACTCACTACGCAATAGGTTATCATAGACAAGCTAGTCGGATATAGACTAATCGCGGGAAGGTCTATAATCACAAGGTGGTCGTAGAACGACTTACGACTACGTGGTCGTAGAAAATCTTACAACTAAGGAGTGGTCGTAGAAAGACTTACGACTACTCTATGAAATCTCTCTCTTATCAATAAAAGGTATACTCAAATAATATAATGATATAATAATTAGAGGATTATTATATCCTCGTCAAAACTAACAATCTAAAAATGCAATATGTCAAAGATAATACCTTTTTACCTTAGAACAACATGTAAATAACAAAACAAAGCAAATTAGACTAGTGCAACTTAAACTGGCAATAGGTAATATCAAATTTTATATGCTAATATAGTTTGTTGTCAGGATTACGATCCCACCACGATCGTACCCGATTCTAACGGTTCTACGAGTAGGATCGTGATCCCACCGCGGTACTACCTGATTCCAATCCATATTGTGATCCATATCATCTACCTTTGGTAGATCATATAATCATACGATACTACGATATGTATCACGATACTGATAACCTTGTTCATAGTCGGCTTTGGACTTCTCACGTAGCCATTTTCCAAATGTCAAATCGTGTTCAGGGACCAGCAAATATTAACCTTGTTAACATTGTTCGTAGTCGGCTTTGGACTTCTCACGTAGCCATTTCCAAATGTCAAATCGTGTTCAGGGACCAGCAAATATTAACCTTGTTAGCCTTGTTCATAGTCGGCTTTGGACTTCTCACGTAGCCATTTCCAAATGTCAAATCGTGTTCAGGGACCAGCAAATATACTACTAAAACGAAAGCTGGCGTAGTCTGAAGAATTAACCGTCTTTTGTGCTGGTATATTGTATATACTAGTACAAGTCTGAGATGCTCATAGAAACAAACAAATCGATCACATAAACTAGTAGCACAACTTCAATTTTTTTGCTGTACCATACGGATTTCCAATAGGACAGGTTAGCTATATGCCTCTATCTATATTCCAACGGAGACAGCACGAATTTTTCAAAGATGCATCTCTATCGCAATACGCAGTCTTTTTCTCTACCTGGGAGGAGGTATCTTGGATCGTTGCAATCAGACGCGCAAATCAATTCGCGTGCTGATCAACAACTACCTAATTAAAAAAGTGATCATGGCATCTTTTCTCTTCCACCAAGTTTGCCTAGCTTCTGTGCCTACAAGGGCTAGGCTTTGTTTGTTTAACTTACCATGAAGCGTGAAAAGATACTAATCTCATTCGCTTTGCCTTTGCAGGCTGTGGACCAGCTGCAAATAAAATCTGTTTTGTCATGTGAAGAGCTGTCTAGAAGAATAATGCTGCGTTGTGTAGTACGTAGGAGTTAGGACTCCTGATTAACAATGGCCTTACTTAGCGTTCTTCTTAAGGAAAAGGGGGGGAAATGGTGCTCCTATGTGTTTACCCTGAAGATTGCTCTACATTTATGCTCAATTTGGAACGAAGTTTTCTTTAAAAAACATTGTCCTTTGTATAAATTCATGTGTTGCCAATCCCAAACATGCCCTTCCTTACAATAGAAAATACATGTTTCTGCAAGATTGCGCAAGAATCGCCTATTGATGTCTGAAAGAAGAATTACTGATGTTTTTTTTCCTCTACTACAGTATAAATCAAACTTTCAGGAACTGCCCCAAAAAGGCGGGCTTTCCTTTACATCCATGGCTGATTCAGATTTCAGACACACATAGTGGTGCGGCATAATGATGTCCCTAGCTATACTACGTTGTCTGCGTCTTTTCGCTTTTGCTCATCCTGTCTGATTCACTAATCACAATAGTATAGTGGTGATTAATCACTGATTAGACAGAGTCCATATGAGGCAGATGCTAGGTTTACCTCACAAACACACATGACTAGCATTACTGGCCCATCAGATAACCAGGTCGAAAGCTAACGCAATATTCCAGGTGCTTTTCTTTGCAGAGCGCACTCTTGTTCGTAGACCAGACCATCCGCCAACTCTACCCTGGCATAGGCACGTAGCCAGATAACATTTCTGCTGGGCCACACCCGCACGAGCCAACAAAGTTGAGTGGGAGTTAATTTATTTGGATATTTCTTTACAGCTACAACACAACGAGGGTTTGATTTTAAAAGGGCTGTTGCAAAAGAAAAACTAGGTCAAATAACTAACTTAAATTCTAAACAGCCTACTCTTCCTATATAAAAATAAAGTGTTCCAAACTTCCACTGCTCTTTTTGAATATCGAACTGTTTATATAAATAGCTCTGTAGCTATTTTTTCAAATTTAATCTTTAAACATCTATTTTTGCAAATCCAACCTTCTTCATAGAACTACTAAGCCCCAACTGTGGCAGTAGCGCAAATGCATGCCACATGCACCGTGATTAGTGCTAATGACCTGTGATTGCGGTTGGGTTGCTTGGTAGGTACCTGTCGGGCTCGGTAGGCTCATGGAGGGAGGTTAGATTTGTAAAAATAAATGTTTGAGGGCTAAATTTGAAAAATAAAATGGCTACAAGATGATTTATATAAGGGATGTGCTTTCATGCTTTTCTCAAAGTGATTTGCATGATTTTTAAAGCAGAACTGAATGGTGGATAGTGATTACTTACTCCTTCGTATGCTTTGAGATTAGTACCATTCTTGTTAGAGTGAAAAGCATGCAAGCACTACTCTTTATATAAACAGTTCCTGAATATCATACAGATGAATAAGTTGAGGTATACAATACAATGAAGCGAACCATTTCGGTGCATTTTTGCACAAACCCAAAAGTAAGCAAAGCAGAGTACTACGACCCTGTTTGGATCAGTTTCAGATTCTTAAAAACCAGCTATTACTTCTAGTTTTTAAAAGCTGGTTTCTAAGCAAAAACTGATGGAGTGTTTGGATCCCCTAGTTTTTAAAAGCTGGTTTCATTTATGATTGGTGCTAATAGACTATTATACCCTTACATTTATGATTGGAAGCGTCTGCGCGTGGTCTTTAATGGGCCTGTTTGGCAACGGCTGCGGCTTATGGCTTTTGGCTGAAATGTTTGAATTTTGACTGTTTACGGTACAGATTATGGAGAGATAGATACTCACTTGCGATTTTGGATGGTACAGATGTTGGGCTTTTAACGTGTACATCGTTTAACTTGTAGACCCCGTCTTGAGAAAATACTCCGTTTAAAAGTTAGGTACTGTAGCAAAAGCCAAAAGCCGCTAGCTTCGGAGGAAAAGAACAGGCCCAATGAGGGTAAATGGGTATTTGTGCAAAAAAAAACTGGCAAAAGCTGGGTATCAACAGCTTCTTGGTTTTTAAGAATCTGGATAGGCAGATTTCAAAAACTGCCCCAAAAACTGGTCTGTTTGGATCCCACCCAGTTTCCAAAAGCCAGATTCTTAAAATCTGGGTGGATCCAAACAGGCCCTACATTGTAGGCATAACTGAGGAGGCCTGGTACTTGGTAAAAACTGCTTTTCTACAGTAAATATCTTTTCTACAGTATCTAGATTTCATACGGACTGCTTTTTTAAGATCGAGTCTACTAGTCGATTGTAATAAATACTGAAGTGACTTTATTTATATCAACTAAAATCGTATATAAGTCTCTATTTATAAGTTTCTCTATAAACTGTTACTATTCATAAGTTAAAGCTAAAAGCTAAATCGAAAAGACAACATAAACGGATCTAAATCATTTGTCCGGCAGCTGTCCTGCGGAAAGAGTTGCCCAAAATAGTTAAACAACACAAGAACCCATTCGCCTAGTGAGAAATCGCCCCTCAGCCTTTTGTCTCGGTGGCCATGAAGGAAAGACGGGCGCCTTTTATTTTAGCAATGAATGGCTCGAAAGGCACGGCTGTGGCTTAGCTAGCTAGCTAGGCTCGAACAAAAGAGTAAGTTCTGTGGCACAAGTGAGTGTACTGGGAGTACTAATCCTAAATGAATCAATTGCTCCTAGGTAGTACCTCCTCGGAATTATGCTTGCTTTCGGTTGCCGCATTAACGTCACGCATGCGGCGAAAAAGGATGGTCGCTATTGATTTTCCGGCTTGGAGATGGTGCTGATTATACTTTTCACAAGATCCACGAGATGGATGCATAGCTTATTCTTGCATGCCTCAGTTCATGCGAGTCTTTAGATCACCTGCCAGTAATCACTACTACTAATCAGCATGCAAATAGAGCTTACTAGTGCTACTGTGAGTAGTGAAGAAACCACAGGGTTCCAAGCTAGCTACTGTGAGTTGGGAGGCAGATTTTCTAAACAGAGAGGGCCACTGTTCGGTCAGACGATGGCGTCAGGGAACTGTTACTGCTACTGTTGAAAACCCAGCATCTGCTCGTTGATGAACAAGACATCCACCTTGTGATCGGTGAATCGTGGTGATCTCTTGTCTCGATTAATTGGCGAATGAGTGATTTCGTGTGGAGCGTGACTGCTAGTCATGTCCAACACCAACCTAGAATCAAAGCATGGTTTCCTAGTTTTAGTGTACCCTCCAATCTAATCATTAACATCAACTCATTAAAATATATGTAAATTACCTATTTTCTTTGTTAATTTAAGTTTTTAGTAAACTGGTTAGTACATACAACTCAATATTACATCAAAACATGTTTGTATGTGAGTCTATTCCTAGCCGCCACCAAATTCCGCAGTGCACCACCTTAGTGAGATTTTATTCAATCCCCATAATATAATCTCTTAGAAGTTGTGCAAAATATTATGATAGATAGTCTTATTTCTTTCTCGCCGATCAAAAGGTCAGTTTTTCCTCCTATCATTAGATCAGATCTTTTTCTTTTCAACCTCTTCTCAACTGCCAACCATACCTGCCAGTCCTCTACCCTACTGATGTTGCCGTTCCCGGCTATTCTCGGATCAAGCGATCGGATCTCTGCCCCCCTTCTCGCGAGCCTTCTGTCGTTTTCCTCCGCGCGATCTTGCCTCACGCCTCGCCATGGCCTCTTCTTGTTGGGACCGTCATGGCTGCTCGCAGCCTTCCTCTACGACTCCCTCAAATCTTATCAGCAACCTCTGTTCTTCTTTTTGTTGACGCAGCCATCAATTTTTGCCTTCTATGTTTCTCGCCCCGAGCCGTCTCGCGTTCGTTCTGTTTGCATGGCTGCATAACGTGCATGCCTCCCTCCCTCGTTTTGCATGAATGCGTGCATGCCTGTTTCTTCTTCTCCTCAAATTTTTCAACATCTTCTTGGTTGCCTTCAACGTGTGTTCATGGATCTTCACGTCGGCTCTCTTGCGTGTGGCTGATCTCATCGGCCCGATACGTGGTCTATGTATGGATGCCCTGCTAGCTGCCTTATTCCTAAATTGCCATACACATGCACGCACTTTTCCCTTTGGCAGAAACAAACTCCGTGTCCTTTTTTTCTTCCATGGCTGCATGCTATTTTACGACTCGCTTGGCTTTCCTTCTTTTCTCACCTGAACGCATGTATTACGGACTACTCTTTCCGCGCGCTCACAGCACGCATTTACCGAAAGAACAAGAATCCCTTTCCTGCTTGCATGCATCTCTGCTACTGCTATTTTTTTTCAGTTATATTTCTCTTCTATTAAAGTACAAGTAAATTATCCATCTTTTCTTATCTATTTAAATTTTTAGGTGAACTAGTTAATGCATGTAACTCAATATGGTATCAAATCCAAAAGGTCTTGAGTTCAACACCCAGTTAGCGCAATTAAAAAATGCATCCCACTTCTATTCCATATCTTAGGCCTAAGAAGACTACACGTGAGATGGAGTGTTAAAGTATAAGTGAATTGTTCATCTTTCCTTATTCTTTAGCTTTTAGGTAAATTAGCTAGTGCATGCAACTCAATATGCATGGTATTAGAGCCAAGAGATCTTAAGCTCAAGAACCGGTTTACGTAATTAAAAAAATAATTACAGCCTACTTCTATTCCACATCTTAGACCTGAGCAAGCCTATACGTAAGGGGAAATATTGAAGTATAAGTGAATTGTCTGGAGAGTGTTGAAGTATAAGTGAATTGCCGTCTTTCCTCTAAGTGAATCGCCCACCTTTCCTTATTTTTTGGCTTTTGGGTGAACTGGCTGGTACATGCAACTCAATATGGTATCAAAACTAAGAGATTTTAAGTTCAAGAACTGGTTTACGTAATTGAAAAATAATTACAGCCCACTTCTATTTCACGTCTTAGACTCGAGCGAGCCTACACGTGAGGGAAGTGTTGAAGTATAAGTGAATTGCCCGAAAGAGTATTGAAGTATAAGTGAATTAATTAACTTAAGGGCGCCTTCTTTTCAGCTTCTAAAAGCTGTCTTTTAGCTTTTCTACAGTAACTAGTTTTCAAACGGTGTGTCTTTTTAAGCTAGTAGTACATATTGTAGTGACTTCATATTTATCGGTCAAAACCGTATGCGAGTTTCTGTTACTCCATACTCTCTCTAGCGAACAGCCTAAAAGGCATAACCCACAGTCATAAGCCATAAACTGAAGCCAAAAGAACAAGATCTAATCTTTTAGGTGAACTGATTGGTACATGAAACTCTATATGGTATCAAATCCAACAGATCTTAAGTTCAAGACCCGGTTGGTGCAATTTAAAATAATAACTATAGCTCACTTCTATTTCACGTTTTAGACCTGAAGAGCCTACACGTTGGGGGGAGTGTTGAAGTTTAAGTGAACTGTCTATCTTTCCTCATCAACTTAGCCTTTTGGATGAACTAGTTGGTATATGCAACTCAATATGATTATCCTCAAATTGGCTCCATTTTGAGTCCTAATCTCTACATATGAGGGGGTGTTGAAATATAAGTAAATTGTTTATCTTTTTTTGTTAGTTTAGATTTTTAAACAAACTGATTGGTGCATGCAGCTCAATACAACCATCCTCTAATTGGCTCGATTTTGAGTCCTAATCTTTTCCTGGAGTGTAACCTGATCGAGACCCATCACTTGAAGGAAGGACTACTATGCCTTCTCTGTGTGTACCTCCAAAGAAGAAGACTTGGATCTTCCTGCAGTTGATTGAGCTTCAGAAACAGACAGACTAGAGAAGGGCAAGTCTAACAAGTGAGTATGCACTAGCTAATTAACTATCAAGGTAAAACATCATTTCAGTAATAGAGATGAATGCCAGCACTAAGGAAAGTTCATAGCTACCTTTCTCTGTCGGTACTATTTACGCTGACTGAAAATACTAGAGAAAAGAAAGGAATCCCAGATATTCCCGTTGACAATAAGGTGTAAACTACTGTTCACTGCAGTTTTGCATGCGTGGAGCAAATGCTGCAAGTAATCGATCGAGGAATAGCATAGCACCAGTTGAAAACGTGAGACTCGCAAGCATCAAAAGTCAGACGGCGGACGATCACGAGCTCTTGGAAATCTCAGTATCTCACCAACTTGGAGGCTTCGTGCGTATTAGCTTGGCCCCCACTGCCGTCACAGGAAAAGAGAGAGATGTAGTAAAGCTCTGACAAGATAACAAGCTGCTATGGACCAGCTTCTCCTTGTCTCGTCTCTGATCAACTGTATTTTTCTCGAGGGATCTAGTAGTAGTCTGGCTTACTAGTCTTTCATGCTTTGATTTGCCCAGTTAGTAAGTCAATTAAGCCATCTTGATAAGCTAGATTGGGAGGGTGAGCGTCATGTCCAGGCCAAACGTTCATGGAGCGTCTAGATTTCCTTTTGAATAACATGTGCAGTGAACACATGCTCGTACAGTGAGTACCGAACGTGAATAATGCAAAGCATCTTTTCTTCGTCAATTGAAAACAATTTTTTCCTGAAATCTTATTTCAGTTTTGTCCCCTAGAATATTGTTTGGTTGTTTAGGAGAGGAACATCTCAGCCAACTTAGCGACCATCGAACCTTTCCTTTTGCAAAGCCACATTCAAAAAATCGAGCGCTTACAGCTGCATGGACTTCTCCTCTGGCAGAGGCTCCACATGCAAACATCCCAACCTTTTGGCTTCTGATATCAGATGCCGTAGGCCCAGACGGCATGTACCAATGCTGGACTTTCCCCTGCATATAAGCTGGCTCTCAGATGCAATCATACAACGGTACATTGTGGGTCATGTTTGTGTGAACGAACTGAATATTGATAAATCGTTTTGAAAAGATTATTCTAATAAGTTATTTTAAAAAACTAACAAAAAATGTTCTATTTATCTATTCAGAAGAAACTATAAACAGATCAGAAAAAAAGAGAGCCTTCAGCAAGTCAATACAGGTCCAAACCATACGAATTACCAGAGGTATTGCGCCGTGCCTATCCTGAGTACTGACCATTTCCAGCTACTACTCTACCTGCGAGCTTCTGGGTCACATGTCATCATCATACTCATGAGCCATTAGTTGTTATCAGACGCCGGTTGAGGCATGGTAACAGCGAGACAAATACTAGCCGGGGTCACACACCCTCTCGCGTTGTTCGTTCGTTTAAGAGCGAGGAAGAAAAAAAACAGACGTGTTCATGTACTTGGTATCGTGGTCACGTTTTTTTTAATTTTAGTCTCAAACATCTATTTTTATAAAAATAACCCTATCTTGCGCTCAGAAGACGCGACAAATGACTCTTATCACCTGCCACGACCCCTTGTTCTGCAGGATGAGTGACGTATGACAGGACGTTTGCGTCGGAAGACGACAGCCAAGCATGGCAATAAATGGGGTCGGGACGCTGCCAAGCCATCCCTGCTTGGGAGCAGCCTGCCAAGCCACCAATGCTTGGTAGGCTGCTGCTGAGTGCCACTGGCTCGGCAGCTGGCTAGGAATCGTGGACAGGCGCGTGTGGGCAGGGGCGAGGAATCACAAGGGCAGCGTGCGCATGGTTTGGCTTCTGGTGTGAGGGAATCACATTGGTGCTGACGCTCACGTTAGATTCTCATTTTATTCATGCATTAATTGCGTTGCCTTCTCACGCGCATATAAAATGCAAACCGCGGTCAATTTCCTACCAAACGAGGGCACAACGAGGGAATGGAAGAAAAGAAAAAAGAGAGAGAGATTCCCTGCCGAGTGAGAGCGTAGGGAGGGAGAGCAGCTAGGATTTACCATCCTTTGCAGTTAGAAGCATTGTGGAATGGGTGAATATCGTTAGCGTGCGAGCAACGCGCTTAAAATATCGTTAGCGTTTCATTAACGTAACTGTGGTTTTATAATGTGGACTGCGCTAGGTAGCCATGTTTAGTTGACGGAAGTGTTTCTGTAAGTATCTAAGTTTATTTAATGTAAATAGCTGCAAAAATACGAACCGAAGAAATAGCTAAAAAAATTTACGTATGTCCGCACTTACATGTTTATTGCTCTCATGTGATTACAGAAAACTATAGAGAACGATGAGTTGGTACACATTGTGTATATCTAATTAGTATTATAATTATCGCTAATTATATTTAATTAGTACTAATCATAATTAATTAGTACTAATTGCAATAAATTAGTATTAATGTACATTTAATCATAGAGTAAGGTAGCGCAAGAAAAATGCAATTTAGAAAATATGTATGTATTTATGCGGCATGATTATTCTTGGTTATGGTCAATTATATTTAGCATCGCTTGGCACCGATATACTATTTTCTACATTGTAGGGAATGGCTACTGGTGGTGGTCTCGGGGGTGGTATATTGCTGGACCCATACTGGGATGGCCAGTATCGTTGTCGAGCGTGGTCGAGCGGTGACGAACCGTCCCCTTTGTTCTCCAGGAAGCTCGGAAGGACTGGCCTCTCGATTATTGGTATGTTCCAGTTCTACGGCACATCTGCTTGTTGCTTATGGTGAGGATAATGCACATTGGACAGTCATTCGCGCTAGACTCGCCGTCCCACCTAGTAGCTTACTTGCTCTTCATATTCGAGTGGGTTATATTTCTTACGACTCAGGGAGACTGGGTGCACCCCAGTTATATCCACATCGCTGAGTCCTTAGTTGACGCCGAGCCTCAAGAGGTCTCGATATACAGCTGGGGCTCAATCGTTCAATGCGCAACCTTTAGGGCTTTGGGCACATTGTGAGTCGAACCTTGCCTGCTGCTACATCTTGTTGCAGGTATAGTTACGGGAACACTTCCTTGTTGGTCGGCCATAATTTCGGGTGCAAGTGCACCTGTACCATTGGAGGCGCGCTTGTACGGCGATAGCGATGGCCAGCGAGCTAGGATTGTCCAGAGAGAGACCACGATGAGCGTACCTGGATTTCCATAACACGTTTGTGACCTTGGACGAGGGTAGCGTCGTGTCAACGGTGTAGACTGTAGAGTTAATCTCCAAGACATCTTCTTTCGTATTGTCAGAGTAGTCTGAGTAGGACATGAACCACTGGCTCACGACCCGCCACCTCATTTTCTCTCATATGGTGGAGCCGTACGCCCCCTAATGAGTCATGAAATAGTTTGAGCTTCACCAGCAGGTGTCACCATCACTGTGTCGACCACTACCCTGCCACATTAACTCGTAAGTAAATTTATTTGTTACCTCGTTGCGTACCATTCATATATGTTTTATTTCCCACTGAAGTAACAGTTATGTATCTCTTTTTTTTCCACATACCGACCATTGCCTTCCGTGCGCGAGCGCCCTACCGCATGCAACCCGTCCTGTCGAGCAAGAGACATGGTAGGTGATAGATGTTACATGTCATGTCTTTCAAAATAGAAGACTATTTTTGTAAAAGTAGGTGTTTAAGGGTTAAAATTAAGAAAAGACATAGCTAAAGTGCTAAAAATACGTAGGCAATTAGGAAAACAAATTTGGCTGTGATCGTTTTGGCTTCAGCTTTTAACTTTCGGCTTATTTTTCACTATTCATAAATTTCGTCTTTTTCTGAACTTTTAGCTTTTTGTTGAGCTTTTTTGCCGGTTCTTTTTTCCCGTATTTGTTTGTATTATATGTAATGGGCTAACATATTTTTTATATTTTTTATATTTAATTATACTAAATAAGCCTATGTCAGATACAGTATTTTTTCAGCCAACTACCGTGCTTTTCAGCTATAAGCCACAAAAAAACCCCAAATAAGCACCACCAAAAAGATACCAACTGAAGTCAAGAATCACCTCCCCTGCTGCTCCTACTACTCCTAAGTCCTACCCTCCTCCTTTGCCTTGCTCCCCTCCTCCCCCTACTTGGTGACCGAACGATCTCTGCCGTGGGGCCCACCACCCGTACCACGCGATGGGCAATGGCCGCCTCCCCTATATAACCCCCGCCTCCACCTTTCCCACCCCATCTCTCTAGTGACTCCTGACACGCCATTGCCTTCTCCAAGCTCAGTGCACTTGTGAACGCAGACGACGTACGGAGGACAGCGCGGATACGACGACGGCCGCAATGGTGGACGTGGACCGCCGGATGGCAGGCCTGTCCCCGGCGGCGCACGCGGCCGGGCTGCGCCGCCTGTCCACTCGCGCCGCGGCGGGGCCCTTGTCGGCGTCCGCATCGCCGCGCCACGGGCTCCACTCGTTCAACGCCCTCGCGGCAGCGGTGCTCTCCCACCTTAGGGCGTCCCGGGTGGCCGTGCTCCCGGGGCTCTCCGAAGCGGAGCTGGCGCGCGCCGAGGCCGAGATGGGCTTCGCGTTCCCGCCCGACCTGCGCGCAGTGCTGGCCTTGGGGCTCCCGTCCGGCCCCGGGTTCCCGGACTGGCGGACGCGCGCGGGGCTGCGGTCGGCGTTCGACCTGCCCATCGCGGCGGCATCGCTGCAGATCGCGCGGGGTGCGCTTTGGCCGCGGTGCTGGGGGCCGAGGCCGGCCGACCCCGACCGGGCGCTCCGGTTCGCGCGCTCTGCCATCCGCCGCGCGCCGCTGCTCGTGCCGCTATTCGACCGGTGCTTCCTGCCCTGCCGCCCCTGCATCGCCGGGAACCCCGTCTTCTTCGTCACCGGCGATCTGGTGCTCTGCTGTGGCCTCGACATCCTCCACTTCTTTACCCGCGACTCGTCCTTTCAGCCGCTGGACCTGGGGGTCCCCTCGTCGGTGCAGCCGACCTCCGGCGAGGCAACGCCGTACATGCGCCGCAGCCTTGACGCGGCCTGCGGCGGCAAGGCCCCGCGCTGGATCGAGTTCTGGAGCGACGCCGCGTCCGACCGGCGACGCCGCGACTCGTCCTCCTCGGAGGCCTCCACCGCGTCGTCGTCCTCCGGGTGCTCGTCATCGCCGGCCAGGAGGTCGAGGACCCCGCACTGGGTCGACAACTACCTGGACAGGCTTGGGTCCGTGCTGAAGAAAGGCGGGTGGAGGGACACGGAGGTGAATGAGATGGTCGAGGTGGCGGCCTCCGGCCTGTTCGACGGCGAGGAGACGCCTGCGGTGGATGCCGACGCGGTGCTCGACGCGCTTCTGCTGAAGGCCGACCGTTGCTCCGACTCGCTCCGTCGAGCCGGGTGGAGCTCCGAGGACGTCTCGGACGCGCTCGGGCTCGACCTCCGGCGGTGCAAGGAGCGGCCGCGGCCCGCCGTACGGATACCGCCGGAGATCGCGGTCAAGGTCGAGCGGCTCGCGCAGTCGGTAGCGAGGCCGTGACCTCGCCGCGCCGGAGGCACTGCTCACTGGAGCTAGCTTGCCGTCTTCTTTTAGAAAAAGTTGCTTTTTTTTTCTTCTCGACTTTTTCACTATACAAGGAAAGAATACCTGTACCAATCAAGTAGTAAATAAAAAATAACCCCATGATCATGTGCATGCTCAGATGTAATTTAATGCTCGGAAGTGACCAAATGAGAGAGTAATAACGGTTATATTGACGGCGCAAGCGCACACAATTTGTTTTTCAATCTTTTGTTAAGGAACGGTAATTTTTGTCGAATCTTTTGGGGTCCAAGGTGGTGGCCAATGTGTGCTGCTAATCTACTGATTTATCTTGTCATTTCCACTAGCAAACGGATCCCATGCAGCTGCCGTACTAATAATGTTTGTGCGGCGGATCTTACGAAACTCCGGTGCAAGATTTACTTTGCTTGAACGAAAGCCATCCTGCTTTAGCTTATTGAGCCTTTAGTGGCTTTCACAAATTGTACTGTCTGTTTTGCTTCGGTGCAGGGGGCTTTGTTTTTTTCTTTGGTTTTTGACTACAACTTATGATCTTTAGATTATTTGTGTAAGAAAATATGGAATAATAAAAACTTGTATATGATTTTAATCAATATAAATGAAGTCATTATAGTGTATATTATAATTAACTTATAGACCCTATTTTGAAAGGACACGTCGTTTGAAACTAATTACTTAAAAAAGTCAAAAAATAACTTTTAAAAGTTGAAAAGAATAGACTCAATATCAGCTCGGAATGCTAGTAATACATCATGAGCTGTGGAAACAGAAGATTAGCAGTAGCTAACCAGTTACTAATTTAATAATTTTCAACCCTTAGGGTATCTTCAATGGTTATAACTAGCAACTAATTATAAGACTTCCACATCATTTATATAGTACATACTAAAGCTAGCATTCTAAAGAACTATCTATAAGGATAGCTATTTGATGCTTACATGCACACACAGAATTTATAGATGCTGCCTCGTTTGGCGTTATAGACTAGTGCTTAGAGCAAGGCTAATAATACAGCCTTCAGCTGGCTGTATAGACACTTACAGCCCACTTATCAGCACATTCATATAGGGGCTGTTTGGTTGCCTGCATCGGGGTGGCTCGCACCAGCGCATGCAGGTAGGGGTGGATATTGAGCCAACTGCTCGTCTTATCGAGCTTTTTCTAAAATTGACATATTTTGATTTAATATCATTTTACGGATAATTTAAAAGTATTTTTAGAAACGAGCTAACGAGCCGAGCCGAGCTTGAGCAAAATTCAAATTCATTTAAAATCAACTCATTTTAATGTTTAACCAATTAACAAGTATAATTAAAGTAATTTTGAACCGAGCCAACGAGCCCACTAACGAGCTTTTTTTCCACCCCTACATGCAGGGAGATGGTGTTTGGTTGCCTGCATCGGGGTGAGAGCCTGCACGAGCGGATGCAAAAAATCAACTGGAGCCAGGCTGAGGAGAAACGCGGCTGAGGACCTTCTGTACTCAGCCTGACCACGCTCATGTAGCTGCATCAGCTCATGCAGGCAACCAAACAGGCCCATAGTAGTTTACAGCCAGCTGAAGGCTGTATGACCCACCCATTTCTCTCACAAAGTTTCTTGGTTCTTGTGCTTCAGCTGGCTGTAAACTTACAGCCCACCTCTCTTCTCTCTCCTCCTCTCTCTCCTCCACCTCAGCATACAATCTACTAACAGTCTCTTATTATACTTGCTCTTAGGGCATCTCCAATGGTTCTTCTTAGCAATTAACTAGAAGACTTCCACATCATTTATATAGTACACACTAAAAGCTAGCATTCTAAAGAACTATCTATAAGAGCAAGTTTAATAAGGCTGACTGTGCTAGCTACAAGGGAATCCATGTCAGCATAGTCCTATGTGGAGGGGAGAGAAAAGGAGAGAGAGAGCCAAGCCAACTCCCATGCAAGAGTCAGGCTATAGCACAAGAAAAGATGCATTATCCATGCATGTACCCATAGAACTAATTGCTATACCAATGCATGTATTAAATTATCAATACCCATGTATGTATTAAATGATTGAGAGCTCTTGTGGAGACAACTTATAGTCAGCTTATTGTATGAGTTGACTGCATCATTATCTTTTGATGACATGGAAATGTATTGGAGGTAGCAGCTATCTGTACTATTAAACTTGCTCTAATGATAGCTATTTGATGCTTACATGCACACACAGAAAAGGAGTATCATTTATAGAGGCTGTTTCGTTTTGCGTTATAGACTAGTGCTTAAGGGCATCCCCAATAAGGACACATCAGCCAACTAATAGCTAACCCACGTCATCTATATCCTACGTGGAGGGGAGAAAAAGGAAGAAAGAGAAAGCCTCCCATCGCCTTTTCCCCTCCCTCAGAAGCAAGAAATCAAGTTCATCTTCTTAGGATGGCTGGCCGCTCGAAGAGGGAAATAGCGCCGGCGCCGGATGGCAACTCGGGATCCTCCGCCGCAGCTTGGTGGGGTGCTCCGCCACCACAAACCACCGGGGCTGCTACAGGTTCGTCGCCGTTGTCCTCCACCTGCTGGGGTACACGGATCCCCTCCACCCTTGGGTTCTGCTGGGGTGCGCCGCCGCCGCCGCCGTACGCCTCCGGCTCCTTCTGGGGTGCAGTGCGGGCACAGGCCCCATCCATCTCCCCTGGTGCCCAGTCTTCTACTCCTATTATCTTGGATGAACAAGGCTCTGCAGATCTTGAGAAGCTGGAAGGAGATAGGTACGTATTTGGTTGCTTCTTGTATGCTCATGTACAATACCACTACTGAGAGTTTCACAAGTTATCCGGCAATACATTCGGCACTAATACATCGTTGTTAGCAATAGGAAGAAGTTAATTGCCGTCAAAAAAAGAAAGAAGTTAACTGTAATGTGAGCACAGCATTCTCTAGCTTTTCTCTGTCTTCAGGAACTAATCAACTGAAGCCTGTAGAGATATTAGTTAATCATCCATCAAACATTATGAGATGATTAAGCGGCCAATTCGCCCCAAGTACTGGAAGCATTTTGCAGCTTCTTTCAAGCACAAATTCCTATCCTTCCGAGGCCAGTGCCGTGCAGCAGAACAGATGGACAAATCAGATTAGTAAGCATATATAGTTTATAAGGCAAACACCGGTTTCAACCTTGGACATTTAGTAAGCAGGAAAGAAGTACATTTTTGATGAATTCTTTGTTGAATAATCATTGCTTCTTTTGTCAGCAAGATAACAGAGTTGATCTATTCTTCCAAAAAAAGCAGCGTTGATCTGGTGCTAGCATGCCTTGTGATTTGAATGTTGGTGTGTTCATTTAGTAGAGAATGCTTAATGATCTTGACAAGAACATGCTTTGTTGTATTATAAAAAAATCTGTTTTATGACATATTTGGTATCCATCGAGTTCTGATGCTATTCCTTTCTAACATGTTTTGTTGAAGCGCTTTTTTTTTATCGTGTCAAATTTCTTCTATATGTAGCTCAGTGATTACTGCCAATTACATTGGCAATATACGCTATTCTGCCCTTTTGCAGTACTGTACCAATGACTTGTAACTGCAGTCATATACGCTATTTGGCATATTTGGCAACGATTTCCTAGTGATTTGGCCAATTCATAGTGATCTGAAAAAAAGACTTAATTGAGCATATTTGGCAACGATTTGGCAATAGGCAATATAATTAGCCATGGTAGAATATTGCACATCTTCACTTCTTAATGATAATTATTTATCTATTTATTTCAGGAGGAAGAACAATTGACTTGGTGCTTCCTGGTGTGGTACTAACAGGTAAGATGAGACGTTCAGAAGTTTCTGCTTCAGATTGCATTATACAGAGCCAAATTGCATTCTGTGGCCGCCCTCTCCTTTTAAACTATCAGCTGTCAAAATCCTTTTTATAGAAACAATGTATGTGATCTTTATTTACATCTGTGTATCCTCTCTGCAGGGTATGGAAGAATTGTTTTGTTGATGCGTGCTCAAGAACTGCTAGTTCACTTATTTGGTATCTTAAAAAATGTTAGTTTTGGATTGTTGAAACTAGCCGGATGTATTCTGGAATGCATGAGACTGATTAGCATTATCTTTTATTATGAGAACATTGCTGATGTGCTTATTGTCATGCTATATTCACCTATCTTATTTTGTTGCAAACAATATCGTTGTAAGACTACTATTTAGTCAACCAATTTTCAAGAATTTAATGTTGCTTGACCTCTCTTAGCACGCAGTCAATTTTGTCTTTGTTTTTCTTGCGATTTTATTCCTGAAGTACCATATTTGATCATGGGTTTAGCATGTAGTGAGGCTAGTATAATTTGTTACATACATGGCCACAAAGATGTTTTTTACTTTTGATGAACATCTTATATGTCTACGTGCAAGCATTAAAATGCTTATGTGCTTTATAGAGGTAATCTTATAGGCTGCTTGTTGTATTAGCTATCTCTTTTTGTTGTCTCTAGATGACATGGAGATGACTAATAGACAACTGCTATCTCTATTATTGGGGATGCCCTAAGGAAGAGCTGGCTTGGTTTTTTTTTTTTTGCATGCTCTCTTTCCTCCACATAGGATATATGCTGATGTGTACATACATATAGCTAGCTAACTCAGACCATTGGAGATGCCCTTAGAGCAACTCCAACCGGCTCTTTATCCTGCTCTTCATTGTATATTTACCTAATATAACTCAAGAAATGGACTCCAACCGGTTCTTTATCGTCCTCTTCATTTTTATCGAGTCGCTATTTTCTCCCGGCCGCTAGCTAGATTTGGCGAGCGCCTCCTCACTCGCTTCTCAAATAGCTAGGCCATTGGAATGCTAACTCAAATAGAGAGCTGAAAATAATAGCTAGCATCTTCATCCTAGGAAATAGAGAGGGAGAAATGACTAATGGGATAGAGTTGCTCTTAAGGAAGAGCTGGCTCGGTTTTTTTTGCATACTCTCTTTCCTCCACATAGGATATATGCTGATGTGTACATGCATATAACTAGCTGACTCAATAATTATTGGAGATACCCTTATGAACGCCGCAGCTCTCCCCGATGGAAAAGGGGTAGACGGTGGTGAGTCATGAGTGGTTGGTTGGGCCACGCCCGTGCATGCGCTTGTGCTTTGCTCGCGCTTTTGGGTGGGGCGCGCGGTGTGCGTCTCCACTTTTCGCGTGTTCGCCTCGCTTCGGTGTGCCCCCTCCGGAAAGAACAGCCTTGTCCCGTTGCCGAGCGGGCCGCAGCAGCGCACGCACACGCGCGCGCGCCTCGGGAGCCACGCGACGCCGTGCCTCGTGCAGGCGCAAGCCAACAAGGCTTCTCACCTCACCTCTCTCGCTTTGGGAGTTGGGGGCGCGCCCCCGATTCAATGCCGCTCGCGGCGTGCGCTCCGTGCGGCGCCACCGCGTAAAGCGGAGCCGCGGCCTGTGGCCGAACAGCGACGTGTGAGCGATGCGCGCTCCTGTGTGTCCCGACATGCCGGTGGTCCTGCGCTGGCGCGTGCTCGGGCTCCTGGAAGCTGGAACGGGGAGGAGGCCGCGCCGCTGTGCGGTTTGCTCGCTCGCTCGATCGCCGTCCTACCTCGACCGTTGTTTCGATTTGAATTGGGTGGCAAAGGCTGGCTGTCTGGTGGCGGTGAGCGCAGCGCAGGCCACAGTGCCGTACTCCTCCGAGTTCTTCTGCCAGCTTTAATGGAAGCAGTGAGGGTGATGCACTGATGCTGGGTGTTTCATGTACTTTTGCTGTGCGCGTTGGTCGGGACTCGAGAGTTGGGAGGAGGTTTTTAGAATTTGGAGTGGTGGGGGAGCTCGGAGCCTCGGTTGGTTGGGAGGAAGGTGTAAAGGTGAAACTCAACTTTCACTAGTGCTGTAGGTGAAATCGGATTGGTTTATGCTGCAACTGGGAATTAAGAATATGAACAATATAGACATGTTTTTTCTTTCTTTCTTTGGCTTCTTCACGGTCGACAAAGTATATCACCGCTACTCCTGCAGCTTCAGCATTATGTCCAACCTTCCACTTCAGATTGTCCGGCACATCTTAATTGAACATATTTAAGTATTATTTTTTTCCACCGTGTGTTAGTCTTGACTCTCCTAGGAGGTTAATTTTGTATGGTGGGTTTGGCCAATGAATTACTCCCTCCCGTCACAAAGGAAGTTGTTTTAGATATCGATATAGTTCCCAAAATATAACTTTGAGCACTTATTTCTATTGTAATATATTTATACAACCTTATAAAATTATAATATTATGAAAGCATTTTTAAAACAAATATATATGTGTGTATTTTTTTATGTCCAATCTAAATATTCAAAAAGACATTAATAGCAAAAGTTTGTAATATTCAACTATAACTAACCTCAAAAGACTTCCTTTTGTGACTGAAGGGAGGAGTTTACCATAGGTTTGAGCATGTAAGCCTCCAAATTTGCCACCCAATTGTTCCAATTAATTTGACGATGTAGAATTTTCAATATGCTCAACAAAGCCAAGAGTAAGCTGCGGCGTGCTCCAAAGGGCTTTCAGCCCTGGCTGTTGGTTTTTTTGTGAGGGTTATTTACTGTAGCGGCTGTTATCCTTTTTGTGGTTAAAAAAATTAGAAAACACCGTTAAATTTTTTAGGACAACGCAAAGAAATAAAGAAAAACAAAAAAACCGAATTTTAGAAACCAAAAAGCTCAAACCATTTAGAGCATTATAAAGCTAAAGATGAAGCTCGAGATGGCATGCCCCAGGTACCCTTAAACAAACATAAAACCAATCCTTAATTGCGACGGGTAAAACATTTAGTTGACCCTATCTACCGCAAGGAAAAAGGTATATAAATACGTACGAAATTCTTCTCGCAAATGCGATTTACTCCCCCCCTCCCTCTCTGAAAGAGCTATGCGATGTACTCTTAGGCAGTGAGCGCAAGCAGTCCTCGTCAATATTACCTGTCTCTACATAGCCTGCCTACGGTGTACTCGTAAGGATGTGCGGAAACATGGTGTTAGTTGATAGTATCATGCAGCATGATTGCGCCATGGATAGGTCCTCCTAATAACAAAAACTTGCACGTAACTTTCCGCAGACAAATCGGACCTGTGAAGCATGCATGTCCTGTCGTATCGAAGCCTTTCACTGATAAAAAAAACCTGTTGCACGTAGAGGCTGGGTGTGCATTTTTGGCACTACAGCAAGAAAGGAACGCCGCAAACGATAAGCCCATGCATGCATGGTTGTGATCAAAATGGCTGAAAAGCCTGTGGCTTATGGCTGAAAACACTGTAGCTGGCTGAAAAAAGCACTGTAGCTGACAGAGGCTTATTTACCATAATTAAATTTAAAAAAATTTAAAAATAGAAAAAACATATTAGCCCATCACGTATAATGTAAACAAATACGAGGAAAAAAAGAACCGGTAAAAAAACTCAAAAAAAAGCCAAAAGTTCAGAAAAAGACGAAATTTATGAATAGTGCAAAAATAAGCTGAAGCCAAAAGCTCAAGCCATTTTGATCACACCCATAACAACTTGCAGTTTTAGACATGGCAGCTGAAATTTGCATTGTTTACATCAAAGTTCACAAGAATTCTTTGGTGGTCCTTGCACTTGTTGCTACCGATGAAGTTTCTTGGGAGGCTTCACGCATGGATTTCTGTCGAGAAACAGGATTTTTGTTTGTAAAGTCTGTCGGAGTTTGTCTCATTTGCTTGGCAGGGGAGCATAGGCTGAACAAAATAGTGCCTAGCTATATTCCTGGACCACGTACAATCACGTATGATGAACTTAAATTATAGTGTCGATGAAATACTTATGCTGAGGCATGCAGGCGCTTATATTTCATTTGTTAACAAAGTTCGTTGGATTACTTATTTGAATGTCTCGTTAATCACTTATTGCTGGACCACATCAAGGGTCGATGTAGCAAATGTCAATTCCATCTTTGGTATTTACATTAGTGTTTCGCTTCGTCGGCGGTTCCTCCTAATAGAGTAGTGTGATATACGCTTCGTGACAGGTCAAGCAATCAAATTAGACAATCAATCTGGATGACACTAGTTTTTCTTTTTGTTTGGTTGAATATGCCAATGCCACTATGACTGTTAACAACTTAAAACCACTTTTTAACGTATTTTGATGTACCATTAGAATTGCGCTGTATCTATACAGCATCAGAAGAAACGCAAGAAGTCTCGTTAGGAAAGAAAGAGTGATTCAAAGTAATGGCACAATTATCAATGTTGCAGCCTACGACCACTCTGTAGCCTTTACGATCACTCTCTGCAGTCGTACGACCACGTTTGGAATCGTTACGACCACTCTGAGTCTGGCTACGACCACGTTGTGATCGCTCCGATCACGCCTCCTAGCTCTGACTGCGTACTCGTAACTTCTGCTGAGAAAGTTACGACCTCGTTAATGCTGCGCTGCGCTCCTCCTAACCACTTCCTTCGACCACGGTCGATCACCGTAGTCGTAACTCGATTACAACCACACTGTGAATTATGACCATATTGAAGGCTCTGTCGACTGCCGTGGTCGTATCGCTTTACGACTACGTCTTCCCGCTGTGGTCACTTACGACCACATCTTCTTACTGTGGTTGTAACGCTTACGACCACGTCTTCTGCTCTATGACTGTAATTGTAACTCGCTTACGACCACGTCTGTTGCTCCTACGGACACCTCCGCTCACCGTGATCGTAAGTCATTTACTACCGCGTCTGCGATCACGATGAACTCGATACTCAATAATTTCCTAGAGCCAAACCGCTCTTCACTACTACAAAAGAGTCTATACTAGACGGCTACATCACAGATGGTTTATACAGAACCATCTATTATTAAACTATCACAGACAATTTATACAAATAACCATATGTGATATTTTCACAGACGGTTATTAAACACGAACCGTCTATGATCATTGAGACATCACAGATGGTTAACAACCATCTATGAACTTTCACATACGGTTATTAGTATGAACCGTCTATGATAATTGAGACATCAAAGACGGTTCGTGTTAATAACCATATGTGAAAATAGACTTTAATGAAAGACGATGAGATCATGATAGGTGGAGAGATTACTTCGATGAGTTGTTCAATCAAGACAATGATAATAGTATGATTGGACTGGATGATACTTTTGACGACACCAATAGGCGGTTTGTTTGAAGAATTCAGGAGTCGGATGTAAGAGATGCATTAAAAAGGATGAAAATGGGTAAGACGTTGGGGTCTGATAATATTCCTATTGAGGTGTAAAAATACCTTGGAGAAGTGACGATTGTTTGGCTAACTAATTTGTTCAATATCATTTTTAGGTCGAACAAGATGTCTAATGAGTGGCGGAGGAGCACATTAGTACCAGTTTTCAAAAATAAAGGAGACATTCAAAGTTGTATTAATTATAGAAAAAAAAATAAACTCATGAACCACACAATGAAGTTTTGAAAGCGAGTGATTGAGCACTATTTAAGAAGAGCGACTAGCGTGATGATAAACTAATTTGGTTTTATACCTGGGAGGTCGACTATGGAGGCGATTTTCTTGACACGGTAGTTGATAGAGAGGTATAAAGAGCAAAAGAAGGATCTCCACATAGTGTTTTATTGACCTGAAGAAAGTCTATGACAAAGTGTCAAGAAAGGTCAAGTGATGGGTGCACTAAAGGGAAAAATCCCAACAAAATATGTTACCCTAATTAAGAATATGTACGAAGATGTTATAACTAACGTCAGAACATGAGGTGGTGATACTAATGACTTCCCTATTGAGATATGAATATACCAAAGGTCAGCGTTGAGCCCATATATTTTTGCCCTAGTGATGGACGAGGTCACGCAGAACATATAAGTAGATATCTCTTAGTATATGTTTTTTTGCTGATGATGTAGTGCCAGTTGATGAGAGTGATATGTATCAATAGGAATCTAAAGTTGTGGAAGAAGACCCTAGAATCGAATGGCTTTGGACTTAGTAAGACTAAAACTAAGTATGTGAGATGTGATTTCAGCGATGCCAGGGTAGACAATAGAGATGTTAGTCTGGGAGGATAAGTAGTGCCTAGAAAGCACACTTTTCAATATTTGGGATCGATGTTCCAATAGGACAACGAGATTGATGAAGACGTGAGCCACATGATAAGAACGGAGTAGGTGAAATGGTGCTAAGTATTAGATATCCTGTGCGATAAAAAAAGTCTCTTAGAAATTAAAGGGTAAGTTCTATAAGACGGCGATCAAACCTGTGATGCTATATAGAGCGGAATGTTGGGCGACTAAAAGGCAATATATAGAGATGATGAGTGTAGCAGAGATGAGGATGTTGCAGTGGATCTGTTATCACACAAGGCGGGATTGAATCTGTAATGATGATATACGTGATAGGGTGGGGGTACCACTAATTGAAGATAAGCTTATGTAACATCGCTTGAGATAATTTGGATATCTCCAACGAAGGACTTCTGAGACACCGGTACGTAGTGAAACTTTAAGACATACCAAAAATGTAAGAAGAGGCAGAGATCAATCAAGACTGATGTGGGAGGAAGCTGCTAAAAGTGACTTGAGGGATTGGAATGTTTACAAAAATTAGCTTTGGATAAGGGCGCATGTAAATTAGCGATCCACGTACCGGAACCATGACATAAGAAAAAGATTTAGGGGATGTGTTTTAATCTTTCAGGTCAGATGACAGGATGTAAGGCTTAGGGTTTTAGCTTTATAGGTTTTATTATAATGCTCTTGTTTCTTTGATTTTAAGAAGATTTTATTTCTAGTTTACCTTAATGTATTTCAGATAAAAGGTTTTATTGTTGTTTGTTGTTGTAATTTAGTTTTATACCATGGTGAATCTGATAACCATTTTCCCTAGATCTGCTCCTGCATTGAATGTCTCAAGCGGAGTTAGGTTGAGCTGGATTTGCCCAGCTGTAGAAAAAACACAATCATCCAACAGTGGATCCGCACAATCTTAGGTGGGTAGAAATTTTTGGCAGCACAAGCGTGCACACACACGTCCAGATAAAGAGCAAGCAGAAGGGATACACTGCGTCCATGTCTAAAACCATTCGAACTTGGGGTATGCTTTGCAGCTTGGGCAACGCGAATCTATTGAAAGGCGTAAATTAGCTGCCTCTCTGGCCCTTTCGATAATCTCAAAGCGTAGCCACTGCCTCCTGTGTCCTCTTCCTCGTTGCACGAGGGGCCCCCCTCTATCCATCCATCTTCCGCTTGTCGTGTTCGAAACCGAGGGGAAACTTCCCTTAAGGCCTGTTTGGAACAGAGGAATTTCACAGGAATTTTGCAGGAATTTTGCAGGAAACAGTTCAATTCCCGCAGGAATCGGGAAAAATTCCCGCATTCCAAACAGGGCCTTAAAATCCAACGTCCATACAGCCCATTCGATGAGGCCGTAGTAGCATTACCCTATGTTATGGTAGCACTTGTTTTTCTAATTTGGTCTTCGGATATCTATTTTTATATAGTCCAGTCTCTTCTCCAAGCCACCACAAATCCACATATGGCTATGATTAGCGCTAATTAGCATAATTAATCACTAATTACTCACTATTTTAAGTGTTGTGCGGTAGCTGATGGCCTGCCGAGCCCTTAGCTCAGTACACTCGTCGAGCTCAAGGAGAGAATTAAATTTATAAAAAGTAGACATCCGAATATCAAATTTAAAGAGAAAAAAATAGCCATGAAGTTATTTGTGTGAACGGTTCGCGCCAGACGTCCAGGGGACAGTAAAAAGGTTTAGGCCCTGTTTGGAATGCGGGAATTTTTCCCGATTCCTGCGGGAATTGAATTGTTTCCTGTAAAATTTTTGTAAAATTCTTGTGAAATTCCTCTATTCCAAACAGGCCCTTAAAGGGGAGAGAGCTTGTGGAGTGAGCTGCTTTGAATCGGCGTGGCTGCAGAAGGCGTCCGATTCGAATCTAGCTTTGCTTCCCGTGCGATGCAATTCCACGCTGTGATCATTGTGCACGTTCGTGTCTGGTGCCGTGCGGTGATCCCGATAAGTCGTCGGACCGCCTCTCATTGCGTTTGGTGGACGAATAGCATGGATTCCAGCACGCACTTACAGCCAAGCACGGACAAGATTAGCGTACAAGTTGTGCTTTAAAAGGGATTAAGATCATTTGGATGAGCATAAAATATCACCCAGTTGTTAGAGCATCTTCAATGGTCTGAGTCAGCTAGCTATATGCATATACACATCAGCATATATCCTATGTGGAGAAAAGAGAGTATGAAAAAAAACCGAGTCAGCTCTTTCTTAAACACTAGTCTATAACGCCAAACGAGGTAGCCTCTATAAATTTTGTGTGTGCATGTAAGCATCAAATAGCTATCCTTATAGATAGTTCTTTAGAATGCTAATTTTAGTGTGTACTATATAAATAATGTGAAAATTTTATAGTTAGTTACTAGTTAGAATCATTGGAGATGCCCTTACCCTTTCTTGCGACGAGCACGTAAAAGTTAGTGTACTACTCGACGAATGTTCTCGCTTATGAAATGAGTTCTACGTAGCAAGTGAGTAGTAGTAATGCTACACGGACAAAACCCAATGGTACGCGGGATACATTTGTTAGCGATGGGAGTGTGAGATCCGTTCACCCGCGGTTTAGCTTCTGGCTTCAAACCAGAAGCCAGAATGAATGTGGCTTCTTAATTTTAGTTTTTTATTTTTATTTTTCTTTTTGTATTATCTACAAAAATATAATTATGTTTTTATTTTATTTTTCAATTAAATAACTCAGAAAAAAAATTAACTTTTGTTATAATATAATTTTAACTAAAATACGATAGTCGGGAGCCATAAACCACTAAAAATGACAGAATAAACGGCCCTAAACCAAATTTGTACAGCCACATTTGACATTTCGGCGCGAATGATTGGACTCGGCCGGCGTGATCCAACCGCAGAAATTCGATTCCTTTTTTGCCGGAGCTGCTGCCGCCGCCGCCCACACGAAATCGACGGTGCGGCGCGCAGGCGCAGCCGGCCGGGCTGCCGACGCGCGGACGTGACGCTTCGCCCTCAACGGTCGCCGCCGTACCGCCCGCCTCGGACCCCTCCCCGCTCCGCCCGTGTACAGTGAACCGTTGCCCCACCACCGAGTCACCTCCTCTTAACTCACATACGCGTTGTCCACGCCTAGACAATGACACGTGGGGCCGCGGACTACGAGAGCCAACGTGTCAGCTGTGTGTTACCGGGTCGGGACTTGGTATATGGGGCGTCACCCGTCGCACGTGGACGAGGCCGTTGCGGCCTCGAGCCACTGGCACCGATGCAAACTTCACGTGCGCCTGTCCTGTCCCACATGCCGCCACGTGGGCCGGACCAGGGAACCTCAGGGCGCGCGACCCAGCCGCTGGTGAGAGAGGCCTCCAAGTAAACACTTGCTGTAAACGTCAGCCTAATTAGTCCAATTTTAATGGGTTTAAACCTGAGATCTGAGACGATTATGAGTGGATTTTTTGCTATAACTTATAGTTATAACGGGTAGATTTTGGTTTTAGTAAAATGGTTATATGAACGAATCGAATATCAATAAACAGTAAGAGCCGAGGCAAATCCAGCCACCATACAGTGAAACACCAGCATGATTTCAACAAGAGCTCTTAGTGGTTACTCATCGGTGAGCCCAAGCTACCACCCGAGATCGCCAGGAGGTGGCTCCGCTTATGGGCATGACCATAATTCCATCAAGCTAGCGCAGTAGCGCGTGCGGCATATGCATGCATGCATGATGGCGAATGAACAGGAGATGCAACATCTCATACACATGCCCTGCTCGATATATCAGTCAGCCATGTTACAAACTAAAAGTAACCAATGTGCAGTTACTTAATGTACAGATGTCTTTGGGAAACAGACACCTTTCTTCCACCCCCATCATCATCTATAAAGCATTGTACAATCTTCAGAATCACTAATAAAGGAATCAACTGTTCACTTGTCTCAATCTTTCACAACACGTTATCAGCCACGTTTCTCTCCAAATAGAGCAACACGCACACATACATTCACATACAACAGAGAAGAACAAGGTAATGATACTATTACTGGATGTTCTCGCTTTTGTGGCGGCGTCCTCACGGCGCGTGGCCGGCAATCCGGCGAGGCGTGTCCTCACGGCGCGAACGGCGCGGCCCGGCGAAGCGCGTCCTCCTGACGCGGCCCGGTGCGGTGGCGCGCGCGCGGCCGGCGCCCGAGCCCGAGCCGGCGACGACGCACGGCCCGGTGCGGCCGGCGCCCAAGCCCGAGCCCGGCGCGGCGGCGCCCGAGCCCACGGCAGAGCGGCGGGCGAGGCCGGCGCGACCCGGGGCGTGGCGCAACCCGGCGCACGGTGCGGCGGTGCAGCACGCAGCCCGGCGTGGCCGGCACGACCCGGGGCGAGGCGCGGCCCAGGCGCGGCGAAGAGGCGTGGACGGAGCCGGCGGCGCCGCCCACACGGCCGGCGCGGCGGAGCCCGCAGCGCGACGCTCGGCGCGTCGGCGCCCGAGCCCATGGCGGCCAGCGCGGCCGGCGGCGTGGAGGCCGAAGGCGCGGCGCAACACGGCCCACCCGCGGCCGGCGACCCCCACGGTCGGCGCACGGCAGATGCGGCCGCGCGGCAGCACCGGAAGCCCCGGCCGATGGTGGAGGAGTCCGGCGGCGCAGCAGCGCCTGCGTCACCCGAGGCGCCCGATGGCCGGCAGCGCGACCCAGCCCGTGCGGCTCGGCGGCGCACCCGATGTCCGGCGCCCACTGCGGCCGGCGGTGCCCATGGCGGTTGCGGCGCCCAAGCCCGGCGGCGGTGGAGCACGGCGACCGGCGGCGGTAAAGCACGGCGACCAGCGGCGATCCGCGGCGGGGGCGGCGGTGGCGTGCCCGGCGGCCGGAGGCGGCGCCCATGGTGGCTGGCGGCTAGGGTTTGGGGAGTTAGGGAAACCCTAACTCCCCCTCCTTTTATATAGTGCCGCCCAAAAATGGGTTTTGGCCCATTTAACCCCCACCTCCCACATGGGCCAAATGACCGAATGGGCTTCAGCCCAAGTTTTCGGCATTTTGCAAAATCCCCCCTCTATTTCATATAATGCAGTATTTTATGTTAAATAAATTTCTATTGTAACATTGTATTGTTCATATGTGTTTCCATGCAATGTATTATACATCAATTATTGCAATCTATCTTATGCAATTTCAATATTTCGTTTACTAGCTTACCATACAAGCATTTAATTTTTTTTTATGCAAATGCCTTAGGTTGATTTTCTCTCGTTTTGGGAATAACACAAAGTTTCTTAACTTTGATATTGGCCATACACAAGGTAGTACCATAGTACTACTGCGGGATTAATTCCTCAACGTGCGTACCCAATATCAAGTTTTGAAACATTTTGGTCTACACTTTTGGGTGACTACCTTTATTTATTTTCAAATTGGCCATACGCAAGGTAGTACCACGGTACTACTGTGGGATTTCATCCTCAACGTGCGTACCCAATTTAATTATAAATTATACAAGGTCTACACCTAAGTGATTACCATGGTTCTTTTTCACATTGGCCATACACAAGGTAGTATCAAAGTACTACTGTGGGATTATCATCCTCAAAGTGCGCACTCAATGTTGAAAAATGAATTAAATAATGTTAATACCATTGGTGATTAACTATGTTATTCCACAATAGGAGAATGTCCCTTTATGTATTTCAAGTTTACCTTGATTACTTGCATTTCGCATTGCTTATTTAACATTGCCAAAGATTTTAACAAATCTGTGGCCCTACATATGTAAGCACAATGGCTACTAAAGAGTTTGAGGCCCTCGCTCTTGACGGCCACAACTTCCCCACATGGGCGATGGATCTCAAAGTGAGTCTATCGTTGCGCGGAATGTACCAGGCAATTGCAGCTCCCCAAGAGGGTGTAGCTCCTTTGGTTGAGACTCTCAAGTACAATACCTTATTTATTATACGGAACCACATCCATCCTGATCTCAAGGCTGAGTATCTGATGGAAGAAGACCTACGCGCTCTGTGGCTTGCTCTTCAAACACGGTATGAACAGCAGAAAACAGTCATCCTACCGGAGGCTGTCAATGAGTGGAACCACCTCCGCAAAATTTATGAATGCATACCTACAATAAATACCATAAAATCATAATTTATGTGCGCTATGCCATACAATAAATTGGTGTTCACCACCAATATTGTGATTAAACGGTATTATAAATATAACCTCATGTTATATTTAATTTTAGGTATATATTCATTTGGATTACAATACTCATATTGTTTTCCACATATTTTGCATTTTCATCCAGATTTAAAGGCGGAATATCTGTATGAGGAAAATCCACTTACACTATGGTTAGTCCTCAAAAATAGATATGAGCAGCAAAAAAAGTTGTTATCTTACCTAAGGCTAATCATGAATGGGCACATCTTAGACTCCAAGACTTTAAAACTGGTGGAGACTACAATCATGCCCTTCACGCTATTTGCTCTAAATTGTGTTTTTGTGAAAAGGAACCAACAGATGCGGATAAAATAGAGAAAACTCTCTCGACTATGCTCCCATCTGACAGGGTCCTACAGCAGCAATGACGTGCTGCAAATTACCAAACTTATTTTGATCTTATGCATACTATGCTTCAGGCAGAAAAGCATGCTGAATTTCTTTTAAAGGATAATCAGCAACGTCCAATTGGGGCTGCTCCACTTCCTGAAGTTCATGCTAATCAAAATAACAACAAGTTCAGTGGTTCACTCAATCACTCAAAGAACTTTAAAGGTAAACACAAACGCAATATGAAAAAAAATCCATCTTTACCCTCCGGATTGTACTATACATACATCAAATTCGTTCAACATATTGCGTACAAAGTAATTTTCTAAAATATTAACACATTCCAAACATGGCATGATCGCCTTGGCCACCCAGGCATTAGAATGATGAGGAAAATTATTAGCAATTCAATTGGTCATACATATCTCAAGACAAAAATTTCCGGAATCCTCAGATTTTGTATGCACTTCCTGTGCCACCGAAAAATTGATTTTAAGACCCTCTTATCTTAAAATCAGAGCTGAACCACTTAAATTCCTTGAACGCATTCAAGGAGATATATGTGGTCCTATACAACCATTGTGTGGACCGTTCAGATACTTCATGGTTCTAATTGACTCATCTACTAGATGGTCACATGTGTGTCTTTTATCCACACGAAACCATGCATTTGCTAAGTTAATTGGTCAAATTATCCAATTACGAGCACATTACCCTGAATATCGAATTCAATCAATTTGAATGGATATTGCTGCTGAATTTTCATACCATGCCTTCAATGACGATTGTATGGCTCTTGGGATACAAGTTCAACACTCTGATCCATATGTCCATACACAAAATGGTTTAGCAGAATCTCTTATCAAGAGAATCAAGCTCATTGCAAGACCATTACTACAGAATTGCAACTTACCAACATCATGTTGGGGTCATGCAGTTTTACACGCTGCTGACTTAATCCAATTACGTCCAACTGCTTATCATAGCACTTCCCCGCTACAATTACTACGTGGAAATCCATCAGATATTTCCCATCTGCGAAAGTTCGGTTGCGCTACATACGTACCGATCTCACCACCGCAGCGTACCTCAATGGGACCTCACAGGAAACTTGGGATCTATGTTGGGTATAAATCTCCGTCAATCATATAATACCTCAAGCCCCTAACAGGGGACCTGTTTACGGCCCGGTACGCTGATTGCATATTCAATGAGGAAAATTTCCCGGCATTAGGGGAGACAACAAGTACCAAACTGAATGCCAGGAAATTAATTGGAATGTACAAAGCATTCCTACCTCAGACCCACGTACCAGAGAGACTGAACTTCAAGTTCAGAAACTCATTCATTTGCAAAACATTGCAAATAACCTGCCAGATGCATTTACTGATTATAAGGGTGTCACAAAATCCTATAATCCTGCCAGAAATGTACCTGAAAGAGTGGAGGTACCGCAAAATACCACTCAACTCCCAGTTCAAAATAAGAGGGGGAGAAGTAAGGTACAAACGGCAGATACAGCTTCTAACAAGCGACAAAGGAAACAAAAGAATGTAAATGCAGATCAACCTCAAGTTGATAGACACCAAAGGATCCTTGTACCCAGATCAACAGTGCACTCAACATCTGATCCTGGGACATCGGAATACCCCGACTCAAATGTTTTGGGAAATAACATTGAGTCATCAGGGGTCCAAGAAATTTCCACAAACTATACTGATTCTGGAGAATCATACGATCGTAAGACTACAATTGTCGACATTTATTTCTCCACAACAATTGCAAACAACCTTCAAAATGATCCAGATCCCAAGACCATGGCAGAGTGCAAACAACGCTCGGACTAGATTCAATGAAAGGATGCAATTCAAGAGGAGTTAGCCTCGCTCAAGAAAAGAAATGTATTCACCAATGTGATACATACACCTCCCAAAGTATTCCCTGTCGGTTTTAAATGGGTTTTCGTCCGCAAACGGAATGAAAACAATGAGGTGGTGAGATGCAAAGCAAGGCTTGTAGCACAAGGGTTCACGCAGAGACCCGGCATTGATTTCAATGAAACTTATTCTCCAGTAATGAGTGGAATAACATTCCGATACTTAATCTCATTGGCAGTACAAAATCATCTATCTTTTCAGTTGATGGATGTAGTGACCGCATATCTTTATGGGTCACTTGATTCGGACATATACATGAAAGTTCCCGATGGAATTTCAATTCCGAATCCAAACGCAAATCGCAATATGTATTGTGTAAAATTAAACAAGTCTTTATACGGCTTGAAACAGTCGGGAAGAATTTGGTACAACCGACTAAGTGAGTTCCTAACCAAAAAGGGATACTCCAACAATGATGATTGTCCATGCGTGTTCGTTAAAAGATCCTCAACAGGATTTTGCATTATATCTGTGTATGTTGATGATCTTAATATCATTGGTAACACACAAGATATAGATGAAGCACGTAATCATCTTATGACGGAATTTGAAATGAAGGATTTGGGTAAAACCAAATTTAGCTTAGATATACAACTTGAGCACCTTCATACATGCATCACAGTGCATCAATCAGCCTATGTCCAAAAAATATTGGAGAAATTCAATATGGACAAAGCATATCCATCGAAAACCCCCATGGTTGTTCGATCTCTCGATAGGGACAAAGATCCACTTAGACCCCGAGATGACAATGAAGAGTTATTGGGACCCGATGTTCCATATCTCAGTGCCATCGGAACGCTAATGTATCTTGCAAATTGCACCCGGCCGGATATCGTATTTGCAGTAAATCTACTTGCTAGATATAGCGCTGCTCCAACCAAAAAAACATTGGGTAGGAGTGAAGAATACCCTTAGATATCTTCAAGGCACTAAAGATCTCGGTCTATTCTTCCAGAAGAATAACAATATGGATTTAATAGGATATACAAATGCTGGCTATTTATCAGATCCCCATAATGACATCTCAAATAGGCTTTGTATTTTTACACGGTGGAACATCCATATCTTGGAAGTCTTCGAAACAGACTCTAGTGGCTACATCCACTAATCATTCTGAAATAATTGCATTATATGAAGCATCACGCGAATGTGTATGGCTTCGCAGAATGATTAACCACATACAACAATCATGTGGTATAGGTGCCATTGCATCACCTACCATTATCTAAGAAGATAATGCTGCTTGCGTTGTTCAAATGCAAACGGGTTACATAAAGAGCAATATCACTAAACATATTGCACCTAAACTATTTTACCCACATGAATTGCAAGAGAGTGGGGGAATAAATATTCTGCAAACTACGTCTTGTGATAATCTCGCAGACTTATTCACTAAGTCATTACCAACCTCCACATTCGAAAAATGTGTTTATGGAATTGGTATGCGAAGACTACGTGATTTGCAGATGTCAGGGGGAGAAATCTCCTAAGACTTAATCCGTTCAATATAAATATTGTACTCTTTTCCCTTTATGAGTTTTTCCCTCTAAGGTTTCTCATTAAAGTTTTTAATGAGGCAATATGACAACGTAATCATAAATATATCTCTCTTTTCCCCACAGGGGTTTTTTAGGAGATATAATCAAATATATGCCATATCATTTTTCTCCTTAAAATTTTCCCACTGGGTTTTAAAGGAGTTTTTCATGGCATATCCACTCTATCGGTTCTCCTTATATTTTTCCCTACAGGGTTTTGGAGGAGTTTTTCAAGATGATGAATCAAGGTGATCATATGAAGACACATTGGTCAAGGGGGAGTGTTACAAACTAAAAGTAACCAATGTGCAGTTACTTAATGTACAGATGTCTTTTGGGAAACAGACATCTTTCTTCCACCCCCATCATCATCTATAAAGCATTGTACAATCTTCAGAATCACTAATAAAGGAATCAATTGTTCACTTGTCTCAATCTTTCACAACAAGCCAATCATCCCCTTCCTTTGATCCGTACAGCTAGTGCGCCGTGGCCATATCACCCGGGACGACCGATCACTCGGCCCCACCCCGCCCTGGCAAGCCGTGCGCGCTTGCCTGCCCGCCTTCGTTTCTCCGTTTCCGTGCATGATTGTACGTGCGCTCACCGCGTGTGCCACGGGGAGTAGACCCGAAGCTACCGGGCAGCGCACGCACGGGACGACGCACCGCCAGGCGGCCCCTCGTCACGGTGATGGGGGCCAGGGCCTGCCAGGCAGTCCAACATGCATCATGTACTCATGTGACTTCCGTTATCCGGAACAGTTGGTGTGCATGATGATCGATGCGCGGTGACCGGTCGGGAAAGCGCCATTCCGCCGTGTATGCACGGGCACGCAGGCCTACATATGCGCACACACACACGCAAGTCCTGCAGTGCTTGGTGTAGGGCTGGATATCGAGCTGGCTCGGCTCGGCTCGGCTCGGCTCGGTCTGGCTCGGTAGGATAACGAGCTGGCTCGAGCTGGCTCGTTATAACTAACGAGCTAAAAAGCTAGCTCGGCTCGGCTCGACGATAAGCTCGAGCTGGCTCGTTTGGCTCGTGAGCCAGGGCCAAAAAAAGTAAAATAAAGACTACCTTACAAGTTAGATTCTACAGCAAGTTCAACTGCACATAATTTCCAAAGTGTTGCTGACAACGCATCAAACTCTTGCGCAGATACTACATGCACAACGACAATGTCAAGTAGTAGAAATATTTGCAGTTACAGCCAGGTTACAGACTTACAGGCTTACAGCCAAATAGCCAATCAAAGTTACAATATTTCTTTCCAATCATCGATCAAAGTTACAGCCAATGTTACAGACAATCATCGATCAAAGTTACAGGCTTACAGCCAATGTTAACATGATGCATCTCAGCAATTTCTTTCCAGACAACTTTAGCAAGAACACATTAAAAAAAGTGATTAATATTTAATGGTCTCATTCTCACCACAGAAAGCACATTCCAAAGGTTTAACAATATTTCTCCAAGCCAGGTTATCTTGTGGAAACAGGTTTAAAGATCAAATTGCAGGAATGTAAACAGGTTTAATCCTTCCAAAGTTGATAATGCCATATAAAGATTTAGAGTAAAACAACCTATTATTTCAAGTAGCATCTGAGATCAAGGTTTTTAGTCATTGCTCAATGCTCAGAAGTTACATTCCAGTTGGCAACTATCATCTATGGCAAGTTGGCAAGTGTCAAGTGTGTAAGAAACTATAACCTGGAAATGGAATTATGAGACAATTCAAAATCTTCTTTGGATCATTGGATGCAAAAGAAATTGCAAGTTCTGAAATTGTCATTGTCATGGATTTTGTCTTTGTGATTGGTAATACATTATTTTGCTATAGAACCTAACATATTGCATAACAACAGTTTGTACTAATGAGAAACATGAGAATGGCAACCAGTTCAGCTCTGTAACTCTTCTGGCCAGCTCATAGAATTTAGTACAAACCATGAACTGACCTGAACCCATTGCATAAACATGCAATGCAACTAGCCATTATCACAGATACTAAAGGCAGACAAACTGCACATAATCACAGCAGACATGCATGTGCTACAATGCATATATAAGCACACCTGGAAGACTGGCAAGAATTAGAAAGCACAATAGTCTAAAAATATAACTTGTAAGGATGCAGCAATTGAGCTACAAGTCTAAAAGCTGCAAGTGATAACTTGTGTTTCAGAATTGGGATCAAGCACTACTGGCCTCCATCATAGTGTATTTCCATGCAAACACACACAAACTGACAAAAGGCATGGTCAGTAAACATAACTACATAAGTTAACATTCCACCTCACTAATTGCTTGCCACCACGCATTTTGGGAATTCGACAGACTCGACATCATCGTCATCATCTCCAACCTAAAAATAGAATCCATACCACAAGATAAACAAAGTTGAACTGAGAACAAAGTTGAATTGAGAACAAGTTATATACTTATATAATTATATATGAATCCATACCACAACAAGAGGATGACTATTGTCATCTTGAGTGCCCCTTATCCAGCTAGATGCACACACTAATGCCTGAACTGTGGCTGGCTTTAAAGAGCTTCTATAATCATCAAGAATTCGACCTGCATTGCTGAAGGTGCACTCTGATGATACACTGCTCACTGGAACAACCAAGAACCTCTTTGCCAAGCTAGATACAACAGGAAATCTATGGCAGTTAACATTCCAATATCTGAGTAAGTTGAAATGCTTGTTATCTATGGCCTCATTTGGTTCATCTAGATAAATCAGTAGCTCAGACTTTGAACTTTCTGTAACACTAGATTGCAAAAATGATTGAAAATCACTTGCAATAGAAGCCATTGAGCTGGTTGTATCAAATGAAGATGAGGCTGATTGCCTGTTCTTGCCAATGTCACCCATCTTTTGGCGATTTAACATATCATACTTGTTATAGAGCCTTTCCAACTCTTGGTTGATGTCATTAATCTCAATTTCACACCTAGCTGGGTCAAACATCTGTGCAAAACACCATTTAATGTACCTCATCTTGAACCTAGGGTCAAGAATTGTAGCAATAACCATAACATTGTTCTTCTCCTCCCAATATTTATCAAATTTGTCCAACATAGCAGCAGCCATACTCATCAAATATGTATCTCCAGATTGCTGCGCCCCTATCAATGCTCTCTTAACTTTCACTATGTAAGGATAGAAACAATTGGCAGTTGGATAGATTGACCCAGAAAATGCAGTAGTGGCCTCTGCCATTGTTCCCATTATTGGCCTAATTTTTTCAAACAATACCCACTCTGAATCTGTAGGTTTCCAAACATAATTGGTGTCTACTTCTTTGTAATAACCAAATGCATCCTTATAGTCAATGCACGTATCTAGCATTTTATAAGTTGAATTCCACCTTGTTTTAACATCCAGAGAAGCTTTGCCTTCAAATTTGTGACAGCAGTATCATTGTTTGTAGCATTATCAAGAGTTATTGTCGTGACCTTGTCTTCTATTTTCCATTCTACCATACACTCAAAAACAGCTTGAGCTATGACAATACCAGTGTGGGGAGGATCCACCTCAATAAAGTTCAAGACACGGCATTGCAAAACCCAATCCTCATCTATATAATGTGCCACCAAACACATATACTGAAGGTTTTGATTGGACGTCCATAAATCAGTAGTTAAACTTATTGATTCTGCCTCTTTCAGACTCTTCTTGAGTTGGGTTTTTTCAGATTCATAAACATTCATGCATTCATTTTTTATAGACTTCCTACCAATCCATTCATAGTTACCATTCATCCATTTCATCAAGATATTAAACCATTTATGCTCTACCATCCTAAATGAATACTCATGAGCAATTATCATCTTGGCAACCAATTGTCTAGTGTGTTCATGATCATATTCAGTAGGATTAACAATAACAGAATTACCATCATTTGGACCTAAGTTTAGTGTACCTTGAGCTTTAGCCTTTGCCAACTTGTTCTGAAATTGTGTGCACTTGTCTAGGTGCCGGTTTAGAGTTGTAGTAGCACCCCCTAGATGGTACACATAACTCTTATGGCAGAACTTACACTTCGCCTTTGTCTCCATGACACCTCTCTCCTTCTTGGATGGGACATTGACAACCTTAAAATATTTCCAGCAACCAGCCCTTTTGCCTCTTGCTACCTTGCACTTGGGAGACAATGTCTTTTTCCCTCCTGTCTTTGCCTTCTTAGCCTTTGACGTACCATCACCAACCTCATCAGCCCCCTCACTTCCACTTTTGCCATCAACTGAAGGTAGGCTTTCAGACATATCATCCCTCTTGTCGAAGCTGTTATCATCGTCATCCTCTTCTTCTGAAACGGTCTCCAATGGCTGCACAAGGAAACATACATGAATCGTGCTTCAGGTCAAGCATATGTAAAATATCCAGCATTTTGCATTGAGATCTGACAGATGAATCCGTAAATGCTACCAAATACACAGCTATTTCAGTGATTAATTAATGCTGATCTAGCATATTATTGTTAACAACCAGATCTGAAATAGTAGTTGTTTGTTCTGACATCTGAAAAATGGTGGATAGATTCAAGCTTTCAGCACATAGTCTCCAAAGATTCAGTATGCGAAATATCCAGCAGCATATAGTCTCCAAAGATTCATGTATGCGAAATTCATAATCTGGATAGCAATGAATAAATAATCTGGATAGCAAATTAGCAATGAACAAATATTCCTATAACCTAGAGACCAATCAATGAATCAAGCAAATTCAAGTATTTGGGAATTAGATAACATATTAACATACCATCACCACGTCCACAGACAGAGAGGGATTCGATGACGGCGGAGTGCTCAATCCTTGTCCATGGGGCTTACTCCTCGACTCCAAACTTCGAGGACGGAGCGATGCACTTTCCTCCTCCTCCATGGCCGCGGGTTGAGAGGGCCTGGAGCACAGTAGGTAGGTCAGCACTCAGCAGCAGTTCGGCAATCGACAGAGGGAGATCGAGGATTCGAGAGGAAAAAGGGGGGAGAGAGAGGAGTGACCGAGTGAGGAGTGAGGACCAGACCTAGCTCGTGGAGGGAGAGGCGCCGCCGCGGTCGCCTGACTTGCGTCGCGTCGCATCTCGCTCGCCCCGTCGCCGGCCGCGGTCGCGGACTTGCGCGCGCCTGACTTGCGTCGCATCGCGTCTCGCTCGCCCCGTTGCCGGCCGCGGTCGCGGACTTGCGGGTTGCAGCGCAGCGGCGCCGCCGGCCAGGTGCGGAGCAGCGAAGGTGCCTATGCGGGTGCGGCTGTGCGCGTGCGCCAGTGCGCGTGAGGCAGGCGTGAGTGCATGACGGCGTGAGGCGGTGAGGCCTAGGGTTTGCTTTCCTTCCTTTTTCCTATTGTCTGTGCCGGTGCGGGCCGTGCGGCTGTGCGTTACTGCGTGTTTGGGCCGGCGGGGCTATGGGCTATGGCTGTGGGGTGGGCCGGGTGGCTTCAGCAGTTCGGCCTGCGGGCTAAATTAGCACGGCTCGTTTGGCTCGTGAGCGGCTCGCGAGCTAGCTCGAGTTAGCTCGTTATAGCTAACGAGCTAAAATCTCGGCTCGGCTCGGCTCGTTATCCTAACGAGCTGAGCCGAGCCGAGCCGAGCCAGTCACGAGCCGAGCGAGCTACCGAGCTTCGAGTTTTACGTCCAGCCCTGCCTTGGTGTCATTCTCATGCATCCGCAGTAGGGCTGGATATCGAGCTGGCTCGGCTCGGCTCGGCTCGGCTCGGTCTGGCTCGGTAGGATAACGAGCTGGCTCGAGCTGGCTCGTTATAACTAACGAGCTAAAAAGCTAGCTCGGCTCGGCTCGACGATAAGCTCGAGCTGGCTCGTTTGGCTCGTGAGCCAGGGCCAAAAAAAGTAAAATAAAGACTACCTTACAAGTTAGATTCTACAGCAAGTTCAACTGCACATAATTTCCAAAGTGTTGCTGACAACGCATCAAACTCTTGCGCAGATACTACATGCACAACGACAATGTCAAGTAGTAGAAATATTTGCAGTTACAGCCAGGTTACAGACTTACAGGCTTACAGCCAAATAGCCAATCAAAGTTACAATATTTCTTTCCAATCATCGATCAAAGTTACAGCCAATGTTACAGACAATCATCGATCAAAGTTACAGGCTTACAGCCAATGTTAACATGATGCATCTCAGCAATTTCTTTCCAGACAACTTTAGCAAGAACACATTAAAAAAAGTGATTAATATTTAATGGTCTCATTCTCACCACAGAAAGCACATTCCAAAGGTTTAACAATATTTCTCCAAGCCAGGTTATCTTGTGGAAACAGGTTTAAAGATCAAATTGCAGGAATGTAAACAGGTTTAATCCTTCCAAAGTTGATAATGCCATATAAAGATTTAGAGTAAAACAACCTATTATTTCAAGTAGCATCTGAGATCAAGGTTTTTAGTCATTGCTCAATGCTCAGAAGTTACATTCCAGTTGGCAACTATCATCTATGGCAAGTTGGCAAGTGTCAAGTGTGTAAGAAACTATAACCTGGAAATGGAATTATGAGACAATTCAAAATCTTCTTTGGATCATTGGATGCAAAAGAAATTGCAAGTTCTGAAATTGTCATTGTCATGGATTTTGTCTTTGTGATTGGTAATACATTATTTTGCTATAGAACCTAACATATTGCATAACAACAGTTTGTACTAATGAGAAACATGAGAATGGCAACCAGTTCAGCTCTGTAACTCTTCTGGCCAGCTCATAGAATTTAGTACAAACCATGAACTGACCTGAACCCATTGCATAAACATGCAATGCAACTAGCCATTATCACAGATACTAAAGGCAGACAAACTGCACATAATCACAGCAGACATGCATGTGCTACAATGCATATATAAGCACACCTGGAAGACTGGCAAGAATTAGAAAGCACAATAGTCTAAAAATATAACTTGTAAGGATGCAGCAATTGAGCTACAAGTCTAAAAGCTGCAAGTGATAACTTGTGTTTCAGAATTGGGATCAAGCACTACTGGCCTCCATCATAGTGTATTTCCATGCAAACACACACAAACTGACAAAAGGCATGGTCAGTAAACATAACTACATAAGTTAACATTCCACCTCACTAATTGCTTGCCACCACGCATTTTGGGAATTCGACAGACTCGACATCATCGTCATCATCTCCAACCTAAAAATAGAATCCATACCACAAGATAAACAAAGTTGAACTGAGAACAAAGTTGAATTGAGAACAAGTTATATACTTATATAATTATATATGAATCCATACCACAACAAGAGGATGACTATTGTCATCTTGAGTGCCCCTTATCCAGCTAGATGCACACACTAATGCCTGAACTGTGGCTGGCTTTAAAGAGCTTCTATAATCATCAAGAATTCGACCTGCATTGCTGAAGGTGCACTCTGATGATACACTGCTCACTGGAACAACCAAGAACCTCTTTGCCAAGCTAGATACAACAGGAAATCTATGGCAGTTAACATTCCAATATCTGAGTAAGTTGAAATGCTTGTTATCTATGGCCTCATTTGGTTCATCTAGATAAATCAGTAGCTCAGACTTTGAACTTTCTGTAACACTAGATTGCAAAAATGATTGAAAATCACTTGCAATAGAAGCCATTGAGCTGGTTGTATCAAATGAAGATGAGGCTGATTGCCTGTTCTTGCCAATGTCACCCATCTTTTGGCGATTTAACATATCATACTTGTTATAGAGCCTTTCCAACTCTTGGTTGATGTCATTAATCTCAATTTCACACCTAGCTGGGTCAAACATCTGTGCAAAACACCATTTAATGTACCTCATCTTGAACCTAGGGTCAAGAATTGTAGCAATAACCATAACATTGTTCTTCTCCTCCCAATATTTATCAAATTTGTCCAACATAGCAGCAGCCATACTCATCAAATATGTATCTCCAGATTGCTGCGCCCCTATCAATGCTCTCTTAACTTTCACTATGTAAGGATAGAAACAATTGGCAGTTGGATAGATTGACCCAGAAAATGCAGTAGTGGCCTCTGCCATTGTTCCCATTATTGGCCTAATTTTTTCAAACAATACCCACTCTGAATCTGTAGGTTTCCAAACATAATTGGTGTCTACTTCTTTGTAATAACCAAATGCATCCTTATAGTCAATGCACGTATCTAGCATTTTATAAGTTGAATTCCACCTTGTTTTAACATCCAGAGAAGCTTTGCCTTCAAATTTGTGACAGCAGTATCATTGTTTGTAGCATTATCAAGAGTTATTGTCGTGACCTTGTCTTCTATTTTCCATTCTACCATACACTCAAAAACAGCTTGAGCTATGACAATACCAGTGTGGGGAGGATCCACCTCAATAAAGTTCAAGACACGGCATTGCAAAACCCAATCCTCATCTATATAATGTGCCACCAAACACATATACTGAAGGTTTTGATTGGACGTCCATAAATCAGTAGTTAAACTTATTGATTCTGCCTCTTTCAGACTCTTCTTGAGTTGGGTTTTTTCAGATTCATAAACATTCATGCATTCATTTTTTATAGACTTCCTACCAATCCATTCATAGTTACCATTCATCCATTTCATCAAGATATTAAACCATTTATGCTCTACCATCCTAAATGAATACTCATGAGCAATTATCATCTTGGCAACCAATTGTCTAGTGTGTTCATGATCATATTCAGTAGGATTAACAATAACAGAATTACCATCATTTGGACCTAAGTTTAGTGTACCTTGAGCTTTAGCCTTTGCCAACTTGTTCTGAAATTGTGTGCACTTGTCTAGGTGCCGGTTTAGAGTTGTAGTAGCACCCCCTAGATGGTACACATAACTCTTATGGCAGAACTTACACTTCGCCTTTGTCTCCATGACACCTCTCTCCTTCTTGGATGGGACATTGACAACCTTAAAATATTTCCAGCAACCAGCCCTTTTGCCTCTTGCTACCTTGCACTTGGGAGACAATGTCTTTTTCCCTCCTGTCTTTGCCTTCTTAGCCTTTGACGTACCATCACCAACCTCATCAGCCCCCTCACTTCCACTTTTGCCATCAACTGAAGGTAGGCTTTCAGACATATCATCCCTCTTGTCGAAGCTGTTATCATCGTCATCCTCTTCTTCTGAAACGGTCTCCAATGGCTGCACAAGGAAACATACATGAATCGTGCTTCAGGTCAAGCATATGTAAAATATCCAGCATTTTGCATTGAGATCTGACAGATGAATCCGTAAATGCTACCAAATACACAGCTATTTCAGTGATTAATTAATGCTGATCTAGCATATTATTGTTAACAACCAGATCTGAAATAGTAGTTGTTTGTTCTGACATCTGAAAAATGGTGGATAGATTCAAGCTTTCAGCACATAGTCTCCAAAGATTCAGTATGCGAAATATCCAGCAGCATATAGTCTCCAAAGATTCATGTATGCGAAATTCATAATCTGGATAGCAATGAATAAATAATCTGGATAGCAAATTAGCAATGAACAAATATTCCTATAACCTAGAGACCAATCAATGAATCAAGCAAATTCAAGTATTTGGGAATTAGATAACATATTAACATACCATCACCACGTCCACAGACAGAGAGGGATTCGATGACGGCGGAGTGCTCAATCCTTGTCCATGGGGCTTACTCCTCGACTCCAAACTTCGAGGACGGAGCGATGCACTTTCCTCCTCCTCCATGGCCGCGGGTTGAGAGGGCCTGGAGCACAGTAGGTAGGTCAGCACTCAGCAGCAGTTCGGCAATCGACAGAGGGAGATCGAGGATTCGAGAGGAAAAAGGGGGGAGAGAGAGGAGTGACCGAGTGAGGAGTGAGGACCAGACCTAGCTCGTGGAGGGAGAGGCGCCGCCGCGGTCGCCTGACTTGCGTCGCGTCGCATCTCGCTCGCCCCGTCGCCGGCCGCGGTCGCGGACTTGCGCGCGCCTGACTTGCGTCGCATCGCGTCTCGCTCGCCCCGTTGCCGGCCGCGGTCGCGGACTTGCGGGTTGCAGCGCAGCGGCGCCGCCGGCCAGGTGCGGAGCAGCGAAGGTGCCTATGCGGGTGCGGCTGTGCGCGTGCGCCAGTGCGCGTGAGGCAGGCGTGAGTGCATGACGGCGTGAGGCGGTGAGGCCTAGGGTTTGCTTTCCTTCCTTTTTCCTATTGTCTGTGCCGGTGCGGGCCGTGCGGCTGTGCGTTACTGCGTGTTTGGGCCGGCGGGGCTATGGGCTATGGCTGTGGGGTGGGCCGGGTGGCTTCAGCAGTTCGGCCTGCGGGCTAAATTAGCACGGCTCGTTTGGCTCGTGAGCGGCTCGCGAGCTAGCTCGAGTTAGCTCGTTATAGCTAACGAGCTAAAATCTCGGCTCGGCTCGGCTCGTTATCCTAACGAGCTGAGCCGAGCCGAGCCGAGCCAGTCACGAGCCGAGCGAGCTACCGAGCTTCGAGTTTTACGTCCAGCCCTGCCTTGGTGTCATTCTCATGCATCCGCAGTAGGGCTGGATATCGAGCTGGCTCGGCTCGGCTCGGCTCGGCTCGGTCTGGCTCGGTAGGATAACGAGCTGGCTCGAGCTGGCTCGTTATAACTAACGAGCTAAAAAGCTAGCTCGGCTCGGCTCGACGATAAGCTCGAGCTGGCTCGTTTGGCTCGTGAGCCAGGGCCAAAAAAAGTAAAATAAAGACTACCTTACAAGTTAGATTCTACAGCAAGTTCAACTGCACATAATTTCCAAAGTGTTGCTGACAACGCATCAAACTCTTGCGCAGATACTACATGCACAACGACAATGTCAAGTAGTAGAAATATTTGCAGTTACAGCCAGGTTACAGACTTACAGGCTTACAGCCAAATAGCCAATCAAAGTTACAATATTTCTTTCCAATCATCGATCAAAGTTACAGCCAATGTTACAGACAATCATCGATCAAAGTTACAGGCTTACAGCCAATGTTAACATGATGCATCTCAGCAATTTCTTTCCAGACAACTTTAGCAAGAACACATTAAAAAAAGTGATTAATATTTAATGGTCTCATTCTCACCACAGAAAGCACATTCCAAAGGTTTAACAATATTTCTCCAAGCCAGGTTATCTTGTGGAAACAGGTTTAAAGATCAAATTGCAGGAATGTAAACAGGTTTAATCCTTCCAAAGTTGATAATGCCATATAAAGATTTAGAGTAAAACAACCTATTATTTCAAGTAGCATCTGAGATCAAGATTTTTAGTCATTGCTCAATGCTCAGAAGTTACATTCCAGTTGGCAACTATCATCTATGGCAAGTTGGCAAGTGTCAAGTGTGTAAGAAACTATAACCTGGAAATGGAATTATGAGACAATTCAAAATCTTCTTTGGATCATTGGATGCAAAAGAAATTGCAAGTTCTGAAATTGTCATTGTCATGGATTTTGTCTTTGTGATTGGTAATACATTATTTTGCTATAGAACCTAACATATTGCATAACAACAGTTTGTACTAATGAGAAACATGAGAATGGCAACCAGTTCAGCTCTGTAACTCTTCTGGCCAGCTCATAGAATTTAGTACAAACCATGAACTGACCTGAACCCATTGCATAAACATGCAATGCAACTAGCCATTATCACAGATACTAAAGGCAGACAAACTGCACATAATCACAGCAGACATGCATGTGCTACAATGCATATATAAGCACACCTGGAAGACTGGCAAGAATTAGAAAGCACAATAGTCTAAAAATATAACTTGTAAGGATGCAGCAATTGAGCTACAAGTCTAAAAGCTGCAAGTGATAACTTGTGTTTCAGAATTGGGATCAAGCACTACTGGCCTCCATCATAGTGTATTTCCATGCAAACACACACAAACTGACAAAAGGCATGGTCAGTAAACATAACTACATAAGTTAACATTCCACCTCACTAATTGCTTGCCACCACGCATTTTGGGAATTCGACAGACTCGACATCATCGTCATCATCTCCAACCTAAAAATAGAATCCATACCACAAGATAAACAAAGTTGAACTGAGAACAAAGTTGAATTGAGAACAAGTTATATACTTATATAATTATATATGAATCCATACCACAACAAGAGGATGACTATTGTCATCTTGAGTGCCCCTTATCCAGCTAGATGCACACACTAATGCCTGAACTGTGGCTGGCTTTAAAGAGCTTCTATAATCATCAAGAATTCGACCTGCATTGCTGAAGGTGCACTCTGATGATACACTGCTCACTGGAACAACCAAGAACCTCTTTGCCAAGCTAGATACAACAGGAAATCTATGGCAGTTAACATTCCAATATCTGAGTAAGTTGAAATGCTTGTTATCTATGGCCTCATTTGGTTCATCTAGATAAATCAGTAGCTCAGACTTTGAACTTTCTGTAACACTAGATTGCAAAAATGATTGAAAATCACTTGCAATAGAAGCCATTGAGCTGGTTGTATCAAATGAAGATGAGGCTGATTGCCTGTTCTTGCCAATGTCACCCATCTTTTGGCGATTTAACATATCATACTTGTTATAGAGCCTTTCCAACTCTTGGTTGATGTCATTAATCTCAATTTCACACCTAGCTGGGTCAAACATCTGTGCAAAACACCATTTAATGTACCTCATCTTGAACCTAGGGTCAAGAATTGTAGCAATAACCATAACATTGTTCTTCTCCTCCCAATATTTATCAAATTTGTCCAACATAGCAGCAGCCATACTCATCAAATATGTATCTCCAGATTGCTGCGCCCCTATCAATGCTCTCTTAACTTTCACTATGTAAGGATAGAAACAATTGGCAGTTGGATAGATTGACCCAGAAAATGCAGTAGTGGCCTCTGCCATTGTTCCCATTATTGGCCTAATTTTTTCAAACAATACCCACTCTGAATATGTAGGTTTCCAAACATAATTGGTGTCTACTTCTTTGTAATAACCAAATGCATCCTTATAGTCAATGCACGTATCTAGCATTTTATAAGTTGAATTCCACCTTGTTTTAACATCCAGAGAAGCTTTGCCTTCAAATTTGTGACAGCAGTATCATTGTTTGTAGCATTATCAAGAGTTATTGTCGTGACCTTGTCTTCTATTTTCCATTCTACCATACACTCAAAAACAGCTTGAGCTATGACAATACCAGTGTGGGGAGGATCCACCTCAATAAAGTTCAAGACACGGCATTGCAAAACCCAATTCTCATCTATATAATGTGCCACCAAACACATATACTGAAGGTTTTGATTGGACGTCCATAAATCAGTAGTTAAACTTATTGATTCTGCCTCTTTCAGACTCTTCTTGAGTTGGGTTTTTTCAGATTCATAAACCTTCATGCATTCATTTTTTATAGACTTCCTACCAATCCATTCATAGTTACCATTCATCCATTTCATCAAGATATTAAACCATTTATGCTCTACCATCCTAAATGAATACTCATGAGCAATTATCATCTTGGCAACCAATTGTCTAGTGTGTTCATGATCATATTCAGTAGGATTAACAATAACAGAATTACCATCATTTGGACCTAAGTTTAGTGTACCTTGAGCTTTAGCCTTTGCCAACTTGTTCTGAAATTGTGTGCACTTGTCTAGGTGCCGGTTTAGAGTTGTAGTAGCACCCCCTAGATGGTACACATAACTCTTATGGCAGAACTTACACTTCGCCTTTGTCTCCATGACACCTCTCTCCTTCTTGGATGGGACATTGACAACCTTAAAATATTTCCAGCAACCAGCCCTTTTGCCTCTTGCTACCTTGCACTTGGGAGACAATGTCTTTTTCCCTCCTGTCTTTGCCTTCTTAGCCTTTGACGTACCATCACCAACCTCATCAGCCCCCTCACTTCCACTTTTGCCATCAACTGAAGGTAGGCTTTCAGACATATCATCCCTCTTGTCGAAGCTGTTATCATCGTCATCCTCTTCTTCTGAAACGGTCTCCAATGGCTGCACAAGGAAACATACATGAATCGTGCTTCAGGTCAAGCATATGTAAAATATCCAGCATTTTGCATTGAGATCTGACAGATGAATCCGTAAATGCTACCAAATACACAGCTATTTCAGTGATTAATTAATGCTGATCTAGCATATTATTGTTAACAACCAGATCTGAAATAGTAGTTGTTTGTTCTGACATCTGAAAAATGGTGGATAGATTCAAGCTTTCAGCACATAGTCTCCAAAGATTCAGTATGCGAAATATCCAGCAGCATATAGTCTCCAAAGATTCATGTATGCGAAATTCATAATCTGGATAGCAATGAATAAATAATCTGGATAGCAAATTAGCAATGAACAAATATTCCTATAACCTAGAGACCAATCAATGAATCAAGCAAATTCAAGTATTTGGGAATTAGATAACATATTAACATACCATCACCACGTCCACGGACAGAGAGGGATTCGATGACGACGGAGTGCTCAATCCTTGTCCATGGGGCTTACTCCTCGACTCCAAACTTCGAGGACGGAGCGATGCACTTTCCTCCTCCTCCATGGCCGCGGGTTGAGAGGGCCTGGAGCACAGTAGGTAGGTCAGCACTCAGCAGCAGTTCGGCAATCGACAGAGGGAGATCGAGGATTCGAGAGGAAAAAGGGGGGAGAGAGAGGAGTGACCGAGTGAGGAGTGAGGACCAGACCTAGCTCGTGGAGGGAGAGGCGCCGCCGCGGTCGCCTGACTTGCGTCGCGTCGCATCTCGCTCGCCCCGTCGCCGGCCGCGGTCGCGGACTTGCGCGCGCCTGACTTGCGTCGCATCGCGTCTCGCTCGCCCCGTCGCCGGCCGCGGTCGCGGACTTGCGGGTTGCAGCGCAGCGGCGCCGCCGGCCAGGTGCGGAGCAGCGAAGGTGCCTATGCGGGTGCGGCTGTGCGCGTGCGCCAGTGCGCGTGAGGCAGGCGTGAGTGCATGACGGCGTGAGGCGGTGAGGCCTAGGGTTTGCTTTCCTTCCTTTTTCCTATTGTCTGTGCCGGTGCGGGCCGTGCGGCTGTGCGTTACTGCGTGTTTGGGCCGGCGGGGCTATGGGCTATGGCTGTGGGGTGGGCCGGGTGGCTTCAGCAGTTCGGCCTGCGGGCTAAATTAGCACGGCTCGTTTGGCTCGTGAGCGGCTCGCGAGCTAGCTCGAGTTAGCTCGTTATAGCTAACGAGCTAAAATCTCGGCTCGGCTCGGCTCGTTATCCTAACGAGCTGAGCCGAGCCGAGCCGAGCCAGTCACGAGCCGAGCGAGCTAACGAGCTTCGAGTTTTACGTCCAGCCCTAATCCGCAGTGCGGAGAGCTAGCGAGTTACAGATATACTAGATGCAGAAGGTGTGGCATTGCGCTAGCTACCAGACCGAATCAAAAGCATATATATATATATATATATATATATATATATATATATATATATATATATATATATATATATATATATATAGCGTTTTTTTAGAAAAATAGACCCTAAGTATTTGACATACCCCACGTTGTGCCGCAGGGGCCAATATATGAAAAGCCGAAAGTAAAGACTTGTATGTAATTACAGAAAAAAATTTGAAAAAAAAGTAAGAACCCAGTGGTTTTTTGAAAATTCCGAAAAAATGAAAGCCTTTTCGCAAAAAAGATAATGTGGGGCCCGCACGGTAATCCGCGGGCTTTAATATAAAGGAAATATATAGTTACGGTACTAAGAGCAAGTTTAATAGTATAGATAGCTGCTACCTCCAATACATTTCCATGTCATCAAAAGGTAATATGCAGCCAACTCATACAATAAGCTGGCTATAAGGGCATCTCCAATGGTTATAGCTAGCAACTAACTATAAGACTTCCACATCATCTATATAGTACACACTAAAGCTAGCATTCTAAAGAACTATCTATAAGGATAGCTATTTGATGCTTACATGCACACACAGAATTTATAGAGGCTGCCTCGTTTGGCGTTATAGACTAGTGCTTAAGGAAGAGCTGGCTCGATTTGTTTTTTGCATACTCTCTTTCCTCCACATAGGACATATGCTGATGTGTACATGCATATAGCTAGCTGACTCAGACCATTGGAGATGCCCTAAGTTGTCTCTACAAGAGCTCTCAATCATTTAATACATACATGGGTATTGGTCATTTAATACATGCATGGGTATAGCAGTTAGTTCTATTGGTACATGCATGGATAACGTCTCTTTTCCTGTGCTATAGCCTGACTCTTGCATAGGAGCCGGCTTGGCTCTCTCTCTCTCTCTCTCTCTCCTTTTCTCTTCCCTCCACATAGGACTATGCTGACATAGATTCCCTTATAGCTAGCACAGTCAACCTTATTAAACTTGCTCTTATAGCCAGCTTATTGTACGAGTTGACTGTATTATTATCTTTTGATGACATGAAAATGTATTGGAGGTAGCAGCTATCTGTACTATTAAACTTGCTCTAACAATATGGTCGCTACAACGAGGCTAGCTACCCTGATTAGTTAGCAGAGGCTTCTTAATTTGCTGATGAAAGGCTGTGATTGGAGTGATCAACATAGTGATCAAAGTTTGTTGCCGTGTGTCGATCGATCTAAGAGCAAGTTTAATAGTACAGATAGCTGCTACCTCCAATACATTTCCATGTCATCAAAAGATAATGATGCAGTCAACTCATACAATAAGCTGGCTACAAGTTGTCTCCACAAGAGCTCTCAATCATTTAATACATATATGAGTATTGATAATTTAATACATGCATGGGTATAGCAATTAGTTCTATGGGTACATGCATGGATAATGCATCTTTTCCTGTGCTATAGCCTGACTCTTGCATGGGAGTCGGCTTGGCTCTCTCTCTCTCCTTTTCTCTCCCCTCCACATAGGACTATGCTGACATGGATTCCCTTGTAGCTAGCACAGTCAGCCTTATTAAACTTGCTCTAAGAGCAAGTTTAATAGTACAGATAGCTGCTACCTCCAATACATTTCCATGTCATCAAAAGATAATGATGCAGTCAACTCATACAATAAGCTGGCTATAAGTTGTCTCCACAAGAGCTTTCAATCATTTAATACATACATGGGTATTGATAATTTAATACATGCATGGGTATAACAATTAGTTCTATGGGTACATGCATGGATAATGCCTCTTTTCCTGTGCTATAGCCTGACTCTTGCATGGGAGTCGGATTGGCTCTCTCTCTCCTTTTCTCTCCCCTCCACATAGGACTATGCTGACATGGATTCCCTTATAGTTAGCACAATCAACCTTATTAAACTTGCTCTAAGCATTCTCGAGCTAGCGACCTGCCGGCTGGCGGTGGCTAGCTTGCGGTTTGCCCAAAACAAACCAGCACGGCAGCCGCTAACACAGTATCTGTGGCAATTATTGGATAAGACGTTGGAGCGAGCGGGAGCTCGAGGTGCATGCCTCGAGATCAAGAAAAGCAAACGTAGCTACCTAGCAGCTGCCCGACATCACTGGCACACTCGACATCGATGAGTACTTGTCGAGGAGTTCACTGTATGTCCAGTACAGTTGTCTATTGTCTGTTAATGAGCTAGCTAATGACGTACATCATGCCACAAAAAATGTTGCAGTGGTACTAGCAGATAGTCAGGCTGTAAAAAACTCGAAACTCACGAGGTATTTAAAATCGGTTCGTTTTAGGGCTCTATTCAGTTAGGCTGAAAAATAGTGGCTTATGGCTGAAATTGCACTGTATCTAACTAAAATTACACTGTAACTGAAAATGCCTTATTTGACATAATTAAATTTTAAAAAAATAAAAATAGAAAAAATATGTTAGTTCATCACGGACAACGCAAATGAATACAAAAAGAAAGAACTGCCAAAAAAGCTCAAAAAGCCAAAAGTTCATAAAAAGATGAAATTTATGAATAGTGAAAAATAAGCCAGAAGCTCAAGCCAAAATGAGCAGGGCTTTGATTCGAGCTTGGCTCGAACTTTAAACGAGACGAACTCGAATTTGATCTCAAGCTCGTGAACTTCACTTAGCCGAGTTCAAATAGTTCGTGAATCTCGATTTAAGCTTAAATAGAGATACATATTAACTCTTACCGAGCTTACTTGAGTCGAACTCGAGCTCAAGTTTTTCTTATTGTTAAAAATTAGTGTATGTTTGAATTATTTTAACTGTTATCGAGTTTATTAGAGCGGAGCTCAAACTCAAAATTTTCTTATTATTAAAAAATAGTGCATAATAAATTATTTTAATTATTGCCAAGCTTCAACAAGTCAAGCTCGAGCCTACTCGAGCTTAAGCCAAGCTGAACTTGAGCTTAGGTCCAGGCTCGGACCCCAACTCAAGATCGACTTGAGCTTCTACTCAACTCAAGACTGGAAGGCCAAGCTCGTTCAAGCTCGATTTGTTTATAGCCCTAGTAGATAGTAGTAGGCTCCAATGCAAGATAATGTACTGTAGTTAGGTGTCAAATTGAAATCCAGTCCGGTCCAAATTGGTTCAATTTTGAAGCTCTCCATGGTACTGTAGTTCGTTTCTGCTGCAAAACTCTGAACGAGAAAGCTGCCGAATTGGTCCAAATTCGTCCGAAAAGCAGTCCCTGTTCTTCAACAAAAGTTCTGGTGCTGGTTCATACTACAATCCAGCTAAAGTGATCCGATCCAGACCAATTCCGGCACAGATCTCTCCCAATCAGGCGATCGCCATCTCTCCGTTCCCAAGTCTCTGGCCCTTGGAAGGTGAGAGATGGAGACGGGGGAAGCATTGCTTCTCAAATCGTCCATGACATGGACTGGTGTGTGTGCAGCCGAGCAAAGATGGTGTGGGCTCGCCATGTCCCGATGCGTAGGGAACACGAGGGCGGTGCCGCCATTGGGGCGTGTTCTGAATGGGCTCCTCCTAGGCCCGGCAAGGCGACCCCACATGGACAGTGACTGTACATGAACTAATTGGAACGGGTCTCTGTTCCTGAGGCAAATGCCACGGCCGAAAGCACACTACTAGTAGTTGCTGCTGGTCATGGCCATGAGACCTGGTGTTCCTACCAATGCAAGATAGGAGGTGCCATATCTAAATCTCGTACCCAAAAATAATTGCATGGCATCTAAAAACAATCCGTGGAAAGACAGGGTACTACATCAGATCACCAAATCACCGTGGAAAATTATCGAGGTAATTGTCATTCTTTTTTCTGATGAATCCTTATGGTGAATTACGTCAAGCCGACACCCGGAGAGGCATGGCAGTGTACTGGAGCACAAGAGTCTGCAGAGAAGAGCTCATTTCGTACCCGTGGTCGGTTGGCCATTGCCCGGCACCGAAAATGGAGGGTCGTTCTCCGGTATGGTAGGACGCTCTTGTCCGCCTTCCGTGTTTTGGTTGCATGTATCATCGGGCGCCTAGCGAGGACGGTGTTCTGCGAAGCGAATTAACTTGTCATTTTCTCGCTAAGCTGGACGGTAGCGCCTAGTGTTTTGCTAGTGAAAGCTTGCGATCTATGGCTTGTCTGTGCGTTAGTTAAGTGCATTGGATCTGCATTCGAGCGGTGTCATTTTCTGGCTTTGATACCAGCTCTGCCCGGAGGCCAATGCAGCTAATCTGATTGATGCACGTATTTTGTTCTTATCGCTTTCTGATTGTGATGATCCCAAAGCTGTGGGCTTTTCCAGTGCCGTAATGATAATGCATGATTACGCGCCCTTTGTTGTTGTTAGGTACGCTGATCGATTGTACACATCGCTGGAAAATTTAGAGCCAAACAAAGATGGATTTCTCCAATATTCTTGATGCAGAGGAAACATCAAACATCACAGGTGTTATAGCTGAAATAATGGTAATGGTGCAGTGCGTATGCTGATATGCTTTGTGGCTTCTCTGAAGGAAGGCACGCACAACGGCATAGTTGCATTGATCCGACCAAATAAGGGGACGACTTCGAACGAGAACTTCAGCCAACTAATTCAGGCTGGACTCAAAAAGTATTTACATCAAATGGTAACTGATAAAGAAATGGTCAGGCCGTGCAAGCCGACACACCCAATCCGTTTCCGCTTCTGACAGAGAAGAGAGTACCTGTTGCGCATGGAACTCAACTAGACTACGCTAACTAGAATTGATACCTCTTGCTTTGGTCATATATTCAGTTGACATGAATCAAGGCTCCGGACTTCAATCCTAATACAAGTTCATCCTAAATTATCAACAAAGAGGTCAAGTGTCTCCCACTTCCACAACACATACACAGCCATTTCTTGTATCAGCAAACTGCAAGACGCTCCAGAACTTCTTAGACCAATGCAATCAGTGGCCAAAACCATCTAACACATTTTGGTGGTGATCGGTTCGGCTGAAAAGCTCGTGGCTTATGGCTGAAAACACTGTAGCTGGCTGAAAAAAAACACTGTAGCTGACAGAGGCTTATTTAGCATAATTAAATTTTAAAAAATTTAAAAATAAAAAAATATATTAGCCCATTACGTATAATACAAACAAATACGGGAAAAAAAGAACCGGCAAAAAAACTCAACAAAAAGTCAAAAGTTCAGAAAAAGATGAAACTTATGAATAGTGAAAAATAAGCCAGAAGCCGAAGCCGAGTTGATCAGGGTATCTTCCCATGAAACAATACCGCAGATACTAAGACCATCAGTCATCAGGGTAGGAAATGAGCTAAGAGGTCATACACCAGAAATAAACCAGACTTGCACAACTGTAAATCAAAGGAAGTTAAGCACTAGTACAGTCCACTCTGTGGATCATCAATTTACAACAGAGATATGAGTTTTCCGAATCCTGACAATATGTACAAGTACAAGAAGGTTAAATATGGTCTTGTCAAGCTCCGATCATCAACTCAAATATTACCAGGGACCTGTCAATGTTCTTCGTAGGCAGCGTTTCTTTTGCCCGTACGGATTGTCGATCACTTCCAGGACCTGTTTGCACCAAATCACATAGTAATCATTACCTAAACAAGACAAGAACGAATTACATGTACACTCATGTAGAAGGGATCTTGATGAGAGGTAGAACATAAACAAACTGCACAGTTGGTGGATCATAAAATGGAACTCTACTAAATAAAACTCCACCATTGCAGTGGCTACATGTGGCTAAGGCTTGCACACACACATGCACACGCGCGCGCGCGCGGACGCGCGCACGCACGCACGCACACACACACACACTCTAGCAAGCAGCAAGCGCCATGTGCCATGATGTCATTTAACCTGCTATCACAACAGAATTTTGGAAAAAGTCAAAGGCCCAGTAGCCAAACAACTGGGCCAACATAGTAACTATGATGCAATGAGAGGTTTTCAATAAGGACTGAATATATGGCCCATGTACTGCTACTTGTGATCAACCAAAACAAACAAGCGTGTGATAACAGTTCCAAATCTTTGTTCGGGTAAGCAACTTACTACATGTACCAAATCTTCTTGCTGAAATTAAAAAAAAAAACTCGACCTGCGGGGGGAAGAATCCCCCCGGGCATTGCTTTAAGAAGAAGGTTTTCTCACGCAGACCGAGAAAACCCCCGAACCCCTGCTCCACCCTTACACAGCGGCACCATCGCCCGACCTTGTGAGACTACCGGCGGATCCTTTGGATCAACGCCTTGGCGGGGCCTTAGACCTGTGCTTTGGTGTGGTAGCAGGCGAGGGGATTTTTTCCCCCAAGCCTGAAATTCGCTCCCACTGGGAGTCGAACCCAGGACCTGGGGGTGCTACTCAGGCCTCTAACCATTGGGCTAGAGACCCTTTCGCTCTTCTTGCTGAAATAAGTTTTCAGGTTACATGGGATATCCAAAAAAGAGTGAGCAAAAACAAACACTGCTGTAGAAGCATACGCTGTAAGCTATAATATATTACAAATGAGACAGTAAGATTTTATTTTTACCACCCTACCTCATTTAAAGCAGAAGACAAGTTTACAGGCAAGAAGAAAAAGAAAAAAGGTCATAAGTTCACCAAGATATGATAAAAAGAAAGAAATCATTTGGCAAAATTACTGCATTCATGGCATCAGACAATCCCGAAGTAATAGGAAGGACAAAATACCATTTAGTGTGGACAAGGAGTACATTAATATTAAAGATTTCCAAGAATGACTGTGATACTTTTGTCAGTCAGTACAAGGACGAAAGATAGCAGGGTTCAGCTAGTAACATTACCAACATTGTTTGTTGCCTGATGACCACATGAATCAAAATTCCTTTTCCTATTCCATTCATGATGTTTTAAAAAATCTTCCGCTCTGTTTCAGTCAGCTACTTTCTCCGTATTTTGATTCCAAGCAAAAAGTGTGTTACATGTTTTGGTTGAATTATAATCAGAAATACATATTTAAATCCCCACTCAGTAGGGTAACTTTATTAACGACATCCCGGGTGGTGGTTCACCACCTTCCCCAGCTAGAGTTGCCTCCTCCATGATCATAACCTAAACCTCGCAATGGCCACAGCAACCGTTATCGTAATAAATACCTTGCTGCCACCTCCATAAACATGCTCACCCTTGTTAGTACTCGCATCACTATCCGCTCTCTCTTTAATACCGTCAAGAAAGACTGTTGTCTCCCAGGGTCACGAATCGCAACAAAATCATCCATTACACCTCTGGACCTCTGGTGCAAATAAGGACAAGGGCACAAGGCCTCAACTTCCTCCAGTGTGAAATGTGCTTGCTTGCATAGATGCATTTGCCTAAAGTGCAGTAATTTTGGAGATCTAGAAATGGGAAAGTAATAGAAACGTTAGACCTGTTCTTTTTAGCTTTGGTTTATGACTTTTTGGCTATTCGTGAGAGAGAATATAGAGTAACAGAAACTTGCTTATGGTTTTAACCGATATAAATAAAGTCATTCTAGTGTGTACTACAATCAATTTGTAGACTTCAACTTGAAAAAATACTCTGTTTGAAAACTAGTTATTATAGAAAAACCGAAAACCAGCTTTTAAAAGCTAAAAAGAAGATGCCTAAGTTTAGATCTTGGGTTAATGAAACAAAGTTTAATTCACTTAAGGTCAACCAAAATCTAATACGCAATTGGACATGAGTGCTTTTAAGCCACCTGTATCAAGAAATTACGTTCAAACTGTAAATTAAGAATCAGATGACATGGTTGGAGCTTTTTTTAAAAGTAAAAATTCAACTCAAGGATTTTACAGCTATGAATCACCGCACTAGCTACTCAAAAAGTTAATAACTAGAATTAGAATACCCATTATCAGTGGCCCTGTTGATACTGGCCCCATGACACTTCCTGGCCACTAGCAGAGCTAGAAGTTCACTCTATGGTCCCTAATGTACATGAATATTGAAATGGGGTCCCTCCTTTAAACAAATAGTGCTTTCATGCTTTAGATATAATCATACAAATAGTGGATAATTTCTTTCATATTTCAATGGGATCTTGTGTAGAGATGGCAGCGGGTAAATACCCATCGGGTATTGCCATTCCATACCCGTACCCGCTAGGTGTAAATTTACCCATCGGGTTACCCGTATCCGTACGCGGGTAGGAAAATTTACCCATACCCGTATCCGCGCGGGTATTACTACCCGACGGGTAACCCGTACCCGCAAGCATACCCGGTTCAACACATAAGAATATTATCAATTTAGACATTCATTAATCATACATGCCAAGCACAAAAGCGTCTAATGATCAAAATTAGTACATCACATAAACATACTTAACCTGACCATATCAACATATGACAAACAAATAAACAATCAACAACAAGTAGATAATAAAGTTAACATTTGAGTGGGATGTCTAGTTGTCTAATGCGGGTATTCATTACCCGCGGGTAGGCGGGTATGGGTAGTATATACCCACACCCGCACCCGCCTACCCGGCGGGTAGAGGATTTCGCCCAATAATGTACCCATGGGTACATAAAATTTTCCATACCCGTCTCTTTATCGGGTAAAACCCATCGGGTATTCGGGTATCGGGTACCCATTGCCATCTCTAATCTTGTGCCCTCACAGGACAACACATCCCTTGATCTCTCTTTCTAGCAATTGAACGCCAATATGCTTTTTGCACAACATCCCATCCAACTCTAGGAGAAACAGATGGAAACCTACGGTTTTTAGCTTGAATTTTTACCACCAAAACATCCTTGTATCAATGTCAATGCATACTGCTCGTGTGCGCCGTCGCCACCCCGCTTGTGCGAGCCGCTGCCCCGCTGCCGCTCGCGCGCGTGCCGTCGCTCCCCGGCTGCGCCTCGCCTCCATCCGCCCTGCAGCTCACCGCCGCTCCCTTGCTCGGCCCGGCTGCTCGCCGCGCGAGAGGGCAAGGCGGAGCCGGCCGGTGAGGGAGAGGAGGAGGGAGTCGCCCATGCGAGGAGAAGACGAGAGCCAGGAGCGCCAGCCGTGAGAAGAAAGAACTGAGGAAAGAACCCACGGCGTTGGAACAAAAGAAAGGAAGAAGGAAGCGCCGACGGAGGAGAAAGGAAGAAGGGGCGTCGGCGTGAAGGAAAAAGAAAAAGGAAAGGAGAAAAAAAGAAAAAAGAGAAGGAGCAGTGGCCGGCTGAAAAAAAGAAAGAGAAGAAAAGAGGAAAGGGAGAAAGGAAAAAGGAAGAGAGGGAAAAAAAAGTCTGACCCGCCGCCATATCTGTCAGATCCGGCCAAGGAAAGGAAGATAGTGCCCTGATCCAGTCGTTGGGGCCAGGGTAACGTCTCGAAAACCCTTCTCCCTACTTATTTTACCGAGTCGGGCATAAGTTAATATATCGATAATTAGAATTGATGCATGTGATCAGTTAGATATTGTTTATTAATATAAATGCTTGAACGGCAAAATTGGTACTGCCACTGTTGATCTGGTCAATCTGTGGTAGAAGGGGGAGGAGAGAATAAATTGATGTTCAACAGTGTAGTCGATTGAAATGAGATTAAGCGTGTAGAATTCGATCGGCGAGTATAAATAATAAAATCGCTACGTTTACAGACTAGCTAAGCATTAGGGCAATGAGAAGTTGCCCGGTGGGATAGGGTTTGATTATGTTAGATTGGACGTTAGAGTGATGGCATTTGCTCGTATATGAATGTATAACATTAGCAATGAATTGAAATGATTAATGCTTGTTCAGGTGGTAGTTCGAGTCTGGTACCGTCCACGCACCGTCCGCCAGGTTAATAGGCAAGTGCATAGTAAAGCGGTAAATTCGGATAATGTTTGCTGATAAATGAATGATAATGTATTGCTTATCATGTGATGGTAAGTTAACTATTTCTGGATGCATGATGAGAAATGATGAATGACGGTTGTTGAGACATGACATGTTGACATGCATAAATGGAGAATTTGCATTGCATGCATGTCATGAAAAGAGATAGTGTTGTGGTATCATTGGTCCACTTTGTGTGGACGCTCCACGGGAGTGGAGATTGAGGTCCCCGTATGAAAAAGGACGGGCTACTGTGGTCCCCGTATGAAAAAGGACGGGCTTGTAATCCCCGCCTGGAAACAGGGCGGGTCTGGGTGAGCATCGACGGGTGCTCACTCTGCTATACCAGTATAGGCTAAAGAGATAAGAGAGAAAAGCATGTGCATATGCATAATGATTGGTTGATAAGAGCGTAAAGAGTTTAAATGGAAACAAATAGTGATTGAACCTATGATGACTATGGACTGATTTATGAACTTGTTATTTACTGTTTTGCTTTGTACTTGCTGAGTCGGTGGACTCACCCTTACTTTGTTGTTGTTTTTAGGTGAACGATGACGACATGCATGGAATGGGGATAGTCCTTTTGGCACTACACATATGAAATAATGGCTTAGCCTTACCCTGAGCTTTTATGTTTAATCTAGTGTTAAGTCTTTTGTGGCTCGCCATTTGATTAGTTTACTTGCAAGCCATGGTGGTGGGTCTCCATGGTCGTGGAGCCCAAAGTCTGTTATGTTATGGTTTGTGCAATATAAAGTTAGTTGGCCTATTGCGCTTATTCTATATTTGTTTGTTGTGGTCTTCCTGTGGGTAACCAAAAACAAAAGGAGTGGTGCTGCTAAAAGTTGGATTAACAACGCATCTTTGAAATGGTAAGTGTGGTGGTAGCATCTTGGGCCCTGTGGAGGGCCCGGGTGTTACAGCCGTCCTATTATAGCATCGATCCCAAATATCAAAAAATACCCTTCCTAAGCACTACTTGTCTATCCAGACTAATATCTCCATCATCTGCTCTGGCACCATTGAAATCACACCTCATATACTCAGTTTTAGTTTTACTAAGTCTAAAGGCCTTTGATTCTAAAGTCTTCATCTACAGCTCCAGTTTCCTATCGACATATATCATACTCTCATCAACTAGTACTACATCATCAGCGAAAAGTATACACCAAGAGATATATCCTTGTATGCTGCGTGTGATCTCATCCATCACTAGAGCAAAAATGTATGTGCTCATTATCTTAATAAGAAAGTCATTAGTATCGCTATCACATGCTCTGATGAAATTGCTTTTTTCACCTTTTTTAAATAAGTATCATCTCTATTCTCTATGTAATTACACATAAAGATATCAAATATTAAGAAATAATGGAGTTCCTCCATTTTCTACAATGGTAAAAAAAAGTGAAACTGATGTTCAATGTAGCAACCAACCATTCAAATGTAATATGATACTCCGTTCTTTTTCCTTGATGTCCTAGAATCCGTGCTGTCAAGTTTCTAAAGTTTGACCGTCAATATGTTTAAAACTATCTAGATTAGCTATTTGAAAATTATATCATTAGATTTGTCGTTAAAAATACCTTCATAATATATTAATTTTATAATTTTATTAGCATATCTTATTGTAAAGGTATAAAAACAATAGTCAAAGTTACATGTCGAAGACCGTGAAAAGTAAAAAATGCCAAGTAAAAAAGAAACGGAGGGAATAGGTAGTACATAGCACCCAACTTCTCTAATGAAAATGTAATAACTAGAAGTAAGAGAACTATATATTGCACTAGTTAAAAACAGCAACAAAGCCTTTAATGTATCAGACAGATGATAGAGAAGAACAAGAGCAGAAGATTGACCAAAAAAATTACCTGGTTTTTCTGCATTTCCATCATTTCCTCCTGCATAATTAAAAAAAAGATTAGAAAGCTCCAAACAACATGTGTCATCCACCCTGCTTACAAAAAAAATGCAAAGGACATGAATTTGAATTTAGATGTTTGAAAACGAATACACTTGATATGGAGGCTGTTGCTGCTATGCTCCTAAGTCCTAAATGATGTGGTTCCCTCCAAATTACCACGAAAAATTCTCGAAATGATTGAATATGTAAGTATCATACTGATCTTTAAATATTATAAGATGTTAGAAAACTTTAGGACCTCCCTACATTTTGATTTGGAAGATCCAGTTTTGAGAAGTTGGAATAGCCATCATTGGAGAAGAATTTGGGGTAGATAGAACACAAAGGATAAATGTTGATTTGTATTTGTCTGTCGGAGGACACTTAAGAACTTACAATACACCTATATTTGCACGTAACAACATGTTTTCTATATTAACAAAATACTGTCTGATGTTCCCACCCAAAACTACATTCAATGATTCAAAGCACACTATCAATAGAAAAAAGTTACAAAAGCTTGCTGTTAGCCTGTTACAATGGATTTCAAGTAAAACATATTGTGCAGTGGTAGTTTTAAGGTTATTGATATTCAAGTTTTTTACCACATATTCTAAGATAACTTTTCAAGTTATGTCCTCATTCTTTCCCAAATGTTTCAATTAAGACCCATGTCTTTCACTTTTGAAAATCAAGTACTACAGTCCCATTTTGGAACTTCTAAAATGACTTGAATTCACTTCCACTAACTTAAAGGTACCTGTTTCTTCTGCAACTCATTGTTTTGTTCCTTGAGTTTCTGAACTTCAGCTTCCAACTCCATCGTGTATGCCTAGAAATTACAAAAGGTATAAATAAAACAAAAAATGAAGCAATTTTCTGCGCCAAAGCTTCACAAGAAACATGCAAGGCAAGATTTCCTTTACCAATGAATACCTTGCGAAATATACATTGTTCTCAACATGGCAAGGGCAAGCCCGACATGCCAATTTATCAGATTCGTAATATTATCTTTTAGCGCAGGCACTTGCAATTGCAAACTGCTGCATATGCAAAACATGCAAGAATTCAGGACAAAGGTATGACCTGCTTCCGGGCGCGGGATCTAGCTGCAGACTCCCTGTTCTTGATCATCCTCCTCTGCCGCCGCTCCACCACCTTCTCCACATTCCCACCGCTCCTCCTCCCCCTAATCACCCCCTCAAAGGGGTAAGGCACCGGTGCCATCGGCGACGACAGGTCCCCGTTCCCCTTGCCCACAGAATCCAGCTGGCCAACCGCCGTATCCACCGGGCTCACAGTGACCGCATCACCCCCCATCCCTGCCACGGTGGGCATCAGCCCATTGCCCATGACAGGATCCCCAATCCCCACCGGCGCGAACCCCATCACACCCGCGCCGGCAGCGTCATTGGCGCCTCCAAAGTTCCCGACGAAGATAGAGCTGTTGTTGGCCGCCTGAATCGGCCGCGGAGCCACGGGCGCCGCGGCCGCAGCCGCCGCCGCCGCAGTGGGGTTCTCCCGGACGACCCCAGCCCTGACCAGGAACTCCTCCAGCGTCATCTCCCCGAGCGTCGGCTGCCTCCTGGGCTGCGGCGCCTCCCCGCCGCCGCCGGCCGTCCCCGCCTCCTGCACGAAGTCCCGCCAGACCTCGTCCACCGTCTTGACGCTGAGCGTGCGCGGCAGGGTGAACGAGCCCTGCCGCTGCAGCTCCCCCTCCGGCGCCGCCGACGCCATGGCCTGGCTCTCCTCCGCCGTCCAGATGCTCCGCAGCAGCTCGTCCATGTTCATGGACCCGAAGTCCTTGCCGAACCCGCCCCCCATCCCCCCGAGCGTGCTCTGGAAGTCGTCGAACGTCAGCGAGTAGATCGACCCCTGCCTCGCCAGCGGCGCCGCCCTCGGCCCCTTCATCCCCGACCCCCCGCCGTCCTTCAAATCCATCCCCTCCTCCTCCTCTCTCCACCTCCCCAGCGCAGCAGAGGGAATCGATGAGAGAGGAGAGGAATTTTTGCGCGCGCTTTATAGGTTGCTCGGGGTGGCGAAGATGGCAAAGTGGGATGACCAAATTGGAAGGCAAGTGACTCACTCCTGCGTTCCTGCTTGCCGCCGCGTCGCGGCCTTGCGGACTTGGCTTTGCTTCGCCGCCTCCTGTCTCGCCCACGCTCGCGGCGGGGACAGGTGTCCCCTCCCCCACGCCGGTGCCAACAACGGCCAACTCCCCCGGATGCTCTGCGCCGGAAGGCCCAGCAGCCGCGGAGAGGTGCCCGTGTTCGGACTTTGGACGAGGACGCGGGTGGCGCAGAGGATCCGGGACCGGTGGGGGAGGCAGGGGAGGGGCTGGGTCAACACGTGGCCGTGTACCGAGGCGCGGGCTGGGCGGGATGCGACGCTCCGGCCAATCAGGGCGCGATACGTGGGGGGCATCTGCACCGTCTGTTACTAATTTTGTTTTAACCGGCGGCGCCCGCGCAGGAGCAGCAGGGATGCCGGTGTGTTTGCAAGCGGGGGCTTTTGGTACCGGTTGGACGTGGGGCCCAGGATTCAGTGACGATGGTAGATGAGTCGGTGTGTGAGGGCTGGGTGGGAGTCTTCTAGAAAGCGTCGTACCTACCGGATACGGTTGCAGATCTGGGTAACATGGGTGCCCTTTTTCGGGTGCGGCTCAGGTGCTGGGGGCACAGCACTTAGTGCGTGCGGGGGTGCCCTCAGCACCCGTCACGTGTCCCACAAGCTCCAAAATAATTCTAAAAAATTCGAAAAAAATACTTACAAAATCAGAAAATTTGTAAAAAGTACTTTTTAAGTATAAAAAGTATTTTTTGTAAGTACTTAAATTTTTTTTTGATTTATACTATTATTAAAAGGTATTTTTTTAAGTACTTAAAAATACTTTTTAATAAAAATATTTTTACAAAAAGTACTTTTTACAAATTTTCTGATTTTGTAAGTATTTTTTTCGAATTTTTTAGAATTATTTTGGGGCTTGTGGGACACGTGGCGGGTGCTGGGGGCACCCCCGCACGCACTAAGTGTTGTGCCCCCAGCACCTGAGCCGCACCCCCTTTTTCGGCTTCCCTTCCTCGTGCTCCCCCTCCCCACTCGCCGTGGGCCCGTGGTATGACTGCATGCGGCTAGGCATGTGGTTTAAGTAATAATACATGCTATTATAAAGTTTTTTTACTTTTAAAATATACCACTGTAAAATTTAAAATTAGAGATATGCTACTTTAAAAGTATGAATTCTTTGAAATATGATATCATGAACACTTATGAACCTAAATACCCCTCCTAACTTCCTCCTCCTCTTGCCTTCTTCAATTCTTCTTGATCCCCTTCCTTCTTTGTCCTCCCCGTCATCTTGCCTTTCACCATCCCAAGCACCACCATCACGCTCCACCGCGCCACCATATATTCTTCGCCATCCACATCCTGTGTAGAATCCACATCCACATCTATAGGCTTGGTGTGTAGTGGCGACTAGAGAGCTTGAAAAGGTAGCTAGCAATGGTGACAGTGAGTAGCACCGGCCGAAGCTCGGTGGTGGCGAGCAGCAACATGTGAGAAGGAGTGGCCAAAGCTCGGTTGTAGTGAGTAGCAACAACAACTATGGGAGGATTGGGTGGGAGGAGGAAGGAGGGACAATTTGGTCCAGAAAAGTTCATGATGGTATATCTCGAAGCAATGCAACTTTAGAGCGGTATATTTTCAATTTCGAACTTTGCAGTGGCAGATTTCAAAACTTGCAACTGAGTGGCATGCATCTAATTAACACAAAGTAAACTAGAGGATGAGATTCTTATTTACATTGAGTTGAGAATAAGTAGGGATTTTAATAAAGAATTTAGATGTTAGCATCCGCAATGGTTGGAGCTTTCGTACGTTGTTGGCGTGAAGCCTGGACACCGCATCGCAGCACATGTATGCATATAAGAGCAAGTACAATAGTATAGCCAACTAGTAGCTATAACATTTGTCCATTTTATCTATAGCCTTTAAAAAAATAGTTCATACAATAAGGTAGCTATTACAATAACTATTTGGCCCCACGTGTAAGAGAGTGAAATGTATATTTTTACGTGCTATAACTAGCTGTAATTTAGTAGCCAGCTTCCTTATCTCTCTTCCTTTCTCTCTCTGCCACGTAAGATTTGGTTGATATTATATTTGCTATAGCCTGCTGACTAAGCCTTATTGTAGCTGCTCTAAAAGATGCTATGGGGAAGATTCCGAGACTCCATAAGTGGGGAGGTGGTAAAGAAACTCTTCTTGGATTTTTACTGACATCATGCACTTAATTTGAATTATTGTGCTTAAGGCTATTGTAGCCTCTCAAGTCTCAAGGAGTGCAAAGCATCCTGGAATAACATTCGAACTGGGTTGAAATAGACAACTTTAAAGCTCATGTTCTGCTGAATCTAGATACATCAATTGATGCATTATGCTAATGCCTAGTAATATTGAAATTCGAAACTAATACAATTACTTGACACCGTATGTTGGGTTCTTCCGTATATAAATAATAATCTAAATTTTATAGGGAAATTCCAAAATGACGAAAACAAATGTTCCATTTCCTTACACTGCAAGAGGAAGGTTCATAAAAATATGCCGTTTTTTATTTGCCTACCATCATGCTTGCACATCCCACCAATATAGAGTATACATATATTTGCCTATCTGCTACCAGTGTGTGATTGTATCATGTTACAGTGTATACAGAAAATTATGTAAGGCACATGAATAGTAAAGTTGATGCGAAATTCTTGTGTAACTAGCCGATTGGCCCCTGCAACTGTGTGGTGTAGCGATATAACATATAGTGTATAAAAATTTCCTTACAAATGTTGAAAACATATTTTGTAGGGGATATTTTAATTTATTTCATTTTTTATCATCACACTTTATCATTTTTTTCAAATTAATATACCTTCAAGCCGATTATCAAATATATGCCTTTAGAATTAGGATTCACCGTATTATGGACTAGATGTTTTCTAGAATTATTCCAAATTATATTCCTCTAAATCAACTATCAATTATGAACTTTAAAATTAGAGTCCACCAAATTAAGAGCTATATGTTTTTCTTTTTAATTAAGAGCTATATGTTTTTCTTTTTAATTAAGAGCTATATGTTTTTCTTTTTAAACACTTATTTTAAATTATTATCTCTCTAAAAAACTATCAAATATAATCATTTGAATTATACTGCTAGATATTCCCCCTTTTAGAATTTATAGCATATTGTTTCTCAATGACTGTAAATTACCTATCATAAACTTTTATTAGTATAACAGAAGATTGTCATGTTCCAAACAGATTTAAAATTTGTAGCAATTCAGATAGGCCAGAAAAAAATCTACTAATAATAAACCAATAACTAATTTAAGGTTAAGTGATCACGTGAATGTCCACAAGTGAAACCCAAGAAAACACTCTCCAAACAACGAATTATCCTTTTCTTTGTTTCAGCAGTCGCTCCTCTCCTACGCTGATCCCGCAGTTGGATCCAAATCGTCTGACTTTGCTAAGCAAAATCACGGATCAAAAGGCAAAAGATTGATCCGTTTGATACCCTAGCGAAAGAGATACATACTGAAAATACTGTAGCTATGGTACTGCAGCGCCTGTAGCATACAGTCTAGGCTGTCTATTTTATATCCGATTATCGAGATAAGATCAAAACCATGGTTACTGTAGAACGCTCACACAGTCAGACATCTCCAAATTCCGATGCTCCCCGTGTCTCACTCTCTCCTCCCTCCGACCTAGCTTCCCACCATGGCAATTCGACCCCCACCACCCCCACCAAACCGGTGCGCTCCCACTTTTTGCCCGAACACTGCCATTCCACTCTGTGACATGGGCGCCTCCTCTTGCTCTCCACCGCCGCAACGGCAAGAAGAAGGTCTGGCTTTGGTTTATCACTTCCCTATTTAACAGCATCTGATTTTCTGTGCTATCATCTAGGACTTTGTGCGCACATGCCTCATCTATAGAAGAACAAAACAAAGCACCTCCACCCTGCCGGCCTATTGCACTCGTTGGACATTCCACTCCAGCCATGGTCGGACATAGCTAAGGACTTCATTGAAGGTTTGCCAAAGATAGATGGGAAATTGGTCATTCTCTTGGTTATTGACCGCTTTTCTAAATACGCTCATTTAATTCCGTTGGCACAACTATACTTTGCCAGCTCAGTGGCAGACGCCTTCTTTGCCAACCTTGTCAAACTTCATGGTATTCCTATATCTATTGTCAGTCATCGGGATCCCATCTTCACTAGCAATTTCTAGCAAGAGTTCTCCACTTGACCTATGTTCACCACTATATGAGCTCTGCCTACCAACCTAAATCCAACGGACAAACTAAGGCCTTCAACAAAGTCATCATCATGTATTTGAGGTGTCTTATAGATGATCGTTCCTGCAATTGGCTTGATTGGCTGAACTTGTGCAAAGTATTGCTACAGCATGGCCTTTCACTCCGCTCTCAAGATGACGCCATTCCAAGTGGTATATGGACGTACACCTCCATCCTTGTGCACATATGAGATCGGTGACGCTGTTTTTCAAGAAGTGGACTGCTCTCTTGCCCACAATGAGCTTCTCCGTGATGTCAGGGAATGCCTTTTGCAAGCTCAGCAGCATGCCAAGCAATACTATGACAAGAACCACCGCAAAGTTATTTTCAACATTGGGGATTGGGTTTGGGTGCGTCTCCTCACCGCAATTCCTCTTCGCTTCTTTCCACCACTAAAGGAATATTGGCATCGTAGTGTTATGAACCTTACTAGATCATCGACATGATCGGCTCGATGACCTACCGTGTTGCTTTACCTCTTGGTGCCTGTCTCCACAACGTCTTTCATGTTGACATCTTGAAGAAATACCATGGTGAGCCTCCAGCAGCCCCACCTGCCCTTTTGGAGATGCGCAATGGTCGTGTGATTCCAGCTCCTTTGACGGTTATCAAGGCAAGTCTACGGCGAGGCATACGACATCTTCTTGTCCAGTGGTAGGGCTGTTCAGCAGCTGATGCTTCATGGTTCTATTGGATGAGTTCAAAGAGGTTTATCTAGATTTTCAGCTCGCGGACAAGCTGCTTTGCAAGGAGAGGAAAGATGTCATGTGGGGCATCACATACAGTCTCCGGCGCAGCATCCAGGAGACAGCCACCGCCTCTGGAGATCATTAGGGATAAGTTTCCACGAGACTTCATTAGGATAAATCTGTTATTCCTTCAGTTATTTAGAAAGCTATCGTTTTTAGTTAGTTAAGCAATCCTTCAGATTGTCTTTCTTATCTCCATCATCTCTATTTATAGGAGATGTAAGTTTTGCTTGGAATTCAAGAAGAAATAAAAAGATCTCTTATCCTCACATCCCTTCTCTGAGTCTCCCTCTTCCCTGCGGCAGCCAAGCCGCAACACGGGCAAACATAGATGTGGTGTTGGCTTCGGTTGAAAAATCTCTGAATATTGTTGGATCTCAGAGGATGAAGATTGTTGCTGATAAATGCATTCCGGGTGCTTCCGATCCAAAATATGATCTAATCATTCTTCCTGTAAGCTATTTTGCATTTCACATTTTTATTAGGATAATCGTAAATGCCGTCACAAAACTTCGCTGTTGCTCCTGTAATATATTTGGTATTTAGTTGATTCCCACGCTTGCATGTTACTGATAGAAGTAAGACCATTCTGAAGTGCATGCCTAACATGTCACGATCAACCCAAGTTCGCTGTTCCTTGCATAGGAGTTGACCTGGATACCAAATTGTGATACAATAAGCTAGTAGAATATGACAGGATTCGGGAAAGTTTGAAAGAAGAATTAAGCTTATTGCTGCCCTCGTAATTGTAGCCAGGAGTTACATGTCATCGATAGCCCTAGAGGGTATCGCAATCAGTTGTACTAGTGTTCGCACACGAACACGTCACCGTGTGCCCCCGGCGTCGAGCGCGATACGCAGGACACGTCGCCGGAGGAGTCTTGCCGGGAGCGCGATACGCAGGACACGCCGGCGAGAGCTCTTGAGACCCGACACCCCACGCGCCCGGGAGGGACCCCGTCAGGGCGAGCGGCGGCGATGGGTTGTCCTAGGTCGGCCTGACCGCCCCTAGGACCTTGTGATTCGTTATCGCAAGGGAGTAAACGACGACGAAGAACAAGAAGCAAAATAGGGCAGAGGAAAATAATAGATTGCAAAATAATATAGTAGATGAGTTTCGATTGTGTGTCGTCAATCGGCCGTAAACCCTACATACATATATATAGGGGGAAGCTGGTCCTAGCTTCTTTTGGAAACAACAATTATATGAATCGAATCAGAGTCCAGACTGAATAAAACTTATCTTAATTTATTCGGTTGCAATTTTACCACGCGGCAGAGATCGCTTCAAGATTGTTTCCTGATCCTTTCCAAACTGTTGCCCGCACGTGTCATGACTTCCCAAGATCGTTTATGGCCGGCCGGCGCTGCCTACGACCGATCCCGAGTGCTCTTGATGCCGTACGACCACTCCAAAAACATCCCTTTTACCATGCTCACTTCCTTTAACATGGTCGAAATCGCCTTTGGCACGTGCTGGCCTTCTCGATTTGATTGCTGCTCCTTACGACCGCCTTCACCGCGACCGTGGCCTTCTCTGCGTGGTTGAACCCTTTACGATAACCGGTCAGTGTCTCTTACGACTTCCCAGGGTCGTTTACGACTGGTTAGAATCGTTTACGACTGGTTAGAACTATCTATGACCGGTTCTGGATGCTTACGACCAGTTCCGATCCTTCTATTGCTTTACCAATCAATTTTCCTTCGTGATCGTAAACTTACTGTAGCAGTCTACGACCGCTCCATTGCATCGCTGCGCTGTCTTTCCTTCAGCCGCTCAAAATACCGTGATCGAAACCTTCAATGAGCACGCATTGATGCTGGCGATCGTCAATTTTCTGTAGTCGAACCACCCTTTTGATTACGTTCATTTCCTTCAATGTGGTTGGAGTTGTTACCGCTTCTCGTTATAACGTGATCGTAAGCCACCGACTTCTCATCGTGGTCGTAAGTTCGACTGCCGACTATCAACCTTGATGTCGTCGACTGTGAACCAGGCTTCTGATCGTGGCCAATCGTGTTCGTCGTAGCCTCCAATGCAGTCGTAGGCTTCTACGTGGTCATAGACTCCAACGTGATCGTGGCCTTCAACGTGATCGTAGATTCCACCGTGGTCGTAGACCTCACCGTGGTCGTAGCCTCCAACGTAGTCGTAGACTCCACCGTGGTCGTAGCTTCCAACGTGGTCGAAAACTCCAACGTGGTCGTATACCTCAACGTAGTCGTAGATCCCACCGTGGTCGTAGCCTCCAACGTGGTCGTAGACTGCCTTCGACCACGGCCAACGTGGTCGGGGTGACCAAATATGAGTCTAAGGGTGACGTTGGAGTTGATGTCGTCGACTGTGAACCAGGCTTCTGATCGTGGCCAATCGTGTTCGTCGTAGCCTCCAATGCAGTCGTAGGCTTCTACGTGGTCATAGACTCCAACGTGATCGTGGCCTTCAACGTGATCGTAGATTCCACCGTGGTCGTAGACCTCACCGTGGTCGTAGCCTCCAACGTAGTCGTATACTCCACCGTGGTCGTAGCTTCCAACGTGGTCGAAAACTCCAACGTGGTCGTATACCTCAACGTGGTCGTATATCCCACCGTGGTCGTAGCCTCCAACGTGGTCGTAGACTGCCTTCGACCACGGCCAACGTGGTCGTAACCGGTCCAGCTGGCTCCCGACTTGCTTTGCCGTGGTCGTAACGACCGCCAACGTGGTCGTAACTGTCTTCGACTACGGCCAACGTGGTCGTAACCGGCCCAGCTGGCTTCCGACTTGCTTTACCGTGGTCGTAACGGCCGCCAACGTGGTCATAATTGCCTTCGACTACGGCCAACGTGGTCGTAACCGGTCTAGCTGGCTTCCAACTTGCTTTGCCGTGGTCGTAACTACTCACGACCATGATATAGGCACAGCCTTCCCTTGTTAACCTGCTTTTGGTTTTACGATGATTGTAGTTGCAAGCCAAATTTGATTATCAACATATGCCCCCCTGTTTTTTGGCAACACTTGTGTACCAAAAAATAAGGATTACTTGCTCGACCAACAAGGCCAATGTCAACACATCCATTGGCCATGTTTATATGTCTAAGGGCGATAAGTTATTATCGGCCATGTTATAAAGTCTAAGGGCGATAAACAAGTATCGGCCATACATGTTCAAGCTTCCTGCCACACACTTGGATGAAACTTCTTCAAGTATCTCCCATTGAGAGCACGGGGCAGCAACGTACCTTGCAATGATTCGACCAAATATGAGTTACCGGGAACCACTCTTGCAATCTTTAAAGGACCTTCCCAACTTGGAGACCACTTCCCGAACTTATTATCTTTCGAGCCAATTGGTAAAATCACTTTCCACACTAGATCACCAACTTGAAAGCTCTTCAACTTGACTTTCTTGTTGTATGCCTTTGCCACCCGTATCTTATCTTTCTCAATGGCTTTTAATGCTTCTAATCTCTTATCGGTGACTTCATCAATGTTGTCCATCATTAAATTATGATAATCCACTGCCGATAACTCATTTTGCTTAGCTAATCTCAATGCATCCAAATTTACCTCTACGGGTAAAACAGCCTCTTGTCCATATACAAGTTCGTATGAAGTTACTTTGGTTGCTCCATGCCTTGAGATTCGATGCGCCCAAAGAGCCTCGGATAGCACTTCATGCCACCTTCTAGGATTATCTTCAATCTTTTTCTTGATGAGCTTGATCAATATTTTATTTGTAGACTCTGCTTGTCCATTGGCTTGGGCATAATATGGAGACGAATTGAGCAACTTTATCTTATATAATTCAGCAAAATCTCGGACTTGAGTCGATATAAAAGAGGAACCTTGATCTGAAGTTAATGTTTGAGGAATGCCGAACCAGTGAATAATATGCTCAGTTATAAATTGAATCACTTCCACATGTGTCATATTCTTGAGAGGTACTGCTTCAGACCACTTAGTGAAATAATCAGTAGCAACTAGCACAAACCGATGTCCTTTTGACGACGGAGGGTGTATTTGCCCGATGAAGTCTAATCCCCATCCTCTGAACGACCACGGTTTGACAATAGGGTGCAACATAGCAGCAGGAGCTAGCTGAATGTTACCGAACTTTTGGCATGCTGCACACCCTCTGTAGTATCTGAAGTAATCATTAATCATTGTCGGCCAATAGAAACCAGCACGTCTTAGCAACCACTTCATCTTGTGTGCCGACTGATGTGTACCGCATATACCTTCATGTACCTCTCCCATAGCAACTCTTGCTTGATCCTCATCCAAGCACTTCAGAAGAATACCATCAACAGTACGACGATAAAGATTGTTATCAATTAAACCATATTTGAAAGCCATCCGTCGAACCGTCCTATTTACCCTCTTGCTAGGGTCTTGCAAGTAATTAATGATTGGTTTTCTCCAATCTGTACCCTCACTTGCATCAAATTTTAAATTAGTGGCCGAATCGGTGAGTTGCGGTTCGGTCTCGTCTATGTTAGCAAGACAAGACATCGGCTGGTGAGAAAGGTGGAACATACCACGAGAAATATGGTAGCCAGATGCTTGCTGTGCTAACTCATTTGCTCTCCAATTTTCATGTCTAGATATATGAGCAATACTAAAGAAATCAAAGGTAGCAATGATATCTAAACATTTATCAAGATAAACATTAAGCGATTCGTCGAAACATTGAAAAACCTTGGAAACTTGCCGCACTACTAGCAACGAATCACCGAAAACCTCAATATGTGTAGCACCTATAGCAAGTAAAAGCTGCAGCCCGAATATCAAAGCTTCATATTCGGCTTGATTATTTGTGCAAAAGAACTCTAAACGACAAGAGGCCTCAAAAAACAGCCCCATATGGAGAAATATAAACAACACCAACACCTTGGCCATTGTTACAAACTGAACCATCAAAATATAATCTCCATGGTACTAAAGAAACCAGGTCAATATCAATATGATGCCTATCATCAATCCGATGTTCAACAATAAAGTCAGCAACAATTTGGCCCTTCATAGATTTCAAAGCTTCGTAAGCCAAATCATATTCAATCAAAGCATAAGCCCACTTACCAATCCTACCACTCAGAATTGGTCTATGCAACATATATTTAATGACATCGGTTTGACATGCGACTATGCAAGCACTAGACAACAAATAATGTCTTAATTTTGTGCAAGCATAATATAGCGAAAGGCATAATTTTTCAATAAAAGTGTACCTTGTCTCTGGATCCAATAAACGCCGGCTCAAGTATGTAATAACATGTTCTTTTCCTTCAGTTTCTTGTGTTAAAACAGCACCAATTACTCCTTCTTCCGCTGCAATATAAAGCCTGAAAGGCTCTCCTTGCCGGGGCGCTTTTAACACCGGTGGAGTAACTAAATACTGCTTGATCTTTTCAAATGCTTCTAGCTGTTTTGCCCCCCAAGTAAAACCAGCATCGTTCTTCAACAGAAGGATAGGCGTAAAAGCGTCCACTTTCCCAGACAAGTTAGCAATAAATCTCCTCAAATAATTAACTTTGCCAAGGAATTTCTGTATATCTTTCTTGCACACAGGAACCTGTACCTTCTGGATTGCTTCAATTTTCTTGGGATCTATCTCTATGCCATGTTCATGAATAATAAAACCTAAAAACTTCCCAGCCGATACACCAAAAGCACATTTCAGAGGATTCATCTTCAAACCATATTTTCTCATTCTATCAAAAGCCAAGCGCAAATCGGCCAAATGTGGTTCAATGGCATCCGATTTGACGACAATATCATCAATATAAACTTCTAACATGACCCCAAGAAGATCATGAAAAATTAAATTCATAGCTCTTTGGTATGTTGCACCAGCATTTTTCAATCCAAAGGTCATTACTACCCATTCAAATAAACCAAGAAAACCAGGGCAACGAAAAGCTGTTTTGGAAATGTCCTCTTCGGCCATAAAAATCTGATTATACCCCGCATTGCCATCAAGAAAACTAATGACCTTATGTCCAGAAGCAGCATTAATAAGCATGTCGGCTATTGGCATAGGATACTCATCTTTTGGTGTAGCTCTGTTCAAATCTCTGAAATCAATACATACCCTTAACTTGCCGGACCCTTTCTTTTCGACGGGCACAATATTGGAAATCTAGTCAGCATACCTGCAAGGTCTAATAAAATTAGCTTTAAGTAGCCGATCGATTTCCTCCTTAATCCGATCATACATCTTGGGATTAAACCTCCTAACTTGCTGTTTGAAAGGTCTAAAACCTTTCTTAATAGGTAGCTGATGTTCTACCAACTCCCTGCTCAGACCAGGCATCTCATGGTATTCCCAAGCAAAAATGTCGATGTATTCTTTTAAAAGCTCGATTAATTTTAGCTTATAATCGGCTCTCAGATTTTTATTTATAAATGTAGGCCTGGGCATTGACCCATTACCGATGTCTATCTCCTCCAATGGGTCGGCTGATATGAAACCTTGTCCCAACTTATCAAAATTTTCTAGCTCTTCTATAGATTCATACATATCGTTCTCTTGAGACCGATAATCTTTGAGACGTTGTTGCAACCAATCTAAGCTGGGGTTCATTTAATCACATCATATTTTGGAGCCGATCACCACCAATCGGCTTTATCATGACAGGTACAAAACCATTCCTTGTAGCGCTAAGGAAATCAAACTCTGGAAGATCACCACGCCCTGACAAACAAGTAGCTTCAGAGTGCTGCCAATCCACTATAGCATCGGCCAAAGCGACACAAACCGATGTGTCAGCGTAGATGATCTCCACTTCGTCCTCAACCCATTGAATCAAAAATTGGTGCATGGTGGATGGCACACACTGATTAGCATGTACCCAGTCTCGACCTAAAATCACATTGTAATTACCTTGCACTTCAGCAACAAAGAATGCTGTGGCCAAAGTTTTGCTCCCAACCGTGAGCTCGACATAGATAACTCATTTGGCTTCCGTCTTTTCTTTCCCTTCAAAACCATTCAGCACCATGTTCGTCTTCTTCAAATCATCATCTTGCAGCCCCAATTTTTTAAAGACTGAATACGGCATGAGGTTGACGACAGCACCACCATCAACAAGCATCCTAGCAATCGGTGACCCGTTAATGTGGCCCTTGATGTACAGCGGCTTCAAATGCTTCACCGGCTCTTTAGGCTTCTCGAAGATGGCATTTTTAGGACCAAAGTCCAGCTGGGTTATCTCTCCTTCTTCATCAACAGCACGAAATTCAGCAGGTAGATAGTAAACCATATTGATATCCATACCTTCTCTAGCTGGTGTGGGCTCAAAATCTAACATCTCCTCATCATCTCCCAATGTACATACCTGCTCATGCTCTTTAGGTGATGTATGTGCTGTTGCGGTAGTAGTATCTGTAATCCCATCCACTGGTTTAGGCCTCCATACATGCTTCATGGGCCGATTTTTATTGAAAAATTCATCTCTCTGTGCTTCTGCTGCGTCTTCGATCTTCTGCTGATTTCGCATACGCTGCAACCTTCTTTTCTGAGCTTTGGTCAGGCCTGAAGGGCACCACCTCGGCCGGGTATACTTGGGGTCTCTTCCCTTCGCGCTACTGCTGCTGGCTTCATGATCATTAGCGAGATCTTTGGTTGATACTTCTGCAGCACTGGCAGTCCTGCTTTCTTGCTTGTTGGGTTCTGAATTTTCAGCGCTTGGCGACTTAGCACGCCACTCTTGCTTCATAATCTTCTTCGTTGCAGAGGCATTGGATGGTCGACCAGTACCACCACCCAAACAACTTTTTGTAGAGTGGGTTAGCCTCTCAAAAACTGATCTTCTAGGTGCTGTCCACCCAGGGTGAAAAGCATAGGGCACCATTGGAGGCTGCGCCCACCCTCTATTCATATTGTATGGTGTGTAGGAAAAAGGTGTCATCCATTGCGTAGGCGCCCATGGCTCATACGGACGAAACTGATGTTGTATTTGATGCCTCGGAGGTGATCTTGGACGCTTCAATTGTGATGGTCGATTAGAGCTAGAAGTGGCCGCTTGGTTAGCATATTTGGACAGCAGCATATCGAATGTTGGCTTGATGCGCTTCCGCTGTACTTTTGCTTTGTTTATCTTCCACTTGCCAACCTCTGGATTTTTGGGCTTGATAAACTTACTGCAAGCCTCATGTTGCACTTGCCCCCCAGGTACAGAAGTGCTCACAGTGATCTTCAATGTTTCCTTTCCATTTGGGGCCTTCTCCAGTACAACCTCTCTTCCTGAGACCTTGTCATCGGCATGTATCACTCTAGGCTCACCGATAACAACACCTGGCTTTCCTTTTGTTGATTCGGCATGTTCAGGCCAAAGCAACACTTTCCTGCCCTCCATATCCATCGTGTTCATGGGGAAGGGAGACTTGTCCACTTGCATTTCGGCAAAACTCAATCGTCCATCATTGATAGCCGATTGGATCTGTCGCCGAAAAACATTACAATCATTAGTGGCATGAGAAAAAGAATTATGATATTTGCAAAAAGCTCGTCACTTCAGCTCTTCAAACGGCGGTAAAGTATGAGAAATTTTAATAACCTTATCATTCAGCAAAGCATCAAAAATTCTATCACATTTTGTAACATCAAAAGTAAACTTCATCTCCTCTTCACGATTTTTTCGAATTGGCTTAAGAGCATTACATGCATATGGTTTGGCCTTTGAGGGCCAAACAAATTCAGCAGCATAGACATCAATTTCATCATCCTGATCGGAAGAATAATCAACGACGTTCATGCGAGGAAGGTCAGCTTTAGTCTTATGGTTTTCTTTGATATCTTTACTCTGGCTTTCTTTAGCCAAAGCTCGCTGCAATACTTGGTTAACGGTTAAAAACTCATAACTTTCCAACTTTTCTTTAATGTGAGTTCTCAAACCGCTAAACACAAGATCAGCCAAGTCCCTTTCACTTATCACAAGACTATAGCACCGGTTTTTAACATCTCTAAACCTTTTGACATAATCGGAAACCGATTCATCATTTTTTTGCCTAACCGATGTAAGATGTGATAACTTAAACTCAGCGTCACCGCTATAAAAATGATCATGAAATTTTTGCTCAAGCTGCGACCATGTAATGATAGAACCAGGGGGTAAAGCAGAAAACCATGAAAAAGCCGTGCCAGTTAAAGACAAAGAAAACAAACGAACTTTAAGTTCATCTATATTACCCGCTGCTCCCAACTGGGCGAGATATTGGCTAACGTGCTCCCATGTAGTTTTGCTGTCCCCACCATCAAATTTAACAAACTCAGGAAGCTTATAACCTTGGGGATAAGCAATAGTATCAAAATGAGATGGATATGGTTTCTGATAAGTGCGTGCTCTAACTCTCGGCTCAATGCCGAAAGACTCAACAAACATCCTGCGCACATCATCTCTAATTTTTGCCAATGCTTCGTCCATATTGGCCGAAGCTGCGATGGGTGACTGCAAAGGAGCTATAGGGGTGTTGGTCACCATGGTAGGCAGTGGAGGTGGCATCGGCGGTATAACAGAATATGGCAAGGACCTTGGCATACTTATATCGCCTGATGTTGATGTTCCCAAAGGTGGTAGGCTCATGATATGATTAGGATACGTGGGCGCTACCATTAGTTCACCTCCAGGTTTAGTTTGCTGTCCGGAAAAGAAACTCAACGGCATGCCACATTGGGGTTGTATACTTGGTACTCCACTACTTGCCGATGAATTAATAGGCGCTGTCGGCTTAGAAAGTTCTACGCTAGAAAAAGTGCCAACCTGACTTGTACCCATGGCTGCACTATTTATTTTCTTAATGTTTGCCATCTGATGCATATAATCAAAGATCTCTCTAGTGTTCTCATTAAGCATGTGCTGAACTTGCTCCATTGTAACACTAGATGAATTGGTAGCAACAGATGAAAGGGTTGATGCGGCACTTACAAGGGGTTCCACCTTTTCCGAGTAATGCGGAGGAGGGAACGTGATGTCGCCGAGTGGGGTTATGTTGCCTTGACGATCCTTCTTGAATTTTGCAAGGAACGCTCGTAAATCCTCCTCCTCGCGCTTTTCCTTGTATGCCTCAAAAGCTTGGCGATGCTCTTCCGATAATTCATCGTAGCCGGGCATGACGACATTATCGGTGTTAACCTCCCCGGGCATTGGGATTTTGCTGCTGCCAGTCATGGTGATTGGCGGCGTCAATTTTCCTTGATCTTTCCCCAGCGGAGTCGCCAAAAGTGTGTTCGCACACGAACACGTCACCGTGTGCCCCCGGCGTCGAGCGCGATACGCAGGACACGTCGCCGGAGGAGTCTTGCCGGGAGCGCGATACGCAGGACACGCCGGCGAGAGCTCTTGAGACCCGACACCCCACGCGCCCGGGAGGGACCCCGTCAGGGCGAGCGGCGGCGATGGGTTGTCCTAGGTCGGCCTGACCGCCCCTAGGACCTTGTTTCGTTATCGCAAGGGAGTAAACGACGACGAAGAACAAGAAGCAAAATAGGGCAGAGGAAAATAATAGATTGCAAAATAATATAGTAGATGAGTTTCGATTGTGTGTCGTCAATCGGCCGTAAACCCTACATACATATATATAGGGGGAAGCTGGTCCTAGCTTCTTTTGGAAACAACAATTATATGAATCGAATCAGAGTCCAGACTGAATAAAACTTATCTTAATTTATTCGGTTGCAATTTTACCACGCGGCAGAGATCGCTTCAAGATTGTTTCCTGATCCTTTCCAAACTGTTGCCCGCGCGTGTCATGACTTCCCAAGATCGTTTATGGCCGGCCGGCGCTGCCTACGACCGATCCCGAGTGCTCTTGATGCCGTACGACCACTCCAAAAACATCCCTTTTACCATGCTCACTTCCTTTAACATGGTCGAAATCGCCTTTGGCACGTGCTGGCCTTCTCGATTTGATTGCTGCTCCTTACGACCGCCTTCACCGCGACCGTGGCCTTCTCTGCGTGGTTGAACCCTTTACGATAACCGGTCAGTGTCTCTTACGACTTCCCAGGGTCGTTTACGACTGGTTAGAATCGTTTACGACTGGTTAGAACTATCTATGACCGGTTCTGGATGCTTACGACCAGTTCCGATCCTTCTATTGCTTTACCAATCAATTTTCCTTCGTGATCGTAAACTTACTGTAGCAGTCTACGACCGCTCCATTGCATCGCTGCGCTGTCTTTCCTTCAGCCGCTCAAAATACCGTGATCGAAACCTTCAATGAGCACGCATTGATGCTGGCGATCGTCAATTTTCTGTAGTCGAACCACCCTTTTGATTACGTTCATTTCCTTCAATGTGGTTGGAGTTGTTACCGCTTCTCGTTATAACGTGATCGTAAGCCACCGACTTCTCATCGTGGTCGTAAGTTCGACTGCCGACTATCAACCTTGATGTCGTCGACTGTGAACCAGGCTTCTGATCGTGGCCAATCGTGTTCGTCGTAGCCTCCAATGCAGTCGTAGGCTTCTACGTGGTCATAGACTCCAACGTGATCGTGGCCTTCAACGTGATCGTAGATTCCACCGTGGTCGTAGACCTCACCGTGGTCGTAGCCTCCAACGTAGTCGTAGACTCCACCGTGGTCGTAGCTTCCAACGTGGTCGAAAACTCCAACGTGGTCGTATACCTCAACGTAGTCGTAGATCCCACCGTGGTCGTAGCCTCCAACGTGGTCGTAGACTGCCTTCGACCACGGCCAACGTGGTCGGGGTGACCAAATATGAGTCTAAGGGTGACGTTGGAGTTGATGTCGTCGACTGTGAACCAGGCTTCTGATCGTGGCCAATCGTGTTCGTCGTAGCCTCCAATGCAGTCGTAGGCTTCTACGTGGTCATAGACTCCAACGTGATCGTGGCCTTCAACGTGATCGTAGATTCCACCGTGGTCGTAGACCTCACCGTGGTCGTAGCCTCCAACGTAGTCGTATACTCCACCGTGGTCGTAGCTTCCAACGTGGTCGAAAACTCCAACGTGGTCGTATACCTCAACGTGGTCGTATATCCCACCGTGGTCGTAGCCTCCAACGTGGTCGTAGACTGCCTTCGACCACGGCCAACGTGGTCGTAACCGGTCCAGCTGGCTCCCGACTTGCTTTGCCGTGGTCGTAACGACCGCCAACGTGGTCGTAACTGCCTTCGACTACGGCCAACGTGGTCGTAATCGGCCCAGCTGGCTTCCGACTTGCTTTGCCGTGGTCGTAACGGCCGCCAACGTGGTCATAATTGCCTTCGACTACGGCCAACGTGGTCGTAACCGGTCTAGCTGGCTTCCAACTTGCTTTGCCGTGGTCGTAACTACTCACGACCATGATATAGGCACAACCTTCCCTTGTTAACCTGCTTTTGGTTTTACGATGATTGTAGTTCCAAGCCAAATTTGATTATCAACAACTAGTACATTAATCTTGGAGATTTTAGCGATTCCTTTTAGTTGTAGTGAACAAAATGTATCATGTTTGTAACCATGGTCTTGGACACTTGGTGCAACGTCATGCAAGTGTATTTGTATCTTAGCATGTGCGTCTTTCATAGTCATGTTTGTACGTTTCTATGATAAATGATGTGTGTTCTGCAATTATGAAGTCCTGTTTTCATCTTGCTTTTCTCACTTTTCTCTATTATGTTAGTAAGGTGTAGCATTGAGAACTTCAATGCCAAACTAGCTAGAATTTCAGCAGTTCAAGTGTGTGCATGTGCATGTTCTAGTGCCCTTTTGTTTTCTTGTTCAGCTAATATGTTTGGCTTTTCTTTGTTCTGTAATTCCATTTGCGATACGTTGTATCTCTTGAAATTGTTTAAGGAGGACCTGCCGGAGCCGAGCGGCTGCACAGGTCCAGAATTCTTAAGAAGTTACTCAAGGAGCAAAAGCAGGCTGGCAGGACGTATGGTGGGACCTGTTATTCTCCTGTGATCTCCAGGTGATTTTTAGGACTAAAAATTGTTAGAGTTTGTAATCTTATTTTCTAGTTTAGAAACCATAGTCGGTAGTCGTGGTCATGTACGAGTGGTCGGAGTCGTGTACGAGTTTGGTCGTGATCGTATACGAGTCCATGTCATGGTCGAATTCGAGTCCGCTTCATATTCGTAGCCCTGTTCGAGTCCGCTTTGTATGAGTTATACTGTCAGCGTGGTCAGTGAACAAGCAGAGCGGCCGTAACGACACAGGAGGTAGTCGTAGCCTCTTCAACGTGGTCGTACAGCTGCAGGAGGTGGTCGTAGCGGCTATAACATGGTCGTAAGGTCCTGAGAGCAGTCGTAAAGACTGTAACAAGTGGTATCAAAGCATGGGTGATAAGGCAAAGCTCAGGGTGGGCTAATCTCCCTCCAATACCCTCTCCTAACGATCGACAATTATCCGGTGTGGGCAATGAAGATGAAGGCAAATATGCGCACCCAGGGAGTCTGGGGTGCAGTCGACCCGAAGGGGAAGGACAAGGAGGTGAACGACAAGGTGGATCAGGCGACTTTGGCCCTCATCTACCTGGCGGTGCCAGATGCGATGATGCATCAGCTCATCGGTAAGGAGATGGCACGGGAAGTGTGGGAGATGCTTCAGACGATGCATGAGGGCATTGATCGTGTCAAGGAGATGTGACTCTAGAATTTGCGGAGCGAGTTTGAGAACCTGAAGATGAGAGAGATCCAGTCGGTGGATGAGTTCGCTGGCAAACTAAGTTCGTTGTATAATCAGATTAACTCTCTTGGCAACAAAAACTTCTTGCATCTTATATTTCCTGGAAATGGAAGTAAATTGACATTGAAATTGTTGCTCAGGATAAAGCAGTGACAGCTCATCCTGCCACAGTCAATCAGATCACTTGCCAAGTGATTGACCGATCCAAGGTTGTGATTGACGGAAATTTGATTACTGGGAAGGGGCTTGGGACAGTCATTGACTTTTCCCTGGATATATTGTTAGAAAGCTCTTTGGCCATGGACGAGCCCAAGGTGTGGCAAATGGAATGGTTTTTGAGTGCCCCAAGAGCTTAAACACCCAAAATTTCTGGTACTATGGCCCGTTTGGCATAGCTCTAGCTCCGAGATCTATGCTGGATGTGTAGTTTGTTGATTAAATTAGCTCCGAGATCTGGTTGGCTATGTGGTTCTTGCAGCAGCTATGTTCGAGACAAAAAGTGACTGCGACTCTTCTTGACGCAGCGAAATATTCCTCTTTTGCTGCCTTGTTGGACAGCTGGACTGAAATAATCCACTATATATGTTGGGATGGACCGATTTTGCATTGAGAAGATTCAGTGGTGGTCAATTCATCTCGATATGATCTGTTGGCAGATACATGACACAGGTGGATTCCTTACTGGTAAGTTCTATTTGATGTTGATAGACATAAACCGTTTTGGTCTTGGCACAACTGATCTTTTTTGTGTGTGTAGGACCGGAGATAGTGATTAGGGGGTTAAATAGGAGCCAACTAGATTATAAGATTTTTTTAATTCTTTTATCTAGGCAGAAGCATGACTCTAAATTTTTTATTCCAATAATTATGAGAAGTTATGAAGTTTCGAGACCAATCACCTACACGAAAAGATCCAAATAAAACTGTGTAAAATCAGTAGTACCACTACAATAAATCGGTAGTATCGTTACAGTAACTTCAATAGGGGATGGTCTGAGCTCATCACCCATGCCGGTCAGACTGTCAACTCCACGCCGGTCAGACCGCCTTGCCAAGGCTGGCCAAACCGCTACACTCCGGTCTACATCGATTACAACGTCGGTACTACTGTACTAGGTTTCAGCCCAAAAACTCTCAAAAAAATCTTCTTTGTAAAATAGCTACAGGCAACCACATTCTGGTACTACTGCTTCGGTCGGTTATACCATGGTTACAACGTCAGTTATACCAGCTTCAGGCAACGGCAACTTAAAATGCAATTTCTCAAAATCAAACTCAAACAACAAAAGCATGATGCAAAGCAATGTTAAATACTCATCACTCTTATGGGGCTACCACATCATGGTCGTACAATCTCTCTCTTGATGAATAGTTTGAAAAACACCCCAAATACAAGAATTTGAGTTTGAATTTTGGACTTTTAAAGTACACAAGTTGCAAGAGCCATTAGTGGTAGAGATTTAAGAGAAAGAAGGAACATGACCATAGTAGTAAGATGTGGAGTGGTGCTAATATAAAAAAAGAGTAAGTTTTTATCAAAAGCTCCATCCACACCGAAAATCCTTCAAATAGCATAATCTTGTTTATGATCCAAATAAAAAAGAACAATTGTTCATTATAAACAATGTCTTGGCAAGATAAAGCACAAAAGAGAAAGTAAGAAAAAAATGCAATGCCACTTGACAACAAAAGATTATAAAAGACCCAAAATACATTTTTCTTACATAAAAGCTCATTTTGCTCTAATGCAACCTCAAAAGGCTCATTTCCCTCTTTTTTTTAACCTTCTAAGCATTCTCCCCCTAGAAATTTTAACCTTCTAAGCATTCTTCCCCCTTAGAAAATCATTCTCATCATTTCTACCCTATTTAGACTAGGAGAAAATTGCATTATAACTCCTTGAACTTGTAGGGTTATACCATTTTACCCCTGAAGTTGTATTTTACTTTCTTAGCCTCTTAAACTTGTATAGTTATGCCACTCTATTTTCTGAACTTGCATTTTACTTTATTAGCTCCTGAACTTGTAGGGTTATGCTACTTTACCCCCTAAACTTGCATTTTACTTTTTCAGCCTCCTGAACTTACGTTTGTTTGCACCATAGGTCCATTAGACCATTTGCTAGCAGAAAACACTGAGCTAGCATAGCACAAGGTTGATGCCACAGGGTCGGACTCGATCGTGTGGGCACAGTGCCATCTTCTCCCATACAGTACGACAGAGCAAGGGATGGAAGGCGCGGAGTGACAGTGGGTATGGTAGCGGGGAGGAGCACGGCGGTGGCGCTCTACGGTGAGAGGAGCGACTGAAGGAGATGCGTTTTGGCTTTAGTGTGATGCTGCATACCTTGTGACGCGGAAGGGCCTAACATGAGGATGAAAAAGGATGGTGGTTCCTTGGGAGTCGAGAGGGGAGAGGCGGCGCAGCTCAACACTACTCCAGTCTACCGCGATTACAACATCGGTACTACCGCATTTGTCTCAGCCTAAGAACTCTAAAAAGATATTCTTTGGAAAATAGCTACTGGCAACCACAAGCTGGTACTACCGCTTTGGCTAGTCATACCGCGGTTACAATGCCGGTACAACCACCAGCTTCAGACAACATCAACTCAAAATGCAATTTCTCAAAATCAAACTCAAACAACAAAAAAATGACATAAACAATGTCAATTATGTCAAATACTCATCACTTTTATAGGACTACCACCACATGATCTTACATTTTGGCTTATTAGATATATGAATCACCTCTTTTTCTGCACTGAAAGATAAATTTAACGTTGTAACTTTGTAAATTCACGACAATTTTGGTGACATGGCATTGCTAAAACTGTGTTATTGATTTTTCCCCAAGTAATTAAGTTACATAGATGAAGCCATTTGTAGGATATGAGCTGACGTACTGTAAACTATCTTCTTTTCACCTGCTAGGATCTACGATTGGACCTGATGAAGTGATGATCACCTTCGGTTTAACTGACATTTTGTATGTATGCACTCAGAGGAAAAGTTATGATGTCCAGTCTGCCTCTTTATGTTTGAAGGCGGCTTCCAAGAATTCCAAAGCCCTTTGATGTTGCTCTACGACTTGTGCAAATTCGGCCCCGTTTGGCACAGCTCTAGCTCCGAGATCTATGCTGGATCTGTAGTTTGTTGATTAAATTAAAGTGATTTAAATATTTTTATTTAATATATAATATAAATGAAATGAGTCATGTAAATGCACTTAACATGCCTGCAACTCTAGATTCAGAATTTCCTAGAGCTACAGATGACCAGCTCTAGGAAATCTACAGATTTCCTAGAATTAGAGCTCTGCCAAACGGGGCCTTCATCTAGGAAGCTTAGCTATGCCGGGCTCCCAGAGTTACAGGCTTGCAAAAAACTGATCCAGTGTCGATTCAACTTCAAACCTCCGTTCTGCAATATTTTGACCTGTGTATTATTGATGGACTGTGCCTTTTAGCTCGACACATCGAGGATACAATTTGTTCTAGCGAGCAATGCGTCTGTAGTATGGTCAGTGTTTTCACGTGGTTTTGTTCACACGCCGCGTAATTGTGCGTTTTTGTTGAATAAATGAATAGGACAGTCTCTTTGTTGTCTTTTTAAAACTGTTTATCGATATAATTTTTTTAAAATAATTTATTAATATTTAATATGTTCATATAAATACATACCCTAATGCCACAGCCATCAACCGCAACAGGAAAGATCCTACACTTTGGTTGGGTCGTGTGGTGGCAGCCATATATGGGCCTAAAACAACTACTACAAAATGGGCCTTCGTCGTTTCGGCCCATACAGTAACTGTTACCCTTTTCACATAGCCAAGCCAGCCCATCTGCGGCCACCTGATTCCAGAGATTCCTAGGTCTCTCTCCCGTCTCCCCTTCCCTTCCCCTTCCGCCGCGAGGCCGCCAAAAGGGCAAACTACTCCACGAGCGCGGGAGCCAAACCAAGCGAAGCGAATCGAGTAGATCGCGAGGAGCTTCTGGAAGCTCCATTCCTCCGCGAGAAGCCCAGAGCCAGCACCAGTCTCCGGCGGCGGCGGCCATGGTGAGCTCCGGCGAGGAAGGGCGCGTGGTGGTGGACCTCCGCTCCGCCGCGGAGTCGGCGGGCGACGAGGAGGCACATGCCACTCCACTCCACGAGATCGAGTCCCTCTGCATGCGCTGCGGCGAGAACGTAAGAGCCTTGGCTTCTGATACTGCCCCCTAATCTCTCTCTCTCTCTCTCTCTCTCTCTCTCGCATTCTGAGACTCGTGCTTTGTTGTGGTTAGGGCACCACGAGGCTGCTGCTGACTTCGATTCCGCACTTCCGGGAGGTGAGTTTCTGCGCGCACTGTGCTCGTGGCGAAAGCTGCTTGTTCTGATTAGAGAGCAGTGTGAAATTCGGCTTTGTAAATCTGCAGGTGGTTCTGATGGCCTTCGAGTGCCCGCATTGTGGTGAAAGGTAATGCAATGTCCATTTATACTTTACGGGAAACTTGTGCGATATGCACGGTACAAGTGTACAACTGGTAGATTTCGTATGTACCATTTGGTGGGTAATATCTTAATTCGGTGTGCTTGTGCGTTAGGAACAATGAGGTTCAGTTTGCTGGACAGCTCCAGCCGAAGGGATGTTGCTACCGCTTGGAGGTTCCGGCGAGGCAGAGCCAGGTATGTTAGTACAGTGCACCTATATTTTCATTCATCCATTGTTAGTAGTAGCTTGCGGTAGCTGTGCTGTGCTGCACCGTCGAATCCAATTAGTAACAGGAATCTGTAGTATTCGTGTAACATTTTGTTGTTTTGACATATGACTTGAAAAAAGATGCTTCCCAGTAGATATTATATATTTATATCCAAAAACAGAAAATTAAAAGTTCTTTTGAAAAAGCCACCGAAATGCCAAACAGTGCCTTAAAACTCTCCTATAATTATGCCAAATTTAAAACACCCATATGCATGTTGCTTCCTATCTGTGCCTTTTTAATCTTAGGCACATAAAGCATTCTAGTTGTATGCTTATACCGTAACTAACAAGTGGTACTGGCACAGATACTGAACCGTCAGGTTGTGAAATCTGATTCAGCAACTATCAAGGTATGCTGATCTATGCACTTGTTAATGCATTTATGCTAAATACATACAGTATACCGCTTTCCTTGCAACTTTACACTTGGCTTATATACAGATTCCAGAACTGGACTTTGAGGTCCCTCCAGAAGCTCAACGTGGAACACTTTCAACAGTATGCTTCATTCCTTTCAATATATAAATTCTAGGCCTCTGGGGAAATGGTTCCTTTCCAAATTACTTTCTTTCATTGCCAGTTCACTAAGTATTTTGCATCATAAATTAGGTGGAAGGGGTTATTATGCGAGCTGTGGATGAGTTGCAGGCACTTCAAGATGAAAGAAAGGTTAATCTTGGGGATTGTAAGCTTAGTTTTGAATTTAAATTCTGCCACATAGTGACACTAATCATCCTTTCGGTCCTGCAGAAAGTGGATCCTCAAAAAGCTGAAGCTATCGATCAATTTTTAGTAAAATTGAGGTCTCTTGGATCAGGAGAATCTGCTTTTACCTTTGTTCTTGATGATCCTTCTGGAAACAGCTTCATTGAGAACCCGTAAGATTATTTGTAGCCTTTAAAGTTCTGATTGTTTGTGTACGGCGTAGCTTTTGTGTGGAGGACACCGGCGGCCATAGTTGGCTGTTTCTGGTTGTGAACGAAGCGGGTAGGAAGGTAAGTCACGCTCGCCCTTGTGTGTGCGATGGGGCTCATCCCTTGCCAGCGACAAGGCTGTGAACAACGAGAGAGATTTAGGAAGGCTTATTCTTGCTTGATTCTCAAAAGAAACAGAAAGGTCTCTTGTTCTTGTATAGAGACATGATCCTAACAATTGGATTCTAAACCGATCTCTTAAGGAGATCTTATCTCTAGCTAAACTGATACTGATTCCTTACGGGAATCAACTTCCTAACTTATCTAATGCCTTCCGTGTACAACTCCTGCTGCTGGTGTGCGCCTAGCTGCCACTATTGCCTTGCGCTTGATCGCGGGCTCGTTGCCATCGCTGATATGTCTTGCCAATAAAAGAGTCCACAACAGTTTGATAGTATGAGAATCTTAGGATTTTTAATTTGTTTAGACATGAAAGACATTGTTCTAATCTAAGCATTCAATGCATATGTGAACTTCAAACCAGGATTATATAATATAATTTCTATCTTCATTCAGCATAACCTGTAGTCATTTGAGTGACCTGTATTGTGCTATCAGGCGATGGTTACCCCTTGTGGTGTGCATAGAAAGATAATGGTCGATATGTGTCATGGGTGTGGGCCTTGGGCCCAACGGTTCATTATTAGGAAGTTAGAGGTTAGTTTCGATGTCTTAGAGATATGATATTACTTTCTATTTGTTAGAGATATGATTGAGATTAAATTCTATCTGTTAGGGAGAACCCATCTATATAAGAGGGCTGCCACATGCTATTGGAACCAAGCAAAGAAATAATAATGTCATTCTCATCTAGGGTCTCCCTCTATGCCGATGCCGCCCGGCCATCCTCTCGGCAGTGTTTACCCCTTATGAACTAAGGTTTATAACAATTTGGTAACAGAGGCAACAACAAGGCATCTGCTGCCGAGTTAATAGGTGACAAGATCATTGCTGGCTATGAAGAAATCATCGCTGGGCTCAAGAATATAGAGAACATGTTGAAGAAGATGGCAACAAAGGAGAAAGCACAAGCAGCAGTTACTTTGCGATCTGCGGCGGCACTAGGGGCAAAAGAGCAATGGTGGTCGTGCCATGGCAACGACGCTGCTGTTGCTTCTCCTTCATCCGGCATAGGCAGCGGTGCGACTTCAAGTGACGCTGGGTGTGGCATCTTCCAAGGTTGATGCATCGGCGACATGCTACACCCCGTGATCCAAGGCCAACCCTCTAAGGCCGCATCCAAACCCAAGCCTTCGAAAATGCCCGCGTTGTCCTACAAGGGTAACATTGACTTGCCTCCCTTTGATGATGAAGAGGACGAGGCTGACCTCTCCTCCCCCGACGTTCGTCTCCTCGCCTCCACCTCCGCCAACAAGCTCCTCCACGTATGGTCCTCCTCCGACCTCTTCCATGTTGAGATCGCCGTCTCCATGGCCGCACCTCGGATCCTCGAGATCAGGACCACCAACCTAGTTTCGCTTGGAGCCGGTCAGCCGCCTCCACCCACCGCGGGATCCCGCTGTCATCGTCTTGGACCGCAGCCGTGCTGGCCCATCCCGTGGTTGCCACGTCCCTGGTGGCCGAGCTCCATCTGGGCCGCCACCGCCCGGATCCCCGGCCGTTGCCGCTGCCTGCTCCGTTCCGTTGATCTATATAGTCGCTGCCGGCCGGATCCATGCCCATCACTGTTGGCGTCGTCCCTAGTCACCGGTCGCTATCCGCTGCCTGAATCCACGCCTGTCACCGCAGACGTCGCCGTTCCCAACCGCATGTAGGCCACCACCTTTGGACGCTTGCCACCGGCTGCCGACCACTAGGAGCCCGAGCCCGAGCCATCGCTGGTGGGGAGCCGGAGCCGACGCCACCGGGGAGCTTCCGCCGTCACCACCTCTGCTTCTATGATAGGAGACCGTGCCTCATGCGTCTAAGGGTCTTTAATATGAAACAGAGGAACCGGTGAAAATAAAAGAAAAAAAGAGAAGAGAAAAAAAGAAAAGGAAAAAAAAAGAGAAAAAAAGAAAGTCTTTTGCAGGCACCGTTTAACTGAAAGCGCTAAACTTCGTTGACGTGGAACTGCAAACATGGCCACCGCTTAGCAACTCGAGGATGAACTGCATGTCCGAGAGGGGTGTAATGTCATGTGCGTGGGCCTTGGGCCCAACGGTTCATTATTAGAAAGTTAGAGATTAGTTTCTATCTATTAGATATATGATATTAGTTTTTATTTGTTAGAAATATGATTGAAATTAGATTCTATATGTTAGGGGAGCCTTTTTATATAAGGGGGCTGCCGCATGCTGTTGGAACCAAGCAAAGAAATAACACAATTATTCTCGTCTAGAGTCTCTCTCTCCCTCTACGCCGACGCCGCCCGACTATTCTCTCGGCGGTGTTTACCCCTATGAACTAAAGTTCATAACAATATGTTTCTGTTAGCTTCCCACACTCATGAAGTACTTAATTTGACATATATTGATTAATCCCCATAAATCCACAGGCATGCACCTTCGTCAGATCCTTTGTTATCTGTGAGATTCTACGAAAGGACACGTGAACAACAAGCAGCACTTGGTTTTCTTGTTGAACCACCAACCGAAGAACCTGGAGAGCCTGTTCAGCATGCTTCAACAGTGGAAGTGAATTCTGGTGGGTTGCAAAAGGAGCCCCATGGCTCAGTTGGAGCTGTTGCAGGTCGTCGTGCTATAGCTCAGGGAAACCCTGATGAAGTTGCTGCAGCGCTGTGTAGGTATTCAGCGCCAGAAGAGGTATGTCTATTCAGTTGGCTGCTGACGACCTTATCACCAATTAAGTTCGTTTGTGCCTTACAAAATTCACTTGGACAGGTTGATACTTTGCCATCAACATGTGGGGCCTGTGGAACTGAGTGTGTTACTCGTTTCTTTGCTACAAGTATCCTTTTCACCTTACATTCACTATTTATATGTGGTTTCATAGAGTATGTGAAGTGTTGATGTAACACTTGTTTATTTGTGTCATCAATATCAGAAACAGATTATATGTAATGTGTCTGTTATGTTAGTTTGATTATGTGATCAATCTCGCTAATTGGAGAGGTAACACTGCAAATAATCAGTATTTGCTATAGTATCTGATCCTTGACCTTTGGTAGAAATCCCATATTTTCGAGAGGTAATTGTTATGGCAACAACATGTGACATGTGTGGTTACCGTAACTCAAGAGGTTAGCTCCAGTGTCATACCTGGATTTTTTTTTTAAAAAAACTGAATCTGTTACCTGGTAACACTTCTGAACTCAAAAAACGGCTTTTCTTTTTGTTCAATCAGTTGAAGCCTGGTGGTGAAATCCCAGCTAAAGGAAAGAAAATTACACTACATGTGCAAAATGTAAAAGATCTTACTCGTGATGTCATAAAGGTCAGAAATTTGCTCTTTTTTTGGTATTATTTTTTGTCACATGCTGGTTTTCGAGTTTGCATGCCTGTGCATGAGATTAATGACTATGTATATGTCAAGGATGGGGAATATTAGTGTTATTCATGGGTTCAATTTTTTTTTTCTTGAACTGGTGGTTATTTGACATTTATGGCCAAACATGTTGTCATATTTGATGCTGCAAATCAAGATCCCCCCTCCTCCTCCTCAAGAATCTTGCAGTATGCTGAAGATATAAACTGTTATGCCTCATCCAGTCTCTAATGTGCAATTCTCTCCCCTCTTTGACATTGGTTTATGTTGGCACCTCTTTCCCTTTTACGTTACACAGAGATCAGATAATTTGTGGGTTTGGCATCTGTTTAGTGAAGTAATGTGAGTTATGGATGAAATGTTTTTGGATTTAACTTTAGCTACCCTTGAGTTTTCAGTGGGTGAAAAGAATTAATAGATTCTTGTGTAGTTAAGAAACTTGAGGTGTCATCTATTTGAATTTTTGCTACATTTTTGTCGTGCCAAAAAGGATGAATAGGCTCAATTTTCTTTTGTAGCAGAGCCAAAAAAATGCTCTCCAATTTAGGAATTGTATTGTTGGATGCACGTTCGTGTTGCAATTTTGGTGTGTTTGGATCAAATATCTGATATGTAACTTAAATAATTCGGAGTTTTTTCTCAGTCAGATTCGGCCGGTGTGAAAGTACCTGAACTTGAGTTGGAGCTGGCAAGCGGAACATTGGGTGGTATTGTCACAACTGTTGAGGGTTTAATTGTGAAAATATGTGAGGGTAGGTTCGCCACTCTTATTTACTTGTTCTCTCTGTTTAAGACACCAAAATGAACTGCAAGGTGACATGCGAATTCTAGTCATTAGTACAAAGTGTGCCGACCAGCAATTTTTTAGCTTTAGTAGCTTCCTTAATGGTATGAAATGAAAGTATCTGGAAGCCACCTTGCATAGTTGACGTTTCTCTTATAAGTAGATATAGATACATCTCATCATTTGGTCAACAGTTCCCTAGTATCATTAGGCAAGTATTCATTCGAGCATTTGTTGCTGATGTATCCTTCCTATAGAGGAAGTTTGTTAATTTATGCAGTTATGCATCTACCTTTTCTTTAGAGGAAGCTTCTTTATTCAACACAGTTTGTGCAACTTATATCCATATGAAGTGCACTACAATAGGTTATTGGTACAAATATTTTCTTCTGAAACTCAAATAGATAACTTCTATTTTGGGGTTACAGCTCTGGAGAGAGTTCATGGATTCCAATTGGGCGATAGCACAATGGAATGGAAAAAGAAGAAGTGGGAGGATTTCAAGGAGAGATTATCTAAGGTAGGAAGTTTCTGTTCTATATAGCTTAATGTGGAATGTTTTATCTGTTCCAGCAGGGTTCTGTTTTACCTAATCTGCAGAAGATTATTGGAGTGCCTTTCCTTTCATAGCACCTCAATTCTTGTGCAAAGTCATACTCATGAAACAAACAATTTAATAGCATCCTTGTTCAGAAAGTATTGGGCCTGCCCTGCTCATTTTGAATTTCTTTTTCGTACCAATTGATTCATGTTAAACTTTAAGTGGAGGCTGGGTTGGAAAAAGCCTGATTATTTTAGGTGTTTTCAACAAAGGTGTGGAAGGATGTGATTGAACTAATCATTTTTGGACCCCTTCAATTTCTGTTACGCGGTACGCCACCTATTCTAATACTATTTGCATATGTATATTTTCAGCTTCTAAGTTTACAAGAGCCGTGGACTTTAATTATTGATGATGGATTGGCAGCTTCGTTTGTTGCTCCAGCCACAGATTCAATAGAAGATGACAGTCAGCTCACCAGTAAGTTAGCCTAATCAATGAATCATATACAGCATTATGCATCGTTGAAACCAAGAAATGTGGTATTCCTGCACTTAAAATTTTGAAACCAAATGATAAGAGGTTGCTGTAAACTTTTTTGCCTCGATGTAGTCTTTGATGCGAACTGTGGATAATATTTTGCCCAGTACCCAGGAAGAGTGTGCATAATTACTGCAATCCTGAGGTGCTCGTTGCATTGTTCTCTGTGAATTGCAGTTGAGGAGTATGAGAGGAGTTGGGAGCAGAATGAGGAGCTTGGCTTGAATGACATGGACACGTCCTCTGCAGACAATGCTTACAACACGACCAGCACATAATGGTTTAATGTGGTGTGCTCTATGTTGTAACCTGTAATATCATCTACCTGTACTTTGATAAACTCCCTTTGTGTTGTAATAGCAATTTCTTTGTTTCTCGGACAATAAACAATGGATGATATTGAGATGGCCAATAGTGTTCTTGACTTTCGAGCCTTTTAAGTTGGGAAGATATTAGTGCAAAGCAACAATCAGGTACAATCATGAAAACACTATCGGTTTGCACAGCAAATCGACTTTAAAATTCTGAAAAGGAAAATTCTGGTGTATTTGTACTTCTCAATTTGCTCGCTACGTATAGATTTACAAGTTAAAAATTATTCTTTGTTAAAGTGTGCAAAAATGGGAAGATTCTGAGAAATGATAAACAAAAAGGAAAGGACAGAGATAATTATCACCCGCCGTGAGTACAATAAGTGTATAACTAGCAGTCCGTAAACAATATAAGCGAGATACCGGGTGGTAATTTTCTGAACGACAAATAGCCTGATCAACTCGGCTTCTGGCTTCTAGTTTATTTTTTACTATTCATAAGTTTTGTCTTTTTCTGAACTTTTGGCTTTTTGTTGAGCTTTTTTGCCGGTTCTTTTTTCCCGTATTTGTTTGTATTATACATAATGGGCTAACATATTTTTTTATTTTTAAATTTTTTAAAATTTAATTATGCTAAATAAGCCTCTGCCAGCTACAGTGCTTTTTTCAGTCAGCTACAGTGTTTTCAGCCATAAGCCACGAGCTTTTCAGCCGAACCGATCACCACCAAAACCCCCCGATATTATCAACAGCAACAGAAACATGCCTCATGTACAAAACCAAACCGAAAAAAAAAACACATGGCACGGTTCCCTTCTACACTATCCAGACGATGTTGGGGTTTAAGCACAAGCGAACAGTGCGTTTTCCTCGTAGTTACAAAGAAGAATCCTTGCTCTCTGGCTGGAATGTCATACGGCACATTGTTTGTTTCTATAACATCAATGCACCAGGAAGACTAGAAGCAGAGGATTTTTTTTGTTATATGTGGTGAGATACCAATAGATCACAATTCTGTCAATTCACAAAGGGTTGCATCATGTATGATCAACAGCTTCTCCTTTCCTTCTGCGTCTACTTTCTTTTGTTTCCCTGGCAGATTCAACACTAAAAGAAATGCCACAATATGGGCCCTGTTGTAGACAGACCATCGGCTGAAAATTTTGATAGGCCCTGGTTCCTACTGTTGGGGTTATTTCTTGTTCTGTAGTAACAAGCCTCTGATCTTCCCTCTAGTTTCCACCTTGAAAGTAATAATAGTCCTGAAAATTGTGAAATCTTGATGTTAAAGAGTTAAGCACACATGGATCGAAGGTACAAGTTTATGTGATTCTATAATCAATGAGTACCTAATCGACCACAATATACTTTTAATTGAATTATACTATTTTTTGAGTTTTCCGTTTACTTTCATCATGTTTCTCCATTTTTTTCATATAAAGAGTCAACAAAATTCAGAATAAAACAACCAGCGTAAAACTGGCGAAGTTTACACCAATTTTATATTGCAGGGAGATATTTGTAAAAACAAACAAATTCAGTTAGATACCTGGATGTTCCATATAATGTGATAGAACAATTCATGATTCAGAAACTGTCAGACGTGGGCGAGGAAAAAAAACATAATATAATCACACTGGCTGACATGCAGGTGACTAGCATGCTAGAATTAATGCATCATCTTCCCATGCAAACATAGTGCGGAGTATTAAAATATCTCGATCGTTAAAAAAACTCTCATCTTATCATACTTTGTAGCTACTGCCTACTAGTAATCTACCGCAAAATGTACTAATGGCCAAAGTTTAGTTCCAGAGATCGCGTCTACAGGGACGGGGCCTTATAATATTATGAAGCAAAGGGAGTAGATATGCTATTTATTAAAAATAGATCAAGAAGAACACTTTTGAGCAATCAATGCCACCAAACATACACAGAAGAGCATTATCATAAACACAGCTGCAGAAGTAGTCATGCTATTTATTAACAATGAAATTTGGAATCATCTTACTTGATTGTTTAACTAGATCACACTAGAAAGCATGGCAAGTGAAGCAGCCACTCAACGAACTCATTTGGCTATTCTTGCTGAGGTGTGATGTCCTTTTGACAGCCCTGGAAATCTGCTGGTCATGATTTGCGGTTGTTGTACTGCGTACCACCTGTGTTTTCCTATGAGCAGACCTGAGTGTGTTGAAAATCCTCTCCAGCGTGTATGATCTTTTCTTTTCAAGTTTCATCTGAACAATTACAAAGAAGCACGCATTGAATGGATATCAAACTTCCTAGCAGTAAACAAGAACGAATCAGCTAACTATAAATAGCAAACATAGGTTCACTAATGGGAAGTAGAATCAGACACAGAAAAAAAGTTTGATACATGCGGGAGGGGAAGAAAATGATACAAGAAAGCCAGAAGCAAAGAAACAAGCATACCACAAGCTTTTGTATTGCTGCCTCTGCTTTTGCTTTTTGCATGTTCTCCCATGCGGTCATCTTTTCTTGCTCTCCCTCAATCCTTCAAACAGACAATACGTGCAATCATCAGCGTTTGATAAAACATTGTAAATTTATTACAGCTTCATTAGCTACCCAAACCCTTCTTTGAGATGATTGACCTAGATAAGAATCAGTTCCAACTTACACAGAACAGAACAGATCTGATTAGTGGCTAGCTAGATGAACCAATGCAACAAGCATACTTTATCTCCCACTCACTTCAAACTGGGATAATCCTAGATGTACTGGCAAACCCAAAACCAATGCTGACAGAGACTTAAGGCAGGCACTGTAGCACTAGAAACTATGTACGGACATATACCTGTAACTCCTGCTCTCTTTAATCTCCAACTGTAAAAGCACTTTTGAAAAGCCTTCTAAAGCAACTCCAATCTTTATAATGATGCAACTATTTATGTCTTAGTAATTTCAGACTAGACTATGAAAAGAACAAGTCTAAGGCAAACTATTTAGGTACATAGCAATTAGAAGAGACAACCAAAGTACACACCACATAATTTTAGGAAGTAAACATCTAATTAGTTAGTCTTAAACAAGTGCAAGGGATCAATGCTATGCCTGAAAAGGGTCAGTCAAACAACAACTTCATCCGAAAGGACCAATATAAATAGCAATTCCTTACTTTGATATACACTTTGCAGTTTCTGTTATTTCCCAGGCAGAAGATTTAGATTCCATTGTCTTTTTCTTCCACTCTATAATATTTGTCGAGTTCTTGTCACAACCTCGTGTCACATGTTTCTTGGACCACCTGGTCAGAGTCACCCGATCATCCATCTGCACATCCCTGATCTCAAGCTTAGAGAAACAGCTCTCCAGCTCTCCAGGCCCCATGTTGTGAGAAGAGGACCTGCTTAGCTCAGGGCTAGTTTGTGTTGCTACATCTTTCCTCAAAATTACAGGGGTACTGCTAGTGGCCGAGTCTTTTGTTATTTCAACCTGTTCATCTGTGCAAGCAGCAAACATGAAAAAGTTTCAGAATAATAACACCCGGATCAAGTTGGCAACCAACATTTCAATTGTCAAGAACTTTGTATAGTTCAATGGAAGCTCTGCGATGGTTACATTGTTTTAGCAAACAGAAAGCATACTCAAGAAATGTTTATCCTCTACACTTATCAGCACTACTCCAATACTAACAAATAAAAACTTAACAAGTACGGATAATATGAGGCTTAAGAAAATAGGGCATCAATACCTTGAGTAGATTCTTGAGAAGTAGGCAATGACTGAGACGACTGAACTGCACTATCCAATTGCTGGCAAACTCTGGTAGACCAGATGGCAGGGTGTCCACCATTCGCTCGATCAGACCTGCCTCCCCAGCCATTGCTGCTATCCTCACCAGATGTTCCTCCGAGATCCATGCCCGTGTGGCTACTGCCCCCACAAACATGCTCTGGTAGCAAGACTCCAGACAGGAAAGGTGAGTTCACTCTGAGATTCCCAACTCTCCCACCGTCAAGCAATGAAGCCGACGATGAAACAAACGAGTACGGTCCACCAAATCTGCCAGGAGGTCCAAGTGGTCCGCTTTTGGACTTTGGTCGCCGAGGTTGTGGGAGTGATGTCCTCCCAAGTGCATCGCTGGGATTCGGACTGAAGATCCACCTCTCTGCGTCCTCCCATTTCGAGGGCAATGCCCTCCCATTGTGGTACGGTAACGCCATGCTGCTGCCCGTATGCCTTCTGTGGCCGTTCGAAGGTAGAGGCACTCTCTCAGAACTCCACCCCTGCTGGTACCCAACAACTGTTGCGCCACGCCGGCTGTAGTTCGGTGTCCCTGGACTGGTTAACACGCCTGATCTACTGTGTGATGATACACCCAATCCCTTGTTCATCACCCCCACACCACTAACCAAGAAACCAGGATAATGCGTGGAGGATCTATCAACACCGGGGCAACCAAGATCAAGTGAGGCTGGCCGCTGCTTCCGGTCCTTCCTACCATCGAAAAGAACAGCCCCCAATCCGCACCGCTGGTCTTGGCATTCTATCAAGCACAATGCGATCATGACAAATTAAACACGCATTTACCACCTAGACCATCACCAAGTTGAAGAATGTTACCTCCGGTAGAACGCGGGGCTGGATTCTTGGTCTGTCCTTGGAGTTGTATCCACCCCTCTCCCTTCACCCCTTCCAATGCCCCGTTCTCCTCCTCCTCCTCATGTGGCCCTGTGGAAGCTGCAGAAGCTTCAGAAGACAAAAGTGCCTCAACTTTTAAGGGCTGTAAAGTTGTGCCCAACCCGAGCATCCGCAAGCAACAACAGTAAGCATACAAGCAATGAGCTGTGTGTGGCCACACTGCGCTCACCATCGGAGGAGGAAGTGGGCAACCCATCAGGCTCCAGATCTGTCCCCGGTCTGCCACCCAATCGCACGAAGCTGGGCAAAGGCTGCACTAACAGCTGACTTAGATAAAAGCAAAAACAACCTAGAAAGTTGCAATTTGCAAAGAAGCGATCATAAGAAAGGCGAAAAGATTTACAGAAGGGAGATTGGATCATATACCCTCCCTTTAGTTGGGAAATTCAGGATTTACTCTCTACATCTCAATGACACGTGAGGTCATCATAAGCCACTGACACGTGGGTTAGGAGAGCCATCTAAATGGAGGGTATATGATCAATTACCTGTTTACGGAATGCCCATTTCGTCATCGAAAAGTACACCCCCCTTTCCGTGCTAGCCTCCAAGGCTAAGGCCCCCCCTTTTTTTGTCTACTACATTGGTTCAGTAGCCACCGTTTGGCTATGATCTATATAGTTGTAAAACTACAGTATCTGATCTGTTACTTCTTGTCTCTAGCATTGGCATCAAGAAACAAACGTCACGGTCTCATAGACAACCTAGATAGATCTGTGTCACAGCCTCCAAACATAAGCTAAAATTCATCACTTAGACCAGGCTAATTACCTGAAATTTCCCCTCCCCCTTACCCTTAGCGACATCTTTTGCAGTCTGATCACCCCCAAATTTTGTCGTCTCCACCACGACATGGAAATTAAAGGAAATGGGAGCCAAGGATGCAACTCCATATGCGCAGCTCCAAGAGGCCTCAAGAGTTTGCCATTTCCAACATATATACTACCAGTACAAGCTTACGAGCTACTACTCCATGAACAACACAAACGAACTCGACAATGCAGGGATCAGGAGTCACTAACCGAGTCGCAGCAGGACGATTCACGGCTCGTCGAGCACCCGCCTCCCTCCCCCTCCTCCACCCCTTTCCTCATCACCACCCCGCCGCCGCCGCGGAACCGTAACCCCGCCTCACCACCTCATCTCAAAAAAAAATCTCCCTTTGCCGCGCCTCCACCGAGCGGAAGCAGCGACGCCCGGTTAGGGACGGCACAGCACGGCACGGCACAGGGCGCGTCCGCTCGAGCGGCGCGGTATTAAAAACGGCGGGTGTGGGAGATGGCGTCGTGCGGGAGGTCGTGGTGGCGTTTAATACTCGCGGACGAGAGGGAGGTGGCGGAAATGAATAGCGGTGGTGGCCGGCCGCTGCCGTGTACGGGCATCTCGAGGAGTAGCCGAGGAGGAGGCAAACGTGGGCACTAGCTGCGACGCTGAAACTTACGCCATGGCTGGCTGCGCCTCCACTCCCCACTGGGGCTGGGCTACCGGGATCATTGCGCCGCCCGTACTTTCTACTGCGGTGAAACCAAGGTGTGAAGGTTTTCGGTACGTACGTCGCGCTCGCCTCCCAACCAATTTTTTTTACTGTGTAACGGTTCCACTGTTCGGTTTGTGTAACGAGCCAATCAGATATGGTACGTGCTATGAATCACTGTAGTAAATATTGTTGAGCACTATAACAAACACTATAGCAACAGGAAAACACAACGAAAATGTACGGGGAAAAATTTTGGTACAGGGTTTTTTCTGTGCTATCGCTACGGTGCTTCCGTGCCATGTGGTACTCTGGTCGGCTCGTTGCACAGCCACAGCTACACAATAAAATTTTTCACCAACCAGATTTCACTGTGCGGCTGCTTTGGCACGTACGTTGGTGAGTTATGCTGTTCCAAGATTATCTTGCTTCTGCAACACGTTTCCTGTTTGGAACGCGTTGAATTTTTTTTACCATGATTCTTTTTCTCATTTTTTGCATTTGTTTTTTCTTTCTTTCTTTATTTAAATTAAATTACCAGTATCTTTAGTAGACCAAAAAACAAAAGACGTCACCGAAAACAAAAGCTACAGTTTTTACACCAGGGCAAAAACTTGCTTTCGTACGTGACGGACGAACGAGCCCAACAGCTCTGAGGTTGAGGTGGCAGCTAACCGCGCTCCAGGGTGTACGGAACCGGAGCCCGGCCGGCTGGTGGCTCACCGCTCGTCACCAGCCAATAGCTATCCAGCCAGCCAGCCACCAACCAGCCGTTGGCCGATGCTACGCGCGGGCGGCGAGATATGACGTACGTACGCCAAGTGACAAGTGGGGCAGGGGCTGTTAGTTTATGGGAGCTCGACACCATGGCAGGCAGGTGGCAGCCGCCAATGGGGCCTAGCTGTCTCCTCATTCGTTTTGGCTTAGACTTCTAACTTCCGAATTATTTTTCACTATTTTTAAATTTTATTTTTTTGTTTTTGATTTTTTAAGCTTTTTTTATCGGTTCTTTTTTCCCGTATTCGCTTGCATTAGGGCTAACCCTTTTTCTATTTTTAAATTTTTTAAATTTAATTATACCAAATAAACTATCATCGGTTACAGTGTAATTTCAGCCAGTTACAGTAAAAATTCAACCATAAGCCACAGAAAATAAGCCCAACTGAGCACACTGATAGTGATTTGTTGGGTCTATTTTTTTTTGCTGCGGCTTGTAGTTTCTATTTATGATTTATGGTTTTTAAGCTATTTGTGAGATAGAATATAGAGTCAAAAATTAGTGTGCGATTTTGATCATATAAATAAAATCACTATAGCATATACTACAATACTTATAAACTCCATTTTAAAAAAGTACTTTATTTAAAATTTAGTTACCGTAGGAAACCTAAAATATCGTTTTTATAAAACCTAAAGTACGGCGGCGCAGTAGCATTGAGTGGAGCAGCTGCTCGCGAGCTGGTGTTGCGTGGCGAGACGGCAAGGCAACGCCACAGGGCAGCACGGCGCCGGAAAACCCGTGCCATCACGGTGGTTTCACGCCCTCCGCGGTGGGTAGTCTCCGTCGCACAGGCGCGTTTCGTCGGGACAATGTACACTGCCATTTAATCTCGGCTTCAGTGCAGCACGTACCTCTGGTGGCGTGCCTGCCGGTCGGGACCCGTCAATTATGAGCTCCACACGTTACAACACCGCTAGACGCACGAGATGCAGCAGGGACAAGCGTCTCTTTGCAGATCTGATCTTGCTTGCTGCCGAGTGCCGACACATGACAAATCACCCTTTCTCTGCATGGAATACTGAATATATCTGATATGCTAAAGATACCATGGTTACAAAGAAAGCCCGATAGTATAATACTGATGTGTTGAACGGCGAACAGTGTGGATCGATCAAGTACTCCTCGTCAGGCTATGGACCAAAGTGACAACTTTACTTGGGACCGGATGTCTAAATGAGGGTCGCACAAAACATGCGCTTACGGACCCATAATAATTCCATCATGTGCCAGTACGGGAGACGGGCAACGATCGATGCCCACAAATGCAAGCTTTACGAGCTGTCAGGGCTAAGGACGCATGGCCATCACTCTGGTTTCCTCTCTTCAGCTCGGTCTGCATGCCCAACCCACTTCACTGTTGCATGACGACAAGGTGCAGCTAAAAAGGACAAGAACAACTGCGAGCGATTAAGAAAGTAACATCAAATTCAGAATTCACAGTAGATCTGAGGTTTCACCGAGCACCGCAACATGAGCACACTGTCTGAATAATGTCGCTCGGTCCTTTTTAGCTTTTTTTTTCTCAGCTTTTGGTATTAATTTCTTCCTGTAGTTACTATGTATTAGATTAATAAGTTATAACTAAAAATTAAAAGTCACAGAAAAAAACAGAGTCATACAAAAGGCAGACAGTGTGGCTTGCGAAGCGCCTGGGCTTCATATATTCAGCAGAAAATGTTCATACATATCCTGTGCGGTACAAACTGTGCATGCGAACACACGAACAGCTCTGAGATGCTATTCCCATGGCCCCATGGGTGATTGGTAGACCTGCACTAGTACATGGCTACACGCAGCTCGAAGCTAATCGAAGCTAAATAGTGCCAAAATACATGGACATGTTTGGAACGAAATACTCTTATACGTGTACGACATCAGTGCATGCGTGTGGGCTCAGAGAGAACTTACTATGAGAGCAAAATCCAAAAAGGTCCTAGTATGATTGTGTGGGTGATTTGTAGCTCTTTTTAGAGGAATGATTTGTAGCTTTCAATATGCCTCGATGTTAAGGGTCCCTGCATGGCTTCATATTTGCCAGCTTTTGATTGATATGATCTTGCCAATCACGGACAAGATTGAGTAAAGAACCAAATGTGCAGTATAATGCTACAACCTCAGGTCCAGAAACATCAAATGCAAATCTGAATGCATGTTGCATGCTACCGGGCTTCTAGGCGAAGCATAAAATGAAAATTCAATGAATTTAATGGGCGGTACCTTTGCAAGGACACACCACCCACCCCTTCGATCGTGATCCATGTTTGCCACAGAAGACCAGTATTTTTTTTTATTAAAATAGAAAATTTTCTGTCCTTGAAGAGAACAGCAGATCAGTGTGAGACTTTGGTCAAGGAGAAGCAAAAGGCCCATTTCAATTCAGATAAGAAGCTAAGCAATAACTGATGCTTATAGCACAAAAAAGTGCAGGCCAGCTTACGTGAATTCGACAATAGTAATAGAAAATACCTTTTTGGATAATGTCATCAGCCTAATCAATACATTGCGAGTTCTATATATACAATAGTTGGATTAGGAAGTTCAATTAAGTAAGAATTATCCTGGTTAATGTAAATAATACAAATATACAAGCATCTAATTAAGAAACCAAGGTACTCTCTCCGTCCCGCAATATAAATCCATAGTTCACCACACACACAGACAAGGAAATACTAAATCTAAGATGAAGTTAATGTTATTTGGCCATACATGTTCCTATTAAATGATATACTACAACTACTCATCTACTTTTGAACATTAAAGGATGGGTATATGGTGAAAATATTATAATAATTACACTTTTGATATCTACAATAGACTTATATTATAGGACGATTGTGGCAACTTGTGTCATTAATAAGGGTAATAACACTAGTTAATGGATTATTGTTCGTTGAAATATTATTTTATCAAATTATATGCCATCAGAATGTTGCAGCAGAACAATAATTAGAGACTGTCCATAATATTATAATAATATTACCACACAAGGCTCAAGTCTTTTACAAGGTCATAAGTGTCTGAATATTACAACATTAAAGGAAACAATTCTAATTCAATTAATAATTATACAAGTACCATGAAATATATAGCATTGCCTTAATATACCCTAAGGATTGTGCTCAAGCTACTAGTAATGCTCTACTTGTCCCATGTCTCATATAAGGCGTCTACCTCATACAGATCGTACTTAGGATTATCTCTCTCCCACTCGGTATAGAATTCCTCTGGATAGACATCCTCCACACCGAGTGGAATTCTAAGTTGGCTAGCTTCTAAACAAAAGAGAATGATAGTAAGGATGAATACAGGGTATTCAGCAAGCATTAATAGTAAAAATACAATTTTATGATCATGAACCAACATCTCAATGAATCCAATCTTTTCTCATATCATCTCGAAGATAATTATTTTTATGTTGATAAAGAATTTCAGATTGTTAATTTAGAAATTTACTGAACACTCGTATAACCAGATAGACCTCCATTTGGTTCGTGAAGCCTCTACTCCAGAAGACAGGCATGAATTCATGATTTATATAGAACTACACAGGCTTGTACCACTTTACCTATAGTCACCCTGATTTTTTTGTAGCGAATGGTTCTTTGTGTTTTATTAGATGCGATGCCCAAATCATAGCACATATTTTTTTTCTCTATCTCAGTATATTATACCTCCACCTTGCTAGTCATAGTCGTTGTCCCAGGGCAGTTTCTAACCCTCACCCGACACCCACACAACTACGAGCTAGTCATTGGTCGGGATGGACTTACCTTCACTTGACACTCCATATCACTAAATATATACGCTGGCCTTATCCTTTATGGCCTTGAGTCCAATTGAGACCGCAACTGATTTTCTTGCTGGATAAAACTACATACCCATTTGTGGAGTGCATAATAACTTTATAGAGTTACTAATCCTGTCAGTCCTAAATGGAACAATGGTTGATATGACCAATACAGTCCATTATAGGAGTGAAGTTTGTAACTCCTTAGATTTTACCCCTATGCAGAGGGTCCCAACCTTTCCCTTTGTCACCTTCCAAACGCATCCTCTGCCCACCAATTACTTATACTGCAGGTCAACTGCTACATCAATTGAGCATGCTATTCCTCTTTTATTTATTTCACATAGCATTCATCCAAATTAAATAGAATTTCATTTGATGTAGGGTGATTATACTTTGGTAGGTAAATACTTTGTTTTAACTGAAGATAATCTAATCATATGTTCAAAGGTGTGTTTGCCCGTGAGTTGGTCGTAAGTCCTAGTCTCAATACGCTTGGGTGAAACCCTTCCTCTGGAACCGATTAGCTTCCTGTATTTAATGTGTATGCTATGGTTTAATTTACAGACATAAAAGATATACTAGGTTGATGTGTTCCTGTGCGATTCCCTAGGTCCACTTTAGTCGATTTGTTGAATTTATTATTAAATACTACCTTACACCACCGCTTAATGCTAGTTTACTAATGTCCATTTATTTCAGTTTAGTATCTATGAATAGTTATTACCTGAGTTTTGCAAGTTAAATACTATATAGATTGCAGATACAATTATATGCGTATCGGAGTACTCAATGCATATACACATATGCACTCTACCCTTCCTCCTCTCCTGTCACTCACTGTCGATCGAATGGGCTCAGCCCACTTAACTCTCGATGCCCTCTCTCTCATTCACTCCCTCACTCCCTCCTTCTGTCTCTCGGTTCCTCCTCTCAGTTTCCCCTATCCCGCCGACACCTTCTCACCGCCAATGTCAATGCATTCCTTACTAGCTCCCCATTGGCTGGCTGCTGGCTCCCTGGTGCTGCACCACTGACCCTCTTCCCTAGCTGGCTCCCCTCTCCCTCACGCTATACCACATGCCTTGGCTTCGCTTCTACCCGGTCACTACCCTAGCCCAGATCGGCTACCGCCAGCTCCCTAGCCGCCTCCTCAACTCTCCACCAGCCAGATCTAGGCCCTAGCACCATGGATTTGACTCTGACCGCCAAGATCTGAAGCCTCTCCCTCTAACTCCTATTTCCCCTTTGATTTACTTTTAGTTCTTGCCTTTTTTTTCATGTGATTTGATCTTCGATTTGAAGTTTATTTTCATCAATGAAGAGGTTGAGGTGGTGAAGGTGGTGCCTAGTTTAGCTTTGTCGTGATGGAGCTGTTCTACTCACATGCTAGGGAGTGTGGGGTTGGCTGTCAGGTGCACACGGAGGCCGGGGGTGAGCACGCCATCACCGTGGTTTGCCTCTCCTCTGGTATACTCTACTCTCCTCCTTAGCTCTCTCTTCCACTACTCTAGCCTACTTGTATGGATGCCATGGCTTCCGTGCGATGCATGTGACTGTGAGGTTGCATGCGCTTGTGGTCCCATGATGGTGATGGCAAAGATCAAAAATGGATTGTGGAGATGCCTTGTTGGATGATGTTGGGCTCAATTTGGAGTAGAATTGAGGTTCGGTCTTTTCGGTTGGCTTATGTGTGGCTCGGTTGCTCTTCGGTTGTCTTGTGTGTGGTTCAGTTTCTCTCCTCCTAGCGTTGTTGTCCTTTGGCCTAGTTGTTGTGCTTCACTACATGCTCCTTCTTCTCGGTTGGCTTGGGGATTTGGGGAAAATGGAGTGGATCTGGCGATGGTATTGCTTGCTGGCTATGGGTCGGCTTGTGGCTATGCTGGCTGTGGTTGTGGTGAAAATGTTGGACTCTCTCTCTCTATGGTCTCTCGCTCGGCCTTATCTCTTACTCCTTGTGCCAAGGGCTGCGCTGGGGGATTTTGGCTGCAATAGTGGGGTGGGCTCTGGTACTGTAATAAAATCATTTTTACTACATTGGCTGGCAGGGTAAAAAGAAATTTGGGATAGATTCAAAATTTTTGTAATGTCGGATGATGAAACCCTACAGCTGCGAGAGGTGCCAACTGGCTCCGAACGGTCGTGTGTGTGTGTGTGTGTATAGGAGGCTCTTTTCTACTCCCGGGTGTAATTACACCCTATGTCGTATCTCACAACATAGGTAGTATCTCGCGTAACGGAGAGTATGTACGTGTAGTATACGAGTATTTAAGACTATATAGGTGGTATGAATAATTTTCAGAGGTGGTATGCATATTTTTTTGACATACTCCTTTTTATGTACGTATATAAAGGTATTTATAAAATACGCTAAAAACTATGGACTTCTTTGCAATTTTTTCGTGTGGTTCACATTGGAGTATCTTATAATTAGTATATGAGTATACCTAAAGTGATAAAGGAGTATTTCAAGTTTGTTTAGGTGGTATATTAGACATGGGTGTAATTACACTTGGGAGTAAAAAGTATTTTTCCTATATATTACACCATAAATATATAGGAAAATTACATAAGGCACCTGGGTGCCTAGGCACCCACATTAAGAACCGTCCGATACATGTGTATGATTGATAATTTTTTTGAGTTTGGGTATGGAAATGTTTTATACCCTTGATATATTTATGGTAAGTAAGTTTTGAACTCAGTTCAAACTATTTTGAACTACTTTTGAGTTCAATGCGACTACAGTGAGTATATACCATAAAAATAGTTCAAACTAATTAAACTGAAGTTGAATTTAATTTTTTTCGGAGTTTGACATCTCAAATATACTTTTTTATGGGTATATGAAGATACCCACATCAAACGTTGCGAATCTCAAAGCAAATCAACAGGTATTGATATAGGTGCCTAGGCACCAAGGTGCATGAAACACTCGTCCTATATATATACCTAAAGTGATAAAGGAGTATTTCAAGTTTATTTAGGTGGTATATTAGAGGTGGGTGTAATTACACCCAGGAGTAAAAAGTATTTTTCCTATATATATATATATATATATATATATATATATATATATATATATATATATATATATATATATATATATATATATATATATATATATATATATATATATATAGGACGTTGAAATGGGACGACACCATGGTGCCCGGGCACCAAGTTTCTCTGCTTTTGGATTGCTTTTAGATGCGTGCTAGTACAATAGTATGGAAAGGAAGTCATTAACATGGATGGAAAGTCTTAATCATGGATGGAAAATCCCACTCATAGATGGAAAGTCTCACTGATGGAGCCTGGGCACCATGGTACCCCTGTTATTTATACCACACACACATACATAATGAGGGTCCTGACGACAATTTGATTTTTTGCTTATTTCTTTTGTTTGGTCTTTTTGGGTATCTTGTTATTTGTTTTTCTTATAAAATTAATACTGCTAGTTACACCAATTTGTGTCAGATTAAAGGTTCCAATGTATCTAGCTAATTGTAATTGTGTATGTATTGTGCTCAAATGTAATTGTATCATTCCATGTTTGGACATGCATGTAAAATTTGTAAACTCGGTTCTATGTTGTAAACTATATATGTTCAAGAAGGCGCTAGGGGGGGTGGTGAGGTGGGGCCTAGTGCCTAGGGGGCCTAGGCGGGGTTTAGGCGGCCGAATTAAAAATAAGGACAGTAGGCACAAATAAACAATCATGTCAAGCAAATCTAGTATGCTAATTGCCTATTATGTTGTTCTTCAGTCATATATAGATTGTATACCAGTATTTGAATAGTATGCCTAATTGCCTACTAGTCATACCATCCAACCGCCCCAACCAACCCATCCCCGTCGGCCCAAAACTCCTAACCCTAACTCTGAACCAACTGCCGCCATACTCCCTCTCTCTCTCTCTCTCTCTCTCTCCATTTTCTTCAACCCGTCAACGCCGCCACCGCTATTCCTCTTCTCTCTCTCTCTCTCTCCATTTGCTTCCTCAACCGTCGCCGCTACTTCCTCTTCCGTCTCTCTGGATTTTTCTCCTCCCAGCCTTTGTTCCTCCACCAGCCAGCATCTCCCCGGTGGAGGGTAGGGGAGGCAGAGGGGAGATGGCAAATGGGAGGGGAGGCAGAGGCAGAAAGGAACCTCGATGGCGGTGCAGCTGATTCCAGCGAGGTGGAGGCAGAATGCACCTTGGGGCGACATGGCGGAATCCGGCGAGGCTGTAGAGGGGAGGCGGACCCCGTCTAGTCTCCCACCGACCCCTACTACGCCACCGCGTTCGCCTGGGAGGGCGCCGTGCCGTGCCCGTCGAGCTTGCCTTTGACCGGCCTTAGATCGACTAGGAGGCTCCCCGCCTAACCACTCGATTTAGGGGCAAGGCGTGGTGGCGGGGTGCCGCCCAATGCCTACACGGGGCCTAGGCGCCCGCCTAGGCCGCCTTCTTGAACAATTATCTCTTTGCCATTATTTTGCTTCAATTGAATTATTGTACATTTTAACGATTGCAATGGATGTTAATTTCTTTATTAATTATGTAGTTAATTTCATGCTTAATTCTCTATATTAGCAACAAAGGTTAGCTAGGGACAAGGGGTGTTTCAATGACGCTTCCCGAGAACAAGTACTTATATTGCAGGAGAGAAGAAGTATATGACAACAGAAACTCTGACAAGGCATCATGCTCTCTACTACTTTATGCCTCCTAAAACGAAAACTTGAACAACCACATGTGCACATAAGCCTAGTCCTGTTTGTTTACAGGAAAATGAAGTTTAAGAGCTACATATATATATAGCCCCTGATCCTCTAGCTCATGCCTCATTGTTTGCAGAGAGTCTATAAGCTATTAGATGCATCATAAGCCAAAGCACGGTTGATATGATCCAAAATTTACAGATAAGTCCTACTCACTCCAAACTTAAGTAGCAAACATATTACACGGCAATATCTTCATGCAAGATTTGCTGATGTACTAAGCAAAGTCAAATCACATTATCATACTAACAGGGGGCACAGAAGGATATATAACGGCAGGTTGGAATGGTGTGTTACTTATCAGCGAATGGATCACGCTCGGTCTCGTCGAGTTTGCCGAGGGCCTTGTCCACGAGGCGCCTGAGGTCGTCCCTGACCTTGCTCTCCCGCCTCGCCTTCTGCTCGTAGTTGAAGGCGGCGAGCGCGCGCTTCTCCTCGGCGCTGTACACCTGGTTCTCCTTCCGAAGGCGCACGGCGGTGATCCTCGAGTGCCTACTCCCGCTCATCACGTACCCGGCCTCCTCGAACCTCTGGATCTCCTCGGCGGACAGGCCCACCTCGCCGCGCCGCGGGATGCGCCTCCCCTGCTGCACGAACTGCGCCATGGCGTCGCCCTCCCCCGGCCGAAGCGCGCCGCCGTAATTGACCTGCACCCCGACGCGGGGTAGCGGCATCGGCATCGGCCCGACCAGCGGCGCCTGCTTCCGCGCCTCGATCATCTCCTTGAACTCGATCGCCTCATCGCCGATCTTGCCATTGCCCGCGACGGCGTGATCGGGATTACCGGAGCCACCGGAATCTGACCGCTTGCACTTCCTCCTCCTTGAGCCATCCTTACCCTTCTTCCTCATGGAGCCCCTCCCAATTTTCTTAGAAATCTTGTGGCTCCTTGATCTCTTCCTCCTCTTTCTATCCCTAGAATCCTCGGAATCGTAGGTGGTCTCCGAGTCCTCGCCGCTATCGCTCTCCGTACCACGCGATCGGCGGCGATGGCGGCCGCTTCCCTTGCTGCCGCTGCTGCGCCGACGTCCCTTCGGGCAGCACCGGTGCCCGCTGTCCCTCCTGGAACCCTCCGACTCGCTAGAACCCGACACACTACCGGGCCCGGATCCCTTCAAGCCCTGGCCCTCACCTTCGTGGCGGCGGCGGAGACGGGCTCTGCAGGGGCTACGAGACCGGTGGCGGCGGCGTCCTAGGGGAGAGGCGGAGGTAGCGATCGACGAGACGCCGGGCTCCGTCTCCCGGCGCGGCATGGCAGGGATTGGTTTGGGATCTCGGGGCGGCGGTTAGCGTTGTGATTTGCATGGGTTTCATAGCCTACTATAACTTGCTCTTTATTTTGTGCGGTGAGATGGGCTTTGCATGGACGTGGAGTATGTGTCGTTGATCGGTTTATTTGTACGATGGGCTGAAGCCCACGGGCCGGGCTGTTTTTACTGAAGCCTGGCTGTGAGGACAGTTGGGCCAGTGTGCATAAAAATCCCGGAGAAGTCCTGCGAGTTGAACAGATTATGGATCTATTTGGAACGCAGAAAATTCATGTAAAATAGTTTAATTCACGCGTGAAATAAGAAATTTTCCGGCGTTCTACACAGGAGCAAATTCGAGGACCATGCACACCTACGCCTCGTATAAACAAACATAAGTTGTACTCCAGCACGCACCCTGGATTCCCTTGATTTTCTTCGACTACTCTTTCTAGTCCACATCTGCTGCTGGCTGACTCAGCCACTTCATTTCTATACGAGAAAATTCCTGCGATGATACTCAAAGTTAACCTGTTTTCATCACTAAAAAAATGGTTTCTTATACGCCACCGAGTTTCAATTTCGTGCTCTTCCATGCCACTCATGTTGTCCTTCCATCACTTTCGTATTTAGTGTCACGTGAAAAAGACAATTTTACCCTTCTTCTTCCTCCAGCAATGGTAAGGCTCGGGCGGTGATGACCCAAGTGAGGGCGGCTCGAGGATAATGTCAGTGGCAGCTCTAGTAAGGGAGAGCGGCGGTGCCAGAGGCTATTGTCTAGATCTAGCCCAGTGGCGATTGGATCCAGTGAGGACTAGGGCTAATGGCGACGGAGGAGCTTAGATCCGACAACATGAGCTCGATGGAGAGCTGCACAACGGCTCATTGGGTGGTGACGGCAAGCTTGGTGGTGGTGGCCAAATCTGACAGGGGACACCGGAGATGATCGGATCTAGTCATCGGCCACCAGTAAGAGGAGTGCCACCGCTGCGGTCCTCATCATGACTGTGGCCGCCATCTTCATCCCTCACCAACAGCCTTCACCTCCCCTTCCCTTCGCATGCTAGTTGGACCTTCTGGAGCCGCCTATTTCTTCTCAAGTTGAGCCCCGAGTGAGGCTGCATAGCTCTACCTCATCCTGGATCTACATCGCTCCCTCCTGCCGGCGCTGCTGTTGCCCTGAATCTGCACCGCATCCTAGGGGTTGCTGGAGGAGGGCTTTGAGGAGGACAAGGGCCAGCCTGTCCCATCGTCGTCAACAAAACCACCTCTCCAGCCCGCTGCCATGGTGGAAGGAATTTTCTCGAGGAGGAAGAATAAGGATAATGGGCTGTTATTTTTCATTGTGGCTTATGGCTTTTGGACTGTTCGTGCGAGAGATTACAGAGTAACGAAACTCACGTGAGGTTTTTGCCATATAAATGAAGTCAGTATGCTCTACAATTAACTAGTAAACTTTATCTTAAAAAGACACTCCATTTAAATACTAGTTACTATAAAAAAGTTAAAAGCAGAAATCAAAAGCTGAAAAAGAACGTGACCAATGTGCTGACCAAGGGTGTTTTGATTATATTATGAAAAATCTAATAGGTCCCGATCTCTTAACAGCGATATACATTAATGGAGCTAACAGAAGTAACATAGAGGGGATTAAACAAGAAATCCAATAGTACGTAGGGGATTGAACTTTTTTAGTGGCATATACGAATCAAGATAACTCTTAGTGACATGCGAGGAATTCCTCCCCTTCCATGTATCTTGATTGAACTTCTCTTCACCCCACATTTCAACACGCAGATCGTCGCAGAATCCATCACTGTTCAGAGTTTACTTTCACACGAGCAGTTCTCCGTCGACACTGCAGCAAATGGTTAAACCGTCCAAGTGACACCTGAAGAAAGAGACATGGTACAGGGCAGCGTCAAAAGTCAAAGCTATACCGCCCTAATGGTCGGTATTGCGTTGGTCTGCATGAGCAAGCAACCACGTTACCATTAAACAGCCCGAGCACGACACAGACGCTTCCATCCAATGGCTCTGACTAGTGCCGCGCGCGCGCGAATCCTCCGATCGATGTTTGATCAGTCCGAGGGGCCAATCGGCCAGGCAAGCAGCCGCCCAGGCCATCGCCGGCCGTCCCATGTGCCCCTCGGCACGACGCCCCCGGCCGCCGGCAGTGTAGCCTGGCCGCGCCGTGGTGCGCCTAAAAACAAGCGTTCCGATCAACCCACTACCACCGCCTACTGGTCATCCATCCACAACAGGAACGAGACCACAGTCTAGGCCCACGGAGATCGTGCAAGCTTCCACATGGCGATGCGACGGCCGTTTCGGAAAGCTTAGCTAGCCCACCTGGCCACCCGCGTGTCCGGTCAGAGAAACCCCCCGAGGTCGACTCGTTTCTCTGACAAGAGAGACGTGAGATTCCGAGTGATGCTTGGACATGGCGAAGTGATGAAGGGTGAAAGGAAGTATTGGACCGTTCTGATCTTCGACGTATCTCTGGTCAGGCGACCCTGTGCATGGAGATGGCGCGGGCACGTTCAGACGTGATGTTACGTTGCTGCTGTTGCCTATCCATTGGTCGATGGGATCGGCTTGGGCTGTACGTGGCTTGTGTTTATCTTCTGCGTATATATCTTGCCGGGATTTGGTTGGACGTACACGTCTAGTCACAGGCTTCCGGATGGTGAATCACTAGATCGCGAAATGCGTGTACCTTGTGTGACGAACAGGTCCTGTCAGACGGTTGTTCTTGTCTGCAGACCGGTAGGCTTGATGCTGGACAAGAAAGATTGCTCGAGGTCTCGCCGAAGGCCCGTCGCAGCAAGCAAGTTTGCTCTCCCGATTCAGAGGTCTCGCCGAAGGCTCGTCGCAGCAAGCGTGGGCATTGCGTCAACATCTTAGCCATCGGAGCTAAGACCGGGCATATTCTAGCGAGTTGTCATAATTTGGTAGACGGAGATTAATTTGTCACTAAAGATAAAACATGCACTTTCAGCTAGTACTCTCCGGTCTTTGCCACACATTTCAACAGGATGCATATCTTGCGAAGAAAAACTAACCCGCACAATATCAGGTGCACAACTTAGTACTCTGTTCATGCAACTGCATATCTCAACACGAAAGTTCTCCGGTACAGGGAAAAAACAGTAAGTTGTGTAATTTGATTTTCTTTTCCACGCTCCAATTAAGTATGCACATTGTTATAAAACACAGGTAAGATATAAAATAATAAAGAATAATCATGATCACTACACAAAGATTTAACGTAGAAAACTCTTGCGGGAAAAACCACAGACGCATAATCGGCGAAAATCACTATATGAAGGAGAACTCACAGAATCCTCTTAGCGTATCACATGTGTAGATAATTTGTATTGTGCGCGCTATTTATATGAGGCTTACAAGGGGCATAAGTAGTCTTAGAAACAAGAGTCCAAGACAAAGAATGAACAGAATCCTAGTTGACAATGAAACATAGACCTACTTAGAAAATAGAACAGCAATATACTTGGAGACGAGAACAACACCCCACTTAGAGACAGAATAGAGTTTTACAAGAAAACGGTGAAGAGTTGTAGTTGGAAGCGCCTTAAGTACCTACATTTGACTCCAGTCGGCGCAAACAACTTTGAATACCATGTCTGGTGCAATTCAGTGCAGAGTCCATATGAATATGATGATGATCTCAATTATAACCTCTGACCAATTTGCATTAACGACTGGCCATACTGATCAGAATATATCTTTGAGTGAAACCTGATCAGATTCTTCAAGTAGTCAGACTCGTCCGGATTCGGATCACAGAGTACAACAATCTCCACCTTGAGCCGAATTCATCCTATGACGAAAAATAACCAAAAAATTTCTCGAATAGATTGTAAATTACTTCTTGTGTGTCTGTTGGACCGAAATGGCGACAGAGGGGGGGATGTCGCTTTCAAAAAAATAAATTCGCCCCTCAAGTATCCACACTTATGCTTCTTCTCCAATAGCTATGGAAGCTATGAAGATAGAAGATATGCACTACTGGAAGTCACAGCAACAAGGATAAAACAGATCCAAAAAGAAGCAGTCAAGAAAAATAATTTCAGAGTAAATCTGACTGCAAGCGGTAGTACCGCTGGGCGGTAGTACCGCTATGCCGAGCGGTAGTATCTCTTGCCGGAGGCGTTCGGACCGTCCGAACGTTTCATCGCTGCCAATCAGACTGGTCCGAACATGGGCGGTAGTACCGCTGAGCCGAGCGGTAGTACCGCACGAAGAATTTTAGCAAACAGGATTTTTCAGAAATCTGAGAAATTCACAAGGATTTTTGGATTCTTGGCTTGGGAAGCTTTGAGGATACCTGGGGAACACTCCCAGAAGAATAAGCCAAGAGCCAAAATCAAGAATCCACTAGAAAATCAAAAGGATTTCAGATTCATGCTCAAAACCAAAAATATTCAGAGAGCTACACAAAAACTCAAATTCCCGTTTCATCTTTGATCATTTGGCTATGAAACTTTGAGGATAGGTTAGCAATAGCCTCTGGACCTCTCATGCCAGGTTCCACGCCATCTCGTGAAGGGAAATGAAAATAGCACCAAACCCTAGAAAAGCAAATGAAGAACAGAGGAAGTCCCAAACATGAAATCTGAGATTAAACGAGGTTTGCTCTTGGGAAACTTTGATCAAATGATCTTGAGGCATCATCCCAACATAGAGCAACCCATTTTGGGCCTTCCCAACAAGAAACAACTTAAATCACAAAAAAAGTGAAGAAATCAACAGTAAGGGCATCGAAGCAAAACAAACAAGAACAGGGAGCTCAAGAATTGAAAACAAACACCATCTCATATTGATAAAGAGGAAAGGAGATACATGATTGATACAAGAGAAATAATTACATGGATTCACTACTCAATCCCTCTCCTCACCCTCTCCCAATCCTCAAGATCACCAAGAGCCTCTCATGCTTCTTGGGAGAACACACAGACTCTCAAGAAACCATCGAAGGGGACACAGAGGGAACACAACTCTGCCTCCACCAACAACTCTCAACCACTAAAGCCTAAAGCCAAAACAAACTCTAAAGCCTATTTTGACTAAAGGAAATCCTAAAATCCCTTCAAATGTTCAAGTGGGCATGCAGCTCCTCCAACCTATTTATAGCCCACGGCTAACGGGTCTCCACCCCGTTACGCCTGCTAAATCCAACGGAGCCCGCTCCCGCTTGTGCAGCCTTGCGAAATTCCCGTTTCGCCCCTCCTGCACCTTCCGGGAAGCTTCCGCGCTCCTTGTCTCGCACGCCTCGCAACCACCTCGAGTCCACGTCGTCTTCGACACATCCCGACCGTTCTGACCTCAGCGCCACCTGCGCCTAGTCCGGTCACCTCGTGTCTCACCACGACTCCGCCTCGATGTCCTGCAGGCACACAGACAAGAAACACATCAAATAGTACCGCTCGATACATGAAAGCGTAAATAGCATCAGAACATCACACTTACCATGATGAAGTCCAAACCTGTCAAAATATCAGAATATGCAACCTAAACCTTTTGACCAGGAATGACCAAGTCCGACCGAGTCCATTGCACCACGCAACGACAAGGTCCGAACCACCCAAACCAAACTCGACCTACCTAAACCGATGTCAATTACTCATCATACACACGGGATGACCTCCACATGGTCTCTCAATCTCCCCCTTGATGGGTATATTGACAAACCCCGAAAAAGCATTAAGTAGAGTTGATTTGAAGAGTCCAACATGGTCCAATGGAAGAAGATGAAGCTAACGACCATGTCGACAGAAAGAACACTAGAGCCAACAAAGAAAGAGCAAATTGTTCTCCAAAGTTCTAAAATGATCCCAAATGACTTTTTCTCCTCTATTCTCCCCCCTTTTGGCAATAAACACATCAAGGAGCAAAAGAGAGAATAGTTATGCATATGGATGAAATGGCTGAAGTTTCATTATTCTAAGCATTTAGAGCCATGAGAAGTATCCATAATGACCAGAATGTATTACACTAAGCCATAACTCAATAAAAGACTATCTAGATCATGACAAGATATGTATGTCCTAGCTAGAGCACATAGATGACGATCTGAAATGTAATGCATTTTATGAGCATGTCAAGTCATCAATAAGCAAAGTCTAACTAGAGATATCCAAGAATGATGCAGGCCATGTCAATAAGCTAAGCGGAACAATGAAGCTAATATTGAGTCCAAATAGAGTGCTATAAGCTCAAGATTGAAACATTGGTTAAGTACTTGGTTGTTTTGTAACTTAAGCAAATTCAACAAATAAAACATTGTCTTTTTAAAGCTTATGGTTGTTTCCAACCCAATTTTTTGTTATGTGCTAGATCTCAAGCCTTATGCGACTACTTCAAGCAAGAAGCTTAAGAAGATAGTCTAGGTCATCCAAAACTCCCCCTGAGTTCATGCCTAGTGCAATGGCAAGCCGTCTCATGAGAAAGAATTGGTGAAATCAGTTTTTTTCGCACAAAAGAGATCGTTTTGCTTTTTAAACATGTTGTACTAACTTATGCATCATCAAGAACTAAAGATAGCTCAGCTTAAGGCTCAACAAAGATTCAACGCTCAACTAAGCTTATTTGACATGGCATGAATCATAAAAGGATAGCTCAAGAAAGACTAAACTCAAGTGCTAGCATGACAAGTTTTAATTCAAGTAGATCAATTTTAATTCATTTATCATGGCAAAAGCTAGTCTACACATATGAAGTCATGATAAATCTAGCATATAAGCACAAGTCATGGCAAGGTGTCAAGCATTGTAAACATGTCATAACAGGATAATAATCAAGGCTCAATATAGTTATATTACAATACAGAATGCTGAAATGCAAGAAAATCCAGCTCCCCCTCAACATGAGATGCACCTTTTAGTTGAGTTAAGCCAACGTTAAGCTCCAGAAACTCCCAAATGAACTCCCCCTGAACTAAAGAAATAAAACGAGAAGCTGGGAAAGAAAACAACAAACAGGCAGTACTTAAAGTATAGATAAGATATAGAGACAACTATGGCTCAGACAGACTCTCATCTACCCCATATGACTCCAGGACTTTCGCTGCACCATATAGATATCTTCTTCTAACTCCCCATGTAAAAACATGGTCTTAACATCTAATAGCTCAAGCTCATAATCATACATAACTATAATACGAAGTAAGGTCCAAATAGAAATATGCTTCAAGACTGGGGAGAAAACATATGTAAAGTCAATACCTAGAATTTGGCTATATCTTTTAGCAATGAGCCTTGCCTTGTACCTGATCTGATCGGTCAGAGATATATCTTTCTTATTTTTGTAAATCCACTTACAGTGTATGTGTTTCTTTTCAATCGGGAGTTTGACCAACTCTCAGGTAGAATTCTTCTCGTGGGATTCTATTTCTTCATGCATGATAGTTAACCACTTATCTGATTCATCAGGGTAGATGGCCTCTGAAAAAGTTGAAGATTCAGTAGTGCCTTCAATGTCTTATGCTTTGTTCAAACAATAAGCCACAATATTGTCTTCTTCAATTAACCTCTTCGGAGGATATATTTTCCTCCTTTCTCGACCAATTACAAATTGTTTCTGACTAGTTCCTGTTGGAAGATTACTGGTTAGGGTATGAATAGTGATATCCTGTGAATTCTCCTTATTGACCTCTAGTGAAAATCTTGAATTGTCTTCTATGGCTTCTCAATGAGAGCATCACTGGATGAAATATCTTTCAATAGAGCAGAATCATTGAAAATAACACTTTTGCTTGTGCACCTTTCAGGTGTCAGGATTCTACAACTTATAACCCTTAACTCTAGTCTTATAGCCAAGAAAAATGCACTTGATGGCTCTTGGCTCAAGTTTACCATTATCATTATGAGTAGGGCAACAAAAAAATCTTATTCTCTAGTAGTTTGCAGGAGAGCCAGACCACCTGTCGATCGGAGTTTTCTTATTGATGGTAGTGTTCGGTGATCGATTGATTAGATAATAAGCAGTGGAAGCGGTTTCAGCCCAAAAACTCTTTGACAGACTAGACATGGAAATCATGTAGTGCACCTTTTCTATAATAGTTCTGTCCATGCGCTCGGCCACACTATTCTACTGAGGTGTGTTCGGTACTGTGTAATGAATTACAATTACTTTTGATCAACATAAGGCTTCAAACTCTCCTGAATAGAATTTCAGGTCATTATCTGTTCAAAGTTTCTTTACATGCTTGTTAGTGTTTTTTTTATCATAATCTTTCACTCTTTGAATATCTTGAATACATCAGACTTGTGCTTTATGAAGTATGCTTGGACTCTTTGAGAATAGTTGTCGATAATAGTTAGCATATAATTTGCGCCTCCAAGGGATGAAATGTGGGACACACCCTATAAATTAGAGTGAATATAATCCAATACGCCTTTTGAAGAGTGATTTGTAAAGCTGAAACTCACATTCTTCTGTTTACCAAAGATACAGTGTTTACAAAACTTTAATTGGTCGACGCCTTGACCATCGAGCAAACTTCTTTTGCATAACTCCTTTAAGCTGGCTTCACTCATCGGACAACTTGATCAAGACAATAGTAGCCTTCCTGACCAGGATAGTGCCTCGAAGATGATAGATATTTGCTGCCTTCATATCACCTTTCATCACAATAATAAGGCCTTTGGAGATCTTCAAAACTCCACATCCACCTAAAAACTGGTATTCTTTGGCTTCAAGAGTTCTCAACGAGATAAGGCTTTTTTTTGTCAAATTTGGAATGTGTCAGACCTCTGACAGGGTTATAATGGTGCAATCAACATCTTGATCTAGATGAATCGATGTCTGCAATCTTGCATAGACTATTATCTCATATTAAAATTGATCCACTCAGAATAGCCTCATAAATAACGAACCAGTCATGGTTCAGGCTCACACGGAAAGTGCAGACTGAATCATGAATCCATTCATCATTGGTTTTGGAATTACTAAAAGAAGGCAACAAGAGTCTCCCATTCGGAACCTTCTTTAGTGACAATAGTGGCCTTAGCTTCACCGTCTTGTTGATTTTTCTTGGAATTATTATTCCTCTTCTTCTTATTCTAGAGTTTTCAACACTCGGAGATATCATGTCGATCCTTCTTGTAGCAACAGCATGATTTCTTGGTCTTCAACTTCGAATGACATTTATATTTGCTCGAGTTTCTACCTTTGGAAACATTGGTCAGAGACCTCTCGACCAGTCTGCCTCGAACGAACAAACATTCTTTGTGCCAACTCGAGCTCTCACTCAAAACCATACTTTTATTCTTTATTTTGGCATACAAAGCTTCATAAACCTCTTTTAGAGTAAGAGTGTCTCGGCTGTAGAGAATTGTATCTCTAAATATAGAGAATGGAATAGACAGCAAACAGAGTCGAATAAGATTAAAACTTCATCATCGTATTTGACCTCCATGGTTTCAAGGTCGGTGACAACATCTTTAAACGAGGTATGATAATCTTGCACCAATTCGCCTTTTACCAACTTAAGAGAGAAAAGCTTCTACTTTAGATGCATCTGGCTGGTCAGATCCTTAGTCATATAGATTTGTTCTAACTTTAGCATAACATAGCAATGGTGGTCTTCTTCATAATTTCCTGGAGGATATTATTAGAAAGATGAAGATGAAATTGAGAGAGCCTTACGATCTCTCCTTCGATTCTCCTCAACGGACCATGCAGCGGGCATCTTATCGATTCTTAATAACGCATCATCGAAATCAAGTTGTGATAGAACATATCACATCTTAACTTACCAGTGATAAAATATTGTATCGTGATCCATCTACGGAAGATCATATTGTATTGATGCCATGAGAAGTATGCCCTATATTGATAGGGCGAAGAACCAAGCTCTGCTACCACTTTTTATAAAATACACAATGATATATGAAAAACAATGAAGAATAATCAGGATCACGAAGCAAAGATTTAACATAAAAAATCCTTGCCAAAAAAAATCACAGATGCACAATCGACGAAATCACTACATGAAGGAGAAGTTACGGAACGCTCTTGGTATATTACTTGTGTAGATAATTTGTGCTGTGTGCACTATCTACCATAAAGCTTACAGGGGGTATAAGGGACCGCTACAACTAGTTTCGGCTTCTGTCTTCTAGCCAGACATTACTTGGAACATGTTGGCTTCTTAATTTCTTTTTTTCTTTTTTCTTTTATTCCTTTACATTGTTCATGAGATATAATGGTGTTTTTTTCTCATTTTTCTTTATTTTTTAATTGAATGACTAAAAAAAGCTGACAACCGCTATAGTGCAATTTCAACCAGAAGCCGAAAGTTGTAGCCACTTGGAGCAGTGCCTAAATAGCCTTAGAAACAAGAGTCCCAGATAAAGTGGAAATAGAGTCCTAGTCGGCAATGAAACAGAAACCTACTTGAAAGCTGGAACAGTAACTTACTTGGAGATAGGAACAACATCCCGCTCAGAGAAGGAACAAAATCTCAGAAGATGACGGTGAAGAGTTGTAGTTAGAAGCGCCTCGAGTAGCCATGTTTGACTCTGATCAGGACAAACACCTTTAGACATCACTTCTGGTGTAAGTTGGTGCAGAGTCCATACGAATACGATAATGATCCCAATTTAACCTTTGACCAGTTCGCATTACCGACTAGTCATACTAGTTAGAATATATCTTTGAGTAAAATCTAATCAGATTCTTCAAGTATTTGGACTGACCAGATTTGGATCACAAAATACAATATACATGACACAATGAAGTGAGCCCCATATGCACTACGCACATGAGTGGATTCCTAGTACCTTTCAGCCCCTTCCTTGCATGGTTAAGGTTCATGCATCCCGTGAAACAATTTTCTTTTGTGACTATACAACACAAGATCTCAAGCCTTTGTGGCGACTAGAGAAAAATCCGTCAAGGAAAAGAACATTGGGAAAAGAAGAGAAGAACAACCAATAATCAAGGGGAAGGAGAAGTTAGGACCATGGGAAGAGTACGCCCACCCGGGAGATGAGAATGAGATTGATCAGGTTGGTTGGTTGGAGAGGGAGAGGTTTAGGATGACAGTTGCATATGTGATAATGTCGCAACCTCTCCCCGGTCTTTGGTGCCAGGAGGGATGCACCCGAGTACTCTGGATCCACCAAAATCCACACAAAATCTTGGGTGGATTTTTTGGATCTGTGACTTATAGCTTTTGGATTAAAATTTTGAATTCTGACTGTTCATAAGACAGAGTATGGAGAGCAACACTTGAGTATGATTTTGGTCGATATAGATGACTTTGGTATAATGTCTACTACAATTGACTTGTCGATCCTGTCTTAAAAAGACAAACCATTTAAAAGCTAGTTATTGTATCATAAGACAAGCCACAAGTAGCAAGACCAAAAAAACCAGCCCTTGGTGTCGTGGGGCTGGCACCCCCATAGCGCGACATGAGTCTAGGGTGATTCGATCGATGGTCATTGTTGTGGGCCCACTTGGTGCGACAACAAGCCCCCGCTTTCTCACTGATGGCAATATCGCACAAATCATTTACTGCTATGATTAGTCACAGATTCATGGCACATGAATTTACTTGCTTCTTTTTCTTTCTTTCTTTTTACTAACTGATTAGGTCAGTTAGTCATCTTCTTTATGAAGAAGGAATCTACAGAGCTATGCCCATTGTTGTTGCATGTCGACAGGAGGCATACAGATAGTTGAAAAGATTACTATAAAATCGAGGAGGCCGCACGGGGTCAGTGAAGTCTAGACGATTGATCAATCTGTAGGTATAGATAGATAGATAAGAGTGTGTTTGCATGAGTAAACATGTTGGTTTCAAAAGGTCTATTTGTCGAAAGGGGTGGCGCGGTAAATGACACAACAATTTCTCGGCACATGGCTGCAGATGGAGCACATGCATGTAGAAAGATTTGTATTTGTTTTAGCATGATTCGTACATCTATCTCTTTTTGTTGCTACACTATCATCACCCTCCCTACAACTCATAGGACCGATAACGAAAACTAGAGGAATGAATAGGAGTCAACAAAATTAATGACTTTTCTAAATCTTTTTTAAAAGAGAAGACCATGATAGATCTCTCACTTCAATAGCTATAAGGAGGTATGAAGAATAAAGCCTAACCACTCACAAAGACATCTATAGGAAAAACCGAATCTAATGGATCAGGACGTGTCCAGGCGGTCCAACCGGAGTGTAAAGGGTGGTCTGACCAACCTTGGGCAGTATGACCACTCCTAGCAACGGTGTGACTGGCCTAGGGGCGGTGTGACCACTCTCTGGGGCAAAATGGACCAATTCCTCAAATCAGAGCCAAAAATCAGCATAATTTCAAACACAAAAATCCATATAATTTTTAATCCATGGGTCCAAATCATTTGAAACTTTGCATGCACTATCCCTAGTATGTTAGGAACTTATTGCAATAAAAAATAAAGAGGATCATTGCCAAATTTTCAATCTTTTTTTATTTGAAGGATGTTGCACCAAAATCGAGCAAAACACAAGAATTCAAATCAAGGCTTGCTCGTGAAAAAGGATGATCAAGATGACCTTGGATCTACCCCAACTTGCCCTAGTAACTAGTAAGCCTAATCATAGCAAGAACACAAGCCGAAAGCTCTTAATCTAAATAATCTCCAAAATTACAATTTCTTGAGCCAAAACCGGACAAGAACAAGAACTTACAAATAGAAATGGATAGGATCTGGTCTCTAAAAGATATCTCTATCAGTTACATGTCCTTAGCACAAAGCAAGATCAAGAGAAGAGAAAACATCAAAAACTAAGCCAAATCAAGATTTCAACACTTGCGCAAAGAGGAGAAAGGCTTGGACAAATTTTAGATATATATATTGATATTTGGAGATGAAATTCATTTACAACTACTTCATAAGCTTAAGGATGACAATAAGCTCAACACCAAGAGCCACAACTCATCTCAAAAAGGTTTTCTCTAAGATCCCCTAACTCCTCTCGAAGACTTAGCACTAGCTCTTCTAAAACTTGCCCTAAGTCACCTCTCACCCTCCTTATATATGAAGGCTTGCAAGAGAAACCCTAACCAACATATCTAGTTAGGTTTCATCTACTTTTATGGGTAACCCGTTAGCCCAATATAGTATTGGGTTTAACGCTCACACAAGCACGCTTCTCAAAGCGCACACAACTATTTACCCATTGGTGAATCAACACTTGATCCACTTATTTTCAGCACATCCTTTACCTAAACCACCTCTCTTGCGCCTCCTCGCACTGTGGTTTGATAAAACCCCAACTTTTCGGTTTGTAACCACTCCGCCAACCACAGTCATATTTTGGCAGCATCTTGATTGCTTTGGACCTTAGCTCCCATAGTTTAGTCCCGATCCTTTTCGCCTCATCATGCCCCAGCTCCAGAGTCCTACTACCAACAACGATAAGCAAACCATCATGTAGCACCGCACCTCACAAAATCATCAATTGACACACTTGATGAGCCAAGAATCCTTGCCTCACACCAAAATATTTTCTCATGCTTTGGCACATAGCCATAGTAACCAATGACTAGTCATCACATCTTCACGCATTCGGTCTCCCCCAAATTGTATCTATGTGCATTGACCTTGTAACTTGGAGCACTATATGCACCAACTCACCTCTTCACAATCCTTATCTTCTCTATGCTCCCGCTTGAGCCACATAGTCTCACTTGGACTTACGTGGCTACTCAAGACCTAAGCTCCCCCGCTTAGTCTCGGTTCATTGCTGTCGACCACTACGTCCCCCAAGCCACTTGCATATCCAAAAAACAAACAACCATGTCAAGCACAAGTTCCATACACTTAACTAACGTTAGTAAAAATAATGCATCATGCAATATCCTACACCCAAGCAACAGCACCCATATCGTGCACACAATTAAACATGTTCATATCCATTTTCATCTACACCCTTAACATGTCTGCCATGGAGACAACGGCCAGACCGCTATCCATTGGCTGGTCTGACCGCCTAGCTGGTGTGATTGTGACTTCAATGCCGTCACACTGGTTTAGTCCAACTGTCACCATGATCGGTCAGGTTCCACATGCTCAATACCAAAACATGCTTGGAAAAGACAACCGTCGATTGGAAATCCAAAATTCAGTCACACTGAACTCACAATCTGATGTTAGACTGTCAGAGATAGACAGTAACTCTGAAAATTACAAGCTCTTCAAAAATTTAACTCAAACATCAATAGAACTTATATATTGAAGTTAAATACTCATTACATATAAAGCGTGATCTCCACATGGTTGTAACAAGGTCTCTGTCTTTACGTACGCAACGCCGTCATTCAAACAAGCTATGTAAAGTCGCGGTGAAATCTTAATCATGCCGACTTACATGAATGAATAGACATGCAAGTTCATGGACGTTGGATCCCACCTGATCTCAGACATTCATTCGCGATCTAACGTTCGAGATTGAGTCTCGGTTGACGTGCTAGTCGCAATTGAGAGACTCAAGCTTCACACGAACGTCAGATCTGAAATGAACTGTCCAGATAAAAGCTCAAAAAAAAAAAAAACTCCATCATAATCTGTGTCACCACTGGCCCTAGGTAGGTTGTAAACCGGGCCGAGACGGGGTGGGATACGGCAGACACAAACTGCTGGGGGCATTAATAGCAGCCGGACACGGGCACATGCCAGCAAAAGCGACCTGTTAATATAAATGATACTGATGTTATTTTTTTTTACTTTGGATCTATTTTTAACGGCTTTTTAAAAATAATTTTTGATTTTTACTATGATACTCAACTTTCAAACGGAATATTTTCTGAAGATGGGTCTACAAGTTAATTATAGTACACGTTAAAAGCTCAACATCTATATCAACCAAAATCACAAGTAAATATTTCTCTCCGTAATCTCTTCACAAACAACTAAAGTTCAAAATTTTTAACCAAAATCTATAAACCGTAGCTATATCAAACAGACCCTTTAACTTTTGAACGTGCGATTTTGTAAATCTAATATATCTATGACCTATCCAATCCAGCGGACACCTACCGAGACAAAGAAGAGCCTGCCGTCCGTGGAACGTCACCAGCCGGCGCTAATCACTAATTTAATTACCACTAATTAGCGTTAAGCATCACATAATTAATGCTAATCCACAGTACTGTGCGTGCTTTTTCATGCTGCCGTGGACCGGAGGCTCGGCGGGCTATCTACTAAGTCAGAGGAGCTTGGCAGATATTTATCGAGCTACTATCAATCTTTTCTAGTTTGGTAGTTCTTTGGAGAGGTTAAATTTATAAAAATGGTTGTTTGAAAGTTAAATTTGAAAAAAAAATTAACTATGCTATTTATATAAACAGTTCAGCGAAAGCTTGCACGAGAACGGTTGCATACCGGAATTAGTTCACCGTTGGAAAGCCAGACAGCCTCGCATCATTTCGGGACGGCCGCCCTCCCGCCCCTAGGACTGGGAGGCATCTCCCGGCCGGCCGGCCGGCAGTATGCTCGCGCGCGGCTGTGCGCGCACAGCGCCGCTCCTGTGCGCCAACGCAGGACCAGACGGCGGACGTGACGAGGGCGGCGCAAACGGGCGCGCTGTCTCGCCCGCCGAGGCGTCGCCAGGTTTCTCCATTGGAGGCGTGCGCGAGGACAGCGCGTACGTGCAAATAATGGGAGGCGAATAGTCTTTTGCTCGTTGCTGCGCAAACATGTCCTGTGCACAGAAAGCTGGATCGCTTCTGTACTATCTGCTCTCCGTCCAACCATCATGCATGCATATGTTTCGCACTGGTCCATCTGCTTTACGGCGTGTTGTTCTTGTTTTTCTACGACTTTACGGCGAGGTTTTCTCAAGGCATAGTCGTACCATGACATGGCAACTGGGACTGCTCAAATGGCTTTTAAGCCGCGGCTTGTGGCTATGATTGTTGATTAAAAATGTACTATAGCGGTTGTTAGTTTTTCTAAATCATTCGGTTAAACGAAAGTTAAAATATAAGGAAAAAATAAAAAAACCTATTATATCATCATGGACAATACAAATGATTAAAGAGAAAAAAATAAAAACTAAAAAACTAAAAAAAAGACAAAATTAAGGAACCAACGTGTTTCAAGTGACTTCTGGGCCAGAAATCAGAAACTGAAGCCGAAGCCAAAGCAGTCCGGAAGTCGGAAGCCAAAAGACAAAAGCGAAGTCGTTGAGGAGGGCCTGGCGGGCTGGGAAACAATGATGTTTAGTCTTTTTTTTCAGCTTCTAAAAGCTATTTTTCGATTTTTCTATAATAACTAATTTTCAAATGGAGCGTCTTTTCAATACAGGGTCTATAAATTGATTGTAGTACACACTGTAACGACTTTATTTATAGAAGACAAAACCGCACATAAATTTTTGTTATCTTATACTCTCTCATAAATAACAAAAAGACATAAATCATACATCTAAGTCAAAAAAAAGGGGCTGACCGTGAATGGAAATGCTAGATTTATAATAGGGTATAGCTAGGTGCGTGCGTACGTTACAATGTACAAGCTACATGCGTTGCGAGTCCAATCACAGGCATGCGACTATTGCTAGCTAGTTGTAAATAGTAAGGCATCTAGCTAGCTACTACATCGTAATTTACACATAAGATCGTACAAGTGCGCTACCGACACGCGCGCGCGTCCGTCGTCGTACGTGCATGCTGCAGGCCCAACGGCGATTAATGGTTGTTACATGGCCATGCATGTCGGACCGTAAGGATGAGATCAGGGTGGTCGACACGATCTACCACGGGCCGTTCAGGCCTGGGTAGGCCACGGCGGCGCTGTTGGGTGATGGGCGGTGGCCGCTGGCGGCGGCGGCGCGCTCCAGCGACTGCACCTGCGTCTTGAGGAACTTGACGTAGTGGATTGCCTCGTCCAGCATGGACGCGGTGTCCATCTTGGTGCCCCCCGGGACGAGCCTCTGCAGGATGCGGATGCGCTCGCTGATGCGCTCGCGCCGCATCCTCGCCGCGACGCTCTGCGGGTCCGTCGAGATGCGCACGTTGCGGCGCTTCGGCGGCCGCACCGTATCCGGTTCGATGTTCACCGGCTGCAGCGCCGCGATGTGGAAGATCATCTCCCGCATTTCCGCCGACCCGATGGCGGCACCGTCGCAGCCGTTGCCGCCGGCAGGAGGCTCTATCGTGTACCCCGCGCGGTGGCTGCCGTTGTACGCGGCAGCAGGCAGCTGCGGGCAGTACTGGTCGTGGTAGGCGGCGCCGTTGGCGCCTGACATGTGAGGCACCGAGCAGAAGCGATGAGGAGCATGCATGCATGGCGAACGGGGAGTCGAAGGCACCACCATGGCGTGCTCAGGGAGTGCAGTGAGCTGCTCCAGCTGTAGCATTGTGTTCATCAGCTCGAGCTGCGCTTCCGGGTTAGAATCAAGCATGTCAAAGTCCATTCAAGGCTTGCGAGACTCCGGATGACAACTTCTTCCTGAAACTTGAAAGACGTGTAGAAAGAACAAGAGAGGAGGGGTGAGGAGGCTAGCAGCTAGCTAGCTAGTGGTGCAGGTGTAAAAAAGTTCCGGACTCCAAGAGGTTTATGTACGCAGGGGTTGTGTTGTTATCGAGTTGTTCGTGGAGAGGTGCTATATTTATAGAGGGATGGGTAGGGCGTGGCTTCTTTGGATTTGACTAGGCAAATGTTGTCTCCTTGCATCATCCATTCGGCTGTTCTATTTTTCTTTTCTCTGGGGGGGGCCTCCCTGCTCTCTTCTGGCTTTACAAAGTAGCATGTTCAGATAAACTTTCCCTTTCTTTTATTTTCAGGAAAATGACATCTCAAGATAATGTCTCAAAAGACACCGTATCTATTAATTGGCTACATTTCAAGAATGCCGACTGCTTAGCTTAGTTATCTTCATGAAGGTTTTTTTTTTCTCTTTTGTAGCTCTAGCAGCTTTAATCTGGGCTAGGCAATGGAAAGCATATATCTATGTAAAATTCATCTATTATTCTGCGGTAGAAATTTTATTGAGGTGTCATCAAAGAATGCAGTTACAAAGACAACACAAATGCGGCAACGGTGAGAAATTGGGTACATCTGTCGGGATGGGCGGGATCCTGACTGGTCTCGATCGGTCTATCCTCTACAAGGTGAACTTCACTAGTTAACTAACTAGTTAACACGATCTAACTAGTAAAAACTTTCAACGCGAAAATTTACCTTTCAATTTGAAAATTTTAACTTTCAACACGAATTTGAAACTTTTAGCTTGAAAATTCAACCTTTCAACTCAAAATTTCCAACTTTCAAATTTAACAATTCGAGCATTCACACCTTCTAGGTAGTGAAACCCTCAACCCAAAATTTTAGACTTTCAACTCGAAAAATTGAACTTCCAACATGGATTTTCAAACATTCAAGCCGAAGATTCTAGCTTTCAAGTCAAAATTTCTAACTTTCAACTCAATAAAAAGTAAAAAAGAAGAAGAAGCTGTTAGCAAGTTAGTTAACTAGTGAATGTTCACTATATAGCAATCTCCGTTTTTTTATTATGTGCAATTATATTTATCAATATCTCTAATGAAAACACAAAATGTGGTATACAATTTGTTAGACTTGCGTAGCATAGCTTTTCTGCGCGGGAACGTCACTAATTTCGGAGTCACTAATTGTTGAACGACTAACTAATATTTTTTTCACAATTACTAGATCCTGAGTCATATCCTAATAAGTCATAATCATATAGAAGACAATTTGCAATAAAATCATTGCACTTCAAAAAAAGAGGGAGCTAGGGAAACGCACGGTGGGATGATAATATGACCCCCCATCTCCCGTCTAGCCGCCCCGGCTACCGCGACCATAGAGTCGCCCCAGCCGCCGTGCCAGCGCACCACCAGCCCAACCCCCTTCTCCCTAGCTTCCCTCCTACCTCACCTCCTTGTTGTTGCAACCTAGTGCTCCCCTTAGCTTTACCATGCAAGATCTATTTCAGCCAATTCACTCTACCACCTTCGCTATACTACCACCCCTTCCCAGGTTCCAGTCTAGAGGTAGTTCTAGAGGCCACGTCGGAGGTGCTCGCCCCTAGATTCGTTTGTCTACCAGCACCTCCCCCGCCCCAACTTCAAATCCCCCTTGACGCCGACTCAAATTCAACTTAAATTCGCTAGCTACCACTGCCGCTCCTCCTCCTCTTGCGTAGCGAGGAAGGCATTCACACCTACTAGAGAGCGCTTTGAGGGGCATAAGGAAGATTTTTAAGATATTGTTGGATGGGAATGCGTCAAGCCCCGCTTTTGATGGCACAAGAGACTGGTGCATTCACTGCATCGACCCACTCGAGTCACTACTCCTCAATGTTCCAATGCCGAGATCGAGTTCCTTAGAAGATGAGAAGGTACTGCTTCAATTGTTATGCCTCAGACCACTAGGCGACCTCTTGCAGAGAGCCCACCCAGTGTGCCCATTGCCACCACAACGGTCACCACGCCTAGCATCGACCTGCTGCCCCAGCCAACTACACCTAGCCTCACCATGCCATCATCATTGAGCCAACACAGCACCTTGCCAAGTCAACTCATCGCTGAGCTTACGTCGCTAGGCTAGCCTATCGCTGCTCCTGCCACGCCACTATCATTGGGCCACCAAGTCATTGCGCCAAGTCAGTTCGTCGCTGAACCTATGTCACCGAGCTAGCCCACCGTTGCTCCTACGTCATCGGCTACAATCATGGCCAATCTGGGCATCAAGGCAACAACATGACTCCTCTGGTCGCCTTATCGTTCATCGCCCAATCACCAATACTGTCGACCGCTCTCTGCTACCAGCTCCTACCCAGGATACTGCTCCAGCTCTCATCAGAGGCATTGTCTCCATCGCAGTGCTTGCTTTGCCATCAAGAGCAGATGCAAGGGAGATGCCATGGCATGGGCGCGCCACTTGCTCCTAAGATGGCTTGGGCTGCTTGTGCAGGACAAGAAGGCAGATGATGTCGTGCTTTCCCTATACTTTGACCTCTTCAAGGGACCTCTTACCCAGCTCGCCATCAAGGCCATCGTGGGCCTCGTGGCACTCTACGGCCTTGACCACGATGAGGGCATATGGTCTGATGCCTGCGCCGACGACAATGTTGGGTAGATGGCCGTAGCCTAGGTGCCCTTGCCCCCAAGAGAACCGCCACCTCCATGTCAATGCCTCCAACCACTATGCTTTTGTCTTGTTGCCAGTGTCTCCTCTAGGTTGCAGCACCGCCCTTCATCCCTGCCCACGCGCTCCTCTATGTTTCTATTTTCAAAAACCAATTTCTTTTGCTTGTGGCACCCCATCTGCTGGGTATGTGATTTTGCTTAGTGAACTCTGGTTTGTGTTTGCAGGGATGAATCAACTATGGTCCTTGGGTTATCTGCTTTGTTTGCCTATGCCAATCTCTATATGCAGTACTAAGCCAGACCTCCACGAACAACACTCGTTAGTCATGAGCTGCTACCTATCTGCACTGTTTGTCATATGTTGTTGCTCATCTGTGTATTACTGCCTACCTGATTTATTTTTGTCGTGGCACATGCATTTCAAGCACCTACTGGAAGACGCTAGTGATGCACCCACAGATAGACATGTATGATTGACTACTACTGCTTTCGTAAGCACTAATGTGCTACAACAATTCCAAATGAGCTCTGCCCATTACTCATGACACAAAGGAACTGCCAAATACTTAGTTGGAACATGAGAGGTCTAAACATGTTGAACCAATGGGATTCGATTAGAGAACTCGTGTCCAGCATGCATAGCACAATTGTTTGCCTCTAAGAGACAAAACACGCAAACATAGACATTTGAACCATTGTAGATGTGCCTGGAATTGATTTCACTGACAATTATGCCTTCGTGTTGCCTAATCAAACCCAAGGAGGGATCCTCCTTGCATGCTCCGATCACTACTTTCAACCATCCAACATCCAAACTACGCAAAATTCTCTCACGACGCATATCACCATGAGGGCGGATGGCACTTACTAGATGATCACTGGAGTATATAGCCCACAAGAGGATGAGGCCAAACTAGCCTTCTTGCAAGAGTTGAGGGACATTGCCGCTTCTATTCAAAATGAGTGGATAGTGATCAGCGACTTCAACTTAATCTACAAAGTGGCAGGCAAGAGTAACTCCAATCTCAATAGACGCCTCATGGGCTCCTTCAAAGTGGCTCTTGATGTTCTTCATCTAAAAGAGATCAACCTTAACGACTGTAAGTTCACTTGGTGCAATAACCAACAAAACCAGTTACACACCTAAATCGACAGGATGTTCTATATAGCAGAATGGGAGCTTCTCTTTCCGACTTGCTTTCTCCACTCTCTCCCAACCTTGATCTTTGACCATAGCCCCCTTCTTCTTCAGCATGAACTGCATGAACTTTCAAATGAGAACAATAACCACTTTCAACTAGAGAACTTTTGTGCCTTAATGGAAGGATTTAAAGAGATAGTTGCCTCATCTTGGAACAAGCCAATTACAACAACAAGCATCCTAAGACGTCTACATATCAAACTGGCTAGAGTGGCCAGGGCAAATAGCACTTGAAAACATATAAGGATTGGAGACACAAGACTTAGCTTAGCACTGAGAGATCATCATGATGCTAGATGTAGCTCAAGAAGAAAGACCACTATTTGTGGAAGAAAGAGAGATCAAGAAAAAAATTAAAACTCAAGTGTGCCAATTTAGCAAGCATTGAATGAGCCTGCATGCAATAGAGATCTAGGATCACTTGGATTAAACACAAGGACACAAACACCTAATTTTTCCAACTTTGTGCAGGAGCCCATGGACGAAAGAACTATATCCAGTATCTCCAAATGGAGCATGGAACGATCTTCTCTGAGAAAGATAAAGAATAAGAGTTGTTCACACACTTCCAAAGCCACCTAGGGTCCACACCGTAGAGAGAGGTAACACTCAACTGGCTCTCGGGTACCAGTCCCATGACTTAGAACAACTAGAGGAACCTTTTGTTAAACAAGAAATCAAAAGCACCATTCTCTCCATGCCCTCAAACAAAGCCCCTAGTCTAGATGGCTTCATAGGGCTATTTTTCAAAGAATATTGGGAAATCATCAAGGATGAATTGTGAAAGCTTTTCAACAACTTCACACTCTAAATAGGAACAACTTCGGTTGGCTTAACATCGTGAATATTGTTCTCATCCCTAAAAGGTCTTAAGCTCTTAGAGTTGGAGACTACCAGCCAATCAGCTTCATCCATAGTATAGCCAAAATATTCTCTAAGATGCTAGCGAATAGACTCGCACCCTCCCTCCGAAACTTAGTCTCACCCTGCAAAAGAGCATTCATCAAAAAGAGATACACTAAGACAACTTTGTTTACATGCAAATCTTTGTGAGAGACCTTCACAAAAGCAAAGCGCAAGCTCTCTTTCTCAAGTTGGACATCGCTAAGGCCTTTGACTCAATTAATTGTGGATACTTGTTAGAAATTGTTCAAAGGATTGGCTATGGCCAACACTTCAGAGAGTGGATCTCCATCCTATTTGGCGCCACCATCTCTAGAACCCTCATAAATGGCAGACCGACAGAAAGCTTTCACCATATAAGAGGGGTGTTTTTCAAGGAGATCCACTCTCTCTGATGCTCGTCATCTTGGTGATCTATCCCCTGCAAAAGATCCTTGCTCATGCAACCCAACAGAATATCCTCACTCTGATTCGCTCTAGGGTAGCAAAACTGAGGACCTCCCTTTATGCAGATGACGCAACCATCTTCATCAACCCCATCCAGAACAAGCTCCAGACAGTCCAACATATACTAACAGCTTTTGGTCAAGCGATGGGTTTAGTCACCAATATTGAGAAAAGTATGGTTCATCTGATCAGATGTGATTGCCTCAGCATTGACGCCCTCTTCCAATCCTTCCCAAGAGTGTGAATCAACTTCCCATATCGCTACTTGAGCTTGCAGCTTCACATCTGTCTTCTGAAGAAGCTCCACATCTTGTCTCTTTTAGAGAAGGTCAGCATGAGGTTTGTTTGGATGGAAAGGAAAGGTGCTCCTATCCCCAGCCGGAAGACTCACCTTAGTCAACTTCATCAAGTCATCCATCCCCACTTATCACCTAACGGTCTTCCCTCTCCTAGCCTAGGCTAGAAAAAAGTTAGATAAAATAAGGAGATTCTTCCTCTGGAAAGGAAAGAAGAGGCGAATGGAGGGCATAGCTTGGTTAACTGAAAAAAGGTTTGTAGGCCCAAAAAACTCAGAGGACTTGGTGTCACTAATCTGGAAAGATTTGGAAGAGCTCTTTGCTTACGATGGATATGGTATGAACCGACGAGCAACTCTAAGCCTTAGGTTGGCACGTCAGTACCCTGTGATGCTACAAATTGCCTCTTGTTTAATGCTTCCACGACAATAACCATAGGCAATGGAGAGAAGACTAGTTTCTGGCACAACAGATGGTTAGAGGGAGAGGCGCCAAAGAACTTAGCTCCAAGTTTGTTTAGACTAACAAGAAGGAAGAATAGAACGATCAAAAGGAGCTTGAAAATAGTAACTAGATTCACGCAATCCGAGGGAAGATCACCACCTCCATTTAGCTAGAAGTATTTGTATCACTTTGGATCCATCTAATCGATGTCCATCTGTAGCCGGACGTGCTAGATACCATTACTTGGCGTTGGACTACTGATGGACAATACTCTGCCAAATCATCCTACCTAGCTCAATTATGTGGTTGTTTCGAAATATACAACACCAACTTGATTTGGAAGGCCAAAACAGAGAACAAATACAAATTCTTTGCCTGGACGCTCATCCAAAACAAGATCCTTATAGTGGATAACCTAGACTTTCGAGGATGGCCCCACCAACAAACTTGCACCCCGTGCCATTCACATCAGGAAACCGGTGTTCATCTTTGCCTCTACTGCCCCTTTGTGGCCGAGGTGTGGGCTCGAGTCCTTGCTTTCACTAACAGTGCCATCCTCCAACAAGTCAAACCTATGGACTTCACATCCATCCTAGACTGGTAGCAGCAAGCTTCAAACACTATTCTAATAGAACAGAGAAGGGGTTTCAATAGCATGTCCATTTACACCATGTGGAACATCTAGAAAGAAAGGAACATACGAATGTTCCAAAATAAATCTGACCTTATGCAGCAGGTGGCAAACAACAATTGAGCATATTCAGAGAAGAAAGAAAGCCTTTCACCAAAGTTGATATCCTTGTGTCTCTTGTGTTTTTCGTTAGTGCCTTTTCTCTCTTGAGCTCATGATATGTACTACCTCGTTATGTAAGCCGGTGCCGTGGCACGGTCTTGTTGTACACTTTTATTTTCTTTTACTTTTAATTGAATGACAGAGTTTCTGCCCCCTTTTGAAAAAAAGGGAGCTTCTACTGCTGCCATAGCATGCATTTCTTCTGCTAGAGGAAACTAATGCACCTGTAAAAAGCTTTACTTATCGAATGATTCATGATTAATTATCATATACATATATATATATATATATATAATTGGATGGTATTTCGTGCGTCAACAGCCATATATTTGCGGTCATAGATTCGATCGGATCCATGTCGCTGTAATGCAGATCACACAATTGGTCTTCCCTGCACCTAAACGCGAAATTAGTGAAACTTTTTGTTTCATCATGCTACTAGATCTCACGCGATTGTTCGATGTTTCAGTATCGATTTTGCCGCATCTTCCATTGGTTCGTGGCAAACAATTGTTGGTGCGCAATGCCGTGCCAAATGGATGCACGCTAATAGCTTCTCTCTTTCTTTCTAAATCATTTTTTAATCACTTAACAAATTAAGCTATCTAAAGAGAGAGTGAGAGAGAAATAGAAACACATACAAGAAAAGGCGGGGGCATAGGTTGCTTAAAAGAACAGGGACTCGGCAACAATACGTTTTTGTAATATAAGCAGATTCAGTAACTTTTAATTTTTTTTAATTGAGAGAAGTGATTTCAAGCACTGTGGAAAAACTAGCCATTTTTGTCGCTGGCATGCGCCATCAAGTCGTCCTTCCTGGCTGGCCCTAGGTACAACTTTGGATCTATCTTTGTTGTTCAAACACTGTGGCAACAGCACACGTGAGAGAACTCGAGACTGCATTCAAGAGATCAATGGCTAAAGATCAGTCGTCACTCTGCTGCTGCTGCTGTTACGTACCAAAATGCATCCACGAAGGGTGTCAGATTTCTTTGGGTGATTAATGTTTCTCAGGCTAGCTTGCGAAATTACTTTTACAGTCCAGGATATAGCCAGCAGTACTACTTTATTTCTTTGTCGTTGTAAACTGGTTTCATCAGCCTTTTTCGTGTTCTTTTTGTATGGTTAAAACTTTGTAAGGGGGCGAAGACCCAAGGAGGGCGGGCTGCCTGAGCGTGCGGTCCTGGGTTCAAGCAGGGTTGAAAATAACCTTTTTCTAACAAAATTGCGCCAAAACTGAGCAACAACAAATTTCACACGCCATAGCTAGATCGACACTTCTTCAATCCCATGGCTCCCTTTGTAGCTACTTACCTGTGGCAGTCGTTGAAGAACGTAAACAAATCCATTCGTTTCAGGCCTTCTGGCAGATAAGCCAGACTAGCCCAGTGCAGTCACGAACACAGGCTATCACTAGTCTCCTAAAGTTGTCTTTAGTGCTCGGATTTGTACTTGGGATGGCGATCTTCATCACCATTCCACACATAAAAGCTAGATATGCTTCTACTGGCAGATAAGCAAGCTGTACTTAATGTAACGCCGGCCGGGAGAGTAATGAACGGCGTGGAGTTTAGCTAGCTGGAGGCCAGAGGTACGGGCGAGAGCCCTGGAGCGGCGGAGCCGGTAGCGTTTGTTGCGGCCTCCGAGTCGCCATCAGAGGTCGGGACACGGTCAACGGCGGGGAGGACGCCGGTCAGTTGGTCGGTTGGCGTGCGTGCGTCCGTCCTGTACGCGCACAAATGGCCCGGAGCCCAACACGATCCGCGCGCCGGAGTACAAGCACGCTCCGTTCGCTTGCCTCCCCGTCGATCGGTCTCTCGGCTTGGCGCCAAGCGGAGGGCCTCGCCGGTTGAGCCGCTCTGATCTGATGCAGCTTCGGTCGGGGACTGGCGCTGCGCTGCCAATGTTTCCGCCTCGGCGTTGAAAGGTAGGCAGAGTGGCAGTAAAACCGAGCCCAGCATTGTAGTTTTCACGCTTGACATCTACTATGTCGTCGTCGTCTTCTTAATTATTTGCTTGAATCGCTATAGTTTTGCTCCTAGTTTTCCTAGTAGGAAAACTTGAATAATTGTAGGAAAAAAAACTCTGCACCTAGTATACCTTTTAGCCAAGAATGCCAAGGCCCTGAAGTTAACTTCAGGGCACTTCAGGGCCTTTTTGTTATGCTAAGGGGGTCAGGTTTTACATTCCATGTAGAATTTGGCCCAAGCAAAAGAAAAGCAAGTCAAAAATTGATTGGGAGCTACTAGTTTGATCTCGAGGGCGAGCAAAACCGAACTTACTTTCTGACTCGCTGTCGGCACCAGTTTCCGCTTACACGTATAAATCAAAACAGAGCCTGAACTAACTCATTTGGCCTCGTCATCTCTGACCGCGCGGTTCATGGGGTCCTGAAACTCCATTGGCGACCTAGTAATCCACAAGTGTCCCTTTGACGGCAGAGATATATAGTTCCAGTAGCCACCTCATAGGTCAGTGTCACAAATAACTCTCTCCGGGACACTTGTTTCGTCTGTACTAGCCCTCTTTATATTAGCTGCAGCTGATGTACTTTGACTGTGGTTGGTATTTTTTTACTGAAAATAAATAGTAGTGACTAAAATAAATGGTTTTTAGAAGGACGGCGTGAGCGGTGGAGAAAATAAGATAGATATATGCACAAGACGAGAGCGAGAGGAGTGGGATCATGTTAGTTAGGACATCATGTTAGGTTACCTTTTGCTAAGTCTACATCTACAGCTTCTCATGTTTTTGACTTCTACACTGTGATACGTGGACATCGTCTATTCTTAGCAACTCTGGGTTTAAATACTATTTGCTCATAATCGATGATTTCTCTCGGTTTATATGGATGTTCCCTCTTTGTCGTAAGTTAGACGTGTTTTTGATACTTCATGCTTTTCATGCCTATGTTACAACTCAATTCAATCTCTTCATACGATCTATTCAATATGATAATGGACGAGAATTCGATAATACCAATTCTTTCTTTCTTGCGCACAGCATGCATCTTTGCATGTCCTATCCATACATCTCCTAACAGAACGACAAGACCAGACGGGCCATCTGAACCATAAATGATGTCCTCCGATCTCTTCTTTTCCAAGCCTCCATGCCAGCGTCTTTTTGGGCCAAAGCTTTACACATGGCTACTCACCTCCTTAATATTCACCCCCATGCCAGCGTTTTCTCGTCATGTTGTTTTTGAGGAAAACACTTCTCCTTTTGCTTCTGCTAAATTGATCTTGTCGCATGATTCTCTTGATTTTCTCTTGGATCCTACCATGTCATGTCTGCTTGTCACATCTCTAGTGTGTGCCGTATCGCCTATCATAGTGCCTGCCACACCTACGGCGGTGTTTGGCGCCACACCTGCCATGCTTGGTACGCCTGCCACGGCACCTACCATGTCTTTTGCCATAGCATCTACCACAACCCCCGCGTGTATAGTCAACAACCCTCTGGTTTCCTTGATCCTACTCATCCTTCCCATGTTTGTTGACTGTCCATGCTCTATGCCTGTTCGTTTTTGGGACGAGGCATTCCAAACAACATGTTTCTTGATAAATCGTCTTTCTAGCAGAATGATGAAGAATTTAACTCCACTAGACCATCTTTTTGGAACATCTCTAGACTATCCCTTTTTTAGAACTTTTGGGTGTGCATGTTGGCCCTGTCTCCATCTATACAATGATCGAATAAAAAGCGTGTTTTACTTGATTATAGCTCTCTTCATAAAGGCTACAGGTGTTTGCATGTTTCTTCGGGTAGGATTTATATTTCTCATGATGTAGTCTTTCATGATGAACAATTTCCGTTTGCTGATGAAAAATCACCACCTTGGATCAATTATTACTTGACCAAAATTTGATCTTTCCTCCCTTGGCCTCTGCAAATTTCCTTTCGATTGTGGGGGCGTATAGATAGTAGAGATACATATGGGTACTAGTATATTTGATTCAAATGTTATGCAATTTGACCGGCTATCTAGTTAGATTTCTCGTTCCCCTCTGTACAGGCTACAGGTGACTCACCCATAACAAATCCAAGTGACAACTCTAGGCGGGAGAATACAGAGATGGACCCTATGGGCGATTTGGTGGGCACTGCTGGCGTAGATCTCGGGGGCGCCAATCTCTTTGATCCCGCACAAGATGTTCTATCGCCTGCCAATGCGAGTCCCACAGAGGATCCTACTGACCCCACGCATGTATCTAATGCTTCATCTGCTACACGTGTCCATGGCACAACTGTGGAACTTGGCATGGCTTTGTCTCCACCACCTAATCCTCCTGTACCACCGTCTTATCCCATGCAAACAAGGCTGCGCAACAACATTTGACAACCAAGGATTCGCATCGATGGCACGGTGCAATATGATGCCCGTCGGCACGCATTTCTTGCTATAACCAAACTGACAACTCTTAAGGATGCTCTTTGTGATAGAAATTGGAAGGAGGCAATGGACTCTGAATATCAGGCACTCTTAAAGAATAAGACATGGTACTTGATATCATCTTAGCCCGGTCGCAATATTATTGACTGCAAGTGGGTATTTAAATTGAAGAAGAAGACTAATAGTTCTATTGAACACTATAAGGTCAGATTGGTTGCAAAAGGATTTAAACAATGGTATAAGATTAATTATGAAGAAGCATTCAACCCGGTTGTGAAACCCGCTACAATTCATCTTGTGCTATCATTAGCAGTGTCACACAGATAGTTGCTTCATCAATTAGATGTACAGAATGTGTTTTTGCATGGTGTTCTAGAAGAGGATGTGTTCATGCGATGGCCAACGGGTTATGAGGATCCATAGTTTTCACATCATGTGTGTAAATTGGATAAAGCTCTTTGTGGGTTGAAGCAATCATCGCGTACTTGGTATTCTCGACTCAGTTCTTTTTTATAAGAACTTGGTTTTGTTCCTTCCCGTATAATCATAGTGGCATGATCACATATATTCTGGTTTATATTGATGACATTATTGTCACTAGCTCATCTCTTCAGGCTATTCATACCTTAATTCAGAAATTGCAGTCAGAGTTTGCTCTCAAAGATCTCGATGATCTTCATTACTTCTTGGGCATCAAAGTATGTCGATCAGGGGAGGATCTTGTCCTTGTTCAGTCCAAATATTCCATCGACCTTCTACAACGCGCTGGTGAAAGCATCTAGGCCCCTAAGATTATTAGTTTTGGTAATTAATGATGTTATATGATCATGGGACTAATGTGTGCGCCAAGTGTTTGAAGGGATAAGTTCAAATGGCGAAGAAAGAGGCTCATAAAATACCTCATGAAGATTCAAAGATCTCAAGGGCGATATGGTAAATAGTTTAGGGATCTATTTTATTTTTACCGGTCTTGGAGATAGGTTGGAAGACCAGATTATAGGATAGACGCCGTACTATTAAGAGGGATCACGATCATTTGCTTGATCATATGCTAAATATGCCCTATGGATCAATCTAGGATCATGCATGCACTTAGAAATTAAAATTTAATCAAAACTGTGCCTTGTCAGAAAATCCGGTAGAGTAAAGTCCATTACCGGTCCTTAAACTTTTTATGCTGTGTCATCCCGGTCCATAAACTTTTAAAGTATGTCATCCCGGTCCTTAGACTTTCAAAGTGTGACAATATCCTATGTAGTTGTAGCAGTGAACTTTTTATGCTGTGTCACCCCGGTCCATAGACTTTCAAAAGAAATTGCCACACTTTGAAAGTTTAAGGACCGAGATGGCATACTTTAAAAGTTTATGGACCGGGATGACACAGCATAAAAAGTTTAAGGACCGGTAATGGACTTTACTCAATCCAGTAGTACCGGCGTTCTACGGGCAGAACTACCGCATGGCCGGAAGTACCGGGCCTCTGAGCGGATCGTTTATTCCAGAGAGCGCCTGGAGGTTGAGTTAGTCTCTCAAAAATCGGAAGTACCGCAAGTTCAACTGCGGAACTACCGCATGTACGGAAGTTCCGGGGTTCCGAGCGGAACTTCAATTCCAGAGAGCGCCCGGAGTTAAACTTAGCCTCTCGGAAAACGGAAGTACCGCGGTTTGAACTGCAGAACTACCGCAGGCCGGTAGTTCCGGACTTGAGAGCGGAACTTCATTTCCAGAGAGCGCCCTGAGTTGGAGTTAATCGCGCTGAAATCGGAAGTACCGGGGCAAAGAGCGGAACTTCCGGATTTCCGGAAGTACCGCGATTTTAACGGCGGTAGTACCGCACTCATTATTCAACGGTTACTTCTGACCGCCTGACATAGCCGTTCTGTTGCGACGGCGGAAATCCGATAGTACCGCCCATATAACGGCGGTAGTTCCGTTTTTCCTGAAAATTCAGAATTGTTTATTGCAACGGCTATTTGAGGTTGGTGGGGGTATAAATACATCCCCACCAGAACTTGTACATGTTGTTGAACCCATATTGAACATCTTTGAGCCTAGAGCAACTTCTCACACCTCTCTTTCACTCTTGTGCATTCAATAGAGGTAGTTGAGCCCAATTCAAGTGCATTGCATTCTAGATTGATCGAATTGGCACTTGTGTGTGATCAAGCTGCTGTGGTTCATTTCTCTTGGTGCTTGCCGGCACCTAGACGGCTTGGCGGAGGTTCCGGTGATCTTCTCAAGAAGATTGTTAGAAGGCCCGGAGGATTGTGAAGGCTCGGAGCTCGCCTACCCGGAGAGGGAAAGGGCTACCGCTAGTGATCGAGGTGATTAGGCTCAATTCGTGGAGCCGGTCCGATTTGTTCGGGCTTACCTCAACGTGGACTAGGGGAGACCGGCAAGTCTCCGATCACCACGGTAAAAGTAATTGTGTCAATTGTGGTTTGCTCTCTTGTGACTATTTTCTTTCAAGCACTGCTTTTCATTCATACTACTTGATTGCTTGCTTAGTTAGAGTAGCAAACTTGGACTTAGACTATTTGGTATTTCTCCTAGTCAATTGCTTACTAGTGATCACTTGAGCCTTTCTAGATTGTCTAGTTGTTCTATTGTTAACTTGCTTTAGTCAATTAATTAAGTTTAAAATTGTCAATTGAAATTAGACGAAAAATTTTAAATCCGCCTATTCACCCCCCCTCTAGTCGGCCTCCTCGATCTTACAAGTGGTATCAGAGTTTGGTCTCTCTTTTTTAGACTTAACTGTCTAGAGAGAAAAGGATGGCTAGTGAGGGTATAGCAATAGGAAAGGCACATTTCTTTGGTGGCTCAAACTATGCTTATTGGAAAATTAGAATGTCTATTTATTTGAAGGCCATGAGTCCTCAAATTTGGAAAGTCGTAAATGAGGGTTATGTCATGGCTCTTAATCCGGATCACCCAACGGAACAAGACGGGCGTAACGCTCATTTAGACGCCCAAGCTATGAATGCTTTATTTGGAGCCTTGAACGCGGATGAGTTCAATAGAGTGAGCAATCTTGAGACGGCTCACGCTATTTGGACTACCCTTTCGGAAATACACGAAGGGACATCCACGGTCAAGGAGGCCAAATTGCATCGGCTTAGGATCAAATATGAGACATTCACAATGTTGCCCCATGAAGATATCAATGAGATGTACTCAAGGCTCAACAACATTGTGAATGAGCTAAAGGGTCTTGGAACTAACCTTTCCGATTTTGATATTGTTCGAAAGATGCTTAGGGCTTTGCCGGAGAAATATGAAGTGTTGGTGACACTCTTCCTCAACTCACCGGAGTTGGCAAGAATGACGCCAACTCAATTGTTGGGCAACCTCATCACCAACGAGCTCTACAAAAAGGGCAAGGAAGAGCTCTTGGAGCAATCCTCCTCCAAGAACAAGAAGATCACCGCCTTCAAGGCCAAAGCGGTGATAAGTGAAGAATCCGAAGATGATGATGAGGAGGACTCCGAAGAAGAATTGACACTTCTAGTGAGAAGAATGAAGAAGTTCATGAGGAGACGGCCAAACCGAGGTACAAGCTATGAGAAGAACAAGAAGGGACATTCCTCCTCCAACAAGAGGTATAGCAACATTCGGTGCTATGAGTGTGATGAAAAGGGGCATTTCGTCTCTCAATGCCCTACAAAGAAAGATGACAAGGAGAAGTCATCAAAGAAGAAGAATTACAACGGCAAGAAGAAGCTCTTCAAGAAGCTTCACAAGGATGGCAAGAACGAAGCCCATATTGGTGAGTGGGACTCCGATGAGGAGTATTCCGACTCCGACTCAAGTGAGGACGAATCTCCCAAGAAGAAGGGGCTTGTGGGCATCGCCATCAAGGAGGCTCCATCACTATTCTCCACTCCTACATGCCTTATGGCTAAAGGAGAAAATGTAAAATCACTTGAGAATGATGAGCCTTCATATGATGACTTGATGGATATGTTAGTTGAATTGAATGAGTTTCTTGGAAAAAAAAAATCAAAGTTTAAGGTCTTGAACAGAGAACATATTTCTCTTAAAGACTCTTATGAGGAGCTAAAGGAAGCTCACGATTTACTTCTCCAAGAAAATCATAAATCTAGCACTAGCATTGGAGTTACTTGTGATATCTTGAATGAAATGTCTAGTATAGAAATTTCAAAGTCTAGCATATCTACTTGTTGTGATGATTTACTTGCCATGCCTTGCTCATCTAGTGTTGACTCTGCAAATGCTTTAAATCTTGTTCATGATAATGTGCTTACTAATGAAAACAAGAATTTAAAGGAACAAGTGCTAAAATTGAACAAAAGCTTAGAAAGAGCTTACAAGGGAAAAGAAACTCTTGATAAGTTACTAAGCAATCAAAGATGCTCCTTTAACAAGGAGGAACTTGGATATGTCCCCAAAAAGGGTAAGAAGCCGGTATACAAGCCTCCAAGGTTTGTAAAGGAAAATGGTAAGTTTTGCACAAAATGCCGATGTGTTGGACATACTCAAAATAATTGTTCTAAGAATAACATGCATTCCATTGGTCTATATGATTCTTGTTATATGCTCAAGAAATCTAAGAATGGAAATGTAATTGCTCACTTCATTGGCACCTCGATTTTGGGTGCTAAAAAGAAATCCATTTGGGTACCCAAAACCTTGGTCACTAACCTCCAAGGACCCAAACAAATTTGGGTACCTAAAAGAGCTTGATTTTCTTTTGTAGGTGAACTACAAAACCGGTGGAAAGCATTGGGTGTTGGATAGCGGTTGCACTCAACACATGACCGGAGACCGGAAAATGTTCACCACCTTTGAGAATGGAAGCAACGACAAAATCACATTTGGAGATAATAGCAAAGGAAAGGTATTAGGTTTGGGTAAAATTGCTATCTCAAACGACCTTTCAATTTCTAATGTGTCTCTAGTTGAAACATTAAATTTCAATTTGCTATCCGTTGCTCAATTATGTGATCTAGGCTTAACTTGCTCATTCTCAAAAGAAAATGTTGTAATATCAAAGGAAAATAATAATGAACTTGTCTTTAAGGGATTTAGATTTGGAAATCTCTATTTGGTAGATTTTACTTCAAATGAGTCTTGTTTAAAAACTTGTTTAATTGCAAAAACTTCTTTGGGTTGGTTGTGGCATAGAAGGCTAGGTCATGTGGGAATGGTTCAACTCAAAAAGCTTTTTAAGCATGACTTAGTGGTTGGCTTGAAGGATGTGAAGTTTGAGAAAAAATCGACTTTGTAGTGCTTGTCAAGCCGGAAAACAAGTCGCTAATTCTCATCCTTCCAAAAGTATCATTTCAACTTCTAGGCCATTAGAGCTCTTACATATGGATTTGTTCGGACCAACAACCTATAAGAGCATTGGAGGTAATAGCTATTGTTTAGTCATTGTGGATGATTACTCTAGATATACATGGGTCTTCTTCCTAAATGACAAAAGTGAAACCTTCGGAATTTTCAAAAGCTTTTCAAAAAGGGCCCAAAATGAATTTGATTTTAAAATAAAGAAAATTAAAAGTGACAATGGTTCCGAGTTCAAGAATACAAAAGTTGAAGATTTTTGTGATGAACTTGGAATAAAGCACGAGCTTTCCACAACCTACACTCCGGAGCAAAATGGAGTTGTAGAGAGGAAAAATCGTACATTAATAGAAATGGCTAGGACAATGCTTGATGAATATAATACTTCCGATAAGTTTTGGGCGGAAGCTATTAACACCGCATGTCATGCCATAAATCGCCTCTATTTGCATCGACTTTTGAAAAAGACTTCCTATGAGCTTCTCGTTGGAAGAAAACCGAACATCTCTTACTTTAGGATATTTGGTTGCAAATGCTATATACTAAGAAAAAGTGTTCGGCTCTCTAAATTTCAAAGTCGGTGTAATGAAGGCTTTCTTTTAGGATATTCTTCAAATAGCAAAGCTTATAGGGTCTTTAATAAAACTTCTGGGTTAGTAGAAGAATCTTGTGATGTCCAATTTGATGAAACTAACGGCTCTCAAGAAGAGCATGAGAACTTGAATGATGTAGGAGATGAAGGTCTTCAAAAAGCAATGGAGAACATGCAAATTGGAGACATTAGGCCAAAGGAAGATCAAATGTCACCAAGCTCATCAAGACAAGTGGAGCCTCCCTCTTCATCTACAACAAACGACGTTCAAGTTATAGAAGATGAAGAAAAGGATCAACCTCTAAATACCTTCAAGATTCACAATGCAATAGCCAAGGATCATCCAATAGATCAAATATTGGGTGACGTGAGTAAGGGTGTTCAAACTCGCTCTAGAGTAGCTTCATTTTGTGAACACTATTCTTTTGTATCTTCACTTGAACCTAAGCGTGTAGAAGAAGCTTTAGATGACCCGGATTGGATAAATGCTATGCATGAAGAGTTGAATAATTTTGCTCAAAATGACGTTTGGACTTTGGTGGAGAGACCGAAGGAGCACAATGTTATTGGCACAAAATGGGTCTTCTGGAACAAACAAGATGAGAACGGAATTGTGGTAAGAAATAAAGCAAGGTTAGTAGCTCAAGGTTATACTCAAGTCGAGGGACTAGATTATGATGAGACATTTGCACCCGTTGCTAGACTTGAATCAATTAGAATCTTGCTTGCTTTTGCATCATGCTTTGATATTAAATTGTTTCAAATGGATGTCAAAAGTGCATTTCTTAATGGAACTATTTCCGAATTAGTATTTGTAGAACAACCGCCGGGATTTGAAGATGCTAAATATCCTAATCATGTGTATAAATTATCAAAGGCACTATATGGTTTAAAGCAAGCTCCTAGAGCTTGGTATGAACGCCTTCGTAACTTTCTTGTGTCAAAAGGCTTTAAAATTGGTAAAGTAGATACAATTCTATTCACAAAAATTATTGAAGATGATTTCTTTGTATGTCAAATCTATGTTGATGATATTATACTTGGTTCTACTAATCAAGACTTTTGCAAAGAATTTGGTGAGATGATGTCTAGGGAATTTGAGATGTCGATGATTGGTGAGCTAAGCTACTTCCTTGGACTTCAAATCAAACAACTTAAAGACGGAACGTTTATAAGCCAAACGAAGTACGTCAAAGATTTACTCAAGAAATTCGGAATGGAAGAAGCTAAACCCATCAAGACACCCATGGCAACCAATGGGCATCTAGACCTCAACGAAGGAGGTAAGTTGGTAGATTTAAAACTTTATAGATCCATGATTGGTAGTTTGCTCTATCTCACCGCATCTAGGCCCGATATTATGTTTAGTGTTTGCATGTGTGCACGGTTTCAAGCTTCTCCAAAAGATTGACATTTGATGGCCGTAAAGAGGATTCTAAGATATTTAAAACATTCCTCTAGTATAGGGCTTTGGTATCTCAAAGGTGCAAAATTTGAGTTAATTAGATATTTGGATTCCGATTATGCGGGTTGCAAAGTGGATAGAAAAAGCACCTCGGGTAGTTGCCAATTGCTAGGAAGGTCTCTAGTATGTTGGTCATCCAAGAAACAAAATTCCGTAGCCCTTTCAACCGCCGAAGCCGAATATATTTCCGCGGGTAGTTGTTGTGCTCAATTACTTTGGATGAGGCAAACATTGTTGGATTATAGGATTAAATTTGATAAAATGCCTCTTTTGTGTGATAATGATAGTGCCATCAAAATATCCAACAATCCCGTTCAACACTCAAGAACCAAGCATATAGATATACGCCACCATTTCTTGAGAGATCATGTGAGCAAGGGAGACATTGAAATTAGCCACGTCCGAACCGAAGATCAACTAGCGGACATTTTCACCAAACCATTAGATGAAAGCCGTTTTTGCAAGTTGAGGAATGAATTAAATGTCATAGACTACTCAAATGTAGCTTGAAATCAAATTTCATTCTTTTCTGCTCATTTGATGCACTTGTGTGGAATTTAAATGATTTTTTTCCTTATTTTTGATCAAAAATGTGATTATTTTCATAAAAACTAATTTCAACGTATAGCAATAGCTCAATTGATGCATAATGATCCTAAATGACTTTTATTGAGTGCAAAACTAGGGATCATTTGCATAATTCCAAGTTCTAAAGTTCAAATTCTGTGAAGTCCCAGAAATTCCGGAACTACCGCCGTGTATACTGCGGTACTTCCGTACTTGACAGAAAATCCGGAACTACCGCCATTGTTTGTGCGGTACTTCCGATTTTTCTGAGAAAACGGAACTACCGGCGTGTTAAGCACGGAAGTACCGTTTTCTGCGGGATTTATTGCGGTTTCCAAAAACCGCCGACCTCCCTGCCGTTACTCCTCCCTCTCTTTACTCCCCTTCCTCTCTCTCTCTCTCTCTCTCTCTCTCTCCTCTTTCCTCTCCCATTCCAGAACCGCGCCTCCTCTCTCTTCTTCCTCTCCTCCACCCTCTCTCTCTCTCCCAAGAACCTCCCTCCTCTCCCGATCTTTGAATCCGAGGGGAGTTCTTCGTTTTTGGGTGATTCCTTGCACTTCTGGGGTTCTCCTCCTTCAACTCCACAAGGTAAATTGGATCAAATCCCTCCTTTTTCCTTGTTCTAAGAACCCTAGGTTAGGTTAGGTTAAAATTGAAAATATGATGATTTTTCGCTGAAAATCTTAGGGCAAATTAGTATATTTGGGGTATTACAATGTTTATTCATACATGCATTGGATTCAAACCAAGAAATACCCCAAAATAATGAAGATTGAACATGCCCTAGAAATTCCCAGAAAATTCGGAACTACCGGTCGAGCGGCCGGAACTACTGGGGTACCGGAAGTTCCGCATTTAAAATGCCGGAACTACCGTTTTCCCGGTAGTACCGCAGTTTTTCCGCCGGTACTTCCGTTTTTCCTGGAACAGCAGAAACTTATTTCTTTCAATTTCAAACCTATTTCTCACTTATCCTATCTCACACCTTGATTATCTTAATCTATCTTTGAAGATGCCGAGGATGAAGAATGTTTCTCACAAGACCTATGGAGGAACTCAGGGACAATCCTCCTCGACTCCCGCCCTTCCGACGGCAGAGCATGAGGATAGGGGCAAGGGCCCCGCCTCCGCCTCCGAGAGTGAGTCAGAGGGCTCCCGTGAGAGCGGATCCGAAGCCTCGCATGAGAGCGAGGAGTATGAGGCTTCGGACGAGGAGATGCCTGGGGCAACTGCAGATGAAGAAGTGGATCTTTCCAAGATCACCAGTGATGACTATGCCATCTTGCGTCGCCGCAGTCAGTATGTCCGTCCTCGCAACTCTCAGAACCCGAAGTTCCATACCAAGTTTCAGGAGAAAGTGTACAGAGAGATGTATGGTCCTTCTCGCAAGTTTGCTGCACACAAATATGTGGACTGGGATCACTTGTCACAGATTGACAAGTTTGATGGTGCATATCGGCTTTTTCAGCAAACCGGGATCCATCACCTTGTCGCTTTCAAGTGCAGCTACATGGAGGAGATGGTACGGCAGTTCTATGCTACTTTGTATATCTCTCCCAATTATGAGCACCTATGTTGGATGACTGGATGCAGGCCATTGAGTGCACCAAGCACGAGTTTGAGTTGGCACTTGGAACTGAAACCAGTGCCTATGAGAAGGTGTTCAGCAAGCCGGCACTTCCAATTGCCGCTTATACTGATTATTATGATAGGACAGCTGAAAGAGTGCCAGGGACGACAATAGGCTTGCTTCCTATTCCCAGTCTTGTCAACAGGATCATCAACCACACCATTCTTCCAAAGAGTGGAAATTATGATGCTATTCGTGGCCATGCTTGGAATGTGATCGATTACATTATGCGCGGCCAGAAGTTTGATGTGGTGGATCTCATTATTCGGGAGATAGATGCCAATAAGAATGACAGAAACAGGAGAATTAACTTTGCACCATTCATTATGGCCCTGATCATTCGCACGACCGGGTACAGAGGAGCACTTTGCACCGTGCACAAGCCGTACAAGCCTCGTGCAGAGGCCCCGGTTCCTACTCCTGCTCGTCCTCGTGGTCAGCATCAGCCTCAGGCAGCCGCTGATCCTCCTCCTCCCCAGGGCGAAGGTGATGTGACACTGTCCCAGATCTACTCCGCCATTCTCAGGCTTGAGGAGCGCCAGATTGCGACTTCGGGACAGGTTGACACCTTGATCACCTCTGTCTCGTCTCTCGGTGATCGTATTACATCCCTTGAGCACGTTGTTGCTCCGACTCACTCCTCTCGTCGCACTCGTCGCCGCGGCCCTCCTTCTCCTAGTGCAGCTCAGGATTAGCTCTTCTTTTTGCTACTTCGATGCCAAAGGGGGAGAATGAAGCAAGGAGAAGAAGTTTAAGTGTTTTATCTATCTGGTTATGTAATAAAATATGGTGTAATGAACCATGTGATGCTTATGTGTTGTTTAAACTCTATGGATGTTTAGTTATTTAATTTCCTATGCATTGTAATGAACTATGTTTGGATCTTATGCCCTAAATGCAATGCTATTTACTTGTCTATGCGCACCTTTGAATCTTGATTATGTCAATAGAGATCATGCAAATCTTCATAAAATTTGATGCACATGTTTAGGGGGAGCTCTTTCTTTTTAGTCTCTAAATTGCAAAAATTCCCCATGTTCTTAATTGCCAAAATTTCTAAATAAAAATGTGATATACAACTTGCTAACAAGAAGTATATCCAACCTTAATTCTTCTCCAAAAATTGCTCATATTGTCATCAATTACCAAAAAGGGGGAGATTGAAAGCATCTAGGCCCCTAAGATTATTAGTTTTGGTAATTAATGATGTTATATGATCATGGGACTAATGTGTGCGCCAAGTATTTGAAGGGATAAGTTCAAATGGCGAAGAAAGAGGCTCAAAAAATACCTCATGAAGATATGGTAAATAGTTTAGGGATCTATTTTATTTTTACCGGTCTTGGAGATAGGTTGGAAGACCGGATTATAGGAGAGACGCCGTACTATTAAGAGGGATCACGGTCATTTGCTTGATCATATGCTAAATATGCCCTATGGATCAATCTAGGATCATGCATGCACTTAGAAATTAAAATTCAATCAAAACTGTGCTTTGTCAGAAAATCTGGTAGTACCGGCGTTCTACGGGCGGAACTACCGCATGGCCGGAAGTACCGGGCCTCTGAGCGGATCGTTTATTCCAGAGAGCGCCCGGAGGTTGAGTTAGTCTCTCGAAAATCAGAAGTACCGCAAGTTCAACTGCGGAACTACCGTATGTACGGAAGTTCCGGGGTTCCGAGCGGACCTTCAATTCCAGAGAGCGCCCGGAGTTAAACTTAGCCTCTCGAAAAACGGAAGTACCGCGGTTTGAACTGCGGAACTACCGCAGGCTGGTAGTTCTGGACTTGAGAGCGGAACTTCATTTCCAGAGAGCGCCCTGAGTTGGAGTTAACCGCGCTGAAATCGGAAGTACCGGGGCAAAGAGCGGAACTTCCGGATTTCCGGAAGTACCGCGATTTTAACGGCGGTAGTACCGCACTCATTATTCAACGGTTACTTCTGACCGCCTGACATAGCCGTTCTGTTGCGACGGCGGAAATCCGATAGTACCGCCCATATAACGGCGGTAGTTCCGTTTTTCCTGAAAATTCAGAATTGTTTATTGCAACGGCTATTTGAGGTTGGTGGGGGTATAAATACATCCCCACCAGAACTTGTACATGTTGTTGAACCCATATTGAACATCTTTGAGCCTAGAGCAACTTCTCACACCTCTCTTTCACTCTTGTGCATTCAATAGAGGTAGTTGAGCCCAATTCAAGTGCATTGCATTCTAGATTGATCGAATTGGCACTTGTGTGTGATCAAGCTGCTGTGGTTCATTTCTCTTGGTGCTTGCCGGCACCTAGACGGCTTGGCGGAGGTTCCGGTGATCTTCTCAAGAAGATTGTTAGAAGGCCCGGAGGATTGTGAAGGCTCGGAGCTCGCCTACCCGGAGAGGGAAAGGGCTACCGCTAGTGGTCGAGGTGATTAGGCTCAATTCGTGGAGCCGGTCCGATTTGTTCGGGCTTACCTCAACGTGGACTAGGGGAGACCGGCAAGTCTCCGATCACCACGGTAAAAGTAATTGTGTCAATTGTGGTTTGCTCTCTTGTGACTATTTTCTTTCAAGCACCGCTTTTCATTCATACTACTTGATTGCTTGCTTAGTTAGAGTAGCAAACTTGGACTTAGACTATTTGGTATTTCTCCTAGTCAATTGCTTACTAGTGATCACTTGAGCCTTTCTAGATTGTCTAGTTGTTCTATTGTTAACTTGCTTTAGTCAATTAATTAAGTTTAAAATTGTCAATTGAAATTAGACGAAAAATTTTAAATCCGCCTATTCACCCCCCCTCTAGTCGGCCTCCTCGATCTTACAGCTAGTATGATAGTATGCAAACCAATAACTTCTCCAATGTCGACAACTGAATAATTATCAAAGTCTGGCAAGATAGAGTTATCAGCTACAGAAGCAACACGGTATAGGGGTATAGTAGGTACTTTACGGTATCTAGCATTGACACGGCCAAATATATCATATGCAGTCAACAAGATGTGTTAATTTCTTCGTATGCCAACCAAACATCATTGGATAGCGGTGCAAAGAATTTTACGTTATGTACGACACACAGTGAGTGCCGGATTCCATATTTGCAAGTCTACTTCTAGTTTGGTTAGCGCATTCTCTGATGCAGATTGGGCAGGATCAGCAAATGTTAGAAGGTCAATCAATGGTTTTGCTGTTTTCTTTAGCTCCAATCTCGTACCATGGAGTTCAAGTAAGCATACCACGGTGGCGAGATCCAGTACTAAAGCAGAGTATAAGGCTCTTGCAAATGCCACAGCAGAAATCGTCTGCATACATTTGCTATTGGGAGAACTTGAAATTTATCGATCGCAAACGCTTGTCCTGTGGTGTGACAATCTTTGAGCCATATATCTTTCTGTTAATCCTATGTTCCATGGCAGAACTAAACATATTGAGGTGGACTTTCATTTTGTTCGAGAACGAGTGGCAAGAAAGGCGTTGGAGATATGGTTCATATCATCACGAGATCAATTAGCCGATGGTCTCACCAAACCAATTAAAATACAACAATTGAAGGTCTTACGACACAACTTCAACCTCACCAGTTGTGATTGAGGGGGAGTGTTAAATAACTAGGATAGTTGTGTTTTAACTGTTGTTTATTATTTTCATTAGTGTGTGTTTCCAATGTTGTTTAGTATTCATTTTAGTGCTGATATTTTCACTAGAGGTTGTGCTTAGTATTCACACTTGAGAGTGTTTACACTCATGTACTTATATATAAATAGATGATCAATAGAAGGCAAAGCGCCAGTTGTAAACCATTCTTTTGATATCTTCTAACATCTCACTCTAGTGCATAGGCTGAGTACCATGCGGTGGCTAATGTTGTGGCCGAGTCATGTTGGATTAGGCAATTGTTACAAGAGGTTCATATGCCGATCGGGACAGCTACAGATATTTATTGTGACAACATCAACGCTATTTATCTTTCAACTAAACCTATGCAACACCGGCGCACCAAATATATTAAGATTGGTATCCATTTTGTTCACAAGGAGGTTTCTGTAGGTGACATCTGAGTCCTCCATGTGCCGTCTTTGTCTCAATATGCCGACACGTTCATCAAAGGACTTCCATCTCGGCTGTTCACGGAGTTTTAGGTCCAGGCTGAACGTCCTTGCTCCATGTGGCAGTCACTCCATCTGCGATTTGTATCCTCGCTTACAGTTCCCTTCCTGCATGGAGCTGTGCCGGTGCCATGTACACAATCAAAGCAGGGGCTCGGGTATGCATTCACCACGTGAACTTTAACCGGATGTGCCAAAAGAAGATTCTGTGTTGTAACGTGTTGGCTTTGTAACACCCCCATTTCGGGGAGTATTATGAAATCATCACAGTTGCCCAGGACTGTTCAACTGCGAGTACATCCATCGAGTGTATAACATTGCCAACACAAGCTTACGAGCAAAAGCGAACTTTATTATAATATAAAGGCTAAAAGCCAAGCATTACAGCAGGTCAACGGCCTTTAGATACATTACAAAAAAAACTGCCACAGGCACGCCTGAGCGGAGAACGACCCTAATTCCACGCTTCATTGATCTCGTACAGTGCCACCTCATCGTCTTCTCTCGCATCCTCAAAATTTGTTGTTTCTGTTTATGTTTTTAGCAAGCATGAGTACTACCACTTGTACTCAACAAGTCACACGGAGCTTAATAATAATTTCATGCACGGTATATCAAGAAAAAGGGGACAAAGTCTATTATTTTATGTGGATGCAGTTTTAGTTGGAACCATTTGAAAACCTTTAAAATGTACTTCATTAAAGTAAAAGGGGGGTTTCAAGCTTGATTATCATTACTCAACATTACCAAACCATTCCAAATCTACTTATGCCTTGATACTGGATTCACCCACTAAACACAGCTTCGTTTACCGGAAGCACGGCGTATTCGAATACCATTTGTCATGACTTTGCAAAGTTGCCCTGCTTTACCCACAAGATCCCTTAACTCCGGCCAGAGAGTTAAGACAACAAGAATGTTCACTGCTCAATTCTTTGTGTAGACTCCGCCCAGTAGGTGTTTAATCTCGACAAGCACGGATGACCCCACGGATCTCGTCCGACTTATCGCAGTCCTACAGTTGTATGGTTAACCGCCTCCCATACGGACTCACCCTCTGTCTCCCCCTTTCCAGCTGCAGAGGTTCAATTGAAGTTGAGCAGCTACTAAGCCAGGTTTGACTAAATCAAGTTTGACAAAGTCAACGCTTGTGGTTGGGCGGATACTATGTCCGTTACTCAGCATAAGGGTCTAGTCCTTACATTTTTAACTGAGGCATCATCCACACACAAACCCAAATTCAGTACACCCTGTACTGCCACCAATCCACAACCAGCCTCCACCCTAGGATAAGATCTTCAGATCCACATCTGCGATCCTCATTTATCCTATTTCCAACTTTCCAAAATTCTAGACCAATACCAAACCTTAACAGTAGAAAGATTCAATGTGGTCCTAAACTACCATGTTATTTATAATCTTATATTTTATGTTACTAGGTCTTGTCAAGGTGAATGTGGCCATCAAGTTAAACTGGGCTTTTCGGGTGGTAGGACATAACTAATATCATGCCATTCTAAGCATTGATTATACATAAAATAACAGTGCGCAAATAACATAATGAAAATACAGTAAATAAATAACTTAGGGAGATGTAGGATCAACATGTTCAAAAATATGTGTGACTTGCCTTACGGATCAGTGATTTCAATTAATTCGTATTCTTCAGTGGGCCGGGTCTGGACTTGAGCTTTTCCCTCCTGCTCTTGCGAGATCTAGACTTCGGAAACTAACGCAAAACAAGCGAAATAAATCAATTCCATGCCCGAAGGAATGAGCTAGGAATAAAGAAAATGAAAGAATAAAGAAAATCCGAAAAACTCCATTAAATTGGGATTTTGGGCTAATAGGAGGGCTATATGGGGAAATGGGCCTTGGATTTGGGTTGGCGGGCTCGAAACGAATCTGGGGAGTATAAATATGTATTTTGGGCTTTGGGTCGGTTACTATTCATGGGCTCGGTGCACTGTTCCTTGGGTTCGAGTTGGACTCGGCGAGTTGGCTCGGTCGAACCGCGTCACTCGGGCTCGAGCCGGCTGGAACGGGCGCGGGGCGCGCGGGCTGGGTCTGACCGCGTCGGTGCGGCTCGGGTCGGGCGCACCGGGCGGGCGCGGTCGGGTGCGCCGGGGTGCGGGCGAAGCGGGCTGGCTCAGCCGCGTCGGGTGGCCAGTCGGATGAACAGTGCCTGGGGCACTGTTCTTCTTCTCCACCGTGTTCCCGCGCGTGCAGGGGACAGGGGAGATGGGCGGCGAGTGGCGGCGGGGCTCCCGAGTTTTGCGACGTAAACCGAGGGCATGGGCGGGTTGAGGGCACTAAGGAAAGTCCATTTTGGGTGGTTGGAAGGCCGGCGGAGGCGGCAATCGCCGGCGGCGAGCTCCACCTTTCTTGCGGCTAATTTAAAATTTCAGTGGATTGGGGGCTTCCCGGGGAAATTGGGCTGGTTCTTGAGCTTCATTGGAGTCCAGGTAGGGTTAGGGAGGAGTTGGCCGAAGCTCAAGAGGCCTAGGTTGCGCTGGCCACGGGTGGGGGTGGCGGCGGTGAGAGGGTGGTCGGTGCTGGGGCAGTGGGGGCTTCGGGAGGCTAGGGCGAGGTTTGGGGACGGTTTCTAGGGCTATGAAGATGCTACAGGTAAGTGCAATCGGACCATAGATGGCCGGAGATGGGATATTGAACTAGGGCACAGAATTGGGGGATTTTGGGATTACCGGAGTTGGGAGGGAAGGGGGACGCTCAGGGGTGGTTGGTGAGCTTCAGGGACGCTGGTGGATCTCAAAGGAGGGCTCGGCCAGGCTTAAGTAAGTGGGAGAGGCGGTTGGCACCGAGGAGGGCAGGGGAAAATATCCAGCGGCGGTGAGCTGGAGCTCGGGAAGGCTCGGGCGGCTGGGGCGTCACTCCACGGCATTCCAGGGCTCAGAGGTCGGTAGTGTACGGGGCGGCTGCGGCTGTGAGAGGAAGGGGCGAGAAAACGGTAGAGGCGGGCAGCGGCAGAGGCGAAACAGGGCACGGGAGCGGCGAGAGCGCTCGGCGGCGTCTGACACCGGAGCAGGCGCATTTATGGCGATGGTACGGTGGCTGACAAGCGGACGGGAGCTGGCAGGGGCGAACGGGCGCGCGAAGGCGCGCGAAGGAACGGTGGCGGCAAAAATCAGACGCGGCGGCGATATTTTCGTCCGGTGAACAGTGCCGTGCCGTAATCCTCCGTTTCCACCGTGATCACGCCGTGCTGACAAGGATTAAGGGGCTGTGATGCTTTGAGATTGGTGTAAGATAGATTAGAGAGGGTAATGGAGCTCAAATCCAAAGCAATTCAAATCCAAATTGGATTTTGCAAATTTTCGGTTGTTTCAACCTTCCCTCCTTAAAATGAATCTCGACCCCGAGATTCACCCAGGTTAAAGAATGGGTGAAAAACAAAACTTGTTACAGTTCTAATTGCTTTCCATAGATCTTGGTTTTCTCAGAGTGAGTTTCCAGTGGTGGCTGTTAATTGAGCTTCCGTTGGTACCTTGTCCCTTTCCAGTTATCTGGGCTCTCGCAACTTCATGAAGATATTCTCTAAGTACGTGTATGACTTGTGCTTCTTGGTTTAAGATAATCTCATCTGGAAACTTATGCAATAGCATGTCCATGGTTAAGCAGAGTTCTGTTGACTTTATCTCTTCCGCAGGTTTGTTTGTCTTGTAGTGTTTGTATCAATCGGCCCATGATTACTCATAATCTCATATACTTCTTTTCTTCTTTTTTTTCCTTCGGGAGTCTGTGACATAGATCTATATCAATATCCCCTGATTCCTCTTCTCTATTCAAAGAATAGTTATGACTGTGGTAATCTGTCTTTTACTTTCTAGCAAATGTTATAAAGACTATATCTTGAAATTTCTCTCTTCATATTACCTAATCAAAAATCTTTCTTCAACCCTGGGTTCATCTTTATTCCATCAAACCGTATAGAGAGCTGTGAAGTGTGAGTTACTTTTATGATTGAATCTTTGGATTTCCTCTTCATTCACTATTAGGAGTGACCATGAGATCCCAAGGTTTCTTGCTTATTCCCTAGTGGATTCTGTTGAATCTATTTGTCATAGTAGAGATAACACTTAGTAACCGTACCAGGGCATTCACTTTCATTGACTATCCAACTCACAGTTTCTGATTATCTATAACCATCTTCGTTGTCAGGAATTTAATCCCAGCTGACCAGTGCATGTGTTATGGCTACTAATTCTAGGCCATAAGTAGTGTACTTCTCTTCAGGTGTCGGCATCTTAACGCACAAGTTATAATCCTTCCATCTTGTATTAACATACATCTTAGTCCTTGTCTCTGAGGCATGACTGCAGGGTTGAAAATCTCTATTAGGGGATATTAGAACTGGAGCTATAATCTTTATCTTCTAAGAACTCTTCTTGTTACACTCGAGCTTATACATGCTCCCTTTTCTTTCTCTCTTTTACTATACCTGTATATCATCCTTGTATATATCAAATCATTCATGTCTTGTTTCTTCACATAAACTTTCCCGGTTTATTTACCGTAACCTCTATAGGTATTTTACATACCAACATTCCTTATAATTCCCCCTTAGTATCTCTTGAGACGGTTCTGATTTATTTGTTCTGGTGTCCATACTCCCTCTGTACTATTCTGATTTTTTTTCCAAACTGAGTTGGTTCTCCCATCCTTTACGTGGTCTTTCAAATATTGTCGTACTTCTCTTACACAAAGTTGGAAAGTAGGTTCACAGTGATTGCGATGCAAACTTCTTTATTCTTTATACCACTGTACAGATAGCTCACGGATAACTCACGGGTACACCGTTACCTTAAAACACTACTTGCTTACACAAACGTACTTGCTTATACAAAAGTATGAGATAACACTCATCTTATGTTTCGTTTTTAACCAACAGTGTTGCCTAACTTCTGACTACCTCTTTTGTCGCTTTCTCTTAGTCACTTCTTTAGGGTGCATTTGTCTCCTTTTCCACTTGAGCCTTCTTGGGGTGTGATGAGGACATCCTTTCCATGCATATAACCATGCCGACTCCATATCAAACTGAAACTATGATACAAGGACCAATGACTAGAGCGCGAGCACGTCAACTTAACCATCAGGTGAATGCGTTCCTAAGTTTGCATACAAATGTTTCAAAGAATGAAATACTACTTAATTCCTGTGATGATTTAATTGTCCTTAGGAACCATGGGGAAGAACCACATGAGCTCAAGTATAGAAGTGGAACCGTCAAGCGCAAACCAAGTCCTGTTCACGAGTTTGACTCGGATTCGGCCTTGTTGACAATGCCTACTTCAAATGGCCGTAACTTTTGATCCAGAAGGTTTCTCGGGGCCCGTGAGTACTCGTTGGAAAGCTCTTGAAGTCTACTTTCAGATGGATCCGGCCTCACCTCCAAACTCCATCCGAGTCGACCAGAAACTGCAAAACAATTCTCGTCGCTTTTCCAGTCCGAGTCAAAGTGGGCCTTGGGCCTTGTAATTCGAGTCCTATTCGGCTTCCTTGTGTTTTGGCCGACCATCCACCTTCCGTGACCCTTAAATAGGCAGCCGCACCCTCTTCTAGGGTTTGGGTTTTGTTTAGACTAAGTTAGCTTTTGCTGCTTTGCCTTGTACTCGCGCGTGTCGGCTAGACCGCCCGAATACTTGTCTTCGGAACCCCACCGTTTTCCTGTTTCAGATTGAATCTTACATCGTTATTTGCAATTGAGTTGCTGTTCATCTTGTTCTTGCTTGTTCTTCGATTGCTTGCAGGAACGAGAACCCTCGTGGTTAGGTTGATCGTGCGCCGACAAGGTCACGAACAATCTCTGGAGTTGGTGTATCGATCGCTAAGGCGCAACGTCCTTGGATGGTTGTAGTCGGGTCGTCAACGTCTCCTCCTTCCCCAATCGAATCTACCACTCTCATCGAAAGATCGGGACCCCTAGTCCTATCAGTTGGTATCAGAGCTCAAGGTTGATCGGTGAGAGATCTTATCTAGTCTTTGCAATTTTTTTTACCTACAGTCCAGAAAACCAACAAAAAAAGTAGATCTATTCTCCAAAATCCGAAACAATTTGTGCCTTTATCTATTGCTGCATAGTCTTTGTTCGTTGAGTCTTCGGTTGCATCGTCGTGTCCTTTGCTGGTCTTAGTGTCTAGTTCCTTTAGAGTTTCGAGTTCTATTCACGTTTTGGACTCACCGTTGCAGTTAGTTCCGAACTGTCATAGGAGGGTAGAAAAGGAGGAGGACTCGGTTGCTGCGTAGGCTTTGCCCTAATTGGTCTTGGAGTAGGGCACGAATTCGGATTTCAACTGCATCGTGTGTGAAAAAAAAGAGCAAAAAAAAAGAAACAAGAAGGAACAGGCAGCCGCATCTAGAAGAGCCGCGGCATAAAAAAAAATAAAAAAAAAGAGAAAAAAAACAGAGAAGAGAGAAACAGCTAACTTTTGCATACGACCTCCGATTGAGGCGATTCTTGATCCGTTGGAAAGGAAACTGGAGATTTCAGATCCGCGTAAGCCACCAGGCACATACGCGGCAGCTTCGACCCCAAAAAACGTCGTTTAGGGCCTCAAATCGGGCCCGCAAACCGAGGAAAAATCAAGTTTCTCAGAATTCGCTCAAAATTGACAGAGCCCTTCCGCACGTGATTCTAAGGTCCACTGTGAAGACGACACCCTTTTTCGAGCTCCAGAACTCCGTGTGCAACGCCATCTAGTTTCTTTCTGCACGGTGTGTCTTCGTTTGTGTTCTAGGCTCGCGTCTCTAGTACGGTCTAGCCTAGGACCAGCACGGTGCCGTCGTTGAGCGATTATTCAACTTGCTTTGACTAATGTGGTTCTAGTTATCCTTTGTTCACTCTCAGCCCACCTATAGCTCCACAGATTTGGCTACCACCTCACAGGGACTAGCGACCAAGGCAGCGATACACCCAATTTCCAGGAGATATTGTCTTGACTTGTCGGCTACCATCACCTCCTGCTCGCTGTGGTAAGAACTTGTAAGAGCTTGACAGAACAGGTTGAGAGTGTGCGACTTGATTTAACCACATCCCAGTAGTTGTGAGGGCATAACCTGCAGTTTTATTATTTTCTTGGTTTGTTTCTTGTGTTCTTCTAACAATGTCAGGGGAACCGGAGGACCTGCGGGCAGCGCAACATTCCCCTCGGACTAGGGGCATCATACAACACTTTGAGCGCCAAATGAAGCTGCACACTGAAGGACTTGATGAGGATGTGCGGGTCACCAACGAACGCCTTGGCCAATTGGAGGCCGCGCAGATCGACACCAACACTACGCTTGCAACATTGGAGGTTTCCGTTGGCACCGTCAACACCTCACTTGCTGAGGTTTTGAGACGTCTTGATGAGAGGGGCCGTGCATCTCCCGCTGCACCGACTCAGCGTACTCGTGCCAACATTGGTGTCTTGGGCAGCAGGGTGGACGAAAATGGTGGAGACGAATCTGCGGCTGACACTGATATTGATGATGAGGACGCTCACCGTCAACGTCAACCACGCCGGGCTGAGGTACGTGAGAATGATGAATCGCTTGGTAAGATTAAGTTCACTATGCCACTTTTTGATGGAAAATATAACCCTGATGTTTATATCACTTGGGAATTGGCTGTTGATCAGAAATTTGCTTGTCATGCATTCCCTGAAACAAAAGGGTTAGGGCTGCTACTAGTGAGTTTACTGATTTTGCGTCTGTTTGGTGGAGTGAATATTGTAAGAAAAATCCTTTCACCATACCACAAACTTGGGATGCATTAAAAAGAATCATGCGAGCTAGATTTGTTCCCTCATATTATGCACGTGATTTGTTACATAAGTTGCAACAATTGAGGCAAGGTAGTAAAAGCGTAGAGGAATATTTTCAAGAATTGCAAACAGGCATGCTGCGTTGTGACTTAGAGGAAACTGAGGAAGCCGCTATGGCTAGGTTTATGGGTGGTTTGAATCGGGAAATTCAGGATATCTTAGCTTACAAGGAATATAATTCTATCACTCGTTTATTTCATCTTGCTTGTAAAGCTGAAAGAGAAGTACAGGGACGGCGCGCGAGCACTAGGACTAACGTTTCTGCAGGTCGTGGAAATATTTGGTCTCAACGTGCATCTGCCGCACCATCAAGTCAACCCCCTGCACCTTCTTCCTCCAACAGCAAGCCACGGTTTTCATCATCAAATTCGGCATCTCGGGCATCCGAAGCAACAAAGGGGGCAGCCCAAGCACATGCAAAGAGCTCTTCGTCCGTTGCATCTACGGGACGAACGAGGGATATCCAATGTCATCAATGCAAGGGGTATGGCCATGTGAGGAGTGAGTGCCCAACCAAGCGTGTTCTGATTGTGAGAGATGATGGTGGGTATTCTTCTGCTAGTGATTTGGATGAGGATACATATGCTATGCTTGCAGCTGACCATGCAGGTAGTGGGAAGGAGCAAGAAGAAGAGCACATTGGTGCTGAAGATGCAGAGCGCTATGAGAGCCTCGTTGTGCAGCGTGTGTTGAGTGCACAAATGGAGAGGGCGGAGCAAAATCAGCGGCACATCCTTTTCCAAACAAAGTGCGTCGTGAAGGAACGTTCATGCCGAGTGATAATTGATAGAGGGAGCTGCAACAACTTGGTGAGCTCCGATATGGTGGAGAAGCTTGCGTTGAACACCAAACCTCACCCACACCCTTACTACATTCAATGGTTCAATAACAACGGCAAGGTGAAGGTAAACGAATGGTGAGAGTAAATTTTGCTATTGGTTCTTATCACGATGTTGTAGAATGCGATGTTGTCCCTATGCAAGCATGCTCTATGCTGTTAGGTAGACCGTGGCAATATGATAAAGATTCACTGCATCATGGTAAGACAAACCAATATTCTTTTGTGCATCATGAAAAGAAAATTGTGTTACATCCTATGTCTCCTGAAGCTATTTTCAAAGATGAGATTGCTAGAGCTAGTAGAGAGAAAAATCAGGAGCATAATAGGAGTGAAAATCAGATTGTTGCAAGTGAACTTGAGCAACATAAAAAGAAAAACTCTAAATCTGTTCATGAGATGAAAAATGAGATTAAATTGAAAGGTGCATGTTTTCTTGCTACTAAGTCTGATGTGAATGAGCTGGATGCTAGTACTTCTATTTGCTATGCCTTACTTTGCAAACAAGCTTTATTTTCATTCGAGGAGGTACCTTCTTCTGTGCCTCCTGCTGTCACTAATCTTTTGCAGGAGTACATGGATGTCTTTCCAAAGGACGTGCCACCAGGGCTACCACCAGTGCGAGGGATTGAGCACCAGATTGATTTGATTCCCGGGGCATCTTTGCCCAATCGTGCGCCATACAGGACCAATCCGGAAGAAACTAAGGAGATTCAGCGTCAAGTTCAAGAATTGCTTGATAAAGGTTATGTGCGTGAGTCTCTTAGCCCTTGTGCTGTTCCGGTAATTTTAGTGCCTAAGAAAGATGGATCATGGCGTATGTGTGTGGACTGTAGAGCGATCAATAACATTACCATTAGATATCGTCACCCTATTCCTAGGTTAGACGATATGCTTGATGAATTAAGTGGCTCTATTGTCTTCTCTAAAGTTGATTTGCGTAGTGGGTACCACCAAATTCACATGAAATTGGGAGATGAATGGAAAACAGCATTTAAAACTAAGTTCGGTTTGTATGAGTGGTTAGTGATGCCATTTGGTTTAACTAATGCACCTAGCACATTCATGAGATTAATGAACGAGGTTTTGCGTGCTTTCATTGGTAAATTTGTAGTGGTCTATTTTGATGATATATTGATATATAGCAGATCACTAGAGGAACACCTTTGCCATTTACGTGCTGTTTTTGATGCTTTACGTAATGCACGTTTATTTGGTAACGTTGAGAAGTGCACATTTTGCACGGATCGAGTCTCTTTTCTTGGCTATGTTGTTACTCCACAGGGCATAGAAGTTGATCAAGCCAAGGTTGAGGCAATACAGAGTTGGCCGACTCCTAAAACGGTCACGCAGGTGCGAAGTTTTCTAGGACTTGCTGGATTCTATCGTCGTTTTGTGAAGGATTTCAGCACCATCGCTGCACCATTGAATGAGCTCACTAAAAAGGGGGTGGCGTTTACTTGGGGGAATGCACAGGAAGACGCCTTCAACACATTGAAAGATAAGTTAACACATGCACCATTACTCCAACTTCCAGATTTTAGTAAGACTTTTGAGCTAGAATGTGATGCTAGTGGAATTGGATTGGGTGGTGTGCTGTTGCAAGAAGGTAAACCTGTGGCATACTTTAGTGAAAAATTGAGTGGGCCTAGTTTGAACTATTCTACTTATGATAAGGAATTATATGCTCTAGTTCGAACTTTAGAGACATGGCAACATTATTTATGGCCCAAAGAATTTGTCATTCATTCTGATCATGAGTCATTAAAGCATATTAGAAGTCAAGCAAAATTGAACCGTAGGCATGCAAAGTGGGTTGAATTCATAGAGTCTTTTCCTTATGTCATAAAACACAAAAAGGGAAAGGAGAATGTTATTGCTGATGCATTGTCTAGGAGATATACCATGCTCTCACAACTTGACTTCAAAATTTTTGGATTGGAAACAATTAAGGAGCATTATGTTCATGATGATGATTTTAAAGACGTGTTGCTGAATTGCCAAGAGGGAAAAACGTGGAATAAATTTGTTCTAAATGATGGATTTGTGTTTAGAGCTAACAAACTATGCATTCCAGCTAGCTCCGTTCGTTTGTTGTTGTTACAGGAAGCGCATGGAGGTGGGCTGATGGGGCATTTTGGAGCGAAGAAGACGGAAGACATACTTGCTAGTCATTTCTTTTGGCCAAAGATGAGACGTGATGTGGAACGTTTTGTTGCTCGCTGCACTACGTGTCAAAAGGCTAAATCACGACTTAATCCTCACGGTTTGTATATGCCTCTACCTGTTCCTAGTGTGCCTTGGGAAGATATTTCTATGGACTTTGTTTTAGGACTGCCTAGGACAAAGAAGGGGAGGGATAGCATATTTGTTGTTGTGGATAGATTTTCTAAGATGGCACACTTCATACCATGTCATAAAAGTGATGATGCTACCAATATTGCTGATTTGTTCTTTCGTGAAGTTGTTCGTTTGCATGGTGTGCCAAATACAATAGTTTCCGATCGTGACACTAAATTCCTTAGCCATTTTTGGAAAACTTTATGGGCTAAATTGGGGACTAAGCTGTTATTTTCGACTACGTGTCATCCCCAAACTGATGGGCAAACTGAAGTTGTGAATAGAACTTTATCTACCATGCTTAGGGCTGTTTTGAAAAAGAACATTAAAATGTGGGAAGAATGCTTGCCTCATATTGAATTTGCTTATAATCGTTCGCTGCATTCTACTACAAAGTTGTGCCCTTTTGAGATTGTCTATGGCTTTGTGCCTCGTGCTCCTATTGATTTGCTACCACTTCCATCTTCGGAGAAGTTAAATTTTGATGCTAAACAGCGTGCTGACTTGATGTTGAAATTGCATGAGACAACCAAAGAAAATATTGAACGCATGAATGCTAAATATAAACTTGCTGGTAGTAAAGGAAGGAGGCATTTAACTTTTCAACCGGGTGATTTAGTTTGGTTGCATTTGAGAAAAGAAAGATTTCCTGAATTGAGGAGGTCTAAGTTGATGCCTAGAGCTGATGGTACTTTCAAAGTGTTGGAAAAGATTAATGACAATGCATATAAACTTGAGTTGCCTGCAGATTTTGGGGTTAGTCTCACCTTTAACATTGCAGATTTGAAGCCATACTTGGGAGAAGAAGATGAGCTTGAGTCGCGGACGACTCAAATGCAAGAAGGGGAGGATGATGAGGACATCCTTTCCATGCATATAACCATGCCGACTCCATATCAAACTGAAACTATGATACAAGGACCAATGACTAGAGCGCGAGCATGTCAACTTAACCATCAGGTGAATGCGTTCCTAAGTTTGCATACAAATATTTCAAAGAATGGAATACTACTTAATTCCTGTGATGATTTAATTGTCCTTAGGAACCATGAGGAAGAACCACATGAGCTCAAGTATAGAAGTGGAACCGTCAAGCGCAAACCAAGTCCTGTTCACGAGTTTGACTCGGATTCGGCCTTGTTGACAGCGCCTACTTCAAACGGCCGTAACTTTTGATCCAGAAGGTTTCTCGAGGCCCGTGAGTACTCGTTGGAAAGCTCTTGAAGTCTACTTTCAGATGGATCCGGCCTCACCTCCAAACTCCATCCGAGTCGACCAGAAACTGCAAAACAATTCACGTCACTTTTCCAGTCCGAGTCAAAGTGGGCCTTGGGCCTTGTAATTCGAGTCCTATTCGGCTTCCTTGTGTTTTGGCCGACCATCCACCTTCCGTGACCCTTAAATAGGCAGCCGCACCCTCTTCTAGGGTTTGGGTTTTGTTTAGACTAAGTTAGCTTTTGCTGCATTGCCTTGTACTCGCGCGTGTCGGCTAGACCGCCCGAATACTTGTCTTCGGAACCCCACCGTTTTCCTGTTTCAGATTGAATCTTACATCGTTATTTGCAATTGAGTTGCTATTCATCTTGTTCATCCTTTTTCCTCCATTGACAGTTGGTATGAGGTTGATGCTTGTCTTTTGACGTGTATTCGGGCTTCTTCTTTGGGTAAGGATCTCAATGGACATTGGAAACGATAATGCCCATTTTGCTTGCAGTGAAAACAAGTCGTATGGACCAAGATCGAAGGATCATTTTGTTTGGTAATCCTCAGATATCCTGCTAATTCCTTTTCTGCCCAGAGAGTTTGATCAACTAGAGTTTGGAAGTCTGGATATTCCACGGGCATAATATAACTCTTTATCATTGGTTGCAAGCCTCTTATAAAGTATGCCATCTTTCTTGCTTCGGTATTGAGATCTTCTTGAGCATATTGTGATAAATGATGGAATTGCTGTAGATACTCCATAACAGACTCATCTTCTTGTCGGAGATTAATAAAATCCTGACGCTTCTCTGCGATAGCTTCAGGAGAAATATAAGTCTTACGGAATCTATTCACGAACTCCTCCCACGTAATATTCTCATTTGGGTATACCCATTGAATAGTATTCCACCAATTAATGGCTGGTTCTGATAATTGGTGGGTGGCGAAAAGAACTTTTTCCTTATCCGTACATCGGATGGCATTCAATTTCATCTCGATACTTTGTAACCAGTTATCAGCGCTCATCGGTTCTGTTGCTGATGAAAATCCCGGTGGTCGAGTCTTTAAGAAGATTCCAAATTTAAATGCAGTCGCACTTGATATTGATGTTAATTCTTCTGGCGACGCTTTTGTAATGAGTTGTTCCAACACCCTTGCTTGTTGTTCTAGTATTCTGACTTGTCCTTGTCTGACTTCATTCCAGGTTTTTCCCATGATGGATACGGTTTCCTTCATGTTAGATAAGACTTCCGTCATGTTGGATAAAGATTCCGCCATATTGGATTGTCTGCTCTGATTTGTATTTTCCATCTGTTGCACCATCAAATCTTTAGTTTGCTCAATGACATTTCGTTTGACAGTAATCAAAACTTAGGAATCAGTCCTGTAACATTTCTGGGTTTAGCAGAGGAAGTGAGACGAAAACGAGGGAAGAGCAAGGAAGAGGTAGGAAAGAAAATGAAGTGAGATTAAATGATGTTTCTGATTGCTTTTATAGGGCACTTCTTGAAAATCTTCTTGCTTACTTGCAAGGATAATCCCACATCTGTTAGCCTCCAACATTCGTAAGCTAAGTTCATTCTCATACTACTCTTGTGCATGGGCTTTAAAATCCAATGCCCTTTTTAATTTAGTTTCTACTTCACACCAGGGCTACACTATATCCTAGTTATGACCTTATTTTTGTCGATAATCCCAAATATAATAATTCATTTGATCCACCGAAGACATAATTCCTATTTGCATTCTCCTAACTTTATTACTCATATCATGGTTATCTAAATTCTACAAAAATTCCAACTTCAACCATGACTATAAATCCAATATCACACCTGTTATAATCCAATATCCTTATTTTAAACCTACTGATATCATTTGTATCCCTATTTCCTAAAAATCCAATTATTTTCATTATCAACTCATAATCATAGTCGACTCAATTCAATAATTAACTAAGCTTCTTGCTATCTCCTTCTCATTTAATTCATTATTTGAAAAATCCACCCAGGACAATATCATTAATCAAATTTATAATCCAATAATCATTATCATCAATATCCACCAAGAATATTATCATTGATTAGGCCTAAAATCCAATAATTATCATTATCCCATTTTTTCAACAAATTATATCACTTTATCCATTCAGATTCTTCCAATATTAGCATAATTCCGCCAATATCTTCGATTATCAATGTCTTATATTTTAATCCCTTATGGGTTATCTACTCCCTTGTCTAAACTTCCTTGGTTTTCAATCTATTTGTTGCAATCAGAAATTTGCATTTAATTTCTTCCAAGATTTGCCTGATAGGTAAGGAGAGATCGGACCAGAGTAGGTAAGAATTAAAGACGAAATGGGATAAGAATAGGGTTTTTAACATACTCTTTACTTAAAATCAGAAACTTCATTTTGCACAAATTGCTATATAGCAGCCTACAGGCTAATAGCGCAATTCGGCTATTAATACAAACAGAAATCTTTGTCTATTTAAATGGTTTTTACCCTTTGCATCAAAATATCAAACGGGTACTATTTACCAATTACACGAGCGGTGACCTTACAACTTCTCAAGAGGAAAAGCTTTTGGTCAGGGTATTTAGACTACTCCTTTTTAACATCGTTTTTTAATGTTTCTTAAGCTAGGGTTAGCATTTGTTTCATTTGGTTAGCATGAAGTTAGTCTAAACATCTATTCGCATTTTAAGCTTTTGACAAAACCCAAAAGGAAATCTTTTACTTTTTGTCTAAGAAGGGTAAGATAGAAATAAGAAAGGTGAGACAGCAACAATACTTATGGTTTTCAAAATTCTTTTGTATTTAAAAATATGGTTTTGTGAAATCGTATTCTTATCGTAACCAAACCTACACTTAGGGTCATCCTACGGTCAAGCAAGCGGGCTCTGATACCACTCTGTAACACCCCCATTTCGGGGAGTATTATGAAATCATCGCAGTTGCCCAGGACTGTTCAACTGCGAGTACATCCATCGAGTGTATAACATTGCCAACACAAGCTTACGAGCAAAAGCGAACTTTATTATAATATAAAGGCTAAAAGCCAAGCATTACAGCAGGTCAACGACCTTTAGATACATTACCAAAAAAACTGCCATAGGCACGCCTGAGCGGAGAACGACCCTAATTCCACGCTTCATTGATCTCATACAGTGCCACCTCATCGTCTTCTCTCGCATCCTCAAAATTTGTTGTTTCTGTTTATGTTTTTAGCAAGCATGAGTACTACCACTTGTACTCAACAAGTCACACGGAGCTTAATAATAATTTTATGCACGGTATATCAAGAAAAAGGGGACAAAGTCTATTATTTTATGTGGATGCAGTTTTAGTTGGAACCATTTGAAAACCTTTAAAATGTACTTCATTAAAGTAAAAGGGGGGTTTCAAGCTTGATTATCATTACTCAACATTACCAAACCATTCCAAATCTACTTATGCCTTGATACTGGATTCACCCACTAAACACAGCTTCGTTTACCGGAAGCACGGCGTATTCGAATACCATTTGTCATGACTTTGCAAAGTTGCCCTGCTTTACCCACAAGATCCCTTAACTCCGGCCAGAGAGTTAAGACAACAAGGATGTTCACTGCTCAATTCTTTGTGTAGACTCCGCCCAGTAGGTGTTTAATCTCGACAAGCCCGGATGACCCCACGGATCTCGTCCGACTTATCGCAGTCCTACAGTTGTATGGTTAACCACCTCCCATACGGACTCACCCTCTGTCTCCCCCTTTCCAGTTGCAGAGGTTCAATTGAAGTTGAGCAGCTACTAAGCCAGGTTTGACTAAATCAAGTTTGACAAAGTCAACGCTTGTGGTTGGGCGGATACTATGTCCGTTACTCAGCATAAGGGTCTAGTCCTTACATTTTTAACTGAGGCATCATCCACACACAAACCCAAATTCAGTACACCCTGTACTGCCACCAATCCACAACCAGCCTCCACCCTAGGATAAGATCTTCAGATCCACATCTGCGATCCTCATTTATCCTATTTCCAACTTTCCAAAATTCTAGACCAATACCAAACCTTAACAGTAGAAAGATTCAATGTGGTCCTAAACTACCATGTTATTTATAATCTTATATTTTATGTTACTAGGTCTTGTCAAGGTGAATGTGGCCATCAAGTTAAACTGGGCTTTTCGGGTGGTAGGACATAACTAATATCATGCCATTCTAAGCATTGATTATACATAAAATAACAGTGCGCAAATAACATAATGAAAATACAGTAAATAAATAACTTAGGGAGATGTAGGATCAACATGTTCAAAAATATGTGTGACTTGCCTTACGGATCAGTGATTTCAATTAATTCGTATTCTTCAGTGGGCCGGGTCTGGACTTGAGCTTTTCCCTCCTGCTCTTGCGAAATCTAGACTTCGGAAACTAACGCAAAACAAGCGAAATAAATCAATTCCATGCCCGAAGGAATGAGCTAGGAATAAAGAAAATGAAAGAATAAAGAAAATCCGAAAAACTCCATTAAATTGGGATTTTGGGCTAATAGGAGGGCTATATGGGGAAATGGGCCTTGGATTTGGGTTGGCGGGCTCGAAACGAATCCGGGGAGTATAAATATGTATTTTGGGCTTTGGGTCGGTTACTATTCATGGGCTCGGTGCACTGTTCCTTGGGTTTGAGTTGGACTCGGCAAGTTGGCTCGGTCGAACCGCGTCACTCGGGCTCGAGCCGGCTGGAACGGGCGCGGGGCGCGCGGGCTGGGTCTGACCGCGTCGGTGCGGCTCGGGTCGGGCGCACCGGGCGGGCGCGGTCGGGTGCGCCGGGGTGCGGGCGAAGCGGGCTGGCTCAGCCGCGTCGGGTGGCCAGTCAGATGAACAGTGCCCGGGGCACTGTTCTTCTTCTCCACCGTGTTCCCGCGCGTGCAGGGGACAGGGGAGATGGGCGGCGAGTGGCGGCGGGGCTCCCGAGTTTTGCGACGCAAACCGAGGGCATGGGCGGGTTGAGGGCACTAAGGAAAGTCCATTTTGGGTGGTTGGAAGGCCGGCGGAGGCGGCAATCGCCGGCGGCGAGCTCCACCTTTCTTGCAGCTAATTTAAAATTTCAGTGGATTGGGGGCTTCCCGGGGAATTGGGCTGGTTCTTGAGCTTCATTGGAGTCCAGGTAGGGTCAGGGAGGTGTTGGCCGAAGCTCAAGAGGCCAAGGTTGCGCTGGCCACGGGTGGGGGTGGCGGCGGTGAGAGGGTGATCGGTGCTGGGGCAGTGGGGGCTTCGGGAGGCTAGGGCGAGGTTTGGGGACGGTTTCTAGGGCTATGAAGATGCTACAGGTAAGTGCAATCGGACCATAGATGGCCGGAGATGGGATATTGAACTAGGGCACAGAATTGGGGGATTTTGGGATTACCGGAGTTGGGAGGGAAGGGGGACGCTCAGGGGTGGTTGGTGAGCTTCAGGGACGCTGGTGGATCTCAAAGGAGGGCTCGGCCAGGCTTAAGTAAGTGGGAGAGGCGGTTGGCACCGAGGAGGGCAGGGGAAAATATCCAGCGGCGGTGAGCTGGAGCTCGGGAAGGCTCGGGCGGCTGGGGCGTCACTCCACGGCATTCCAGGGCTCAGAGGTCGGCAGTGTACGGGGCGGCTGCGGCTGTGAGAGGAAGGGGCGAGAAAACGGTAGAGGCGGGCAGCGGCAGAGGCGAAACAGGGCACGGGAGCGGCGAGAGCGCTCGGCGGCGTCTGACACCGGAGCAGGCGCATTTATGGCATTGGTACGGTGGCTGACAAGCGGACGGGAGCTGGCAGGGGCGAACGGGCGCGCGAAGGCGCGCGAAGGAACGGTGGCGGCAAAAATCAGAGGCGGCGGCGATATTTTCGTCCGGTGAACAGTGCCGTGTCGTAATCCTCCGTTTCCACCGTGATCACGCCGTGCTGACAAGGATTAAGGGGCTGTGATGCTTTGAGATTGGTGTAAGATAGATTAGAGAGGGTAATGGAGCTCAAATCCAAAGCAATTCAAATCCAAATTGGATTTTGCAAATTTTCGGTTGTTTCAACCTTCCCTCCTTAAAATGAATCTCGACCCCGAGATTCACCCAGGTTAAAGAATGGGTGAAAAACAAAACTTGTTACAGTTCTAATTGCTTTCCATAGATCTTGTTTTTCTCAGAGTGAGTTTCCAGTGGTGGCTGTTAATTGAGCTTCCGTTGGTACCTTGTCCCTTTCCAGTTATCTGGGCTCTCGCAACTTCATGAAGATATTCTCTAAGTACGTGTATGACTTGTGCTTCTTGGTTTAAGATAATCTCATCTGGAAACTTATGCAATAGCATGTCCATGGTTAAGCAGAGTTCTGTTGACTTTATCTCTTCCGCAGGTTTGTTTGTCTTGTAGTGTTTGTATCAATCGGCCCATGATTACTCATAATCTCATATACTTCTTTTCTTTTTTTTCCTTCGGGAGTCTGTGACATAGATCTATATCAATATCCCCTGATTCCTCTTCTCTATTCAAAGAATAGTTATGACTGTGGTAATCTGTCTTTTACTTTCTAGCAAATGTTATAAAGACTATATCTTGAAATTTCTCTCTTCATATTACCTAATCAAAAATCTTTCTTCAACCCTGGGTTCATCTTTATTCCATCAAACCGTATAGAGAGCTGTGAAGTGTGAGTTACTTTTATGATTGAATCTTTGGATTTCCTCTTCATTCACTATTAGGAGTGACCATGAGATCCCAAGGTTTCTTGCTTATTCCCTAGTGGATTCTGTTGAATCTATTTGTCATAGTAGAGATAACACTTAGTAACCGTACCAGGGCATTCACTTTCATTGACTATCCAACTCACAGTTTCTGATTATCTATAACCATCTTCGTTGTCAGGAATTTAATCCCAGCTGACCAGTGCATGTGTTATGGCTACTAATTCTAGGCCATAAGTAGTGTACTTCTCTTCAGGTGTCGGCATCTTAACGCACAAGTTATAATCCTTCCATCTTGTATTAACATACATCTTAGTCCTTGTCTCTGAGGCATGACTGCAGGGTTGAAAATCTCTATTAGGGGATATTAGAACTGGAGCTATAATCTTTATCTTCTAAGAACTCTTCTTGTTACACTCGAGCTTATACATGCTCCCTTTTCTTTCTCTCTTTTACTATACCTGTATATCATCCTTGTATATATCAAATCATTCATGTCTTGTTTCTTCACATAAACTTTCCCGGTTTATTTACCGTAACCTCTATAGGTATTTTACATACCAACATTCCTTATAATTCCCCCTTAGTATCTCTTGAGACGGTTCTGATTTATTTGTTCTGGTGTCCATACTCCCTCTGTACTATTCTGATTTTTTTTTCCAAACTGAGTTGGTTCTCCCATCCTTTACGTGGTCTTTCAAATATTGTCGTACTTCTCTTACACAAAGTTGGAAAGTAGGTTCACAGTGATTGCGATGCAAACTTCTTTATTCTTTATACCACTGTACAGATAGCTCACGGATAACTCACGGGTACACCGTTACCTTAAAACACTACTTGCTTACACAAACGTACTTGCTTATACAAAAGTATGAGATAACACTCATCTTATGTTTCGTTTTTAACCAACAGTGTTGCCTAACTTCTGACTACCTCTTTTGTCGCTTTCTCTTAGTCACTTCTTTAGGGTGCATTTGTCTCCTTTTCCACTCGAGCCTTCTTGGGGTGACATCCTTTTTCCTCCATTGACAGTTGGTATGAGGTTGATGCTTGTCTTTTGACGTGTATTCGGGCTTCTTCTTTGGGTAAGGATCTCAATGGACATTGGAAACGATAATGCCCATTTTGCTTGCAGTGAAAACAAGTCGTATGGACCAAGATCGAAGGATCATTTTGTTTGGTAATCCTCAGATATCCTGCTAATTCCTTTTCTGCCCAGAGAGTTTGATCAACTAGAGTTTGGAAGTCTGGATATTCCACGGGCATAACATAACTCTTTATCATTGGTTGCAAGCCTCTTATAAAGTATGCCATCTTTCTTGCTTCGGTATTGAGATCTTCTTGAGCATATTGTGATAAATGATGGAATTGCTGTAGATACTCCATAACAGACTCATCTTCTTGTCGGAGATTAATAAAATCCTGACGCTTCTCTGCGATAGCTTCAGGAGAAATATAAGTCTTACGGAATCTATTCACGAACTCCTCCCACGTAATATTCTCATTTGGGTATACCCATTGAATAGTATTCCACCAATTAATGGCTGGTTCTGATAATTGGTGGGTGGCGAAAAGAACTTTTTCCTTATCCGTACATCGGATGGCATTCAATTTCATCTCGATACTTTGTAACCAGTTATCAGCGCTCATCGGTTCTGTTGCTGATGAAAATCCCGGTGGTCGAGTCTTTAAGAAGATTCCAAATTTAAATGCAGTCACACTTGATATTGATGTTAATTCTTCTGGCGACGCTTTTGTAATGAGTTGTTCCAACACCCTTGCTTGTTGTTCTAGTATTCTGACTTGTCCTTGTCTGACTTCATTCCAGGTTTTTCCCATGATGGATACGGTTTCCTTCATGTTAGATAAGACTTCCGTCATGTTGGATAAAGATTCCGCCATATTGGATTGTCTGCTCTGATTTGTATTTTCCATCTGTTGCACCATCAAATCTTTAGTTTGCTCAATGACATTTCGTTTGACAGTAATCAAAACTTAGGAATAAGTCCTGTAACATTTCTGGGTTTAGCAGAGGAAGTGAGACGAAAACGAGGGAAGAGCAAGGAAGAGGTAGGAAAGAAAATGAAGTGAGATTAAATGATGTTTCTGATTGCTTTTATAGGGCACTTCTTGAAAATCTTCTTGCTTACTTGCAAGGATAATCCCACATCTGTTAGCCTCCAACATTCGTAAGCTAAGTTCATTCTCATACTACTCTTGTGCATGGGCTTTAAAATCCAATGCCCTTTTTAATTTAGTTTCTACTTCACACCAGGGCTACACTATATCCTAGTTATGACCTTATTTTTGTCGATAATCCCAAATATAATAATTCATTTGATCCACCGAAGACATAATTCCTATTTGCATTCTCCTAACTTTATTACTCATATCATGGTTATCTAAATTCTACAAAAATTCCAACTTCAACCATGACTATAAATCCAATATCACACCTGTTATAATCCAATATCCTTATTTTAAACCTACTGATATCATTTGTATCCCTATTTCCTAAAAATCCAATTATTTTCATTATCAACTCATAATCATAGTCGACTCAATTCAATAATTAACTAAGCTTCTTGCTATCTCCTTCTCATTTAATTCATTATTTGAAAAATCCACCCAGGACAATATCATTAATCAAATTTATAATCCAATAATCATTATCATCAATATCCACCAAGAATATTATCATTGATTAGGCCTAAAATCCAATAATTATCATTATCCCATTTTTTCAACAAATTATATCACTTTATCCAATCAGATTCTTCCAATATTAGCATAATTCCGCCAATATCTTCGATTATCAATGTCTTATATTTTAATCCCTTATGGGTTATCTACTCCCTTGTCTAAACTTCCTTGGTTTTCAATCTATTTGTTGCAATCAGAAATTTGCATTTAATTTCTTCCAAGATTTGCCTGATAGGTAAGGAGAGATCGGACCAGAGTAGGTAAGAATTAAAGACGAAATGGGATAAGAATAGGGTTTTTAACATACTCTTTACTTAAAATCAGAAACTTCGTTTTGCACAAATTGCTATATAGCAGCCTACAGGCTAATAGCGCAATTCGGCTATTAATACAAACAGAAATCTTCGTCTATTTAAATGGTTTTTACCTTTTGCATCAAAATATCAAACGGGTACTATTTACCAATTACACGAGCGGTGACCTTACAACTTCTCAAGAGGAAAAGCTTTTGGTCAGGGTATTTAGACTACTCCTTTTTAACATCGTTTTTTAATGTTTCTTAAGCTAGGGTTAGCATTTGTTTCATTTGGTTAGCATGAAGTTAGTCTAAACATCTATTCGCATTTTAAGCTTTTGACAAAACCCAAAAGGAAATCTTTTACTTTTTGTCTAAGAAGGGTAAGATAGAAATAAGAAAGGTGAGACAGCAACAATACTTATGGTTTTCAAAATTCTTTTGTATTTAAAAATATGGTTTTGTGAAATCGTATTCTTATCGTAACCAAACCTACACTTAGGGTCATCCTACGGTCAAGCAAGCGGGCTCTGATACCACTCTGTAACACCCCCATTTCGGGGAGTATTATGAAATCATCGCAGTTGCCCAGGACTGTTCAACTGCGAGTACATCCATCGAGTGTATAACATTGCCAACACAAGCTTACGAGCAAAAGCGAACTTTATTATAATATAAAGGCTAAAAGCCAAGCATTACAGCAGGTCAACGGCCTTTAGATACATTACAAAAAAAACTGCCATAGGCACGCCTGAGCGGAGAACGACCCTAATTCCACGCTTCATTGATCTCGTACAGTGCCACCTCATCGTCTTCTCTCGCATCCTCAAAATTTGTTGTTTCTGTTTATGTTTTTAGCAAGCATGAGTACTACCACTTGTACTCAACAAGTCACACGGAGCTTAATAATAATTTCATGCACGGTATATCAAGAAAAAGGGGACAAAGTCTATTATTTTATGTGGATGCAGTTTTAGTTGGAACCATTTGAAAACCTTTAAAATGTACTTCATTAAAGTAAAAGGGGGGTTTCAAGCTTGATTATCATTACTCAACATTACCAAACCATTCCAAATCTACTTATGCCTTGATACTGGATTCACCCACTAAACACAGCTTCGTTTACCGGAAGCACGGCGTATTCGAATACCATTTGTCATGACTTTGCAAAGTTGCCCTGCTTTACCCACAAGATCCCTTAACTCCGGCCAGAGAGTTAAGACAACAAGGATGTTCACTGCTCAATTCTTTGTGTAGACTCCGCCCAGTAGGTGTTTAATCTCGACAAGCCCGGATGACCCCACGGATCTCGTCCGACTTATCGCAGTCCTACAGTTGTATGGTTAACCACCTCCCATACGGACTCACCCTCTGTCTCCCCCTTTCCAGTTGCAGAGGTTCAATTGAAGTTGAGCAGCTACTAAGCCAGGTTTGACTAAATCAAGTTTGACAAAGTCAACGCTTGTGGTTGGGCGGATACTATGTCCGTTACTCAGCATAAGGGTCTAGTCCTTACATTTTTAACTGAGGCATCATCCACACACAAACCCAAATTCAGTACACCCTGTACTGCCACCAATCCACAACCAGCCTCCACCCTAGGATAAGATCTTCAGATCCACATCTGCGATCCTCATTTATCCTATTTCCAACTTTCCAAAATTCTAGACCAATACCAAACCTTAACAGTAGAAAGATTCAATGTGGTCCTAAACTACCATGTTATTTATAATCTTATATTTTATGTTACTAGGTCTTGTCAAGGTGAATGTGGCCATCAAGTTAAACTGGGCTTTTCGGGTGGTAGGACATAACTAATATCATGCCATTCTAAGCATTGATTATACATAAAATAACAGTGCGCAAATAACATAATGAAAATACAGTAAATAAATAACTTAGGGAGATGTAGGATCAACATGTTCAAAAATATGTGTGACTTGCCTTACGGATCAGTGATTTCAATTAATTCGTATTCTTCAGTGGGCCGGGTCTGGACTTGAGCTTTTCCCTCCTGCTCTTGCGAAATCTAGACTTCGGAAACTAACGCAAAACAAGCGAAATAAATCAATTCCATGCCCGAAGGAATGAGCTAGGAATAAAGAAAATGAAAGAATAAAGAAAATCCGAAAAACTCCATTAAATTGGGATTTTGGGCTAATAGGAGGGCTATATGGGGAAATGGGCCTTGGATTTGGGTTGGCGGGCTCGAAACGAATCCGGGGAGTATAAATATGTATTTTGGGCTTTGGGTCGGTTACTATTCATGGGCTCGGTGCACTGTTCCTTGGGTTCGAGTTGGACTCGGCAAGTTGGCTCGGTCGAACCGCGTCACTCGGGCTCGAGCCGGCTGGAACGGGCGCGGGGCGCGCGGGCTGGGTCTGACCGCGTCGGTGCGGCTCGGGTCGGGCGCACCGGGCGGGCGCGGTCGGGTGCGCCGGGGTGCGGGCGAAGCGGGCTGGCTTAGCCGCGTCGGGTGGCCAGTCGGATGAACAGTGCCCGGGGCACTGTTCTTCTTCTCCACCGTGTTCCCGCGCGTGCAGGGGATAGGGGAGATGGGCGGCGAGTGGCGGCGGGGCTCCCGAGTTTTGCGACGCAAACCGAGGGCATGGGCGGGTTGAGGGCACTAAGGAAAGTCCATTTTGGGTGGTTGGAAGGCCGGCGGAGGCGGCAATCGCCGGCGGCGAGCTCCACCTTTCTTGCGGCTAATTTAAAATTTCAGTGGATTGGGGGCTTCCCGGGGAAATTGGGCTGGTTCTTGAGCTTCATTGGAGTCCAGGTCGGGTTAGGGAGGAGTTGGCCGAAGCTCAAGAGGCCTAGGTTGCGCTGGCCACGGGTGGGGGTGGCGGCGGTGAGAGGGTGGTCGGTGCTGGGGCAGTGGGGGCTTCGGGAGGCTAGGGCGAGGTTTGGGGACGGTTTCTAGGGCTATGAAGATGCTACAGGTAAGTGCAATCGGACCATAGATGGCCGGAGATGGGATATTGAACTAGGGCACAGAATTGGGGGATTTTGGGATTACCGGAGTTGGGAGGGAAGGGGGACGCTCAGGGGTGGTTGGTGAGCTTCAGGGACGCTGGTGGATCTCAAAGGAGGGCTCGGCCAGGCTTAAGTAAGTGGGAGAGGCGGTTGGCACCGAGGAGGGCAGGGGAAAATATCCAGCGGCGGTGAGCTGGAGCTCGGGAAGGCTCGGGCGGCTGGGGCGTCACTCCACGGCATTCCAGGGCTCAGAGGTCGGCAGTGTACGGGGCGGCTGCGGCTGTGAGAGGAAGGGGCGAGAAAACGGTAGAGGCGGGCAGCGGCAGAGGCGAAACAGGGCACGGGAGCGGCGAGAGCGCTCGGCGGCGTCTGACACCGGAGCAGGCGCATTTATGGCGATGGTACGGTGGCTGACAAGCGGACGGGAGCTGGCAGGGGCGAACGGGCGCGCGAAGGCGCGCGAAGGAACGGTGGCGGCAAAAATCAGACGCGGCGGCGATATTTTCGTCTGGTGAACAGTGTCGTGCCGTAATCCTCCGTTTCCACCGTGATCACGCCGTGCTGACAAGGATTAAGGGGCTGTGATGCTTTGAGATTGGTGTAAGATAGATTAGAGAGGGTAATGGAGCTCAAATCCAAAGCAATTCAAATCCAAATTGGATTTTGCAAATTTTCGGTTGTTTCAGGCTTTGACTATATCTCATCATTCTTTTCCACCGATTCCTTTAAAAATGTCTAGACAATCTCACATCAGTTGTGGGAGAAAGTAGAGCATGATTTATAAGAGTACGTCTAGTTCTCACAAAAACCAAACGGAAAAAAATCTCTTGGGCCATCCGAGTATCGAGAACATATCGGTTCTTATAAGTTTTTTAATCTTGAATTTTACTTTAAAATTTTATAAAATTTAAATAATGAATTCTTGATTTTAAGAAAGATGAAACTTAAATTCTTGAGTCACTCAACTACGCAATGGGCTATTGTTAATTTTTGAGGCCCTGTGAACTAGACGGCTACACCTGTGTAGTTCCGGCCTACATGGACCTCGATCTTTTTGAACTTACATGGACATCGACCTACCACTGAAGTAGTAATCCCTAGTAGCTGGGCCGCCATCACATATGGACTCCTAGGCCCGTGCTTGCATCTTCAACAATGGGCTCGAAACAGAGCTCTTTGTTGTCAGCACCTGCCGTGTCCGGGACGTCGTCTCGCACGGCGATGCTCCGGGGGTACATATGCATGGCCGAGTGACGCGGAGGCCGGCCGCCTACGGCAACGGCAACGCCGAGGTGAGGTCACGGCGTGCGTGACGATGGGCTAGGCGACGAGCGATGCGCCGACGCGGGAGCATCGCGTGCGCAAGAGCGCGCGCCGTACGTGCGCGCGGCGGCAGCATCGATCGGCGGCGACGTCCCGCGGCAGCAAACGTGCGTGGCTTTCCCTCGCGTCGCTCCACGGGCGCTGGCCCCGTCGTGCCGCGCTACCCTGGAGGCAATGATATGGAGCTAATGATCTGGGAATTGAGATCGCCTTTGATCGAGCAATTAACAGCGCCTGCGCCGTGCGTACGTTTTCAGTTCCAGGCTTTGTTTAGCGGTGGGGTAAAGGCAAGCCGAAAAGAAACCCTGTCGATGGAGCCGAGCCGAGCACGATCGAGCAGAGTGAAAAGAAGAGATGGATGATAACAAAAGGAGAGAAAGCTAGCTAGCCCTTCCTGTCTGTGGTGGTGTGGCGTACGAATCAGTACAATGCACGCACTGATGCGGCGCACAGCCCCAGCTAGCTAGCACACCGAGTTCCAGCGAGAATCATGCATGCGACGGGCAACAGCTTTTGTGCCCCCCACCCATGGATCGATGCCACCATGCTGACGCTGAGATCGATGCCTGCCCACAAAGGTTTGAAACTTCAAACCCTTCTCCTGGCTTGCAGTAATTCTCCCCGGCCCCCCCTGCAAGCCCTTGATTGTGCCTGTCATTCACCGGTAGTATATTGCCAGTGTGGCAAAATGCAGGGTGCAGCAGCCGGCAGCATAGGAGGCAGGCAGCAGGCAGAGGTATCAATATTCTGCATGATCTATCAAAAGTGTCATTTATTAGGTGCTCATGGATCACTGAATCTCTGAAAGACTTTCACTCTTGGTCCATGAAGTGGCAGGAAGAACATAGAGTGCAGCTAGTTCCAGTTCTTTTGTCTGTAGGTAGTAATAAAGGTCGCCTCCTTCCTTTAACTTGGTTAAGCAAGAAGTGATACTTTGGCATAAAAGATCTGATGCAAAGGTGTTTCTGCAGTCAAATGGGCACGTACGTACCATATCAAAGTCCACTTTGACATTCTTAGCTCACTTTTTTTACTAGGCTAGGATACTTTTACCGGCGTACATTTTGACAATGTTCTAGAGAGAAGACCTCTTAACAACCCTGTAACAACACCCTGCTATGATTTGTTCCCTACAGATGCGTATTGGATGCAAACATGATTTCATTGGATGAAGTCTAATCTAAAGTTCTGAAGCGAATGCCATTAATTTGGAACGACATCACTGTTATCTATTTTTTTGTTGGCAACAAAAATAGTGTTTAAGCTGTTGAGCTTCATGTCATACACAAGTCTGCTCTGGAAGTTCAGTTAGAATGGGCGTTATTTCATCAGAAATAAAAAGTGCATCGCTTTTACTAACGGATAAAATTAATGGATCCTCACATGTTCAGAACTCTTTTAAGTTTCTCTTTGCTTTAGGAAGAGGAAAGCAGCTACTCCACCATGTAAAAAGACATTTTTTTTCAGCTGGTACATCACATGCATTGCATGGTAACATGATCAAGGCAATTATACATCATCTTGCTTTTTTTTTGTCACTCGGGGTCAGAATAGCTCTCCTTTCCAAGTCTATCCAGTATATATGCACACTTTATCGCTTTCTCACTTAATCAATCTTTCTTCCTTTATCTTTACTAATTGAAGGCAGCTCCACTCTAATCTTAGGAGGTAAAAAACTAAAAGTTCTCGTATTAATCGAAGAAAATAAAAAATATCTACAAAAATTCCGAGATTAATCTGAAAAATAGGTTCGCATGAACACGAAGGAGTATAATGTTAGAAATAGATCTATATGAGTGTGAGGCATATTCTCTATATTTTTAAAGCATACATGGTTTAGTATCATATTGTTAAGACAAAATAGGGTAGACCAATTTATAAGGTAAGATTCTTGCTATTCCTGATAAGCTTGAAACACATGGCATAAGAGGGTTTTAGCTAAACACACATGCGCGCATGTATTTTTAAGTGAAAAATCGTGTAGCTTGTGACTTGTCCTTCCTCCTGCAAACCTGTGTTATTGTGTTATGCCGTCTGAACCTCATTGACTCTTCTTCTCGGCGTGCACCGTAAAAAAGGGGAGCAGTACCTTCGAGCCGTTGCTAGTGTGAAGACAAGCATTAGACTAGGGGGCAATAAAAGTTTCTGGGCAGCGTATATCTGTGCAACCACTCACTTCACTACTTCATCTACATTATGCACTACATTGCGTCTGTGTTGTTGCCTGTTCTTCATCAAACCCAACTATAAGTTATTCGTGTGACCGATTGACTTTGTTTAAATTATGTTTCTATATACATTTAGAAGTACAATGTGTTGCCTGTTGTTAGTACTGATTTATGCATCGTTAGTTATTTACGATATTTAACTCCTAGTAAAATCTGAAATTAAAATATTACCTATATTTTCAACATATAACTTGTAAATTGTAACTTCCTTGTGCAATTGCAAACCAGCCAACTCAAACCGGAAACTACCGAGACAAATCAGAGGACGTACAAGCAGCCAAATCGAACCGCAAACAACCAATACATATCAGGGGAATCTAACAAATCTGTGAACAATAAAAGCCAAATCCATCCCGGACACCGTATTACAATCAGACATATATTGTGTTATATCGTAGAAATTCTTTACAACCACGTATTCGAATTCGTAAGCAAGCAGACAGCGATCAATAATATATATATATATATATATATATATATATATATATATATATATATATATATATATATATATATATATATATATATATATATATATATATATATACTGACGTTTACTTCCTTGGCTGTGTTGTTTTGTTTTTCTTTATTTTATTACTCCAAAATATCCTTCCAATAGATAAAGGTGCTGATATAGTACGTATGCAGAATGTTTGCTAAGGAATAAAAGGAACTGAGGTAGACCAAGAGAAATCAGGACGACAAAAATACATATGTTCGGAAGAACCAACATTCATGTAAATTTCGACTTAAAAATTCCAAAAATTGTGACATCCAAACAAAGTTTATTTATCCACTGCCCAAAACCAGAGCTCAGTGGGTACTGGGTAACAAGGAATGGTCTTCGTATTTCCTATGTCCGGGAGAATAAGAAAACTATGAGCACTATCTAAGAAAAGAAAAGAAATCCGAAAGGGTATTTTAGTCGTTGAGAGGAATTTAGTTGTATAACAAGCTAAAATATTATAGTTGGTAAAATAAAATTCATTTCTGAATAATGTGTATGGATATTAAGAAATCACATAAATATTAACAAAACACTTATACATGCTTTTTTTTGCAAATATGTAATAACTTTTGCGATTTATTTCCTCCATTCAAATTTATAGGATGTATTTTTTAATGACTTTGTCTATAAATATAGAGCATATTTCATGTCCAATGTAAAATTAATGTGATATTTCTTTTATATCCTTAATAAATATATTTTTTATTTGTTATTCTCTACGTGCATGCATTGAATAAACTACTTAGAGATAATAATTAGAGATAATCTAACTATTTTTACTATTTTTTTTGGTCTATATGCCAATAGAAAAATGTCTTATAAACTTGGACAGAGGGAGTATATAAAAACCGAAAAATTAAATTACCCTGTGCATACGCACGGATTGATGACCAGTTGAAATAACACAAACAGATCCGTCAATGCCTTTTTCTGTTTATGCTTCTATGGAATTATATATGCATGTTGCCTCGAGTTTTGTGCCACTTAATCCGCCACATTTCGCCGTGAATTACCCTGGTTTAAACAGGCTGGAAATTACTCACATGCTTCACAAGAATGGTAGTTGCATATTTAGGCCCCGTTTGGCACAGCTCCACCACCGACTTCTGAAGCTGTTTGGAGCCATTTTGTGCCAAACGGGGTAAAACAAAATAGCTCCACCCAAGAAGTCCCTTAAAACATGCTGAGACAAAACATATGTACGAGATGGAGCTGAAAAAAATAGCTCCACCCGGCTCCATCCGCAGGCCCGCATGCCACTGCCCTTGTACTTTCGTGAATTTACGCGATCTGCCACCGGCTCTTCTATTCTCCCGTTCCCGTTCCTCTGTTTGGTCTTCTCGTCTTCGACCGTGAAGGGAGCGCCGCCGCCATTAAATATTGGTTGCTAATACTTTGTGTTATTTTAATTTTTTTTTTAATTCAAATTTACTCGGATGAAAAATCATGTAGAAACATACAGCTCTTGATGTTACTACAAGCCAAATAGATAGGGGTATATTGGACAATTGACATCTCTCAACTATGCATGATAAAACAGGTGGAGCCAAACAGTCTACCAAAACAGCTCCAGCTCCACCGGTGGAGCTGTTCGTGGAGCTGAAGCCAAAAAAAAACAGCTCCCCGTGCCAAACGGGGCCTTAATTAGCATCACTGTTGATACAATCTATGCGCTATCAATGATAATTACAAGTATTCTAGAGTTATCAATCTTAGGAAACAGTTAGGTTTACAACTAAGACGAACAATTGCTACTAACATGAATGTTGTATGATAAATTTGATCCCAAGAACTAGATTACAGGAGAGAATAAATCATTTAGGTTCTACCAAGACTAACTAGATCCTCTCCTAGCTAGGTTCGCTTACACGCAAATCAATAAGTATATTATGAGTCGGCGCTAGACTAAGATTGTTCTCACCCTACAGATCAATACTATCTTTTTCACATGTTCACCTATCATGTGATAAGACTAATCTAAGAGTAGCAAGCTTTGCACTATTTGATATAGATCGGTCGTCTAAATCCAAACACCATATTTCAATTTAGCAACTAACAAGTTGATTCTCAACATCAACTAAATAACACAATATCAAATAGACTGATCAAAGCGAATAAGTATCATAAGTATCACAGATAATACCAATGTCGATTACATCGCAAGATCCTCTAAATTCGGAGGAAGAACATGATCTACCCTAGGGCAACATCGTGGAGGAGTAGTTGGACAAAAAGGAAGTAGTTGCTGACGTCAATCCTTGTGAATCGGCCGTCGACAGGGGGTGGCGCTGCTCAACGCAAAGGTGGCACCGGCCAGCTCCAAGGTAGCATGCGCTGGTGCTAGGGCAGCACAGCTCAACACTTTCTCGGTGACTTCTCCTTCTTGCTTAGTGAAACATTAATCCAGCGATTTCTTCGACTTCTCGATGTCTAAACTTGATTCTTGGGATGCAAACTTGACTTTTCGAGGTGCCCTTCCTCATGGGGGTCTTGGCGTGCTAATATAGGCTCGGGGAGAGGTGTCCTCAACTTCATCTCTCTGAGTTTTGGGTGAACTTTTTGTTTCAAAACGTTGCTATCTAGTCGGCGCAAATCGATGACAGACGATGATCACTATTCACTGCACACTTAAATTTCTGAATTTCTTCTGAGATGTAAAAGATTGACGGGATGCTATTTTCTGCGGAATTGTCAGAAATATGTCGAATAATTTTTTTGGAATATCAATTGAATTTCTGATCTTTCGATTTGCATCATGATTCGTATGCCTGCTCACCTCCGTCTCCATCTTCGGCGAGCTTCTTTAGGGTTGAGGTTCACCTAGGTTAGGGTTGGGATTCACCACGGCCTGGATTTAGAGGGAGGCTAAGGCTGAGGAGGAGGAGGACCGGCGGCCACAGCGGGGCGGCAAGGCGGCGATGATGCCGCCAGCTGCAGGTCAAAAGAGGGTAGTGGGCAGCAGTCGGCCGGCGGGGATGCGATGTCTCTAAGGGATCACATCGGCGGTAGGTGGTGGGCAGCGGATCCAACGGCGATGAGCCGCCGGAGACAAGAAAAAAGGAGAAGGGGCGGTAGGCGAGGATGAGAGTGGCACAGGCAACCACGTCAAGAGGCAACAGAGGCGGGGGATAGGTTCGTCAGAGAGCATCATCGGCTCAGATGTGACACCAGTGAGGCGGCGCACAAGGTGGCGGCAGGGGTGGTTGGAGTTGCGATCGCGGGGCTCGGGAGGCTTAGTGCGGATGCTCGGGTTACATTTGCCCGTTCGTTTTTTAAGGGATGGGGGAGTCGGCTCGATCATGCAATTGGCATACAACTGTCTAAAATTTGACTAATTTTCTATCCTAAAATTCTGCGCATGATATATAGACAGACCCGAAAATGTAGGCCAGATTCGGTGTCCAACCTCGTTAATTAACTGTTGCGTGTTACCATTTCTACGTAGCTGGTATGCATGCCACGCATGCATGCATATATGAACAAAAGAACAACGCATGCGTCGTAAGGTCTTGAGAAAACAGAAGAAACCCTCTTTCTGTCTCTCGGGTTTATTTTGGAACAGAAGGAATTAATTGAACCCCGTCGTACTGTGAATTAAGGATGTATTTGGTTGGAGGGATGAGGATGGGATGAGATAGTTCCACAAAAAAAGTGGAACCACATGGTCCAGCATATAAGAAGAATATTCTCTAAATTTGCACAGGCTCATCCAACTTTGGACCATTCCATTTCACCTCATCCCTCCAACCAAACACACAGATAGACTTGATCAAAGGAACCATCTCATCCCATCCCACCCCCATTCCTCCAACAAAACACATCCTAATACCCAGTACACTCGATGCATTCCTCGCCACTTGCATTCGGCATCTTCAGCATGAACAGCGACTCGCAGAGGGACGCAAAGTTCTAGACGTCGGTACGTTTATAATACCACCGATCAGGCGTTAATACGCGGCGTCAGTGCAGCGCTTCAGCAATACCTGCACACTGTAGCCAAGGTCCCGGCCGGTCGGCCGAGCTGTAAAGCTGGGAGAAATGAAGAAGATGTGGGTGATCAACATGGCTTATGCTACAGTGCTCATGGTTTATTTGTCACTATTTATAAGTTTCGTCTTTTTCTGAATTTTTAGTTTTTTGTTGAGCTTTTTTGTCGGTTCTTTTTTTCCCGTATTTGTTTGTATTATACGTAATGGGCTAACAAATTTTTTATATTTTTAAATTTTTTTAAATTTAATTATGCGAAATAAACATCTGTCAGCTACAGTGCTTTTTCAGTCAGCTACAGTGTTTTCAGCCATAAGCCATGAGTTTTTAAGCCGAGTTGATCACCCCCGTAATTCAATGGGAAAACTTTGAACAACGGATTAGCGGCGGTGGCTATCTCTCTCTCTGCACGTGGGACTTAACACTTTCGTAGTGTCTTGCGCAGATTACAGAACTTGAACTGTGAATTTGTGATCCGAATTCTGCTGAAGGATGGTTTGTAGGAGCATAGGACCGGCGATCAGGTTGCTTTTTCTGGATTTGTACTCTGTTATTTTGTACTCGTATGTATCCTCTATAGACCCATAGGATTGGAGACTGGAGAGATCCCTGCTTTATAACTATACTCGTACAGCTTACCGTGGTCGAGAAGGAAGTGATCACGGGTTCATGATCAAGCCTCTAATTTCTCCCTCACAAACACCCAGGCATGCAGAGAGACGGACGCACGCATGCATATTCCCTCTCCCCTACATTGTACTACCATTCCTCCACGCACGTTTCCCTAGGCAGGCGCATGTCAACTCCTGCCAAAACTAACGATAAAAACCACGCACTCCCTCACAAAAATGACAGCCCATCCGTGGTTAAACCCCTCCCTGAGTCCCTGCCTGCTGCGTGAGTGCGTGTGGCTGCAGGTGCATGTTGTCACCGCTTCTGCCTGCGTCCCTGTAGAGTGTAGGCTAGCTTGACAAGTTAGCGTTTGGTCAAGACGCGCGTGAGCGAACGATGGAGTGGGAGAGCGACGTCGCGGCCGGCCAGAAGGCGTCGGTGCCCGCGCCGTTCCTGACCAAGACGTACCAGCTGGTGGACGACCCGGCGACGGACCACGTCGTGTCGTGGGGGGACGACCGCGCGTCCTCGTTCGTCGTGTGGCGGCCGCCCGAGTTCGCGCGCGACGTCCTGCCGAGCTACTTCAAGCACAACAACTTCTCCTCCTTCGTTCGGCAGCTCAACACCTACGTACGTATCTTCGTGCGTGCTTGTTCGCGCGCGCCATTGCGTCTGCTTGTGATTTATGTCTGTAACTGAATTTTTGCTGAAAGATTGCAGTGCCATGTAACGCAGGGGTTTAGGAAGGTCGTCCCGGAGAGGTGGGAGTTCGCCAACGAGTTCTTCAGGAAAGGCAAGAAGAGGCTGCTGTGCGAAATCCACCGGCGGAAGTCGGCGGCGGGGCCACCGTTCCCGCCACCATTTTTTGACCCTCACCGCTTCCCTCTCTTCCGTCCGGACGACGGCATGGTACTGCGCGGCTTTGGCGCTTTGGCCCCGCAGCGGCATTGGGCCGACGTGGCGGCGGGGCCGGTGGCGACGTGGCGACTGCTCGCGCTGCGCCCGGCGACAGCAGGGGCGGAGTGCGGCCGTGCGGCGGTGACAGCGGAGGCGCTGATAGAGGAGAACGAGCGGCTGCGGCGCCGCAATGTGGCGCTGCTGCAGGAGCTGGCGCACATGCGCAAGCTCTACAGCGACATCATCTACTTCGTGCAGAACCACGTGCGCCCCGTGGCGCCCAGCCCGGCCGCCGCGGCCGTGCTGCACGACCTCTGCATGGACAGCAAGCAGGGGGCAACGGCCGAGGCGCGCAACGCCTCCGGCCGGAGCGCCACGTCCAGCAACTTTCTCACGCTGGCGCTGCTGCCACGGACGGAGAAGATCGGCACTGAGGCGGCCGGCACCAGCAGCGCCAAGGAGCCGACCAAGCTGTTTGGCGTGCACCTGAGCACCGAACAGACGTGCGGCGCGAGCCGCAATTGACAACTGCAAGAGCAGACGCCCACGTCACCAGCGTGGAAACGGAGCATGGTGCTCGAATGCGACGACCTGAGATTGAGCGTTGTGCCGCCGCCGCCGTGCGCGGTCTCGTCACTGGCTAGTATTTAGCTTAGCTACTTGTGTGATGTGTTGTTTCAACGCACGTTCGTGGCCATTTTGTTCTGCTAATTTGATGTGAACCAATAAACGCACGGTTAGGCTTCAGTTGCAGTTTTGGCCCATCTATCGACCGAGGTGAGATTTCTTTTTTTTCCGTCTAGGTTTAGTAACGATGAGGGAAAACTCCTCCGTTCGAAAATAATTTCACCTGCAGCGAAAGCAACGAATGGGATAGAATTTCGTTATTTTATTCCAAAATTAGGATGAAATATTCAAACACGTATGAATTTTTTTACCGAAATTTGGCCAAAATTTACGCTGGATGTGTAGCCGGGTCCAACTTCAAATGAAAATGAATTTATTTGACCGAATTGGTTTTATTTCGGAGGGAAACGGATGTGAAGACTTTGAACGTTGAAAACCCAAAATCCTCGTATGTGTAACGTACAAGTTCTATGGTTAGTGACTAGTACACACAATCACAATATTAAGATCACATTCATACACATCGCATATATTTAATTTACAACAAAGAGGCAATTATAATAGTGATGCATAATAAGTTTACAACATAAGAGCCGACCGGCCAAATAAATACAAGTATCAACAGTAAGATTGCAGCGTAAGACAAGTAATTAAACCAAAAGTACCCAACGGTATGCCACCATACCCCACAGCCAACCGATTAGGACTAAGGCCCTAGAATGACCAATTGTCGAATTCTCTGGTACAGGGAGCAAAATATGCGTCATCGAGCACTGTTTCTTTTTCATTCTCTAAACAACAATTTAAGCAAGGTTGAGTATATTATATACTCAATAAGACTTGTAGTGTATCGCAACATATGTATAAATACAAGCCTAACAATGGAGAAGGCTATGCTACAAGTTATTTTCAGCATGAAGTGAATTTGCATTTGCAATATTACAATTATATAACTTTAATAAGAGTAAATCACAACCCTCCTTAGCAATAAACAATGATCAAATCATAGCCACATGCATGGTACATATGTCACATTATACCATCTCATTATATTCAATGAAACTGTTTTGTCAAAAATAAAAACTAGACCCATTGTGGCTGCATCTAAGCATGCTTATGACTGCGAGCATAGCTATTTAAATAGTTTTACACACTCAAGAGGTTGTACAATTTTACCTATATGAGATAATCAAATACACTGTCAGCCATTATACATTTCCGTAGGCATGTGACTAAGTGATGATCATAAAGCCTTTACATCATCTAGTCCTAACCTTGCACCAGCCGATGAATGATAAACCCTCACCTCAGTAGATACCCTCCTTTTGTCAAGGCATTCGCCATTGTGTTAGCAAGCTTTAGTTCTAATACCTTGATGAAGGGAGCCCCTACGAGCATCCTACCTGGTATGCCCTCACTACTTCGGCCTACCAATATGCAAGGCTAATCCTAGATAATTAAGTTCACTAAAATTAGAGCCCATATAGCATATGTGATTGTACGGTTAGATTTAGATGTGTGGCAATAGAGTTCAGTCTTTAATTGACCTAGGCGAAAATATCCCCTATCAACATGTGGGATATCCGCTCATATTTTTCAGTTTAGAGATATTTTAAACTAACAGAGATTCCTTCTCTAGTCCAACATTTCAAAATCATTCATATCCACATGCAAGTTTTTTTTCGAATATTCAAACTTAGTGAAAACTAGTATGTGACTAAGCATCTAGACGATATACGTGAATGTATTACACCCAAAATGACATTAGCTACTGTCTAAACATGACCTAAGGGTTATAACAGTAGGGATCAATGCATACGAGCAGATATATCTACTATACCCAAATATAGCCATTTTATTCAAAACAAACACGCATGCATAACAATTTTGCAAACAACATACAATAATTAAAATATTAGGATTAATATGATTAGAGGGAGTGCTTGTCTTGTTCTTGTTGCTCAGATAAATGTTCGGAAGTGCTCTCGTAGATTTCCAACGTGATGGTAATAATCGGTAAAACCAAATGAGAATAATTAAGAGCCAAATAAATTCAAACAGTGACTAACTTCAAATATTTTTGCATATTTAGATAGAGGATGATTTCTAGAAAAAAATTTAGAGACAAAATTCACTTAATTTGGAGTTCATATGCAAAAGTAATGACCATTTATATTTTATTCAATTTATAAATCCTGAAAAAGAATAAAAGTGATGACGTCGAAAGCGTGTTCTCCGAAAATACGCTTTCTAATAGAGAAAGCCAACTTTCACATAACTAAAAGCAGCTTTACCCATGTTATTTAGTTTTCTGAAATTTCTTACATGTGGGCCACGCATGTCAGTCTCACATGTTATAAATCACGTTTTATTTATTAATTTACCTAGTGGGTCCCATATGTTAGTGATACATATTTTAGATTTCATTTTAATTAAAATTCCTTAATTATTTTTGGCTAGACCAACTTGTCATAGACTTATTAGTTTCAAACTGTTCATTAGCGCTAATTACTTCTCTTTCATGTGGGTCCTACATGTCAGGATTTTATTATTTTTTGAAATAGTTAACATGTGGGGGGCCACATGTCAATGACTCGGGTTTTAAATCTGGTTTTAAACATGTTAACCAAATGGATCGGCTTAGGCCCACAAGTCAATGAATACTTAGTATTAATCACGTCATTAGTGCTAATTATGTTCACCCGATGGGGTCCACTAGAGATAGAGAGAACAGAGTGCCATGGCAGAGCTCGTTGCTGAGCTTGCTGGTGGCGAGGGAGTGGCAGAGGGGTGCGGGTAACCTCAGGAATGGAAAGAGAGGGATCAAGGCGATTCTTTTGGTGGTGACATCGAGGCTTGGAGCTGATCAACAGTGGAGTAGAGCAGCGGTGCTGGGCAGAGTGTTGGCGATGATGGCAACGGTTTCACTTCAGGCCAAAATGTGGGGCGCAAAAGTTTCACAAGCTTGCCTTGGTCACAACAATGGGATGGCAACAATAGGGAAGGTCCAAGGCAACTGAACGATAGTGAATTGCGACGACGTACATAGCGATATCGATCTCGGCTAGGAGAAAGGCTACATGGAGAGGCGCATTAGCTCGCTTGAGTGCAGGTGATGGTGTGAGAGAGGGGAATCGAGCTAAGGCTCACTGGAAAGCTCGATTCGACGGAGATGATGACAGTGACCGGAGTTGAAGAAGATGGCACAGATTTGGTGTTCCGCTAGATGGAACTTCAATTAAGCAAGGAGTTTAGACTAGGGACCATTGGCACAAAACGACGCGAGTGTTGAGGGAAAGGCTCACTGGGAAGGTTGGGCCACTGAGGGGCATGTCTGTGGTGCGCTTGTTGGAGCTTGGGGACAACAGTGCATTCCGGGTGAAGGAAGGAATGAGAAGCTCAGTTTCTCATGACTATAGGATGAAGGTGAGATAAGGGAAATGGTGATGTGGTCAGTAGGGCTTTGTAGGTACAAGACGGATGGGAATAGCTTGTGAGTTTTTGCGAGCTTGGCGGGGTTGAGCGGCTCAGGTTCTCTCCTATGAATGCAACGCGCAGTAGAGGACATGGGGGTAGAGATGCTGCGATGATGAGATGGGTTGGCACTAGGCAGCAGAGTGGGGAAACGATAGGTAGAGGTATCGTAACCCAGGGGCTCGGCGCTGCCATGGTTTTCAGCAGGTTGGCGAGAGGTGGCAGAAGCTCCCTGCAGCTAGAGCCCACATGGCAGTGAGAGGAAGAGAGGGACAAGGTGGCTGAGGGGTTTTAGGAATTATTAGACATAGCACATCGGGTCAAAAAATTATAAATTTTTTTATGGGAGCTCCTAACATAGTTTGGAGGCTCCTAACGTAGTTTAGAGTATTATGTAATTTTTTCAATATTTTATCTATCTTAGATTTGTCTCACAAACTTGAAGGGTCACTGTTTATTGGAAAATCACTACTTTGATTTGGAAAATTTTAGAAACATGCTAAAAATTGTTCAAATTTTTATTTCCAACACCATGAACTTATTTTTGACTTTTTGAAACGGTTTCTATTGTAAATTCTCTTATGCCACTTTATGAATCATCTTTTCAGATTCGATATTTAATTCAAATCGAATTCTATCAATTGTACATTTTTCCAAAAATTTGTATTTACAAGTTTTTTTCCGAAGAAACTCCAATCACACTACTACAGAAAAGGTCATCACAGACGGTTCAAAAACGTCATCACAGACGGTTTTCTGAACCGTCTAAATTTATGGGTCAGTGATAATTGAAGGTTATCACAGACGGTTGTCGAACCGTCTGTGATATATCAATATCACAGACGGTTTTTAGTTACAAACCGTCTGTGATTATCACCTATCACAGACAGTTTGTAACTAAAAACCGTCTGTGATGTTCTTTTCTACCCCTAAATCTATTTTTGTTTATTGGCTAGCCTCAAGATATGCTAGTCATGCCCTCTGAAACAAACAGATAAAGATGTACATGTATACATACAATTCACATCTCAATTCATTTCAGAAACATAAAATATCCAATTCACATCTCAATTCATTTCACAAACATAAAACATCGAATTCACATCGCACTTCATTTCACAAACATAAAACATCCATTTTGGAAATTAATTAATTGAAATGAAATAAAATATCCATTAACAAATACACAATTACAAAAGATCTACACTGCATTTGCACTTAGATGGTAACATTGCATTTTTATTGCTCTATCACTCCAGAATCGAGATCTCGTGAAAGGAACTGATCCATAATCAACAAACTTGTCAGATTGCACAAGCTATACTTGGATGGTGCATGATTGCCATTCAAGTATTGCTTGTGAAGCCGACAAGTTCATTGATTATGGATCCATTCCTTTTGCGAGACCTCGATTCCAGAGTGATAAGAGCAATAAAAAATCATTGTGCGCAGTGGAACTCTCCATCTGGTCTTATGACTTTAGACCACAAAAACCAAGCACACTCTCCTCGAATTTGTGCAAAGTCCGACTGTTTCAATGCAGTTGTAGAGATGGGCGCAAGCTGTCGATAGGAATATCAATGTGCTTACATATATAAGCTGACAAGTATGAAATAAATGTGGGAAGATTAACAAACCTTAGTATTGGTGATCTTCGAGGAATCGAGGAGTAGTTTCATATGGTGGCACACGTAGAATCCGCACGTGTTGCCCGGCTGCTGCTGGTGGTACTGCAAAAAATAGAATGTGTTAAATCAAGAGGCATTACTACTAAGTGTTGTATAGGATTAATTAATGTGTAGCTAGCGAATACCCGAAAATTCCGAACATGTTTCAAGGGCTTAGCCCCTGTCGTCGAGCCACATATTTGTGCAATGTATGTGGCGAACGACCTTCGTTATTCGAAAAAGTTAGATTAGTCATTCGGAAGGAAAGGAAGAGTACAATGTACAATGTACTTACCTATCGAGTATTTGGGCGATAGCTGTGTACTTGGATTTGTTCTTACTTAGAGAATCAAGGTATATAGTCTTGTTCCATTTTGGTACAATTACAATTAAAATCCAATGGAAGTGCTCATTGTATGGCATAAGAACAAATTCCTTATCGCGGTGAGCCAATAGTGTTGATGTAATATAGCTCTCGACGAAGGATGCATTCTCGTTGATGGTTTCAATGGAGACCAAGAGTGGGTTCAGGAAACCAATTGGTGATTTCGATGATCTAGCTTGGGTCGGCATGAATATATATATATAGAGACAGAAAAGCAACAAATTGTGACATATATCGGTATTACATGAACAGAGACTGTGATTGTACAGACTTACAGCGTCCAGCATCGAACGAGTGAGACGTCGAGAGCGTTGAGCGTGAAAAGACCAAATATATCGTCAAAGGTCACCACGAAGACACATTCCTGAAATTCGTGCTGGAAATGATCCCGACTGAATTTGACAGTGATACCTGAGCGCCATTCTGCCTCTGGCTTATTGGACTGTTCCATATACCAAGCGTGTAATGTTTGGCAACCAAGTCCTAGGGTTACGAGGTGCTCTTCCGGGATTATCATCCGCTCGCCTAGCACGAATTTGCTGGCCAATGGCAGGTAGGGGATATCATCAACATCCTTCGTCTTTGATTTGCCCTGGCCACTGTCTCGACTGTAGGTCGACTGTAATGGTAGCACCGGTGCAAGTTGCTTTGGCGAGAATAGCACCCGTGGAGATAGCACTGGTGCAGGTAGCTCTGGTTCGCACTGCCCTTATGGAGATAGCACCAGTGCATTTAGATCTGGTTCGCGCTGCCCTTCTAGTCCGGCCACCGATGCAGAAGCCTCCAGGGAGATGTCGCTTTTGGGCCACTGGATGAATGTTCCAATGGCCTGCCCTAGAGTCATGATCTCCTCGTTGGGGGGCTTCGGTAGCGGGACTATCTCAAAATTGACATGCACACCATCCATATTAACTTTTCCATAGCCTGGCGCTAAAGCTTGACCGTGCACCATGGCCCCGATAGCAGACGGATTGCCTGGCCCCAAGCAGCGTACAAGGGAACGGAGGTATATCTCACTTGGAGCCTGCACTTCGTAGGCTCCTACATAACGATACAAAATTAGCTACTCCAATAGGCCTATCAATGGAGCAAGCATTCGAGAGATAATAATTATTAACTGGATGTCGTCCATAGGAAATCTGGCCTCGCTTTCCGTCGGATTGGACGTGCAACTACTCGGACGGTTGTGCGGGCTAGCTAGCACAGGAGCGGCGGCGGCGGCCTGCTGACTTTCTGTATGTTTCCGCACCTCATCTCTGACTACATTAGCCAGCTCACCCATTAGCTCCTCTCTAAGAGATGCCTTGATCTCTTCTCGTAGCCACTCCTCACGCTCGGCTTTGGTTCTCTTCTTACGCCGATACATTTCAAAGTCATCTTGGAAACTATGTTTCCAAGGAACGTAAAGCCCAAGGCCTCTCGTACGGCCCGGGTGCTCCTTGTTTCCCAGGGCCGCAGAGAGAATATCATTTTCCCTTGTTCCCTGGAATGATCCCAGGGTAGATTCAAAACTCAGCTCTTCCTGCAAGAGCACGACATGTCATTTCACTTCGTACGAAGTTGTGGAGTAATTACAAGCTATGTAGTTCGATCAATATCTTACTAGGCGCTGGGACACTTGCTGCTCTGCAGGGTTTCGAAAGGAGACGTCCCCCGATGTCGTTGTAGATAACCTTGCTCTAATCCAATTTCGAGCGCGGTCTTCCCGGATATTGGAAAATGGCGGGGAGATGTCCTGTTGGGTTGCCAGTTCATCCTCCCTCCTCCACTGCGGGATTTTACCCACATACCCAACTGTGCCGAGTCTGTGGGTGTGTGTGTTTTTTGCCTGGAGGGCCTTGTGCGCCACACTTGTACTTTTGAAATCTTCAATCGTCTTCATCGCCTTGAACTGTTCCCATTGTGGTTCCAGGAATGGGTATTTATGAAAGAGCATTTCGTCCGTCTCCACGTATTTCTTGACAAGCGTGCTCTTGAAGTTCTTTCATGCTTTGCACGCGGCTAGCAAGGTTTGTCGTTGCACGGTGTCTTGGTGTTCTTCTGGGATCTCGAATGATGCCAAAATTTCGGTCAGCAGCTCACGTTTCCGAGTGTCAGGCACGCTCTTCCACGAATTGAATGTGATCTCAATTCGTTCTCGTGCAACTATTCCGACCATGCTTCGGAATGCGCTTACTACTTTGGGAGGAAGGAGAGGGGCCCCAGATCCATCGACCACTGTGATGGTAAATCGGCCTTCAGGCTTCTTCGATAGCCCTCTTCCTCGGCGTTGTGATTTTGGAGGGGACGCATCCGGCGATGATGTTGAAGAATACGCGGGTGACATGTTGCTCGTTTTGTGGGTCTATTAGGATAAGATAAGAAAGTGATCATATTGAATTGGAAGAGAGGAAAGGAGTAGAGGGGAGGGGGTGATGTGGACAGAGAGAGGGGGTGATGTGCCTATCTTAGCACCTACTTTAGTTGCTAATACTATATACTAACACTCACAACAAGTAAAAGACAATCTACTACAAGAAATGAACATTACAAAATAAACCAAATAGCAAACTATGCTACTGCAATTTGACACAATGGTCAATATATAAAAAGAATTGAACTCCTAGACAGAAAGAATTGAACAATGGACACACTCAAGGCACACTATCTGGATAGCAAATACACCAAATAGAAAACTATGCTACTGCAGTAAACCAGATAGCAAACTATGCAGATGCAATAAACCAAATAGCAAACTATGCTACTGCAGTAAACAATTCTATTCACAACACACTTTTAACAACTCAAAGATTGTATTATACCAAATAGCAAACTATGCTACTGCAGTTTGACACAATGGTCAATATATAAAAAGAATTGAACTCTTAGACAGAAATAATTGAACAATGGACACACTCAAGGCACATTATCTGGATAGCAAATACACCAAATAGCAAACTATGCTACTGCAGTAAACAATTCTATTCACAACACACTTTTAACACACTTATACCAGAGTTACAATGGCGGAGGCGACGGCGACAGGGGACGGCCGGCGACGGGCTCGGGGAGGCGGCGACGCGCTCGGGGAGGCGACGGCAGCGACGGAGGAGTGAGGAGGCCGCGGCAACGGGCCCGAGGGAGGAGGAGATCGACGGCGGCGACGGAGGTGAGAGGAGGTAGTGGCGATGGCGCCGGCGACGGAGGTGAGAGGAGGCAGCGGCGACGGCGGCGGCGACGGAGGCAGAGGAGACAAATCAGGAGAGCGGCGAGATTTCTATAACTGTAGCCCACGCGGAAAACCCTAGCCAAAGGGTATATATAGGGAGGTTTATTACAGACGGTTCTAAATTTATAACCGTCTGTGATATCGATATCACAGACGGTTCTAACTTTAGAACCGTCTGTGATAAGCCTTTGCCCCTGATTGTACTAATTATGACAAACACCAACCAGCTGCATTCATATACAACACCAACCAGCATAAATGCAAATTCACATATACACAATGTATTTCTTCACACATTTTCACATATACATAAATACAAATTCACAAATACATCACACACATGCATTATTGTATACATAAATGCCAATTCACACACATGCATTGTTATATACATATATGCAAATGCCCACATATATGTCGCACATTCTCATTCTACTTGCTTATTTCCTTTAAAAATTAGCCCTTCATGATGATCAATGCGTACATAACTAGTTTCGTCACGTTGTTCGTCGTCGACCCTTATGCCACTTCCAAAAGGAGGTAACTCGTCAAATTGATTGTATTCTTCCTCGTCCACTACATTCTTTACTCGACAATTCTCCTTTTTCTATGAAGAACTACATGACATTTCTTATTTGCCGGGTCGGTTACATAGAAAACTTGAACAACTTGGTTGGCGAGTACGAATGGTTCGTCTTTGTACCCGACACGTTGGAGGTCCACGGTAGTGACACCGTACTTGTCAACCTTCACCTGTGGGAGATGCACCCAACGGCAGCGAAATAAGGGGATCTTGAAAACCACGTAGTCGAGCTCCCAAATCTCTTCTATGAACCCATAGTATGAGTTTCTCGACCCATCGGTACTGAACGCATCTATGCGGACACCGCTGTTCTGGTTAGTGCTCTTTACATCCTGAGACTGTGTATAGAATGTGTACACATTTATGTCATATCCTTGCCATGTCACAACTATAAATGTTGGCCCTTTTGCCAACCATGTCAGCATCTCACTTGGCGAGCTCCTAGTGATTTGCTCCTTCAACCATTGGTTGAACCGACTGTTGTGTTGCCTCATGATCCAAACATCCGGCCGCTCCGGATTCTGTTGCTGAAGCACATCCTTATGCTGGTCGACATAACGCGCCACTTCAGTCATGTATTGCAAGACCGTGAAATGGGCTTGAGTATACGTGTCAATATCTACAGTGATTGCTTTCCTTCCGATAGTTCCGATACCCTTCAGCCTCCCCTCATGACGAGATTGAGGCACACCTATCGGTTGAGTCTGAGCCATATAATCGACACAAAACTCAATGACATCTTCGCTTGCATAACCTTCGACGATGCTGCCCTCCGGCCGAGATCGATTCCGTACGTAGGACTTGAGAATTCCCATGAACCTCTCAAATGGGTACATGCTACGTAGGAATACGAGCCCGCACATTTTTATCTCCCACACAACGTGAACAATAAGATGGACCATGATATCGAAAAACGAAGGAGGGAAATACATTTCAAGATGACATAGAGTCATCACCACCTCGTCCTGCAGAGCATCTAGTCCTTCGGGATCGATGACCTTCTGAGCAATTTTGTTAAAGAAATAACATAGCCTCATGATTGTCTCTCGGACTTTGATCAGCAAAATATTTCTAATTGCAATAGGGAGTATCTGTGTCATCAGCACATGACAATCATGAGACTTCATGCCATTTAACTTCAAATCTTGCATCGAAACAAGTTTCTTCACGTTGCCGGAGTAACCAGACGGAACTTTGACACCATGCAAACACTGGCACAGTTCTGTTTTCTCGGCCTTGGATAGAGTGTAACACGCAAGGGGGAAGGTACGTTCGTCCATTATCTGTTATTGTCGGTGCTAACTCGGGCCTGATGTCCATATCAGCCAAGTCAAGCCGTGCGGTGACGCCGTCCTTTGTTTTGTCACGAATGTTCAGTAAGAGACCAATCAAGCTGTCACATACATTCTTTTCTACGTGCATGACGTCGATGCAGTGTCGAACATCTAGGTACTCCCAATAAGAAAAGCCCCAAAATATTGATCTCTTCTTCCAGGTGCTCTTCTCATGACCCTCAATTTACATCCCTTTCCGAGGATAACATCTAAATCCTTAACCATATCATAAACCTCGTGTCCCCTTAAATGCCTTGGAGCTGAACCGTCTTCCTTCTCTCCGTCAAATTGTTTCTTCATCTTGCGGTATGGGTGAGCCCTCCGAAGGAACCGGCGGTGACGCATGTAGACCGTTTTGCGTGAGTGTCTCAGCCACACACTCTCGGTATCATCTAAATAGTGGGTACAAGCTTTGACACCTTTTGTACTCTGGCCCGATAGGTTAGTAAGGGCAGGATAATCATTTATGGTGTAGAACAATAAGGAGCGCAAAGTGAACTTCTCTCGTTTGTATGCATCCCATACCTATACCCCTTCATTCCACAATACTTTTAGATCTTCCACCAACGGTGCTAGGTACACATCGATATCATTCCCTGGTTGTTTTGGCCCTTGGATAAGTATCGACAGCAAAATATACTTTCGCTTCATACACAACCAAGGAGAAAGGTTATAGATGCAGAGAGTCACGAGCCATATGCTATGTCGGCTGCTCATGCTACTGAAAGGATTCATTCCATCTGTACTCAGTCCAAACCTTATATTCCTTGGTTCTGCACCGAAGTCTGCGAAACTCCTATCGATGTTTCTCCAATGGGCGGAATCAGCAAGGTGTCTTAGCATTCCATCCTTCTTGCGCTCCTCCGAGTGCCAACGCAACAGTTTTGCCTCCTTTGGATTTGCAAAAAAACCTTTTCAAAAGGAGAATTATAGGAAAATACCATGCCACCTTAGCAAGAGGTCCTTTCTTCGCCTTTGTTCCCTCGCCGTCATCTGATTGATTGTTACGTTTGTATCGGGATGCGTTGCACACCGGACATACATGCATGTTTGCGTACTCTTTACGATACAGGATACAGTCGTTCGGACATGCATGTATTCTTTCTACTTCCATTCCCAACGGACAAAGAACCTTTTTGACTTTATACGTGGTTTTAGGCAACTCATTTCCCTCCGGAAGCATGTCCTCTAAAAGACCTAGCAGCGCCGTGAAACTCTTGTCGGACCAACGGTTGCTTGCCTTCAATTTCAACAGTTCAAGCACGGCCGACAACCTCGTGTACTTTGACCTGCAGCACGTGAACAAAGGTTTCTCCGAGTCCTCTATCAAGCCCCGGAATTTAACATACTCTCTCTCATCATAGTTCTCTTCTACATCGCGAAGTATCTGGTCCAGATTGTCATGTGCAACCTATCCGAATCCGAACCACAATCGACATCATCCGGCGGCATGTCATTCACTTCACCGGCGATGTCATCTGGCGGCATATCATTCACTTCATTAGCAATGTCATCCGGCGACAAATGATCATTGACTTCGCCATGACTGGTCCAACATGTATAACCCTTTTTAAAACCCCTCCTAATCAAGTGTGCTTCAATTTGCCCTCGGTTCTTAAACATCTTTAAATTCTCGCAGTCAGTGCATGGACAGTACATATATTCCACCCCCTTATTCAGCATATCCTCCTCGGCAGCTCTTGCAAAAGCAGACACGCCATTAATATACTCTTCACTCACACGGCTCGCGACATACATCCAGCTTCGGTCCTACGTTATGTATATATATAATAACTTAGTATTAAAAATTAAATTATTACTACATATATATATATACCACATGCTTTCAGGCTTTGCTAGCTTAATTCATATTATAAACACAACACGTATTATATAACCAACAATTTTGCAAACCATCTTCAATAACACTCACCAATTACTTACATCTAAATTGTAAATGCAAAGAAAAATAAATTTCATTACTAACCATATCTAGAGCAAAAAGGAAAGTATGAATCTTCAAAGCTCAATCCCTGCTTCAAAGCTCAATCTCTGCCTCCTGAAATCGTCTAGCTTGTCTCCTGAGCGAAAGAGTAAAGCACCAGCTAGATCTGGATCGAAATGAAGACAGATGCGGTTCTGAGCAGCGTAATAAATGTGTAGCGTCATTATCACAGATGGTTTTTTAATAACAAAAACCGTCTGTGATAATTCCATATTATCACAGACGGTTTTTAACACAAACCGTCTGTGATACTAAAGTAGCACAGACGGTTCATCGGTAAGAACCGTCAATGATACTCGTTTTCTCCGACGCCACCAACACAGACGATGTCCAAATTAAAATCGTCTGTGTTAGTGTCGATCACAGACGGTTTAACAAAACCGTCTATGATTGACCGTCTAGTATTAGGCTTTCTGTAGTAGTGTCAAAAGCTAGGGAAAACAATATACAAGTAAAAGTTTTAAATTTTACTTATTTTCTAACTTCCTAAAATTTAGGATATTACAACAAAAAAGAGGGGGAAAATGAAATTTCATCGTAATTGTGAACGCTGGTAACATCCAACCATGATTCCTCGTTTGCTAGCGCCTTTAGTACACTAGAAGTCTAGGACTAGTCTATTTTGCGGGCGACTAACATTGATCTTTTTGGACGAGAAAAACGTAAAGAAATAAGTCTTTAATTTCATTCCAGAAAGATGTCTTTAAAGTTTTAAACGAAGGCCATTTTTGCTTCGTTCCATTGCGTGAGGCAAGCTACAGGCCTACAACTATTCATGCAAGTTGATACCACGAGGTAGAACACTGTGACAGCAACAGCAACTACTAGCCTTGGAGCTCGCGTGCGCGAGAACAGCAGCGTCCACTCGTTGGACCTGGTGGTCTCATGAATCATGATCATGGAGACATATGATGTGGTTGGGGTGTTTCGGGTTCGAAGAAAATCCTGCAGACCTAGGTTCCTTTAGACCCATGTGCGTGCTAGTTTATTAAGTTGTATGCAAACATTATTTCACTCAAAAAAGTTTATACTGATAAGAAAAGATGGACAATATAATTCGACACTCTCTCTCACCTTTAGTCTTCAACAGACTTAGGACGTAAACTCAAAGTGGACCATAATTATTATTATTTAATATTGTGCTAGCCTGGCCTTTTAACTCAGGATTTCTTGTCTCTGATAGCATATTAAGTTCATGTACCAACCAATTTACCGAAAAGCTTATGGTGAGAAAAAAATGGACAATGGGCCCTTTTTGGGCTTCTGTTTTTGACTTTTCTATAGTAACTGTTCAAAAGCCATTAACCGTACCACAAAAGAACATACACATTACTTCAACACATCCCAATATTATGACACATGGCAGATGATTGGTGACATTACCATGCCTCGTCCACCACTTTCCACAGCGAGCCACCGCCACTGTCCGAGTTTGGTCACACAGGAGTTGGGAAGCCAGATCTAGTCGTTGTCTTCAATGTTGGTTGCGGGTTCGCTGCACCGCCGTCGTTGCAAGGGTTTGCTTGCATCGCCGCCTCTGCTCGAGTCTGCTTGCCCCACCGCCGCTGCCGCTAGGGGGCTTCCTACGTCCACCTGCCCCGCCATTGTCGCTCGGGGCGCCTCATGTGTCCGCCTGCCCCGCCGCTGCCGCCTAGGCCCACCCGAAGAACAAGGGGCATCTATGTTGATTTGGAGGAAAGGAGAGAGAGAGAGAGAGAGCTAGATGAAGAGAGAACGGGTATGAGAGGGAATCCTTTTTATTTAATAAATATTTGGGGGTTCCTCCATAGAGGCTACTGTAGCTGCTATACATTGCATGAATTTGTGGTAAGCGTAGAGACCAACCGTGGAGGCCCAACGTAGAGGCTATATGACCTTTAAACACTGTGGATGCCCTAAAGATGAGAAAGTCATGTAGAATTTTTTTTATAGAATATAGGATTTTATTTCCGTGCGAAAAAAGTCTATTTTAGACCCCTCAACTCTTCAAGTGGTTTAATTCTCATCCCCTATCTGTAAAATCAGGTAATACATGTCGTCTAACTCTTAAAACCATTTAGAAATCATCCCTCCCGCTAGCAAAAGACGATTTTGACTGCACGTGGCATGCCATCTTGGGTTCAAGATAACTAGAATGAGGTGTGCTTGCATCTCCATGGTAAATTGAGTCCATGGATGGCTTACAGGTCGACTAGGCTCGCGTGTCATTAAAATATTATTTGTTTATGGTTTTTGAATTATTATTTATTTTAGGTTTTTGTCGGCTTAGATCCACGTCCACGTGGATCAATCGGTGAAAACCACTATTTGCTAGTGATGAGAAATGAAAATTAAAACACACGCAGAGTGGAGGACAAAGAATGGACTTTTTTTTCTTTTCTTTTTTTTCCAGAGACTTCATCCTTTCCGTGATGGTACCCAAGTGGAAACTGCGCAAGGAAGCGCCCGGTCCGCCCCCCGATGCCCCTTCCGCGCGACTCGACACAGCCCAGCTTCGTGGGCTGTGGCGGCACATATCCTCACGGTCCGGCTGCTCACCCCACGCGGCCGCGTAGCCTTTCGCCGCGCGATTACCCGCGGCCGAACTCCACCAGACGACGCAGGCCGGCGCCCGACCGGCCTTGCTCCGCCCGCCCACCGTCCGCCGTCCGACTGCACGCCGCACGCGCACTCCGCGCGGTGCGCGGCGCCGTGCTCGGCCGCGAGGAAAGTGTCCGTCTTCGAGACGGTTTGCGCACAAGATGGTTTGCGCACAGAAAAGGCCCATTAGGGAAAAGGACTAGTGTGCGTAGTGAAAGTGTCCCGTTCCGTTCTGATCTCCAGTGCATGCAGTTGCCGAGAGGGTAAGAGATTCGGATTAGATTTTGTACAAAGGGAACTACGACTAATCGACTATACGGTTATGTACTTATGCAACGAGTAATGAGCGATCTAGCAACTTCTGATCTTCTCTATACAGATGGGCTTCCTTAGTTTCGTAAGCTCTCCACTTCTCCTCTGAATTTTAGATTTTTGCATTCTAATCTTTACGTCATACATATATTAAAGTAAACGGATGTTATTGAAATCTGAAAGTACATGACTGTATGATTCATTGTTGCTAAGGTATGTACAAGTTGGACCCAACCCTGAGTGAAGAGTCGGACTTGACTTAATCCCCATTTTCAGTACGGAACAAATAATCTACTCGGTAATACTCCATAGTCCATAGTTATGATTTCCTTAAGAGGTTTAGTGGTCTTTACACTTATCAAGAATTTATCCATCTTAGGATAATATTAATATATATCTATGCTTACATGTCATTAAAATGGAGCATGGCGTAATTCTTTAACTGAACTATACAATATCATGCTCAATGGAATACTTGTGTGGATAGGTTTGACTGAATTTTCAAATTTGTATATGATGCATGATTGCCACAGGAGTTGTAGATTGATCTGATTTAGCAACAGGTAACCACTTCATCTTGATCAGTTGGAATGTTTGTTACGCCAGAATGATTGTAAATTAGCAAGCAGAATTTCTTTGGAGTTATCATGGAATGTATGATAACTTATGCTATTGTGATATCATTTTCAGAGCAACTATAGCAGCAATATATCCAAACTAGTTATACAGAAAGCATGAAAGAGCATGGCATGTTAGGTCCTATCTCTTCAGGCTTTCTTATGTGCTTTGTCAAATAACCAGACTATTCGATTGATTGGACTGCATTAACATACCTGACTTCAGCTGAAATACTTGTAGTGCAATTGTTCAAGCCAACAAGGAAAAGATATTTATTTTCTAAAATTTTGATATGAATCCTCTAGCACGTCATTTGAAGAGTAGTGCATCTATCAAAAACTAAACTGTATGGATCTCGAAGCGGCATGCTTAGTAGTGGAGTAGTCGGTAATACTGGTATAATTTTCACTTTCGGGGAGAGTATGGAAGCACTCTCTTATTTGAATCACTCATGAAGAGTTGAACAAGAGGCGCTCATCCATTTCTGAGTTTTTTTTACAACTTTATGTGCTGATTAGACTTCAACTGTAAGAACAACAAACAAAACATCTTCTATTATTTATTATATACTAAAAATCGATAACAATCATTTTAGAGTTGCCGAGAAAAAAAGAAATATCTAAAAATTCTCACAAAAAAACATCTAGTCTTTAGTTTGGTGAACCTGAATGTGTTAAACTATTGGATATGATTGGAAAATACTTGGCTAGTAATTCGGTGGGCCCTATTTACAGTAAATTACAACCATTAGATCAATTCTCTCGATCTCATGCATCCTAGCAATTCGTAATGAAGAATAATATGGAAAGATAGTGGGAGTCCTTACTTGGAACCATAACAAGTTGCGGCCCAGAAAAATTATTTTACCGAGAGAACACAAAGAAAGAAATAGGAATCCTTTTCCAATCTCTTGCGAATAATAAGAATCCAAAACTGCAATATATCTATTGAAAGAGATATAATACTTCTTTTAAACAAGAGAGATAAGATCTGTGACGGTAAAGAAGGATCTCTCTACCATGCAAAAAACATATGAATAATACTAGCTAAATGCCCGTGCGTTGCTACGGATTTTAAAATTTTATCATACTACATGTTTTAAAATTAATGAGTGCTAAAATTTGTTAGAACGTGCATATAAATATATTCTAATTTTTGTAAATCCGTAGCAACACACGGACATTCAGCTAGTAATTAAAAAGAGCAAACATATGGTTTTGAGTTCAACTGGTTGTAATTTAATTTGTGTTTACAAACGGCGCCAATTTGAAGAATATCCTGCGATTAACAGCATATTCGGTGTGTACATCTTATGACTGGCATATAATTTTTGCCCTTAGCACAGACGGTTATGTCAATAAACTGAATATCGATAAGTTGATAAGTTAATTCTAAAAATCTATCTTGATAAATTGTTTCAAAATAACAAAGAAAAATCTATTTTGTTTAGAAGGAACCATAAGCGCATAAACTCGGCCTTCATGTACCTCGGGTGATTGCGTCCTTGTATCCCGCAAGGTGCATGTCACTCTCTGCACTCCCACCAACGCTCTGCGATTACTCCGATAACAACCTTGGTCATTTAAACTTGCAAAATCTCCGAACTGATGTTGCCGGGTGCGTCACCTATTCCTTCTTGGACAAACCAATTCCATCGAGTAGCTATCGTAGACAAGACGCAGTCCCAAGACTTTAGGTCGCCTTCCTACAAGGAACGGCATGTGCCGTTTGAAACTTTGAATTGTAAGGAAAATGCAAGCGAACGGAGGACATTTAATAAGCATAGTAACAAAAACTTGTTCGGTCCATGCGAATATTAAGCCACGAAGCATGAGATCTTTCCATTCTCTGCTTTCGTCTCCACAATCGATTACAAATGTGCACCATGTACCAATCTTTAGAGGATAGCCCACCCGTCCTTTTTCCTGGATGTAAAACCACGAACTTTGTACAAAATTAGCACCATCCTTCACGCAACCAGCGCTCTTCAAATTTTCGGCTCAGGTCAGCCTAGTTTGCTTTTCACATTTTTATGATACTGGTCAGTACTTCACCAAAAATAATGGATTGGAAGATTTTATTAAGAACTCTGCAACAAGCCTCAGCCGGGGACATTGAAGTGAAAGAGCCAAGATATAACAAAAGCAAACACCATGCAGGCAAGAAAGAAGTTGAGAAACTGGTGCCCCTGCCAAAACCTTCGCCGCTCATTGGTTGGTGCTTGCGCAGCTACAGTATTGCTTGATTCATTCCATTGCTCAATGAACTCCGCATCACAAAAACCTACGAAACTCCGCATCACAAAAACCTACAACAAAGGAAAGCATTTGATAGTCGATGTCTCTTAAGCCTCAAATACAATACAAGGATAATAGCAATAATACGAAACTTCAACATGGTGCCTCAATACAATACAAGGATAATAGCAATAATACGAAACTTCATCATGGTATAACTCAACAATTGTTAAATCAACAACGTTTCAGCTGAGCCACTACCAAAGCACAATAATCAGTGGAAGGGCATAAGTCCAATTTCATCTGAACTCTGATCAAGGAACAGATCAAATTTTGAATAGGTGACATTAATGTTATTTTTGTGATTTGGTCAAGGATTCTAGATGTCTGCCTCAATTTCAAGTTTTCAAGTGATAACACCTGAGTGCTCAAGAGAGTCCTCTGTTGGTAGCATGCATAAGAACAGGATGTATATTCCCTGCTATGCAGGAATAACACAAATGTTGTGAAGAAAGGCCTTCATTACATTTAGTACTCTGATCCTAGCATTTAAAAATTGTAACCCAAACATTTTTATGATGTAATAAACCACACAAGGAAAAAACGATTGTTCTTGTAGGCAGAAGGATTGGTACAGACCTCGCTAGAACAGCCCTACACTAAAACGGTTGAAAATATGTACTCAAACCGAAAGAAGGCTACCCATCGATCTGGATGCTAGCATTAAAGAGGCTCTTGCTGCTATCTTTATCTTGAAACCTTGCACTCAAAGAGGCACATCATTCTAGTTGCTTAAAGATAATAGTTTGGTCCAAGTTATTTTCATGCCTGTCGGTTCTACATGTGCATTGAATGATTTTAAAGGCATGCAGAAAAATAAGAAACATGGTGCATCTTATGCAGTTTACCATATGCACCTGATCACTTAATGCAGTTTATCATATGTACCTGATCACTTAATTCAATAAGTTTCTTTTTTATACCTGGTGCCTTCACCTTTGTTTTTCTTCCCACTTCATTTTTACTACTATTGTCAAATAGAATTCTCATGCTCACTCATTAGCATTTGTTTACATACAACTGTTCTAATCACCCCTGTAAATTTTGACAACAAGGTGTCTGGATCACAGGTGCTCAATCATCCAGTTATCACACTGGATTACAGGTGATATCCAATATATACTGTAAAAAGCTTAAATTATGAAAAATTTTGAGTGTGTTAGATGCATTACCATTGAAAATGCCTACCGGGAGGGGGGCGGTGCAGGCCAGGAGGCGGGCGGCGTAGGCCGGGAGGGGGGCGCTGGCCAGGAGCCGGAACGTCCGAAGGAGGGCGGGCCTAGTAGGCGGCGCTGGCCGGGAGGGGGGCGCTGGCCGGGAGCCGGAACGTCCGGAGGAGGGCGAGCCTAGTAGGCGGCGCTGGCCGAGATCCGAGAGGAGAGGGGGGAGGGGAGTCGGGGCGGCGCTGGCCGGGAGGGGGGCATCGGAGCGGCGCTGGCCAGGAGACGGGCGGCGCAGGCCGGAAGGAGGGGGCACCGGGGCGGTGCAGGCTGGGAGGCGGGCGGTGCAGGCGAGGGCGGTGCCGTAGTGGCGTCGTGCAGGTGCAGCAGGCGGACCGCGGCGTCGTCGCGTCGGGAGTGAGGGGCGAGGACGGTGGCCGGCGGACGCGCGGCACGCGCAGGCGAGGCCAGCGGCAGGCGACAAGGGAAGCCGCCGAGACCCCCTCCTCTCAGGCCTCCGCCTCGAGGGGCCGCGCGAAGAGGGGATTGGCTCCCGAGTCCGGGCGGTCGACGAAGCACTCGACGTCGGTGCCCGCTCCGACGCAGTTGACCGCGTCGGCGGCGGGCGGGGAGGGGGGTGGCGTGGCCGCGAGGCGGAGGCGGGGGCGGAGGGTGGGGGCGGAGGGGTGTTTAGGAGGGAGCGGCGGGTGAAGCAGCAGGACGACGAGGCGGGGCGACGCGGGCCATGCGGAGGAGGCGGCGGCAGAGCGAAGAAGTTGGGGGAGGAGGAGGCGACGGCGCGGGGTGGGGAGGAGTAGGCGAGGGCGGAGCGGCGGATGAGGGAGGGGACGAGGCGAGGGCGGAGGATGGAGGGGAGGAGGCGGCGCCGAGAATCGGGGGGAGACGCGGAGGGGGAGACGGGGGAGAACGTGGGAGGAGCGGGATTCGCGCGGGGGGGCGGGGGTACAGTGGGGCAGCGCAGGTTTCGTGAGGTGGAGTGGGGTGTAGAATTCACCATCACCTTGAACTCCTTCTTTTAAGGAGTAGAGAAATTGCAGGAGCACCAGCCGTTTTAGGTCATGTTGAGTGGGCGGAACACCAGCCGGGCATGTCGAGCAGCTGCCCGGTCATGGCCTCCAGATCTCCCTAAGCATCCATAGGCTCCCATCAGGGCGTAGCCACCGGGGGAGTTTAGTAAGACTTAAGCCTCACCTCATCCGATGGTAATTTTGTACATAATAAAAATAGAGAGAGAGAAAGAGAGAGATTAACAAATCTAAAGAGAAGCTAGCTCTTCTTGATGAGAAGGTTAACAACAAGCATGAAATTAAAGAAGATGACGACGAGAAGGAGAAGTGAAAATCATAAAATTAAAGAAGAGCTAATCAATCAATCAAAGAAAGAAAGTGAAATAATATATGTAAATCATAAAATTAAAGAAGAAGAAGAGGAGAAGGAGTAGAGAGAATTATAAAATTAAAGAAGAGATAATCAATCAAAGAAAGAAAGAAGAAAGAAGTGAAATATATATGACCTTCTTGAGTCCGGGGATAATGGTGGAGAGCTCGATGAACCTCTGGTTGAATTTCTCCCTCCACCGCCGCTCCGCGATGATGTGGTCTTGCACGTGCCCTGAACGCACCACCGCTGCAGAGCCACCCGCCGCAGCGGGCGCCATGCTGCCCCCTCTCTTCCCTGCTGTACGGCAATGCAGCACCCTCACCGCCACTGCCGCTCTCATTAGTTGGCTGCACCGACGCGTGCGCTGAAATTCCAGCTCATTGGCCTATTGCTATCGCTACCACCGGTCCTGGTGAGGGCGGTGTGGGGGGACCACCCAACGGCCGTGTTGTGGTCCATGGCGGCACCGGGGCTGTTGCCGGAGCTCGTGAAAACTCCAACACGGCATCACAAGCCTGCTTGCTAGGTTGTGCCTAGCCTCCTGGGCAATGCACACACATCTAGCGTGCAACGGCCCTTTCATGTGGCTATGGGGAAGTAGCTTGTAGTTAAGAAGCCAAACCAGGCTTCCGACATTTTTTTGCACTGTAGTAGTTGTTAGTTTTTTGTATAATTAAATTTAAAAAATAAAAAGTTATATCATCATGAATAATGTAAAGGAATAGGGCAAAAAAAGCCAAAAAATCTAAAAAATATAAATTAAGAAGATAGAAATCAGAATTCGAAAACACAACTCATTGGAGCAGAGCAGCGGTGATGAGCAATTTTAGCGTCACAAGGCAAGTGGAAGCTACGGCAATGGGGGCGGCTAGGTCAGCATGAAGAGCAGCTCAGGAGATCTTTGGTACTTGCCTTCACCTCTCTCACGTATGACAGTCATTCTAGAGTTGCTAAAAAATTTAGCTAAAAGTTCTAAAAAAACATTCAGACCTTAACCCCCATTGACTCTTATTGAAATAACCCAAATTTTCAAAAAATTTGAAAATTTTTTATTTTCATTTGAATTTAGTTTTTCCTTCCCAATTTGGCAATCCTTTGAGAATGTGCTTTCCTCTTTTGGCTTCCCACTTCTCCTCTTCGCTGGCACCTCCGCGCGTTGCCACCTCCCCACCGCCTCCCTATTGAGACGCTTACACGCACCACGTCGTCGCCGCCCGGATTTGCGGCCGCCTCTGCTCATGTGTTCACACCAGTCTCTGCTCATGACCCCACCCGTCAGTCCCTAGCTCCGCTCCTCTCCTCGCTTTGTGCGCTGTTGCCTGCGTGCTCGCGCTCCGCCCATCACGGCACACCATCCTGCCCAGTTGTCGCATGCGCCTGCGCTGTACCACAGCTATCACTTCCTTGCCAACTCCCCCAAGAGTGCCAGTGCCACCCCCTGCTCTTCTGCGCGATGCCACCTCTCTCCGTCCTTGCGCAAGAGACATGGCCGAACCGCCTCACTATTCCCACCGTCTCTCCTTCCCTTTATAACCCAATTGTTGTCACAGAGAGCCCCATGTCACTCCTTACAACTCATCAAACCCACCTAATCGTCCACCGTCACTCTGCACCACCGCATTTCTCTCCCCTGCACCGGTAGGCCTCCCCACCCAATCTCGTGATTCAATTGATGATTTAGCAATTCCTAGCAACCAGAGGACCTTTAGGCCACTAGGAACTCATAACCTAACTCACCAAGCCTTTTCTTGATCTCTTCCTCGCTAGCATCGTGCACCGCCACCGACCGGGGATCTCCGTGGTCAGCCCAGCACAGACCATCCTAGTTACAGCCACTGAGTTCACCTTATCCTATAGATAGTTAAAAACCCTAGCGCTCCGCCAGAACTTCACCGGAGCCACCCTGTGCCATGCCCCTGCCAGTGGAACCGCTCCTCGTCGCCAGCCAAAACCACCGCCTCTCAATCTCGGCCAACCACAAAAATGGAATCCTAGTGACCCCAGGAACCCTCCTATGGTTGCTTGTTGCTGTTTCGACCACGGATTCTCCGGCCGCTCCTTCGATTGAACCCTTCGACCATGTTGTAATAGAGAGGGCTTCAACCACTCCACTTTTGAGTTTAGCACTTGAACCATTCGAACGTCGTCCGATGCGTTGGAACCGCTAGATTGCCGTTTGATCTTTTGAGCCACTCGGACGCAACCTGATCTCCATAATTGCTTGAACGTCATCTGATCTCCGCAATAACTCGTTAACCATCCGATCTTCGTACTCGGCTACACATTGTTGTTACGACCATGTTGTGGTTTATGACCACATTGTTGTTACGACCACGGTGTGGCTTTCGACCACGCTATGGCTTACAACCATGACGCGATTTACGGCTGCGCTGTGGGTCATGACCACGCTGAGTGCTCGGTCTTCGTAGTCGTAACCCGGTTACGACCACATCTTTTAGCTCCTTCAATACGTCTGACTACCTGTGTACTCATAAGGTTCTCCGAGTACGAACAGTAAAATCCATGATGAACAGTATCAAACCCGTTACTGTTCATCTGAAACCCTAAAATCACAAATACCTCCGTTTTGATCTTAATCATAACCTCTGACCAGTTCGTATTACCAATCAGTCATACTGATCGCAATATATCTTTTAAGTGAAAGTTGATCAGATTCTTCAAGTTGTGAGATCCGACTAGATTCGAATAACAGAATACAACATATAACACTTCAAGTAAGAGATGGACTCATTTGATGAGTTGTAAGCACATCCAAGATGATGGGATGCATGCATGCAGACTCAAAAAAACCATGATGTCATGGATATGGTTGTAAACAAGTCGAGTTCAAACGAGCCTACCTCCCAAGCTCGAGCCAAGCTTGAACGAGTTTGAGTTGGGGTTCAAGCCTAGACCTAGACTGGAGCTAAGCTCGGTCCAAGTTCAAGTAGGTTCGAGCTCGGATCGAGTAAGCTCGATAACATTTAAAACAATTCAACATACATTAATTTGCAGTAATAAGAAAAGCTTGAGTTCGACTCAAATAATCTCCATAACAGTCAAAACAATTCAACATGCGCTAATTTTCGATAATAAGAAAAGGCTCGAGCTCAGCTCGAGTAATTTTGATAAGAGTTAACATACATTAATATTCAAAGTCAAATCGAACGCTAATGAACTTCAAGCTCGGCTCGTTGAAGCTCGCGAACTCAGCATTAAGCTCAAGCTTGGCTTATTTAGGGTTCAAATTGAACTCGAATCAAGTCTAAGGAAGCCAAGTTCGAGCGGCTCATGAGTGTCGAGTTTTTGTTAGAGACAAGTTACTTGGAAGATTTACGTGCATGTATAGCACACTCACATGCGGTGTCACTTGATAGAGCCGTCGAGTCAGAATCAAACTCAATGGCCATATCTCTGTGAATCAAACTCAATCTAATTTACGATATAAACTAGATATGTATATAAAAAAACATCATATCCACCACCCAATTGTAGTGTTTGCGTACAAAGCAATGGTTCTTTTTCAAATCGGTGATTACGGTAACCCCAAAAGGCACGACGATTAAGGCAACCCCAAGAGGCATGCACGCCGCCATCTCCTCTCCACTTGGGACATCAAGTTCAGCACAGTACACCGTATATCATTGGCTTATCCTCTTTTTTTCATGCCCTTGGTACGATGAAATTTGGAAGTGGGATTATAGAGACTTAACGGAAATATTCCCCTATAACCATTTGAACTTATCAGAAGTCATTCCACTCACCGTCGTGTTTGATCAAATGGCATAATATGAAATCAAAATTTATTTCCAAATATTTTCAACACACTAGACGATACACACATCCCTGTGCGAGCCACTGTGCTACTTTATACGAAGTAAAGAAATCACAACTATTTTCCAAGTCAACTTTTGGGATCCTCCTTTTTTTTAGTCTGTCACTCCGCTGTGTCTGCCGGCACAATATTAAAATGCCATACGTCTCACATCGTCCTCATTAGTTAATTTATTAAGCCACATATGCTGCATCGACACCAGACTTTAGCAGCCTTTGAGAATCATTGGGGATACTATATAATATTTAAGTCAGATGTGGTTTTTTTCTGATCGCCGCCTGCTTACGGTGGTTTGGAATATAGACTTACAATCATACAAAACTACGGTCACCATGCGTGTTTGTTGATCGGTCCCTTGCACTTGCGCCAGCTGAAGTCATATGCTGAAGTAAACGGAAACAACAGTAACTTACAAATGATGTGGGGGAAAACGAAGAAAAAGGTTCGTAGCAAATTCCTTCAAGGACCATCAGTTATTCCTTGAACGAAGTCATATGGCCAGTTATTCTTAGGCCCTGTTTGGAATTGGAATGAAGTCATATGGCCAGTTATTCTTAGGCCCTGTTTGGAATGCGGGAATTTTTTCCGATTCCTGCGGGAATTGAACTGTTTCCTGCAAAATTCCTGTGAAATTCCTCTGTTCCAAACAGGCCCTAAGGTCTAAGGTTGTTTATATCAACGCAGATTCACTATATGATTTTTCATAAGAAACATGGGTGTTCAAAATAGTAAACCTATACTTTTAAGCTAAAGCCCTAACTTTCCTCTAGGGAATAGAAAAAAAAATCTAACCATGGTTTTGGCTTTTCTTGAACGAACGACTTTCATAGTAGCTAAAAAACAACTCATAAGAAAAAAATATTGAAATATGATCTTAAATACAGTCGGCTCCACCTAGCTAGATCCTCAACGACTACTACAATCATACGACGAGGTTGCAAGTTGGCAAAATGCAGTCTCTCTTGAGACTTGTCTTATCACAGTACCAGCCGGTCAGTCATATATAGACGAGACTTGTCTTATCATAGTACCAGCGGGTCAGTCATATGTAGGCTCGTTTAAAAACACTTTTATTTGATATCTTTTAACTATAGCTATTGTTTTTGGTTGAAATAGACACTGTAACGATTATTAAGTTTTAATTGAACCATTTAACTAAAAAAAGTTACATATCCACGAACAATATATATAAAAAAGAAAAAATCACATTAAAAAGCCAACATATTTAAAATGGTTTTCAGCTTCTGAAAACTAGAAAACAAAAATCAAAAGCCATTTTAAATAGGGCCTCAACTACTATAAAATTGACAAACCAATATACGTTGAAGGAAAAATTTTGCTTCTTAACACCGCAATGATATACAAATTGGAAAACAACTTCCAATATAAAGATGACAAGTGGACCATAGGGCCACATGTCAGTAACACATTGTTTTTATTTTTCAATTCTTGGCAAACGGCTTCAGTTTTTGGCTTTCGGAAGTTATTTAGAACGTGTTGGTTTCTTAATTTTGTTTTTTTTTATTTTTTTGGCTTTTCCCCCTTTTTTTGCATTGTCCGTAATGATATAACGTTTTTCTTTTTTTTATTTTCTTTTAATTAAAAGACTTAGAAAAATTAATAGCTGTTATAGTATACTTTTAACAAAAACCACAGCCGAAAGCTACGGTTATTGCAGCCCCAAACAACTCCAGATGACTCGTGCTCAAAGCAAGCGTGCACGTTTGCACCAAGCCATTCCACCTTGAAGCACAACCTTCTGTGCCTTGTTGCCAGCTTTGCTTAAAGTAGCTTGACGTTAATCTTTCATGGGAAGGTTGGTGGCGTTACTATTGAATTTATTTTTCTTTGTTCTATGTTTTACTTTTAGTATGTTTATAAAATGGTAGTTAATATGAAATAAAATTTGTAGAAACAACAACCAATACTAACCATAATGCCCTGCTCCAATGAGTTTCTGTTTCTGGCTTCTAGTTTGTTAATTTCGTTCTTTTTTGGTTTTAGGTCTTTTTAGGCTTTTTGTCTTTTGTTTTTCTCTTTTTCCTTTGTATTTTCTGTGATGATATAGCTTTTTTATTTTTAAAATGTAATTACGCAGAAAAAAACTATCAGTGGTTACAGAATATTTTCAGCCGCTATAATAAAGAACCAAAAAACATGGCTCTTAATTAGTACTTAGAATTTTGAAACATTGCATCACGGTAAAATTGATGAGGGGCGCCGGTTCCTGGACAAGCTACTGTCGTTGTCTAGCTCGCATGATGGAACAGAAACATACGATAGGAAGTAACCATAGATTAAGAGCCAGTTGTAAAAGCTTGACCTCAAATTGCGAAACGACATAGAAATGACATTCGGTCGACAAGGAGAGAGCTGAATTTGTGGCCGTTTTTTTTTTCTAGCGTGTCAAGTGCTCAAGCCGTACACCGGGCGCCTCTTTCTCAATTCTGAAATTAATTTGAACATGCCTCATTTGACATTAGGAAATGACGTACGTGGCGATACCAGTCAAAAAGAAAGAATGGAAGAAGAATACTGGTGTGAAATTGAAGATAGAAAGAAAATAAAGTCCAAGAAAAAGAAGGCCGAATTAACTAAGAGTTAAATTTCTAAATAGCATTGCCAAATAATAAAATACTTAACTAAGAATCCACGTAAAATCATGAAAGCCTAAATTCAGTCATTTTACATCTGTACAAACGTTCACCAAAACGTACGGTTCTAACAAGGTTTGGCGATTGCTACCATGCCTGTGGATTGTTTTTAAAAAATAATTTATTTATATTAATATTATATAAATATACCATTATTTAAAAAATTACAGTAATAATCCTCTGTTGCTATTCAAATGATTCAAATGAGGACAGAGGCCCATCTCCATTTGAATTGACGATTGTCCTATATGGAGTTCTAGTCTTGATTCAGATTTTAAGTTATTTGAAGTTGTGGATCAACAAATTTGTCGATTTTTATTTGAAATGTTGTTGAAAATCTGTTCTGTCCTGAGAGAGAGGTCAGACCGCCTCTAAGATATCAGATCACCTATTGCATGGCGGTCAAACCACCCAGGGAGGCTTTGGTCCATTTGGCTCGGTTTTTGTTAGATCTTTTCTTGTGAGTAATTGTTCTTTGATCCTTCTAGCTTTTTATAGCTAGTAAAGTGAAGAGTTTGATTTTTTTTCTAAAGCAAGGTTTTAAATTTTTTTTAATCATGTTAGCTCCAGTCCATCACCTCTAGTAGCCGTTCCGGTCCTACATGTTCTCAACATTATTTGGGCAAGGCGCCGAGTAGCTACATGTGCAGAAAGTGGACACTGTGCAAGCAATGGCCGGCTAGCTGCCGGCTGGCTGCATGTGGTCAACCAAAATGTAGAAAAAAAGTTACAGTGGTAGATCTAGGATTAAAAGTTAAAAAGAATTAACAGGACTTGCTTATTGATTTAGTGAATGATGGTCTGCTTATGGGAAAAGAGTTTTTGATTGGATGTATATCTCCTAATTCAGGTTGCCAAGAAAAATTGCTTGTATCCACCATACTGATAGCCCTTACATTATATGTTCTCATATTTGGAATCAACCCATTGCTAAAATCATCATGCATGACCTGACTGCCAATTATTGCATCCACATCATGCTTTCTTGGTTGATAAGGGACTCCTTCACTTCCCCTTGAAACTTTGATTGAACATAGAGATCTCTGGGAGCTCAGGCATTATATTCTCCATGTCAGAGAAGTTCCTCAATTTATACGGTGGGAATACATTGTCATGTTCCATAGCCACCAGACAATTGATTTAGAGGATCAGGACAGATGGGATCATTAGTTGGTACTGCAAAAGCCTGTGAGGAATGCCTTTGCCTTTTCCTTTTCCTCGGCGGCTGCAATAATACATACACTACTGATATCAGAATCTACAGGAGAGCATTCAGTCGTTACGGACCTTGATTCACCTAGCTCAACAAATTTGCACAAAGCACTGAATAGAGAAATGCTCTGCAAAGACAAAAGGATACTTTCGAACAGCCTGAATACGGCGCTCATGTGACCGAAGAACTCCACCACAAGGTAGCCTCCCAAAGAAAGTATCTCGTGCCGTAGTTTATCCCGTTGTAGCGCGACGGGCTCGCCGTCGCCAGTACCTATGGTCGGCCGACGGTAGGGAGGCGCCGGCCCCGCTGACCCACCGGTGCATTCGCCCCTGAAAAGTTGCAGCAGTGTGCATGTCTGAACAAGAAACCTCGTGAAGAGGACAGGATCAGTTCAGGGAGCAGACACGCAGTGACCGGAGTACTGCAAAGGCATGGCCAGGAACGGGGGACATGATCCCTAGCTCCGTTTCTCCATCAATCGTGTTGGAGTCATCCATCGAGAACAGCGTTCGACATTGACAAGTTGTCCCGTTTGGAAGAGGGGGAAAAATGCCAACTCGCCGCTGCCATGTACCAGCTCCAAGCTCGAAGTTTCGTTCAATCGGAGTTGCCCTATCGATCGAACAGCTTGAAAGGAGAGGGGACGTACTGTACATATTAACATATGCACCTGCACATCCCTGTCAAGTGTCAAACACGGTACGGATTGTGTATATTTACTTCGTTTCCGTACTACACAAGAGACGCAACCAAAGTTTACTACTGCTGTGTACGTTAGCAGGTTTGAAGCGTTCCAACCAGACACACCCCTGTATATATGCCCCTGCCAAACTGCCCCCGTTCTTCCCATCTTAGCTCAACGACCAAAGAAGCACACACCAAAGTACCAATCGACGACAGCACAGCACAACATGCGTTCAACTCGCCACCCCCACCTCGCCGTCTCGGCCCTCCTCCTCGCCGCCGCCCTCCTGCTCTCGGCCGTCCCGGCGGCCAGAGCCCAGCAAGAAACGGGTAAGCTCGCTCGCTCGCTCTCTCAATCGAGTCAATGTATGTTACGATTCCACCATGCATGCATGTACAACGATTTGACTGAACGGTTGCTTGGTTCTGCCATCTTGTTGCAGAGAATGAGGAGGAGTTCAGCTACGTGCTCGGCGAGGAGAACGGGCCGGAGCACTGGGGCGAGATCAAGGAGGAGTGGGCGGCGTGCGGCAAGGGCCAGATGCAGTCGCCCATCGACCTCTCCGACCGGCGTGTCTCGCTGATGCGCCACCAAGGCTACCTCAACCACTCCTACCGCCCCGCCGAGGCGACCATCGTCAACCGCGGCCACGACATCATGGTAGGATAGGGATAGGATCCATCCACCGCGCGCGCTAGTAATTACTCTCTCGATCTACTCCACAGGAGTTTGGCAGTATTGATCGATGAGCATGGCGAAGCATTTCTAATCAAACTCATCGATTGATCGACTGATTAACCGTACGTGTGCAGGTGAGGTTCGAGGGCGACGCCGGGAGCGTATCGATCAACGGCACGGCGTACTACCTCAGGCAGCTGCACTGGCACTCGCCCACCGAGCACAGCGTTAACGGCCGCAGGTGAGGCCGGGTCCGGTTAACCAGCCATTAAACATTCATGGCCTTAATGGCCGCGCGCGCGTGTTTACCGTTGACATGGACACACCTTAAATGCTAATTAGCAAGTCGTCGTAGCTGTAGTCCCCGTACTAATCACTCCGAGATGCGTGCGTGCGTGCAGGTACGACATGGAGCTGCACATGGTCCACGAGAGCGCCGAGAACAAGGCTGCCGTGATCGGCGTCTTCTACCAGATTGGCAGCCACGACGCTTTCCTGCACAAGGTCTGCTTCTTTCTTTAATCAAAGCTAATCTAAGCGACATGGCATGCACCTTGCCTTGCCTGCTTAATTTAACTCCTTGAAAGCTGCAACGTTGCTGTGCTACTCGCTGCTACCACTTTAGTTGGTTAAGTTACAGCTAGCTCTTCGATCTTGATGCATCATGCACGCGTACGCGTGCTTCTTCGATCTTGCAGCTGGAGCCGTTCATCAAGATGATAGCAGACAAGAAGGACAGGGAGGAGAAGGTCGGCGTGGTGGATCCCAGGGGCGCGAGGGGCAGGGCCAGCGTGTACTACCGCTACATGGGCTCCCTCACCACGCCGCCGTGCAAGGAGGGGGTCATCTGGACGATCGTCAAGAGGGTAGGGCCGCCGCCTCTCCTCACTTCTCACCACTTTCGTGTTGGTTTCTGCTCAGTTAGGTTATCAGAACGTTGATCACGAGTTCACGACACGACCAAAAACTATGCAAAGAAGTCTTTGGGGGAGGTGTACCCTGTCGGTTATCTTGGTTGGTCAGAGAGTTTGTTTCTCTCTCTCTCTGAAGTTTAATTTCTAAATGGTTTTGCAGGTCCGCACCGTGTCGAGGTACCAGCTCGAGCTCCTCAGGGAGGCCGTCCATGACGTAAGTCTCTTCGTGATTTTCTCCCGTTTCTCCATCCCTTCCTTCAAGAAAGCAAGCGCGTGATCTCGACGTGCCGGTCTGTCCCAATTCCATTTCGCCGTTCAACTCGACGACGAACGCGACGGCCCCCCTGGTCTCTTCAGGCTTGTGTTGTCGTCTGACTAGTAGACCGGGGTAGGAACGTGCAGATAGACTTGCAGGCATCTAGAAGGCACTTGGAGACTAAGCACATGCATGCATGACTAAATTCTAAAAGCGATATGAAAGCAGCCTTCCTTTTGGTTGATTTCAACTCGGGCTAATTAATCCCCCCCGCGTTGCTCTGCAGGACATGGAGAAGAACGCGAGACCCCTCCAGGAGGTGAACAACAGAGACATCGGCATTTTCCGGCCTAGTCCCCAGAAGCATTATTAGGGTCGATTTTCCTGCTTAACTGGCTGATGGGGAGGGGACAGTTCAGAATAAAGTTACACTGAGTATTAGCTTGGCACTCCGGCCTGAATGATAGAGTGTTGTACATGCAGGCTTATATGATTTTTGGAATTCTTTCCATTTGTATGTCTTTTTATACGATCAAGTAAAACACTGCTGGTTCATGTGCATGCTGATGTGGCCATGGATTTGATTATTGTTGAGCAGGTACGGCCATCCGGCTGGCACTGTCTCCTTAAAAATAAAGAAATGGTAAGGATTTTTTTATTGTTGAGGAGTAAAGAACTCCAATAAGACCATCCCGCCGGTGCTGATGCTTAACAATCAAGAGATGGTTCTCTCCGTTAATCTATCGCAACCCAAGTTAGAGCCGAAAAAAAAGGTTATGTTTGATTATTCCTAATTGCCTTCTGTCCCCGTATCTTTTGCTATTAAGTTTGGTTCGCGTCAGGTCAAGTACACTATTGCAACCAGATGCTCCACAAATCAAAGACCGGGATCAATAGGACAAACTCACCAGTTGCTGTCCCTTATATGATAATGATGTGAGATTCTGACCTGTGAACCATGTGCCATGGACTGCAAAGGGCATCCAATGTAGTGCTAGTCTTTTTCAGATCAGCAGTTGCCTTTCCGGCCTCTGGATGAACAGCGAACACATGGTCCCGAAATTTTTCATAGCTGTTGAAGAAATAGTGCTTCCGAAAGCAGCAAGTGTGAATTACAATTCTGGAGAAAGCGTGAGTTCCTGCAAATTCTTGCGGTTGGTGAGGAGTTGAAAAATGTAATATGCTTAAAGACCTGCCTAAGTTAATCAGTGACGCTCAATGCCCTTCCTCGTACGGCGTCAATCTTTTCTTGCAACTCCGGCCAAAGCTGAGGTGCTCCCCCTTAGCACCATTCCAAGGCCTACTTTTTTTAGTTATAACTTATAGCTTATAATTTTTTTTAAAACAAATAAATGCAATGACCTCTTCGCATTTGTTTCGAAACGATTTATTATAATAGTTTTTTTAAATAATTTATTAATTTATAGGTATTCAATCCGTAAATATAATACAACCCAATCTTTATGGGAAAAAGCATCTGACAGTCACAGTTTTATTGAAGGTGAGTACGGAGTCAAATTACTCGTCTATAGGCATTCAGAAGCCTTTATGAATTGACAAGTAAAAAAGTAATGTGAAACCGGTTGCGTCATCGGAAATGCATGTGAAATGAGTGCAAAAAGTGGGAAGGCAATGTAAAATCGAAATTTAGGTATTTTTGGTCCTGTTTAGTATGAGAATATTAAATATAGCCTTTACACCATCGTAATTCTATTTCTGATCCCCTTCCTGAGTGTGGAACCCCGGCGAGGCGATGCGCGCGCAGTCGTGCGGAGTGGGAGTACGGCATTGAAATCGTGCGGTCCGAGAGCGCAGCACAGCGAGATCGTATAGTCCCGAACCGCACGACCTAGTGTTGTAGCATCATGCGGTCCAGCGAGACACTATAGCATAGACCGCATGATTTCGGCGAGACATGCAGTCCCAAACCGTATGATCAGACGTCACATCCCCCGGCCGAAAGCATTGACCGGCCTCTGCTTTTTCGATGATTTTTGCATGCACCGGTGGCACGCGCCCTATCCTGCATGCACGTTGATATGGTGCCCCCCACCCGTGATCACTTCGTATCTCCTATGCCTGCTCAGTCTTGCAATAAATTAGTTCAGACGGCATGCGTTTCACAGCAAAGAGTAGTCTCGTATGCGGTTGGAGCCAAAACAAAGTGAGAGAGGGAGTGGAGGGAAGGAAGAAAGGTGTGTAGACATATATTTTTGAGTTATTTTCATTTGGAATCAGAAGTTTTTGCAATTACGAAAGTTGTAGATCGTCTCGTGAGCTTCAAAAAAGGTAATTATCATCCCAATGCGACTATAATTTTATCAATATGATTAGCACGTAATTAGCCAAACTGTCTTTTATACATGTTGCTGTATGTCAATCTTTGATAAAATATTTGTTTGTGTGAAACCTTCCATATATCAAGCATGGTGTATTATAGTGTAGATAATATGTTGTAGTTTGTTTTTTGTAAACATATTTAGTTGTACTATTGCAATCACTGCATGTTGTGTAAGCATTAAAAATTAAGTATTTATGTGAGAGTGTTTGTAGGTGATAACAATAGTAGTCGGATTAGAAACAAGAATGTCACAGTTAGTAGGATTAGGAAAAAAATGGATACAATATGTCGGGTGCTAAAAATAAATTGCAAATTAATTTGCATGCATAGAATAAAACTAGAGCAAAAAATTTGTAATTTAATTTCCATATGAATTCAAAAGTAAATTACGTAAATAACAGAACTAAAAATAAAATTAAAAAATTACTAATTTTATTTATATAAGAATTTGTAAGTAAAATCCCGAAATAAATAAAATTTAGAATAAAAATGAACAAAAATTAGTAATTAAATTTTTGCATTAATTCCAACAAAAATAATACAAATTAGGAGTGGAAATAAAAGAAAAATTGTAATTTAATTTTCACATGAATTCCAAAGTAAGATCCGTAAATAAAAGAAATCAAAATAAAATTAAACAAAATTAGTAATTTGATTTATATAAGAATTCGTAAGTAAAATCCGTAAATAAATAAAATTTTGAATTACAAATAAACAAAAATTGTTAATTGAATTTGTAGGTGTTAGGAAGAATAATGAGATTAACATGTAAATCTTACAGTGTGATAGCAGCTGTAGGATGGTGCGATTGTTGCATGTTATGTACTAAGTGGGTTTAGTACGCACTTATGTTAGGTACACTATGCGTGATATTCAAGACTTATTCATGTTTTACAGCAGTGGTCTCATACACAATGGGCCGTGCGAGGCGGACCTGTCAAATTGTAATCGGATCGTGATCCAGGCACCTAGTCTGAATGCCATGTGGCTGTCTGAGCTACGGAGGTGTGTGTATTTCACGTTCGATCAGGACATCGCAAGGAAGAAGTTACGGATCAAGGCAGTGCATGCCTCAGTAGTGGGTGCTGTAAGGGAGACCATGTGGCAAATTCTGAAGGTGACCAGTGACGCTTCATGGGGCAACTACATGGAAGTCGTGTGCAACCCAGCCGCTGTGATATATGCCAGGCTAATTGTGTATGTTGACTTCGTAGAAAGGACTGAATCATCCACCATGGGTGGTTCTGGTGGCACTAATGGAGATGAAGTGCCTGGGTTAGACTCCAGCGCTCATGAAGACAATGGTGTGGGTGAAGATGTCGGCGAGGAAGTGGGTGATAGAGATGTTAGGTGGCGTGTGGAGAATTTTCAGGCAAACGAAGGTGTGGAGAGGTGGTGGGCCACCCATGTTGATTATCACAAGTAACTTGCAGACCAAGTGGAAGAAGTGGACAACGAGGAGGAGGATGTGGAAACAACTAGTTCTAGAGAGGACGAAGATGGTGAAGCTACAATGGGAAGTGTGTTTGGTGGTGTTGTGACGAGCGACGTTGTGTACGTGTCGTCCAGACTATACGACATCGTAGCGGCATCCCTAGTTCTACCACAGGCAGACGAGGCAGAGTGGGGGTTCAACGAAGGCACTCTCATTTTAGGGCAGTACTTCCTTAACAAGAGTGTTGCCCAGCAGGCTATTACTAGATATGCCGTCAACATTAGCCAGATGTATCGGGTGCATAGATCCAATTCGGACACCTAGATCGTCAAGTGTGTCGACGGGTCCTATCCTGGCAAGGTCCATGCGCATCGGTTCATGGGCGCTGCCACGGACTTCTAGATAACGGTGCTGAAGGATTACAGGTGCGAGCTTGCGATGCCATTACATAGGCACCGCAACTCTGATAAGCCACGTTGTGGTGGCAGATGTGTCTGTTTGTACGAAGGTTCTATTGGCAGATGTAGCGAATATGATGGTGTTTAAAGTCAGCTACAAGAAGGTCTGGCAGGTGAAACGGAAGGTGCTAGAGCGTATGTTTGGGATGTACGAGGAGGCGTATGACCCGGTCCCAAGAATGCTGCATCAAATTACGAAATCAAACCAGGCACATACATTAAAAGGAGCGGGTTCATCCTACGCAGAGCCCGAATTGTTTTGTTCTTGACAGAGTGTTCTGAGCCTTCCATCAGGTGATAGAAGGGTTCAGGTGGTGCCGTCCAGTGCTTACGATAGATGGGAACTTCATATCTGGCAAGTATAAGGGTACGATCCTCACTACAGTTGCAGCTGACGTGAATGACCAGTTACTCCCGTGGCCTTTGCAATTGTGGAGAATGGGAACTCTAATAGTTGGCTGTGATTCCTGGTCAATGTGAAGCAGGACGTGGTGCAAGATTGCCCAGATGTGTGTGTCATCTTAGACCACAATGCAGGCATGTTGTCTACATTGTGCACGATGCAGAATGGGACACAACCCCTTTCTAGTGGAATGATATGAGAAACCGTTGGTGCATGAGGTATCTCATGGTGAACTTCTACACAAGGTTCCATAGTAAAGACCTAATGAAGATGTTTAAGAAGCTTTATATGTAGAACCAAAAGTGAAAGTTTGAGGCTTTATGGAAGCAGCTCAATCAAGAGGCTGTCAAGCATGTACACCGTCCTGACCAGGTTGAAGCTGGGGCAGTGGAGGGAGGCTCCACAAGAGTTGGGGAGTTCATGCAATGGGTTGACTCCAACGCACCTGACTTAGAGATATGGTCTCTGCTACACGACACCGGTGGAGCAAGGTATGAAATCATGACAACCAATATATTCGAGGTGTACAACAGTGTCTTGAAGGGTGCTAGATCATGGTAGTCATGGAGGAGAGTTGGAACCATTCTGTCGGGTACTTTTTCAACAGAGGTATGATGGCAAAGAAGCATCTGGACGAAGGTAAACTTTTCTTTGAGGTAATGTAGGCGTACATGGATAAGAAGATCGAGAGGGCTCGTTCCCACATTGCTCATACCATGGATGGCATAAGGAAGAAGTTCGAGATCCACCTCAGACAAAAGTACGTGATGGGTCACACTAGAGGGGATCGAAAGCAGGTCTGCATGATTGCTGAGAAAGCATCTTGCACTTGCAACAATCCGCAACTTCTACACAAGCCATGCTCGCATGTGTACGCGGCATGCACAGTATGGCACCAGGCGTCAACGCATTACATCTCAAAATACTACAACATGCAACACCTATATGAAACCTAGAGTACGGAGTTCCATTCGTACGAGGTGGATACAGGGACCTCTAGGCAGGGCAAGTGAAGTATGTGATGAACGATGCACTCAGGCACGTCGGCCTTAGAAGACAACATGGTTGCTGCATCTGCAATGACATGGATGACAGATAGCGTGGGGATCGGGTTCGGCGCCCGAAGTGCAGACTTTGCAAGACGATTGGGCACTCCTTCAAGCATTGCCCAAATAGGCCAATGTCAAGCAACACTCAGTAGCAATCAACACATAGTTTTGCTATGTTGATTGTTGGTTCCATGTTTTTGTGCGTTGTGATGCACTCTAGTCATATGTTATCGAGGTGCTTTCAATTTGTGAGGGGCTTTGCTATGTACAATTTCTTTATATCGTGCACATTAGTTTGCAACATTTATACTCTGGTGAATTTATCGTAGGGTGCTATTCGTGTGTACATTTTCTTTATATCTTGCTACACTGGACCATGGTACGTAGGGTGTCTTCTCGTTTGGTACGTTTCACTGTCGTTACATCTATTGTACATTCTGTTGTCATTCTTGACTAACTTGTTTTCCTTCATCAGTAGGAGATGGCATACGAGTTGCTAGGCCCCCGTTGGGATGAGCAGCACCGATGCCTGGCGTGGTCGTCGGGTGTTGGCCCTCCGAGTTTGATCCTTAGGAGCCCATGAGAGCACTGGCCTCTCGACCAGCGGTACATCCCACTACTGCGGGACAATGCAGGAGAGCAGGTGAGGAATGACTCCCTCTAATAGCCTCAGTGCGAGGGAAAATGGTATTTTAACATTCGTAATGGAAAACAGATAATGATCAATACAAGTGACTGTACATAATTGAAGTTCGTGGCAACTTTATGCACTCACAACACCAAATGAAATGATGTTATGCACTAACAACACCAAGCAACATATGCATTGCACATATGTAAATCATACAAAGCACTACAGGTAACAGCGCGAATCAAAACAACACTCCTAGTGCTACACCTTGAACACAACAACGAACATAAGAAAGAAAATAGTATACAACATTAAGTTAATCATTCTCTCCAGTCTATCAGAACGATACATGCCTACTGGTAGAAGGTGCCTCGCGCTACCCACATGAAGTGTTCCGGAAGGGGCCGCCTCAGGTGTGGCTAACCATCGTTGTAGTGGCACGCACATATGCAGCTAGGGTTTACACAGCAGCATGTGGGATCATACAAACTTCTTATGCTGACAACCTCCTCGTTGCCCCTCTTGTGCTGCATTTATTAGCGGATGTCATCGCTCTCCTCCTTGAGATCAATCCGCGCCTTCAATTGTAAGATTCGCTCCCACAATGTATCCACGTACCTCACAATATAGTGTTCATGGGGAGGATCAATCCAGCGGATGAAGTCGCATTTCGCCATCTGCTAGAAAGGACGGTTAATATAGAAGCTCTATTAGCAGTAAGACAAAATAAACTATTAGCAATTTGTACCATGGAGTATGGGCATCGGAAGAAATGTCGCCGGTCATCGGAATGGCCTTCCACAACCTACACGACTGCGCCCTCTCTATGTCTGCATTTCGGCCATACTAGTTGAGCATGCCTATTTGGCATCAAGCGGTAGTTAGGACCGAAGTCCTTCCTTTGACGGCCCTACTCTGACTGGCCCCTCGGTGTCCGTTATGGTATGTTACTCTACGACGGCAAAGGTAGTTCTTCGTACGGTTCACAGGGTTGAGTGCTCTTAATTTCATGGGGTGGGTCATGCGTTTTATAGCAAAATGAGGCATCTTTGAGTAGTGACCAGACCACACGAAGTAGCTTTACTCACTGACAACACGAAAGGGTGCAACTTTGTACAGTGAGAAGACAAGATGCGGCAACTTTGCATAGCGACAAGACCAAAGGGAGCAGCTTTGCACAGTGACAATTCCATACGGGGGCATCTTTGCACAATGACAAGACCAAAGGGGTAGCTTTATACAGTGACAAGACCAGACGGGGCAGCTTTATGTAGCGATAAGACCAAAGGGGCAGCTTTACGCAGTGGCATGACTAGATGGGAGCAGTTTTGCATAGTGACAAGACCAAAGAGGGTAGTTTTGCGTAGTGACAAGACCAGACAGGGTAGCTTTGTGTAGTGAAAACACTCTGCCTCGCCATGTACTTTTCAGAAAGACAAGACAATATTCTGTTTCGCAGGCTAGTCATATAAAATAAATCACACCATGCCAACCCTTTGGCTTATAAAATGAGGTGGAATAGATCTGGAAAAAATACTACACAACCCAACACTACACCAGAGCTTCCTTCACGATGTCGGGATGGACAAAAGGCAGAAGAAGCAATGTCACAAGATGATGACATAATGACAGGAGACTTGTGAGCTAGTAAAATCTGTTGCAGCCCACGACAAACAAGAAAGAGCTGTTGTGGCCTAAGCGAACAAGCGGAGCATACCAGGAGGTCACACCCCCTAATGACGCCCCCCATAGGAGCATGTCTATCTTGAACATTCCAACTGCAAGTTTGCCACAACAGCTGCCCGAGGGGGAGACGCTGCCCCTCTGTTGGTGTAGAGATCCATGCAAATTCTTTAAGTCTAAACAGCAGCTCAGCCTAAGCATGCGTTATTGGGGTTACATGAACTACTCCTGTGACTATCCTGAGCGTCGTCAAGACATGAGCAGCTATCGGCAGCCGGTAAGGACTACTAACAGTGTGTTCCCCCTACAATTTATCATTCAAAGTACGCAATAACAACATCTCCCATATACTCACAGTCCCCGAAACCGCTATGTGGCTATTGCAAGTGGATCGACCTAGAGATCCACCCACATGACTAGTGGACTCTCGACTACGAGGAGTGGAATGTCAAAAGGGCCTACGAGATATGGAGGTAGGAGCACCACAACGATGAGCAAGCCAAGCGTATACGTCGGGAGATGAAAGCTCATCTCGAGACGTGCACGCGCAGGGAGTGCGAGGCTCACGACAAGGAGTGCAAGAAAAAGAGAAAAATGGTGGTCAAGGCCAAAGAGGCAGCCGAGGATTTCAATGCCGAGCTCGCAAGTAAGAGAAAATGACCCCAGTCCACGTAGTAGGTCGGGCCGTTTCGCATTAGTCCTCCCAATGTCGAATTTAGTTCCATGCCAAAAAGGCACATATGTATTATAGGAGTATTTCGGTTTGTTGCATCGTACATGATGTTGTTTCTTATGCATGTAATCAAACCTTGTGCGTTGTGTTATTCGCAGGTTTATTATAAAGTTTATTTTAATTCGCAACATGAAATCTTGTCACCTTTTTGCATTCAATTTTTCGAGTGCTCAATATCACTTACCTTCGTACTTACCAACCGTTGCTATCTCAGTCATCCTCACAAAATTTTTCAGAAACTTTCTTGCACTACAACAACAACATACGACGATCACAAAATGTTATTGCGAATCAAACATAATTTGTACCATTCATAGTGTACAAAAATCACAAATGGATCAATCGTTATATTGCATTACTACTTACCTTCGTGCTTACAAGTCATTGATGTCTCAATTGTCCCCACAAAATTTTTCCAAAAATTTCTCGTACTACAACAACATACGACGATCACAATATGTTATTGCTAGTCTAATAGATTTCATACCATTGAGAATCTACAAAAATCGCAAATGAACCAACCTACGTATATTGTCTGCTCTTTTATTTTAAATAAATAGCAATCTACAAATAAGATTTGCTACATGTATTATGTACAAAAATTACACAACCAACTACACTGCGTAAGGAGTTTTCAAAATATTTGCACCTTATTTTCTATATTACAAAATTCGTGCTGACTCTACACATAAATAAATATAGACAAAAATTCGTAATGTTTATAATTACAAAAAAGTTACACAAGCAAGTAAATAAGGCTCCATAAAAAAAATCCTATATCTAAAAATTATTACAAAAACCATTTTGAATATGTTTCCATAAATAAATAGAAAATTTGCATTTATCGCGGGACTGCACGGGCATAATAGCTGATCACAGGAGGCCATCACACCAACATACACACAAAACACGTGTATGCCAAAAATCTTTCTCGAATAGCATCAATTTTTCGTGTACTGTAGTATCATGCGATCCGGGAGTGCATGATTACCACTATAGCATCATGCGGTCCGAGAGTGCATGATGCTACTGTGCTAGACATGCACTCCCAACCGCATTTTATGAATAGTACCAGAATGGTGTGGTCCCCGGCCGCATGACTACAGTCCTATGCTTTTAGGCTGCATCACTGCACACGTGTTACCCTCACAAAGTCCCGCGCTCGAAGAAAGAGAGCTAAAAATAGAATTTTAATGATTCGAGAGCTAAATTTAATATTCACGTGATAAACAATACCAAAATTAATCAAAGCTCTGTAAAATCGGTAACTTCTCACTGCACAAGCGCCCCTTTTCTTCGTTCCTTCTGTGACAGACCGTGCCGTGTTCGACCAATACTATGCTTCGGTGGTGCCCGATTACAGCTTGCTGCAATATTGCACTGGTACTAATGTCCTATACAGACAAGAGTGCGCTGGCATCATGACTGAGGTCAGGAACGCACAAGGGGGCATTCGTATAGTCTTTTATTGATATATTTTAGATGTGTTTTTCTAAACTGTATTTTATAACTTAAATGTTTAAATTCTAGCTATTTATAAGAGATAGTATATAGAGAAAAATAATCGTATATGATTTTGGTCTATACAGTTGAACTTAGTATACTTTTTAGTACAATATTCCTGTTGACTCCGTCTTAAAAAACGCACTATTTAAAAGCTAGTTACTGTAGCATGTTCAAGCCAAAGCCCAAGCAAAGTCCATTCGAAGGCACCTTTTGGTTGTGGTTTATGGCTCTTTCCTGAAAGTAAATAATATTAGCCAAAAAAGTGGCTTTTAAAAGGAAAGGATGCGGCGGAAAAAGTGAGGAAAAGATATGTGCGCGTGACGGGAGTGAGAAGAGTGAGATATGTGATGTACCCGTGATCCTCTACCTTATCTCTGAAGCGAGACAGTAGAAAGAGAAGTGGAGAAGTCGTTTTGAAAAACCGGATGTTCATATTAGCTTTCAATTTTTTTAAGCAGAAGCCAATATAAATAATAAAACTGATGAGGAGACATCTATATGTCTCTAAAAAGGGTGAGATTAAAGGTGTTTCATTCGCTTGAAATGATTAGAAATTCTCATAAAAATTCTCAAATCAGAAAAATTGTAGAAATTCATACATTAATTACGATAAAAAGATCTCACGCGTCTATCAAATGGCCTACATATAATTGTATCGGTGAGGATGTCATATAAACGTAATAAGAAATCGTCAAGCAAGGACTCGCGTGACTCTTGGATCACCAGTTTTTTTAGTCGGATTACAACTCTCAGGTGAAGAAAGGCAATGGACACTCCTAATTAAGCAATCGAACCAAACTCTCCTAATTAGTGATCCATGAGTCCGACATCGATTGATGCGTGGCTGCAGCCACTGGTGCATGCATACGGTACGAATACATCAATATATGTGATTCCTGCACGCCGCACCCAAATCGATATAAGACTGAACTATAGTATTAGAATGCATCCTCGCACATGCAGATAGAGGATAGATTTATGGTTTTATAAAGTTACAACTAAGATGCATTCGGGTATGTATAAAGGTGTACATCAGAATGGCAAGTGCACGATGCCTTTGGCCGCCAATCCATCCTCCAGGTCTAGATATCGGGCCTATTCTTTTCGACCAAAGCTAGCGGCTTTTGATTTTTGCTACAAATGAATTATGGTACACGTTAAAAGTCTAACATCTGTATTAACCAAAATCGCAAACGAGTATCTATTTCTCCGTAATCTCTGTCATAAGCAGTTAAAATTCAAAAATTTCAGCCAAAAGCCATATCCCGCAGCCGAACCAAACAGACCCATCAACATGTAGAGAGCAGATGTGAATGCAACGACCCGTTTAGATAGTACAATACTGTCTAGAGTCATAAATATAAATATATGTCATTTTAGATATAGATATAGTCAAAAATTTAAAACTTTTAACTATCAACAATTTTTTAAATATTTAAATTGGATACATAATAATTATATATACATATTTGTCTTGAAAAGTACATTATAATATTATAATTTTATTATGTTTTATAAATATATTATAATAGAAAATTAGTGGTTAAAATCATTTTTTATAATCATATCGATGTCCAAAATAATATATATTTATGAGCGAAGAACAACATATCTCTATCCTAACCCCCTTTTATAGATGAGCTATGTAGCCACATCTACCCTTTAGTGGATGTTACCCACTTAGCACAATGGGAGAAATCTGGTAACCCTACACACACGGATTTTACTCACACATGTTTATTTGTGCACGCTTTTCAAAGTGCATAAAGTCGAATCCACTAAATCTTTAGCCTTGATCCATCTTGATCAAATCAACTCCACCTTGACCTAAACAGCTTTCCCAAGCGGCACACATGCGCTGCGGTTTTGATCAATGGTAGTTTTCGGTATTTCGGCCAAACTACCAAAATATCATTCGTTGACCCAGTCATCACCATCCATTGCAAGTAATCGCCATGCTTGTCACGTGTAGGTGCACCACTAGTTTGCCCACGTCGTTAAGTCTCTCCCATGCTGGTTCCGCTGAACCACGGCTCACTTGGCCCGTCCAAGCTACATGGCATCATCCCGCCGTTTGAACTCGCCTTCCACATTTCTCGCCTTTCTCGTGCTATGCTTAAGCTCACCGTCTCACCCGGCATTCTCGATTGTTCTGGGCCTCAGCTCTTCATGAGCCTAACCCCGATCCTCGCTGTTGTCCACAATTGACTCCAAGCGACCTGCACATTCAAAGATAAAAAAATTGTTTCCAGGCATAAGTTCTTCACAATTTAACTCACATTAGCTGTACATAGCTCATGCAACATAAAATCACTGATCATACTCACTAAAACCTATTTGTCAATTCAAAATCCACAAATATGAATTTTAGCCGAAAGTCCCCATCTAGGCATTCCTTAGCCGGTCAGACCATCAACTCTCGGGCGGTCAGACCGTCAACTCTTGGGCGGTCAGACCACTGACACCAACCGGTCAGACCGGCCTTCCCTTGACCGACCAGCAACACTGCCAATCAAATTTCAAAATATCCTAAATTGTAATGGTTCATCACATCATAAATTAAGATCTTCTCATATGGTCCTTCACGTACAGAACAAGATTAGGTAGAAGGCATGTAACCTTTCATCGATAAGAATTGTTAACATTTTTGTAGAATTTTGTGTGATGATCATATAAAATTAAAAGCCTGTTTGAAATGATGGATTTTCACATGAACTTTGCAGTAATTTTTATAGAAAACAGTTCAGTTCATGTAAAAATTCGAGGAAATTCCCACATATCTTAGCGATAGAGGTACGTTTGGTGAGCCCATGGAACCAATTACGGAAGTGGAAGGGCCGTACCGTAGGGGTTTGTTTGCTAAGCCTGTGAACTCCAAACGGCAATAACAAGTTTTAATCAACTGTAGTAATACTATGTCAAAAGCTTTGATCGACTTCCCTGATGGGGTGTCAAACGTCAATTCGCAGTACAATCTAAGGAGATATAGGACAGATGATTCGAACTCTGCATATATCCGTACGTTCTCTTGTGGTTAAATTTTTTACCAGTTGAACGTGTGCTATCACATAAAAACTAATGATGGAGCTAACATGGTCAACAAAATACTGAAGGGTAATTCTAATGAAAACAAAACAATTCTTAAGTATTGACAAGTTATACCAATACTAGCTGCGCAATTGCGCGGGTCACTCAGCTAACTAGTTGAACTGAACATCAGACCAGCGGCTGCAAACGTTCGCATGGTCTGAAACGCTTGTGTTGTAGGCTGCATGACATTCCTGGTATGTATTTGATCCCGAGTGACAGCGGGTGGTGTCAATTCTGTGGAATGGTCCGGAGTCCATGCAGAGAAAGGGGGGGGGGGGGGGGGGGTATGCTTTCGAGTTTCAACTGGCTATACGTAAGCCTTCATTTCATGGTTGCATCCCTCTCCAGTCTCCACCAGGAGGTCCAGGACTGTACTTTTCATTCAGCTTATCGATGAAAGCTCTTGGCTTAAGCCCCGTTTACAATGCAGAAATTTTACAAGAGTCTCTATAAATATGAATAACTGATGGTATCTAATTAAGGCACCTTCGTTTTAAAGGTAAGAAAATCCCACAATAATATAAAAAAGTCTAGAAATTCTCTCATTAATCTAGAAAAAGAAGAAAGATCTACATCGCTTATTTTTTATAGGCTTAGGGCCTGTTTGTTTCAGCTTCTGCAGCTGCAGCTACTCCCAGAATCTGTAACTCCCCCAAACAGTCCAGATTTTCATCCAGATTCTAAGTAACCAGAAGCTACAGAATCCAGAAAATGAACTAGTAGCCAGAAGCTGGGGTTATCCAGCTTCTCCAGATTCTAACTAGCTGGATACTCACCAGCTACTTCTCAGAATCTACAGCTGAAACAAACATGCCCTTAGATTATAACGGTGTAGATTAGTAATACATATGTATTATATTTGTATAACAAATACAATTGTCTCTTCAATCATAAGAACTAAAGATATATAACAAAGATAATAGTATTTTAATATCATGCCTCGCAATCACGCGAGCAATTCTGCTAGTTTTGTGGGATTTTCGTGCCCTACTTGCTCAAAATAACGCAAATTTAAGACAGGAAGGGGAGGGTTTAGCTGGGCTTTCCTATTATAGGGACCCAAATGGGCCAGATCACCCTGGGAGGGTTAAAGGCCTGGTCTGGCCTTCACCGATCCCATCTAACAAAGTGCAAATGAACTCACCCATGCTCTGTCACATATGGGCCACACGGGCTGGCCCACGCGCCGCCCCGCCGAAACACAGGCCGTGCCAAGCAAAAACACACGAAACTTGTCACCCCCCACAGCCCACACGCGCGGTTGGCTCGGTGTCATCGTGACTCGTGACGGGGGACGGAGGCCTCGTGCTTCTCGATCGCCGCTCCCTCGCTCCGGCGGTTACCTCTCTCTCCCCGGCCCCGACAATGGCACACCACAGCACCGTTTGTTCCACATTCCACTGCCTCCTCCTACACCTCTACACTTGGCTGCCGTGTTCGCTGCGCATCACGTAGCTGCAGGAACTCACATGCTTCACGCGCCCCGTCCCATGGGGCGTCCACTAAGTTGCGTGGATATTTTACAAAATTCGCTTAATTTGTATTGGATAATATACAAGGCATGGATACACTTTGATACATGCCGATACGTATCTACACGTATCTTGAATTTACGATTATTCAAAAAAAATAAAATAATTCTCAATACTTTGTCGATACTTGTCCAATACTTTTAACCTAATAACCCATCCATTCGGTCTGCCCAATCGAGATCCAAATCCGGTCTTCCCCACGTTGTCTCCACGCATCTCACAAGTTGGCAAGAGCCTCCACGCCGCCTCGGCCCCCTGCCTCCATGCCTGCAGCCTCAACGCCCATTGCCTCCACACCCGCCGCCTCAACGCTCGTCGCCTCCACGCCCGTCGCCTCGGCCCGCCGTCTCCATGCTTGTCGCCTCAATGCCCGTCCCCGCGGATGATACGGAGCACGGGGAGTCCTTATCGATGACGAGGTCATCAGTGGCGGCCGCCACCGCTCGGGACGAATAGCCGAGGAGGCCAGCGAGGGATGGAGCAAGGCGGGGGCAGAGGCGGTTGAGGCGGCATCCTCGGCGCCGCCGGTCCCTCCAGTCGCCTGCTTCCTCCTCCATCAGGTCGCCGACTTCCCTGCTCGCCTCAGCCTCAGCCCGCCTCCTCCACGCTCGTCGCCTCCACACCTCCACGCCGTCACCTTCGCCATGTGTGTTCCGCATCGCCCAGGTGTGTTTTGCCTCTCCTCTCCTTTGCCATGTTCCCTCCACCCATCTGTCGTCTTCTCCACCTCCCCTACTCTCCACCATCGCTCTCCTCCGCGACTTCGCTCCACTCCGCTTGGTGGAGATAGCATGGAGAAACGGAGAAGTCGAGAGCCAAGAAACGGAGAAGTCGACAAGGGGAAACGAGGCCAAGAGATGCTGGCGGAGATGGAGAGGAAGGGAGAAATGGAGAGCGTCGGAGGAGATGACAATGGAGGGTGGGAGGCTAGGAGGAGAAGGCACCAGAGGAGAAGGTGCCGTTGGCCTCGGGCTTAGCCTCTTGGCTAGATTTTATACGAGTCTGTGTGAAGGTCTCTTGTGGTGTTGAGTAGGAATGTGAGAAAAAAAAGTTGAATGAGAGGATAGCTAAGCTCTCTCGTGGTGTTGTGCCAACTCAATTATCTATCTAGTAAAATTGATCTGTTGTATTTCGTGGCCATCAATAAAAAAAGGAGTAAAACTTTCTTGATATATAGACCGGTGCACAGATAGAAACTGAGCTCAAGGAGAAGAAATTGAGAGTTGAAGATGCTTTGAATACAATAAAGGTGAATGTTCTTTGTTACATCTTCAATCCATCACTTCTTTGGAATTATGTATTATTCATCTGTCATCGCACTTCCTGTGTCTGCGGTGGCAGTTCATAAACTTCTGGGAACAAGTAGATAAACTTCTGGAGAACTAAGCAATTTACTACATCAATATTAATGTATTCTCGGTTTCTCAATTCCTTGTAAGATTTCATTAATTTCTTTTTTTAAGCTTTTATATATATATATATATATATATATATATATATATATATATATATATATATATATATATATATATATATATATATATATATATATATATATATATATATATATATATATATATATATATATAACAGGGGCACCTAGGTGTCTGGACACCTAGTCTCCCTACCTTTGGATTGCTTTTAGATGCGTGCTAGTGTGATTGAGATTTTCCATCCATGATTAAGACTTTCCTTCCATGATTGATTTAGCATGCCTAATATATTACATACCATACATACCATTGCTCTAGCACGTATCTAAAAGCAATCTAACGGCAGGGAGCCTAGGTGTCTGGGCACCTAGGTGTCCCATTTCAGCGTCCTATATATATATATATATATATATATATATATATATATATATATATATATATATATATATATATATATATATATATATATATATATATATATATATCACTGTATCGGTATTTTAGGAAAATGGCGAATCATGGTATCGCATATCCGTATCGGTGTTGAGGTATCCGGGCAACATACGGCCTCTGGCTCGGCCGCACCGCCACCATCAGCGAAGAACCAGCCACAGCCCGTGCAGGCCCGCACCAATTCTTTTACCTCCTTTCTTGGGCACATTCTTGGTAACACATATATATATATATATATATATATATATATATATATATATATATATATATATATATATATATATATATATATATATATATATATATATATATATATATATATATATATATGAATCCTCTTTTCTACTCCGGGTGTAATTACACTCTATGTTGTATCTCACAACGTAGGGAGTAACGAGGAGTATGTACATATAGTATACAAGTATTTAAGACTATATAGGTGGTATGAATAATTTTTCAGATGTGGTATGTACATTTTTTTCAACATACTCCTTTTTATGTACGTATATAAAGGTATTTACAAAATACGCTAAAAACTATGGACTCCCTTGCAATTTTTTCATGTGGTTCACATTAGAATATCTTATAATTAGTATATGAGTATACCTAAAGTGATAAAGGAGTATTTCAAATTTGTTTAGGTGGTATATTAGAGGTGGGTGTAATTACACCCACATATATTTTATGTATGTATGACTGTGAAGAACAATCAATTGTCGGCAAACATTCTTCAGACTACTACAATTTTCACACAGATGAGCATGCTTGCCAGGACAGGGAAAAATATATTGGTTTGAAAATTTTATTGAAGGGCAGCGATATAACCGGGAAACATTGGTTACTGGATTTTTTGGATGAAAATTTTAAATTTAAATTTTTAGATAAAGTTTAGGTGAATCTGAGGTTTTAACCGGTTTAAAATTTTTTATCCATCGATAATTTTGGTAACTGTTGGTTACCGGTGAAATTTCGTCCATAGATTTTTCTTGGGCAGGGCCTTCCAAATTTCGATGCCCCCGACTCGTCAAGAAAGCTGCAATCCAAGCAGTCAGGGATGTGAAGAATCAGTACGCAAGACTGTGGTGGTGACCGGTTCGGCTGAAAAGCTCGTGGCTTATGGTTGAAAATACTGTAGCTGGCTGAAAAAAGTACTGTAGCTGACAGAGACTTATTTAGCATAATTAAATTTAAAAAATTTAAAAATAAAAAAATATGTTAGCCCATTACGTATAATACAAACAAATACGGGAAAAAAGAACCGGCAAAAAAGCTCAACAAAAAGCTAAAAGTTCAGAAAAAGACGAAACTTATGAATAGTAAAAAATAAGCCAGAGGTCGAAGCCGAGTTGATCGGGGCCGTGTGGCGTACTAGATCTCAATTTCACCTTTGCCGAGAGGTTCAAGACAGATAGTGGGCTAGGCGTAGATCCTGACAAGGAAGTAACTGTTACATCAGGTGCTCCGAAGCAATAGCTGCAACAATCTTGGGTCTCATCGATCATGGTGACTAGCTCATTCTGTTTGCTCCGTCTACAATCCATTTGAGGCCACGGTGTTCATGACTGGTGCCGATGTCAAATCCATTACTCTTCACCCTCCAGATTTTGCATTACCTGTTGAAGAGCTAAAAGCTACAATCTCCACAAACACGAGAGCCATAATGGGTCTGTTCTTTTCGGCTGTGGCTTATGGTTTTTGACTGAAAATTTTGAATTTTGGCTGTTTACGGTACAGATTACGGAGAGACAGATACTCACTTGCGATTTTGGCTGGTACAAATGTTAGGCTTTTAACGTGTAGATCGTTTAACTTGTAGACCCCGTCTTGAGAAAATACTACGTTTGAAAGTTAGTTACTGTAGCAGAAACCAAAAGCCGATTTGAAAAGCCCAAAAGAACAGGCCCAATGATATATAGGCTAAGTTCTTTTTGGCTCAGGCTTTGGCTTATCACTTAACTAGTTTTTAAACAGTACGTCATTTGAAGGTGAGGTCTACAGATAGATTATAGTAGACATTGTACCAAGTAGGGATTACATTTTTGGGCCAAAATTCATAAAATTTTGCCATCTTGGCCCATATGAAAAAAGACCCAATTAGCCAAAAAAAATCGGCCGGATTTGAAAAATCTCGGCCCAATGAGGGGTATTCCCAGCCTAGCACAAGACGTGATATCAAGAAGCCGTTTCGGTCCCTTGACTCCTTCCTTCGCGAATGCTTCCGACCCCTGTGGGCTGTGGTGGCTAAGTTCTCCCCGACCCCGGCACCTTCCGACCCTGACGACGGCAGCAGCAGGGGAGGGGGATAGGCGGCGCCAGCAAGGGAGCGGGCGGAGGTGGCGGGGGCGGAGGTGGCGGCGACAAGGGCAGAGGTGGCGCCAGCAAGGGAGCGGGCGGAGGTGGGGGCGAAGGTGGGGGCAGAGGCAGGCCAAAGGTTCTGGAGGTATAAATTTGTGCTCATTTGTGCGTGCAAACCAGAGATTTTTGGTGTCAAATGCTATTTTATTATGACATGAATGATGAAATATCATCGAGAAATCTGAAATCTCAAATTTATTTGAATTTTTTGGATTCAAGCTGCGCATTTGAATTTTTTGACCGAAATTCTCTGAAAAAAACACTGAAACCTTTGAAATTCCAAAAATCGGATTTCTCAGGAGGGTCCAATTTTTTTTCTTTTCCGAAAAGTTTTTCCTGGTATTGAGTTCAGCTATACAGGCAAAAATCACGTGCAACAGTTTCCCTCTGCTTACTGTCCCTTACAATTAGTCAGAATTCAAAAGCTGTAAGATAAAAGCTAAAACTATAGCCCAAAAGAACCTACTCATACACTCCACAACCCTGCTGGGAAAAATGTGTAGAGGAACTTGAGTTCATGGCAAATCTCTGCAAGGAAAACGATGTGCTGGTTTTCGCAGAGGTGGTTTACGACAAGTTAGCACTCGATGCTGACCACCATATATGATATATCCATGGCTTCTCTTCCGGACATGTGTGAGAGGACAGTTAGTATGAACTTGCTGGGGAAGACATTCTCTCCGAGAGGACGAAGCATCTGTTAGCAATAGGCCCATACGAATGTAAGACTCATTTCTTCTAATTTCAAAGTATGTATAATTTAATACCATATTGTTTAGCCAACTGAAAGAAGACAATTTATAAGGTAGAGTTCTTGCTACTTCTTGAAATATGTAACACATAAATGTTATGGAGAGGACTTGCGAAGCACGATAACTCACCAATTCCACCTTTTTTATTTGTGAACCGTGCATTTCTCTCTCCTTTTTGTTATGTCTTGTCCTAGTGCTGATGACCATAGTATAAATATCATTATGTAGTTTGATAAGACAGTTATTAGTGAGTTAATTCTGTTTAATCGCGGCAGTTACTTAGTGAGTGATTGCAACACCTTTAAAAGAGTCTAAGAACGTCCAGGAAAATACACAGAATTCCTCCTCCATTCTTTCACATCCTCTCTGAATAGATGTGTTGTAGTATCAAACCGTTCAACCACGCCAGCCTTTCTTCTTAGTGTGCACCAAGAAGGGAGGAGAGCGGGATCTCCGAATCATTGATGCAGAGAGAACCTGCATGGGGCTGCAATAGGGTTTCTGGGAAGCGCAACCTACGCGATAGCTTGGCTTCTTCCTCGATGTCGACTGCTTTCACGACTCATCAAGCCTGCGCTATTTTCTATTTTTCATCAGACTCAATTGTAAGTTGTTCATCCGATCGATCAACTTTATTATAATATTTTCTTGTGTATTTTTTTGAAGTACAATGAGTAGTCTGCTGTTAAATTCATTTGTTACATCACTAGTTATTTGTGTTATTTGTCTCCTAGTAAAATATGGAATTAAAATATTACCCTTATTTCAACAGTATCAGCTAGGTAATAACACCACCACATCTAACATGGGGGTGCAAGGCAGGCACACTCATTCCTCTTATTTGCAGCTTGTACACCAACGCAATCGACTGCGGCAGCAACTCTACCAGCACCAGATAGCCATTATGAGGAACTGGAGAGGGACTACAGTGCAAGGAAAGCAATACTAGTTGAGGTCTTCACTCTGCAGGCTGCAGGATTCGTTGTCTACCCATCCAGCGGACCATTTTTTGTGACGGTTAATCACACCCTATTTGGTTTTGACAATGATGTCGATCTCTGCGAGCATTTGATTTTCAAAGTAGGAGTCACTGTGATATCGCTTAGAGTGTTCTATCTGAATCCTGAGGAGGGGAAGAACTTGGTGTTGTTTGTCTTCTGCAAGGATGAAGATACAATAAGAGCTGCCGTTGAAAGGATGCAGACCAAGCTAAAGAAAGAACGGAATTGCTAAAAAACTGTTAACAGTTTTTTGAGGAGAAAATAGTCAAATTGCTAACCTTCGGATCCACTTGAAGATTCGTGCACCACCCACTGTTGTCTTTCGACCAGTGGGATCTTCCTCTCTAGAGGTGAGCTTCCACGGTGGTTTGCCGAATTAGGATTTAGGTTCACTAGGTTATGGGTTTGGGTTCATCGGTACTCAGATTTAGAGGGAAGTCAGGGTGACAGAGGACCGACCGTGGGTGGCGGCGGTGACGGGGCGATGAGGCAACTGTGGCTGAAGAATCTAGACCCGTCATTATAAGTTAATGGTATGTTTTTGTAATTAATGTCAATCATATTATGTGACTAATATTTTTCATGGGTTGAATGGATAGGTAATAAGGTTCGGGGTGAAGAATGACATCATGTGTTGATGAGTATCAAGTGAAGATGCAGAAGAGAAGATAATCATGAGGTGATCATCTAGTCAAAAAACGACACATCATGTGTTGATAAAGAGCAAGTGTAGGATGCATCATGGGTTGTAGGATCGGAATGGCAACAGAGGGGGGGGGGTGAATGGTGCCTCTTTTAAAATCACGTCCCTCAAAAAGTATCCACAAGCTATTCACCTCTCCGATAACTAAAGAGCTATGAAGAGTGAATGCTCAGCTTACTGGAAACATTAATACTCAGAGAAGAAAACATGGAATAAGGACTAAAACACTGCAGCTCAAAAACCAGAGGAAGATCAGCAAAGCAGCTGACAAAAACAGCTGGGCGGTCTGACCGCAATGCACCAGGCGGTTAGACCGCTTGCCTCATGCCGGTTAGACCGGTAACTTGCGGCCGGTCAGACCGCCATGTTCCGGCCGGTCTGACCGCCATGTCCCGAGCGGTCTGACCGGTCTCCCGAGGACAGGCAGACTGAAACTCTGAAAACAAGCACAGACTTGCTCAAATCAATGTAATGTGTGATTTTCTTCTGTTATCTTTAAACCAATAGAGCAAGAACATGTTCTAAATAACATCAAAGCCTCAGGGAACAATGGAATTCATTATTTGAGCCAAGAATCAAGATTTGCTCTAAAATCTGAAAAAGAGTTGGAAGAGAAGCTAATTTTCAGATTTCTCAAGATTCGTCCATCCTTTGCATAAGAGCTTTTGCAATTTGTTTAGCAATGAACACAGGGCTTTAAAGCCCAAATCTCAAGCCATATCATGAAGGGAATCAAAAGACTCCATCATCCCCTGCATGCAAACCCTAGCTACAGGAATAAACAGAGGAGAGAGCAAAATGGAATCTTCGATTTCTTTCATTGAACTCTAGGGAACAAGCTGACCAAAAGGTCTAGAAACTTCATCCCATCACTGAGCAATCCATTTTGCTACTCCTTGCTCAAAGAACCAGCTCAAGCATCAAAATGATGAAAATGGCAGGGAACAGCAGAAAACTGAGAATGAACTGGAACGAGAGAAAACTCAAATGTATTCATTGGAATTGAGATGAATGATTACAAATAAGAGTTCTACGTCCCCATACATGATTGATACAAGGAATTACACTACATGCTTGAGAACACACACAGTAGCTCACTCCTCTCCTACTGCTCAAGCTCAAGCATGCTGCAGACTCACTCTATTTCTTGTTTCCACTCGTGAGCTCTCTCTCTACAGAATGGAATCACAAGGAATGCCTGAATGGATGCCCCAACACTGCTGCCTTGCCTCTCCTTTTAATCCCCAATACTCACACCAAAAGGGGAATTCAAGAAGTGGCATACTCCACCCACTCAAACCTCACACCACAAATGAGGAAGGTGGGTCAAACCAGATTTTTGGAGGGAAATCTGCATCCACCTCCATTGCTTGAGTCAAAATACCATTTTCCCCCTCAAGCACCTTCCCGGAAGCTTCCCGCAACCGGCGCCTTTGACCGATTGGACCCCTGAGCCTAGTCCCGGTCTGTTCCGTCATGTATGACCGCAACCGATATCAACCGTTCTGGACTTCCGACTCCTCCATGAGCCTAGTCCCGGTTCTCTCGTCGTCGCTCGTCGTGTCCGTCATCGGTAGCTCCAGCTCCGGTTCCTCGTCTCCCAACTCGCAACCACCTCACCAGCCTCGATCATCTTCGGCATCACCGACCGTCTGGACCTCAACACCTCCCGTGCCTAGTCCCGGTCCTCCTCGCCTCACCATGACCTAGCTCCGAAGTCCTGCAGTCACACAGACAAGCAAACCGTCACATAGCACTGCACGAAACAGCATAATCGATAATAGCACAAGTAGAGGTACTCAACCCTAGAATACCCGAAACAAACTCAAACTCATTAAACCAGCCGTCAATTACTCATCACCAACATGGGGATACTTCCACATGGTCTCTCAATCTCCCCCTTGATGAGTATATTGACAAACACCGAAAAAGCATAAGAATTGAGTTTGTTTGAAAGTCAAACTTGGTCCAAACGAAGGAAATGATGCTAATGACCAAGTTGACACAAGGAGCAAAAGAAAGAGCAAATTTTCCTCAAATCTCCCAAAGCTCCCAAAATGTGGCTTTTTCCAACTATTCTCCCCCTTTTGGCAATAAAGTCATCAAGTAACTTTAGAGGAAAATAAGGCATGAAGTGGCTGGATTTTATTCAATGCTAAGCAACTAGAGCCATGAAGATTATCCAAAATGACTATTTAGTATTACACCAAGCCATAAAGCATATGAAAGCTATCAATATCATGACAACATATGCATAATCAAGCCAAGCCACATAAGTAACAATCTGAAATTTAGATGAATTTCTTAACATGTCAAGCCATTTAAGGTCAAAGTCTAGCTAAAGGTATCCAAAGATGATGCAGGCCATGTTAATAATCTAAGTGGAACCAAGATACTAGAATTGAGCCAATTAGGTGTGCTACAAGTTCAAGAGTGAATCATTTGTTTAAGCAATTTAGTCTTTTTGTAATTAAGCAAATTTAGCACAATTGACATATTTTTCTTGGAAACTTATGGTCATTTCCAACCAACAATTTTAGTCATATGCTAAATCTCAAGCCTTATGCGACCATTCCAAGCAAGAAGCTTAAGGAGATGATCTTGGTCATCCAAAACTCCCCCTGAGTTCATGCCAAGTGCAATGGCAAGCAATCTCATGAGAAAGAATTGGTGAGATCAGTTTTTTCGCACATAAAAAGAGATCTTTTGCTTTAAACAGTTGTACTAACTCATGATTTATCAAGAAACTAGCATATCTCAATCTAAAGCTCAATTAGAGATTCAAAGCTCAATTTAGCCTATTTGACATGGCATGAATCATAAAAGGATAACTTAAGACAGACTAGTCTCAAGAAGTAACATGACATGTCTTAATTCAAGTTGTGCAATTTTAATTAACTCATCATGGCAAAGACTTGACGACACATATAAAGTAATGATAAATCTAGCAATTAAGCATATTCATGGCAAGATGTAAAACATTGTAATCATGTCAACTAAGGATAATAATCAAAGCTCCATACAATTATAATGCAAAATGCTAGAAATGCAGAAAATCCAACTCCTCCTCAATCATGTGATGCACTTTAAGTTGAGTTATGTCAATATTAAGCTCCAGAAGCTCCCAAATGAACTCCCCCCTAAACTAAAGCTATAAACTGAGAAGCTGGGAAAGAAATCAGAAAAGGCAGTCCTTAAAGCATAGAGAAGATATAGAAGATATTATGGCTCAGACTGACTCTCATCTACCCCACATGACACTAGGACTATCAACTGTCCATCTAACTCACTAAGGAGCAAACACGTTCCCTGTCTACCCAAGGGTGGCCCGACCCTTGCTAGAACCTATAAGAAGTGAGTAAACTCAACCTAATGAGAAGAGAGATAGCTAATAGGCAGCATCCTAAATCACAAGATGAGAGGAAGAAATCTAAACCACTGGACAAGAGAAACATTCTAATCTATGCTGAGAGGACTAACCCAATGCACCTCGAATGCAATGCAACAGAAATGAAAACAGGAGCATAATATATATATATATATATATATATATATATATATATATATATATATATATATATATATATATATGATAAGACAGTAAAGCACAGAAACTCCCCCTCACTATAGTCCATAAGGACAAACCACCCCATGCTCTCCCCGCAAGGCTGAAAACCTAGAGCTATCCAAAGGCTTGGTAAAGATATCAGCCAACTGGTGGTCACTCTCCACAAACTGGAGTACTATGTCACCCTTCTCCACATGGTCTCGAAGGAAGTGATATCGGATATCAATATGCTTGGTCCGAGAATGCTGCACTGGGTTCTTAGCAATGTTAATAGCACTAGTGTTATCACAAAATCTGCATCCACCTCCATTGCTTGAGTCAAAATACCATTTTGCCCCTCAAGCACCTTCCCGGAAGCTTCCAGAAACCGGCGCCTTTGACCGACTGGACCTCAACTCCTCCCTGAGCCTAGTCTTGGTCTGTTCCGTCACGTACGACCGCAACCGACATCAACCACTCTGGACTTCCAACTCCTCCCTGAGCTTAGTCCCGGTTCTCTCGTCGTCGCTCGTCGTGTCCGTCATTGGTAGCTCCGGTTCCTCGTCTCCCGACTCGCAACCACCTCACCAGCCTCGATCATCTTCGGCATCACCGACCGTCTGAACCTCAACACCTCCTGTGCCTAGTCCCGGTCCTCTTCGCCTCACCATGACCTAGCTCCGAAGTCCTGCAGTCACACAGACAAGCAAACCGTCACATAGCACAGCACGGAACAACATAATCGATAATAGCACAAGTAGAGGTACTCAACCCTAGAATACCCGAAACAAACTCAAACTCACTAAACCAGCCGTCAATTACTCATCACCAACATGGGGATACCTCCACATGGTCTCTCATGGGTTGATGCATATCAAGACAAGGACTCGGACTCGAAGTGAGAATGTTCGTTATAGAGCATGCTCAAGGTAAATGTATAACTAGCTAGGCTAAGAATGCATTCCTAGTTTTTTTTTACTAAATTTGGTGTTTGATTGGAAGACGGATTGCTAGTATATCTTACCGTACTATTAAGATGGATTACATCTAGTAACTTAAGTCTTATCATATGTTTATAGCTATTCTTATTTGCTGTAACTATCTTTTAGTATGATACTAGTATTTATGAATATGATTTACAAATGGTTGTAGCTCATGTATGATCCTTATGACATGTGACTAGAGTTTGCATGTGTTTTGTAAATGGTTAAAGTTTATATTTCCTACTCCTTGTGGTATGATGCTTAGGATTTGCGAATGTGTTTTGCAAATAGTTTAAGCTCATACACATTCCTTATAGCATTTTATGTAGGTTTGTTAATGTGTTTTGCAAACGAGTTGAGTCCATGTACACAATCCTTGTGTCACGATTCTAAAGTATGCAAATGTATTTTATAACATATTATGAATCATGCATTGATTCTTGTGTGCATGATACTATAATTTATGAATGTGCTTTACAAATTTGTTAAAGTATATGCACTCTTGTCATGCTAGAAAATGCTAAGCGATATAACCGCACTTTGTTTGGTTGTATGACCATGACAGTCAAACCAACTTTGTGTGAATGGTCAAACTGACTAGAGATATGACCGCTCTGAGTATAGCAGTATGACTAGAGAAATCTGACCGGGCACGGTCTGACTGGCCATTAGTTGGCAGTCAGACCGGCTCATGGTGAGTGGTCACACTGATGGGGTATGACTGGCCTTGTAGTACTATAGGGCATTGTTGCCAGTAGTTATTTTCACAAAGCACCATTCTGGTTCATAGTCATGCGACATGACTGGCTTGTGTGGCGGTACGACCAGCGAGTGGGGTAGTACCAATCCTGTGTGGGCAGTAGTACCATCAGTGACTTGTAACGGCTAGTTTTCTAGTTGTTACGAGGGTCGCAGTAGTATCAGCCCTTGCATGGCAATAGTACCAGAGTTCAGCTGATTTCATTCCAATGGCTAGTTTTTGAGGTGGGGTTATAAATACCCCCTTGGCTGATTAGGAGAAGGGGATTGATTCCTATTTATCACTCTTAAGCTAGTATGAGGCTCTCCACTTAATTGTGTATGTGTTATATCTTGTGAGTAAGGAAAGAAGTCTCTAGTTACATGTGTTACATCTAAAGGTGGATTTCATATCCATATTGAGCTTATACATTCATTGCATGTGATGAGAGTCAAACAAGGGGCTTGACTTATTATTCTTGGAGGTTGCCGATTTCTAGACGGCCTTAGAGGCATCATGCCCGATGACCTTCTCAAAGAAGTTTGTGAGAAGGCCTAGCATGTTGTGAAAATTGAAGTTCACCTACCCAAAGGGGGAAGATCTACCACTAGTGTATTTGAGGCAATTGACTTAATTTATGGAGCCAATCCATTTTATTTGGGCTTACCTCAACGTAGATTAGGGGAGACTGATAAGTCTTCAAGCACCATGGTAAAAAGAAGTCGTGTCAATTGTTTGTTTTCTTGAGGTCAATTTACATACTTGAAATTTATATTTATAGAATTTTAATTGACTGCTTATCACCTTATAATTATAAACTTTGATATAGACTTAGGGTGTTTGTGCACTTAGGTGGACCTAGACAATTTACGTCCTATTTGTGCAAAACCGATTTGATGCTCATATTTTGCGAATGATTAAAGTCTATGTTTTTACTCCTTGTGGCATGATACTCATATTTTGCGAATGCGTTTTGTAAAATCGTAGCTTATGCACAATTGTTGTAATATGCGACTTAGGTTTGTGAATGTGTTTTGCAAACATGTTGAGTTCATGTACCTAATTCTTGTTGTATAATTTTAAAATGTGCAAATATATTTTACATCTTGTTGTGAATCAAACTTTGACTTTTTTCATAATACTATAATTTGTTAAAGTATATACACTTTTGTCTCTGCTAAAAAATGCAAAGCAGCATGACCGCGCTTTGTGCGGCGATATGACCGCGACAATCAGACCGACTCTATGTGAGGGGTTGGACCGGTCAGTGGTATGACTACTTTTAGTATGATGGTATGACCATGGTAGTTTGACTGGCCCTGTGTGGGGGGTTTAACTGGTCGGCAGCCTGACCAGCCATTAGTTGGCAATCAGATCAGCTCATGGCAAGTGGTCACACCGGTTCGAGAGAGCATATTTTTCTGGCTTTGATCGGTGCGATCAGACCAACCTGTGTGGCGGTCCAACCGACGTGCGATTAGATCAGTCCTTGTGAGGGCGGTCAGACTGGCCTAGAATTGTAAATGCTAGTTTTCTAGCTGTTGCGAGGAGAGAGGTAGTACAGGTCAGTTGCTTATGGTACTATCAGATTTTCTGATTTTTGCTGCCAACGGCTAGTTTCTTTGTGTGGAGGATAAATACTCCCTTGTGGCCAGTTAGAGAATGTTGTTGAACCCTATTTCACATTCTTGTGCTAGTGTGAGACTTTTCACTCAATTGTACATGTGTGTGCACCTTGTGAGCAAGGAGAGAGATCTTTAGTTATGTGTATTACATTTAGAGGTGGATTTTGTATTCACATTGAACTTGTGCATTTGTTGCACATAGTGAGAGTCAAGCAAGGGGCTTGACTTGTTACTTTTAAAGATTGCCAACTCCTAGATGGTCTTGTAGGCATTGTGTCCGGTGATCTCTTCAAGATGTTTATGAAGAGCTCCGGTCATATTCTGAAGTTGGAACTCACCTACCTAGAGGAAAAAGAGTTACTACTAGTGTATTTGAGGTGATTGGTTTAATTTGTGGAGCCGGTTCAATTCGTTTAGGATTACCTCAATGTAGATTAGGGGGGACCGGCAAGTCTCCGAGTACCACGATAAAAAAAGCCATGTCAAGTTTACTTTCAGCTTAATTTACATACTTGTAATTTATATTTATAGAAATTGAATTAATTGTTTGTCACCCTAGGATTGTAAATCTTGACATAGACTTAGGGTGTCAGTGCACTTAGGTGAACCTAGTTGTTTTAGACCTTTATTATGCAAAACCAATTTGATTTATGCTTTTGCACATAAATTTGGTTTTAGCCAAAGAGAATTTTAAAATCGTCTATTCACCTCCCCTCTAGGTGACCTCCTTGGCCTTACAGCGGTGGGTGGTGGAGGCCGGCGGGGATGACAAGAACTATGGAATATTAGGAGGCAGCGGGAGGCGGTGGTACTACAGCTAAAGACGAAGAAGGGCAGGGTGACGACAGCAAGAGAGAAGGAGGTAGGCGACCGCAGCGGGAGGATAGAAGGAGGTGCTAGCGGTGGTGGAAGGTCTCACAGTGTGGTCCGCACTGGCGGTGGAGGAGACAGTAGTGAGGAAGTAGGGTAGTGGCACGTGGGGAGGCAACGGGGGTGGGGATGGTAGGAGGCGGCACTAAGGTAAGGGACGGTTGGGTAGAGACTTTATATGGTAGTGTAGGGGTTAATCTGAAGTAGCGGTTGCAGATTTGATGGCCAAAAAATTTGACTTATTCTTTTCAAGAAAACAATTGAAGATGAGTAGTCATTCCCAAGGAAGAATGATAAGAATCATTCCAGGTGTCTCTTGGATACTGTATTTCATAGGAAAAGGTCCATATTTGGTATCCGTACTTTGAAGTTAGTCTGATTTACACCATGTACTATAAAACCGAGTATTTAAACCCCCTATACTTGCAATACTATATTAAATAAAGTCCAAAACTAGCCTAAGTGTGGTTTTGTGCTAATGTGGCATTGACGTAGGGTGGTTTTGGCCATGTCAGATGGGTGACTCTTGTGGGCCTACCATGCTAGTGAGGTAAGAGAGAGGAGGTACCAAATATGGATTGATGGGTGGAGCTCGTGGCTGTGAGAGAGACAGAGAACTAGGGAAGTAGCTCGGTACTGATATCCATGGCTGACAACGGTGCGACTCCCCACACCTCCCTCTAGCTCGCCCAAGCCTTGCCGCTGCAAGCCCTACAACCTGGCAAGCCTCGCCCAAGCCGTGCCCTCTCTTTGGGTCACCAACAAGCAGGCCCCACATAATTAGGAATAGTTTAGCACCTATTAATCATGGTTAATGTTAAACTACCACTAATGTGTGGGCCTAAGCAATTAGTTGCAAGCCATGTTAGCCCAAAACCACCATTGGGTGTCATGTCATCCGCAAAACCACCCTCAAGCCGATTTTGGACCTCATTTGATTTGGTTTTGATACTACAGGGGTTAAATGCTGGGTTTTATAGTACAGGGGGTGAATCGAACCAACTTCAGGGCCCACTTGGATTGGCGGAATTTTGAAGGAAAAGTACATGAATCATAAAATAGAGGAAAGTCACACAAATTTGGCATTTGGAATGGAGGATCGAGCAAACCAATTCCCATGGAATACTATTGCCTACCCATGATTTCACGGGGAAATAAACATCCACCCAAATCTCTTTGTAGACTTTTCTACAATTTGGAAAGCAAGCAAGAGGGGAGAGAAGAGGCAGAGGACCCCACCTTGCAGTGCTCGACTTTGTCTGCCACTGCTGTCGTGGTGCCTCCATCTGTCCAGTATGCATGACCCAACTCGTCACGTGGCCCTCCTGGGTCAGACCGCAGCCGTCGCCGCCCCATGGCCCTCCTAGCTAGACCGCCACCGTCGCCACCCCTAGGCGCTCGGCCCTCCAACCTACCCACCGCTGTCCTGCCCATTCCACGTAGCCCTCCCAACCAGCCTACCGCCGTCTCGAAACAGCTGTCCTGTCGCTGCCCAGGCTGCACAACCTTCATGGCTGGCTCGCTACCGTCTAACCCGAGTCCATCTGGCATGTCATGGAGAAAGAATAAGAGCGGCTGGGAGAATGAGAGCAATATGACAAGAAGCATGCATGTTAGTTATTGACCGGTGGTACCTCCGATTTATTTGGCCCACCTGTCAGTGAGTTTAAATAGAAATGCTTTTATATCATTCCTACGTTTTTACTATGTTTCAAACGTCTATTTCTACATTTTTCAGTGTTTGTCACTGCATTTCTATACATTTCCTGTGCATTTTCCCATTCTTCTGTTTTCTTTTCCTACGTTCCAAAAACACCCTCAAAGCACATGTACAGACTTTTTCCTATTTGATATGAACCAAACTTTCTGGCCATGACTTTCCTCCAAATGCCATAGAATTTACTTTTGCCCCAGAGATATTGGACCTACAGTCATGGGCCTATGACCTCTCAGCAAATACTTACCCGAGAATTCTACTCACGAAAGGTATTTATGAACTGCAATTGGTCCAACCGATTTGCCGGCCAAGTTAAAACTCCAGAAAAATTACCGGAGCTGACCGTTGCTTCTGCTTTCATCCATCGTCCATCTCCAGGACTGAAACCAGCACATCACTGAAGAAAGTTGCGAGAGACATGGGATTGTGATTTGCGGGTCCAATGTATATCGTCATGGGATTGGAATGGACGGATGGCCTTCGCCCGGTCAGATGCATACATAACACCTTTATAAAAAGCGAACCAAACACAACATGCACTCTCACACATGGTTAGAAAGTAGGAGAAATTTTGCGACTATTGCAATCTATTCCACCTAAACCATGAGATGACACGAGAGAAAAAAGCATGATTCTTTTTCGACGGGAAAAAAAGCATGATTCATAGCTTTCTTTTCTGGACGTAAGGGAGAAAAGTTCTTCTGTAAAAAGGTTGCACTTTCAATTCTCATGACCAAATGTAACTATAAAGATCGCGACTATCTGCAATCAGCTATTTAGAATTGTTTTTTCTTAAGGGAAATCGATTAATTAGATTCTAATGAAAATTTGGAGCCGGAGCTCAGACTCTGATTTTAAAAAAAACGATAATTAGATGTTTGAATCTTAGAAAAAAAATAGTATCATAATTTGTTTCCCAATAATCTGTCCATGAGCTTTCACCATGACCCGTTCATTATTACCCCATTTTAACAACTAGCAGCTATCCTATTTCGGCTGCTCCGCAATAAGAACAACGCTCATCATGTGCATTAGCGATCTGGTTCAACAGAGACGGCTTTGAATAATGCAATCAGAGGGGGACAGGGACTAGCAAGCCGATAAAGAACGAGTCCACCATAGCAGTAGCCTGATAGCTTCTCGTCCAAGAGAACAATATAAAATGGAGAGTTCGGAGAAGCAACGTATCAAGGCAAGCCACATGCCGCGTCATGCGACGACCTGGTTCGCTTTGCTCCCAGTGCTTATCTCCTTTGACATGTTACTCCCAAGGCTCGCTGTTATCTCCTTTGACATGTCACCGTGATGGGACATCAATAAGGGTCTATCGTAGATTAGAATACCATGTTAGATATCTAGCATGCCAAAGTACACAACTTTCCGAATAGATTAACCAAAGTACTTATCGAGCCCAACATGGTATACCTTATGTGCGAACAACCATTGTATCTACCGTTATCATTGAGTTTGTTGGAGGAGGGTGGGTTGGTAAGTTGGGACACCTGGGGTAGTTCTTTCCGTGATGCATATGGCGCTTGAATAAGACAATCAGCAACATCTCAGTGCGGGCCTCATTTTTGCAGGAAGCAGAACTGCAGAGCAGAAGCTTGCGACGCTCACAGGCTACAATGGCAGGCCGGGTTGAGCTTGCGAAAATGCAGACATATCCATTCCATTGCTGAAATCAAAGGAAAAGAAATCTTATTTAGTAGCATTTACATGTGAGAGATAATATATGGTCACAGGCTCACAGCACAAGATTATCATTTCGATAACACAAGATATTTTGGCATTCAACGTATCCAGAAATTTTGGCTGGCTGTCGAACAAGATGTTTAAAAATTGCAGATCAGCTTAATCGGGACACTAGCTTATCTAAACATAATGCAGTACTATTGTTGAAACACTACAAGAACCTTTTTAACATGTCTTATCCACGATGGAAACACAAGCAGCCATCTCAGGAGTACCTAGATCAACTCCAGTGTCTGTACTTCAGGCAACAGTTACACTGCTGAATTCTGCAAGAAATTTCGAGGCGAGATCCTGAATTCTGATGTTGGGCATTTCACAGTTCAAACCATTATCTGCATTTTGTTACCCAATTTACCATGTTAGCATAAATACAAAAGGAACCTCGACACCTGCAAGCAGCCAAATAAACAAACGAAATTATTGCGAATTCTGACCAATCACTATCAGGATACGGCCGAAACAGATGGCTTCTGGCGTAACACAATAGGATGATTGGTCATGTATTATTCAGCCCTGCACTTGTGTCCCTGACGCAAAGAAACTTATAGCGGTGGCTGGACCCAGCGTACAGCAAAACATTTGCTACCTAAATATTTGCAGAATTCATTTATTCATGTCCCTAGTGCTAGAACTTGGAGCAGCATGAGGGCCCAAAGATATAAATTGCACTGAGATCTTGAAAATGGTGAAAAAGATGCAGGGAATGGATCAATAGATCGGAGAGGCAGTAAAATATAGCAGCAAGGGGTCCTACATAGTTGCTACAAGTTGCAGGGCCAGAAGAAATTACAGTCACTTCCCATGTGCATCCTCCGAGTACAATTGCAAATGGAGAATCACAGCACATGGCGCCACCGGCTCAAACCGGCAAGATTTCAATTTTGAGCAATGATGCGAGGAAGAAAGCACAGGTACATGTACAATGCACATACACACCTTAAGAGGCGCAGGAGTAGGAACTTGTAGCAAGAAAGCCACTGAAAGATCATCAACCCCCTGCACTGGTACACATGGAACTATCTACAATTTTACAGCCTACGAGGAGGAAGAGGAGGATCATCGGTTGCCACCGGAACCTAGCGCAAACCGAGCCTCTTCGTGAAAACAAGCAGCAGCTCAGCCCTTTGGTGGCTGCCGTTCATACTGACCTCTCCGACACAGAGCAAGCGCTTGTGCTGCTCCGGTGGTAAACCTCAGCAATTAGTTATTGCCCTTCTTCACTACTCTAATGTACAATTACAGGGGAAGGTCCCCATTCTTGAACACATTTCACACATCGGTATCGCAGAATTTGCCATCTATTCTGTTCTGCACTGCCTTGATCGCAGCAACCCGAGCAGCTGTGGCCGCCCTGTTCGCAGCCATGACCGCCTTGTTCACATGCTCGTCTACTCTTGGGAGGTGAAACGCGCTGTCTGCAGCCCTTTGAGCAGCCTAATTGAACAATGCAGCAATTAGAATTCCTGAAGCAAATAAGCATATCAATGTGTACAAGTGAGTCGGTGTATACTATTACCAGCACGGCACGATGAACAGCCGGATTGGAAAGAGGCAAGGGACTCTTGAGGGTCCCAGAATCCCACTCCCCGGACCGCTTATCGCCATTCCGAAACGAGTACATCCCAAATCCCTGCTTCTTTCCTTCGTGCCAAGAGCCCTCGTAGCAATGGCCATTGGCGAAGCTGTACACACCAAAACCATGGATCTTGTCTGCGAAGTACTCCCCGGCGTATCGATCACCATTCCTGCAACAGTTTTATCAACACGAGTTAGAATTAGCAATCAAACAGTTTGCATTTTGCAAGAATGCAATGGCGTGTTTTGGGGGCACCCAAAGATGGATTTTTTTGCAATGTAATGGTGTTTACCTGAAATGGTAGCAACCGAGGCCGTGCTTGACGCCCCCCTTGAACTCACCGGCGTATGAGCTGCCGTCGGAGCAGGTCTGGGCGCCGAGGCCGTGGCTCTGGCCGCCGGCCCACTCGCCGGCGTAGCAGTCGCCGCTGTAGAAGCGGTAGACGCCGTGGCCGTGGCGGAGGCCCTGCCTGTACTGGCCGCGGTAGCGGCTCCCGCGCGCCCAGCTCTCGACGCCGTAGCCGTCGTACTTGCCGTCCACCCAGTCGCCCTCGTACTTGCCCTTCCCGAAGAAGTTGTAGACGCCGCTGCCGCTGCACCGCCCCCTGTGGAACTCCCCCTCATAGCAGTCGCCGTTGCTATAGAACTCCACGCCCTCCCGCACCACGCGCCCGTCCGCCTTGACCTTCCCGTTCCTCTGTTGCTCGTCTTCGCCCTCGCCGATGAACCACTGGACTGAGGCGGGGAAGGCAGGGGAGCGCCGCCGAACGCGGCGGAGGCGCGCGACGGCGGCCGCCGCGGCTAGCGCGGCCCCCGCGGCGGCGGCCAGGAGGACGAGGTGGTGCCCGTCCAGCCGCAGGAGGAGCACGGCGAGCGCGAGGAGCGGGAGGGCGACGACGACGAGAAGCACGGACTGGGCCGGGAGGGGCCGGAGGCGGAGGCGGTGGTGAAGGTGGGCCGGGCGGAGCAGCGCCCTGGGCTTGGCCTGCGCCTTCTTGTCGTCGGGCTCCGGGTCGTCGAGCGCCGCGGCCTGGAAGGAGGCGCTGCGCACGGTTGGCGACCGGAGCAGCGACGACGGCGTCCGTGTCAGCTTACCGGCCCCGCCGCCGCCGTGGGCCCCGTGCCCGTCCATTCCCCGCCGTCTCGCCTCGCCTCGTCAGCTTCCCTGTTGCTTCGGCGCAACCTTCGCTTGCTTCTTGTCGAGTCTCCTCTGGCTCGTCAGATCGCAGCAGACAGGGTGGTTGGGAAGCGGAGGAGGAAGAGGGGAGGGGAAGGGAAGGAAGGGGTCAAGGGGATAGAGAGGCGTCTCTTATAACCACCGGGCGGCGGTGTCCACCTTCCTTCGCGAGCTCTCCTCGCTCGCTGGCGACGCAAACCGGCGCGGCGAGGTACCGACCCGGTAGGCGGGAAGCGGTCTCACTTACGTGTGGGTCCCAGTTGTAGACATGCGGGTTCGGGGCTCGGGTTGGTGAAGGGAGGTTTCATCCGGATCCGGATGCGGCGTTGGATGGTTGGAGGGACTGGGAGGTGGATCCGGTAGGAGGATTTGGTGGGGCGGGGCCAGCCATGGTTTCGGATCTGGGAGGGCGCCTCGCTGCAAGGGTTGGTTCTTTATTGCCGTGAGTCCGTGACTATGCTCTTTTGAATCTAGGGCGTGCGTAATCTATGTTTTAGGGGCTATTTGATATGATCATGACTTATGACTTTATCTGAAGTTTTTAAATTTTAGTTGTTTGTGACAGATATTATAGAGAGATACTCGCTTGCGATTTTAGTTTATATAAATATTGGGCTTTTTAACGTGTACTGCAATTAATTTGTAGCGTCTTAAAAAAATACTCCATTTGAAAGTTAGATACTGTAGCAAAAACCAAAAGCTGTTTTCAGAAGCCGTTAAAGAACATGCCCTTATTTTTTTGAGTTACAGTTAATAGATGTTTACTGTATTTTCTAAGATAGTGGTGGATGATGGAGATATAGACGCAGATGATGCAAATAATTTTAGAATTTTGGTCAGAAATAGCCCTCCTGTAGAACGGTAATACCAAATATGGCCCCCGGAGCACTGTTATTCCATTAATAGCCTCCTTCCGACCACACGTTTATTTCTACACTGACACGTGTTAGTGCGGTCCGCGACGTTACCACTCAAGCTCTGTCATCAAAATCATACAGCAGGCAGTTCCTGCATCTGTTTGAAGCAAGCAGAATGACAATCCATACAAGAAGCTCACGCGTTAATACAAGCCCCAAAAACAGGCAGCGATTTGGATTGGGCATTCACGCCCTCGTGTAAATTGTAATCATAAGAAACTAACGAGCAATAATGAATATAGTTGATCTGGAGCGTCATCTTCCTACATATCAATACGAAAAATTCTAGGCAGCAAAACAAAATCCATCGAGAATCATTTTGCCTTTATTCTCTTCTTGTATGGATTGTCATTCTGCTTGCTTCAAACAGATGCAGGAGCAGCACTGCTGTATGATATTGGTGACAGGGCTTGAGTGGTGCGGCCGCACGACTAACACGTGTCAGCGTAAAAATAAACGTGCGGGAGGAGACTACTAATGGAATAACAGGACTCCGGGGGCCATATTTGGTATTACCGTTCTATAGGGGGCCATTTCTGATCAAAATTCATAGTTTTAGACTCAAAAAGCTATTAGGAGAAGCAACTTTGTGAAGCCATACCATTTGTTTCTATTTCCGAAGAATACAAAGTTAAAAGTCACAAAAAAACCAAAAAATAGGTCTAAATATCTATAAAACTTTTAAATAAGCTATTCTGATAAACCGTTTTAAAAATAATAAAAAAAGTTATTTATTTTTTTGTTCGATAAAAATAAAAAAGATTCCCACGTCCTTAGGAACGTGTCGTGGCTGTCAAGGTCGGCCGGAACTAGTCTAGATGGCGTTGGGTCGCGTCGGACTTAGAGCTGTAAACGAGCTGAGCTCGAGTGAGCTTGATCTTCCAGGCTCGAGCTCGGTAGAAGCTCGAGCCGAGCTTGGGTTGGGGTCCGAGCCTGAACTTGGACTCGAGCTCGGCTCGGCCTAAGCTCGAGCTCAACTTGTAACATATACTAATTTTTAACAATAAGAAAAGCTCGAGCTCGAGTTCGGCTCGAGTAAACTCGGTAAGAGTTAATATGTATCACTATTTAAACTCGAATTGAGGCTCGCGAACTATTCGAGCTCGGCTCGGTAAAGCTCACGAGCTCGAGTTCAGCTCGTTTAAAGTTTGAGCCGAGCTCGAATCAAGCATAAAACGAACCGAACTTGAATAGTTCGCGAGCTTCGAGCTTTTTTTACAGCCTCAGTCGGACTCCAGCTTTTAGAGCCCATCTTAGGTGTAGGACTTTGCATACCTATACAAATGCCTCCCTCAACAGAATAAACATGAAAAAGACCCTAAGTTCAAGAAAAAAAGGTTTTACCCGAAAACAACTTTTAAAACACGGTTTTATGATATTTGAGCGTGTTGAAAATGTAAGCACATGTAGGTTCAATTTATTCCATAAATTAATCATGACATCATGCACGCACAATAACAGAACCATCACAGGCATAAAAGATCTAGACATGTAAACCAGGAAACTGTACATGAACAGATCTAATACGGAGAACATTACTGTTACGTACCGATGATTCTGTTCTGATCGGTTTGCAGATGTAGACGCCGCAGGCACGGTGAGGATGACACGAAGTCGATGACGATTCGCCGAAGCCGAACGACGAGGAAGACGAGCCAGAGCTACAACGAGCAGTTGCGCAGAGCGCTTCCCAAAAACCTTATTCGCCCTCTCCCGGTGCAGGACTTCGAAGGCGACGGTTCCGGAGACCTGCTCTCCCGAACGACAGTGCACGCCGGTGGACGGGACGGAGTAGACTACGTGGGACAGCGCAGCACAATGGATGGAGGAGGCAAAACCCTAGATTGATTTTCGCATATTCTGTATGAAGGCGGCGGCTCCGTATTTATAGAAGACCAGGACGCGTGATCAAGACGCCTGCACGTTCTCCATAACTCGTAACCGAACCGGATTAGCAACTGTAACCGATCCGGATTCACCGCCACTCAAAACAGCAAAATAAAACTGCAAAAGGAAGCCGCGTCTGCGCAAGCACCTGGAGCGGATTTTGGCGGACCATTCACGCAGGTGCCGTGCGCCCGCGCCGCCCAGCCCAGCCCAGCCCGGCCCGGCCCGGCGAGGCGAGGCGAGCGAGCGCGCGCGTGTTATCCTCTAGTTCTCTCCCACACATGCCTCAAGTGGCTAGGAGTGCACCATCCCTTTTAAGGTGGTCTTCCTCTCCTAGAACTAGCAATATGGTACTAAAGGTCACATGCATGCCTCCTTTGCATGAGTGGGCCTTTGAGATTTAATAGGAATTATTCTTATTATATGGGCTTGGCCCACATATAATCCAACAATCCCCCACCAGATCTCAAAGTCCCACAGAGATTTGCCTGAATTCCAATGTACTGTTTATATATCAGTATTTCGATGGAGACCGATTAAGGTTGAACATCCACCTAGAACTCCAAGCTACACTTACTCACAACTTGAACAATGGACTATGCCTTGAATTGCAAGTTTGGTGCAAGCAAGCTTCACTTAAAGACTTAACTGATACTAGGCCGCCAGTAGGCTACCCCTCGGTTGGAGCGTATAAGTCATACTCCTTGGTCTCTTCATGAGCTTAGTAGGAGATTACCCAAGATCTCCATAGACTGCGACTAACAGTCGGGCTCATATAGGTGTGTTCTTTCAAGAACGCTCTGCAGGATAGCGTCTTCGCTTCTAAAAGCCAATGGAACACATTAAGACCTTAGTCAATCTGCCTTGCAGTTTCTGAGAGTATTGCATCTTCACATAGAGAGGGTTGAAATTACTCTCCTCCAGTTAACTAATGGCTTGTTTTTCCCAGATCCTAATTCACGGGATCTCCGATCACATAGGTTGGGTTACTACCATAGATAACTCACATGGGTCTCATACCCATCTCCTTCGATGCACTATCTATCACATTCCGTGATAGTCCCTTTGTAAAGGGATCTGCCAGGTTTTTATCTGTTTGGATGTAATCCAAGGTTATAACTCCGGAGTTTCTCAATTTCCTGACAGACTTCAATCGTCTCTTAACATGCCTAGACGATTTCATATTATCCTTAGAACTGTTCACTTTAGCGATAACGGTTTGATTATCACAGTTCATAAGAATAGCTGACACTGGCTCTTCCACCATAGGTAGATCCATCAATAGATCTCGTAGCCATTCTGCCTCAACAATAGCAGTGTCTAGTGCCGCAAGCTCTGCTTCCATGGTTGACCTCGTCAAAATGGTCTGTTTGCAAGACCTCCATGAAACAGCACCACCACCAATAGTGAAAACATATCCACTAGTGGCTTTGATCTCATCAGCATCAGAGATCCAGTTGGAATCACTGTAACCCTCCAGCACCGACGGGTACCCAGTATAGTGAAGTCCAAAGTTCGAGGTACCTTTCAGATAGCGCAACACTCGCTCAAGCGCCTTCCAGTGATCATCTCCTGGGTTAGATGTAAACCGACTCAATTTGCTCACAGCAAAGGAGATGTCTGGCCTTGTTGCACTAGCTAGGTACATTAGTGAGCCAATTATCTGGGAGTATTCCAGCTGATTCCTAGCAATTTTCTTATTCTTACGAAGTAACACGCTAGGATCATAAGGTGTTGGAGAAGGCTTGCTGTCAGAAAAGCCAAAACGGCTCAAGACCTTTTCCACATAATGAGATTGCAAAAGTGTAATCCCATCCTCACCTCTAACCAATTTAATGTTTAGAATAACATCAGCCACTCCCAGATCTTTCATATCAAAGTTTTGAGACAAGTATGATTTGACCTCATTTATCACACTAATGTTTGTTCCAAAAATCAAGATGTCATCCACATACAAACATAGAATAACTCCCTCACCCCCACCATAACGATAGTATACACATTTATCTGCCTCATTGACAGCAAAGCCTGCAGATGTCAGTGTTCTATCGAACTTCTCATGCCACTGCTTAGGGGCTTGTTTCAGACCATACAAAGATTTCAACAGTTTTAACACCTTGCCTTTTTGACCTTCTACTACAAATCCATCAGGCTGTTCCATGTAAATTTCCTCATCCAGCTCTCCGTTAAGAAAAGCTGTCTTAACGTCCATTTGATGAACGAGAAGACCATGTGAGGCAGCCAAAGCAAGTAGTACTCGAATTGTGGTCAGTCTAGCAACAGGTGAGTAAGTGTCAAAGAAATCTTCGCCTTCTTTCTGAGTATAGCCCTTGGCAACAAGCCGAGCCTTATATTTTTCAATAGTACCATCATGCCTAAGCTTCTTTTTGAACACCCACTTGCACCCTACAGGTTTGCACCCATAAGGTTTATCTGTCAGCTCCCAGGTTCCATTAGCGATAATGGAATCCATTTCACTACGGACAGCCTCCTTCCAGTAGTCTGCATCAGGGGATGCATACGCTTCTGAAATAGACTTGGGAGTGTCGTCCACAAGGTACACAGTGAAATCATCACCAAAGGATTTGAATATCCTTTGTCTCTTGCTCCTTCTAGGAGCTCCACTGTCATCCTCCTCATTGACAAGTTCATGTGTATGTTCAAAAGGTTCAGGTGATGTGATTGAACTGGGAATTATTTCAGAAGGTTGACTAGTAGTGTTATGTGTATCCTTCATAGGAAAAATATTCTCAAAGAATGTTGCATCTCGAGACTCCATAATTGTACCAACATGCATGTCAGGTACCTCAGTTTTAACTATCAAAAATCTATAGGCAATGCTATGATTAGCATATCCCAGAAAAACGCAGTCCACAGTTTTAGCTCCAAGCTTGCGTTTCTTAGTTATTGGCACATTAACTTTCGCCAAGCACCCCCATGTACGCAAGTAAGAAAGTGATGGTTTTCTCCCAATCCATACCTCGTATGGTGTTTTGTCCTTATTTCTGTTAGGAACTCTATTTAATACGTGATTAGACGTTAGCAAAGCCTCCCCCCACCATGCCTTAGGTAATCCCGCAGTATCTAACATGGCATTCACCAAGTCAGTCAACGTGCGGTTTTTCCTTTCGGCAATCCCATTTGACTCGGGGGAATAAGGAGGCGTCCTCTCATGTATAATGCCATGTTCCTCACAAAATAAGTCAAATTCGTTTGAGAAATACTCTCCACCACGATCTGACCTAAGTCTTTTTATCTTTCTATTTAACTGGTTTTCAACTTCTGCCTTATAGATTTTAAAATAGTCTAAAGCCTCATCTTTCGTTTTCAATAAATACACATAACAGAACCTAGTTGCATCATCAATCAATGTCATGAAATATCGTTTTCCACCCTTCGTCAACACGCCATTCATCTCAGAAAGATCTGAATGCAGGAGTTCTAGTGGTGCCAAGTTTCTCTCCTCGGCAGCCTTGTGAGGCTTACGAGGTTGCTTTGATTGCACACAGCTATGGCATTTAGAACCTTTGGTGATGGAAACGTTTGGAATTAAATTCATACTGGAAAGCCGAGACATCAAACCAAAATTAATATGACATAGACGTGAGTGCCAAACATTAGCCTCATCATCCACACTGCCACAAATATGGTTTACAGTCTTATTGCAGAAATCTGATAGGGAAAAGCGGAACAAGCCTCCGCACTCATAACCTTTACCAATAAAATGTCCATGTTTAGACACGACTACTTTATTAGACTCAAATACCAACTTAAGCCCGTCTCTACATAAACGGGAGCCACTAACGAGATTCTTGTCTATAGAAGGGACATGCTGCACGTTCTTCAGCTGCACGATCTTTCCCGAAGTAAACTTCAGATCTACCGTGCCAACACCATGAACAGTAGCATGTGACCCATTCCCCATTAGGACGGAGGAATCTCGGGCGACCTAATAAGAAGAAAACAACGAAATATCAGCACACACATGTACATTAGCTCCTGTATCAATCCACCAATTGGTAGATTGACTAACTGAAAGAACAGTAGGTAAATTACCATACCCAGTCCCATCTCCAGTCTTGCCAATGGTCACGTTGACAGACTTAGAAGTATGTCCTGCAGGTGCCTTCTTTCCTTTGCGTTGTGGGCACTTCTTGGCCATGTGACCAGGCTCACCGCACACAAAGCAAGTTCTATCATCCTGATTGTTGTTGTTCTTCTTCTTCTTGAAGTTGGTTGTCTGTTGGGCTTTAACAAATTTCCCTTTGTTCTTGCTTGAGGGTTTCTGTACCACATTGGCACTAGACTGCCCTCCATCACCCTTAGACACAGCGTCCTTTTCCCGAGCTTTCTCCTCAATTTCAAGAGACCCAATCAGATTCTCAACAGAGTATTCTTGTCTCTTGTGTTTGAGTGCTGTTCTGAAATTCCTCCATGAAGAAGGTAATTTCGCAATAATACATCCAGCCACAAACTTGTCGGGTAAGGCACACTTCAGGAGTTCGAGTTCCTTGGCAATGACCTGTATCTCATGAGCCTGATCTACTACAGAACGGTTATCAACCATCTTGTAGTCATGAAATTGCTCCATGACATACATGTCATTGCTGGCATCAGTAGCACCGTATTTGGAATTCAGTGCATCCCATAACTCCTTCGCGTCTGTCATGTGCATATACACCTCGCACAGACGATCAGCAAGAACACTAAGAATGCATCCAACAAAGAGAGTAGTGGCAGTCTCGAATTCTTTCTGCTTTTCAGCATCAAGAACACCTTCAGGCTTGCCATTACTAACCCAGAATACATTCATAGCAGTAAGCCACAGAGTGACCCTGATCTGCCATCTCTTAAAGTGCACACCGGAGAACTTATCCGGCCTCAGTGCATCGGCAAATCCAGCCATAGTAAAACCACAGTGCCTACAATAAGGTTTTTGGATTGTTGAAAATGTAAGCACATGTAGGTTCAATTTATTCCATAAATTAATCATGACATCATGCACGCACAATAACAGAACCATCACAGGCATAAAAAGATCTAGACATGTAAACCAGGAAACTGTACATGAACAGATCTAATACGGAGAACATTACTGTTACGTACCGATGGTTCTGTTCTGATCGGTTTGCAGATGTAGACGCCGCAGGCACGGTGAGGATGACACGAAGTCGATGACGATTCGCCGAAGCCGAACGACGAGGAAGACGAGCCAGAGCTACAACGAGCAGTCGCGCAGAGCGCTTCCCAAAAACCTTATTCGCCCTCTCCCGGTGCAGGACTTCGAAGGCGACGGTTCCGGAGACCTGCTCTCCCGAACGACAGTGCACGCCGGCGGACGGGACGGAGTAGACTACGTGGGACGGCGCAACACAATGGATGGAGGAGGCAAAACCCTAGATTGATTTTCGCATATTCTGTATGAAGGCGGCGGCTCCGTATTTATAGAAGACCAGGACGCGTGATCAAGACGCCTGCACGTTCTCCATAACTCGTAACCGAACCGGATTAGCAACTACTCAAAACAGCAAAAGGAAGCCGCGTCTGCGCAAGCACCTGGAGCGGATTTTGGCGGACCATTCACGCAGGTGCCGTGCGCCCGCCCGGCCCGGCGAGGCGAGGCGAGCGAGCGCGCGCGTGTTATCCTCTAGTTCTCTCCCACACATGCCTCAAGTGGCTAGGAGTGCACCATCCCTTTTAAGGTGGTCTTCCTCTCCTAGAACTAGCAATATGGTACTAAAGGTCATATGCATGAGTGGGCCTTTGAGATTTAATAGGAATTATTCTTATTATATGGGCTTGGCCCACATATAATCCAACAGAGCGGATGTCCAACCAGCCCTGCGGGTGGATCCACCGCTGGTTGCGGCCAAAAATAACCAATGGTCATGTTGTACCGACCTGGTTCACTGCTCGCCAAGCATTACACGGTAGCCTGCTGAAAGGTAGAAGAAGTTCGTAGATCGACCGATCAAGTCCAAGTAGTCCACGAATGGTCCACGGCGTAGGCTCGAACCTTAGCCATCCACTCGTTTACGCTAGGGCCACAGCCCACAACGACAGAAGGACGAAAGGAAGTGAAAGCAGAGAGGCCTTCCAATACTTATCCCTGCAAGCCAAATTTCAGATCAGAGAGCCAGCAAGTGAAAGCAGAGAAACCTTCTAATACTTATCCCTGCAAGCCAAATTTCGGATCCGAGAGCCCTTTTGCATGTGCCACGCTCTCTTCTCCCTGTCGCCATGTAGCGACATGACTGACAAACCCACAGAATCTGCAAAGCAGATCGTTTTCCAGTTGCAACCATGGATCTCGCCGTTTCACCTTCTGCCAGATCTACCCTAGGCTGAGGTGTGTACTGAGACAAGTCCCGGTTGAAATCATTGTTCCATGGAACGTAGATCGTGTTACGACGTATGTATGTGCAACCAGTTTTTCCAGGTTCGTGTTCATGTATTGGCAGAATGTCTGTATGGTGAAAACAAAATTAGCGATTTGATTTTCATACGAACTCTAACGAACATCAAAGTAAAAAAATTTAGAATAAAAATTAAATAAAAATTAGTAGTTGGATTTATATAAAAACCCCAACCTAAAACTGAAATTCAAAATAAAAAATAAAATTAACAATTTGATTTAATAAAATCTCCATAGAACTTCAAAGTAAAACTGAAATTGAAAATAAAAATAAATAAAAAAATAATAGTTGGATTGTATATGAATTCAAACCTAAAACTGAAATTTAGAATAAAACATATAATAAAACTAGCAATTTGATTTCCAGACGAACTCCAAAAAACAACAAAGTAAAATTGACATTCAAAATAAAAAATAAATGAAAAGGTTGGATTTGTATATGAATTCCAACCTAAAACTTCAAAGTAAAATTGAAAATTGAAATAAAAATCAAATAAAAAATAGTAGTTGGATTTGTACACGAATTCTAACCTAAAACTTAAATTCAAAATAAATAATAAAAATATAGCAATCTAATTTCAATACAAACTCCAAATTAAAATCCTTAAATAGCTTAAATTCGTAATAAAACTGAAATGAAAAATAACAATTGGATTTATATACGATTCCAATATAAAACTATAAACAAAACTCGTTGTCATGTATAATCCAACAATATGCAAATTCAGAATAAGAATTAAAAAATTAGTAATTTGATTTTTTATATGAATATAAAATTAAAATCCCTAAATATCTAAAATTTAGAATAAAAATTACCAATTGTATTTGTATACAAATTTTAACCTAAAACTGAAAAAACTTCATGCCATATAAAATCCAAAAATATGCAAATTCAAAAGAAGACACCACTATTTAATCGTAAAAAAAGAGAAATATCTACACTGTCAATTGTGGTGGGTCCAGATTATAACGGTGTTGTATGAGCTATACATAGACAATACACTTTGATAACAAATAGGACTCTAATGTTACAGATGCATACGACACATATTACTAAGAGATATCAATCTATGTATGTAGCATCTTAAAATGAGAGAAAGCAGATCCATGATTAGAACAATAGAGAAGAAGGAAGAAGGATATTTGATAGTAACGAGAAGACTCTACCAAAATTGATTTAAATTTTCATGAGGACTCCTATTCAGACGCTACATCTAAAATTTTGGAAATCCATCTCAATTATAGAAAGCAAAATCAGTGTAATATTTTGCTGACTGAGGTGCACACGTGCACATGATAGGACACCATGGCAACAAAACTTGACTACATAGATGCCACGTCAGCTAAAACCGTCTTCCATTAGCCTCCAAAGATAAAATAAATGGTATAAATAGTTGAGGGGGGTAAAATTTCTAGTTTTGTACTTCCAGGTTAAAAGTTAGAACATCATAAGAGTTCAGAGAAGTAAAGTAGGCTTATTCATTTCTAAATATAAGAAACCATTTTAGTTTATTGCTATATTAACTATGTTTTTTTACTCATCTTTACTCCTTAAAAAAAGAGTTGATGAGTGGTACGTTCCTTCCCCTTCCCTCCTCCTCACAAAACAATTCGTGCTGACGTGCGGGCTGCGACATGCTCAATTCCTTCATTGCCTTCTCCAAGTGCATAGGACTCCTTTCTCCAACTGAATCCCCTCAACTCTCTCTTATTCTTCCTCAAATCCTCTAACAAACCCCAACAAACATGTGGTATTTCCTAATCCTGGTCTCCCTCACCTCCCATTCACATCTAATCCACTCCTGAGCTCACCTTTCTCATAATGACAAAAATGGGACGGTGGTCAGGCGAGCAAGCTGTGGGCAGAGCTGCTATGCCATGCGCATGCACGGGGGTGTAGGCACAGTCAGGTAAGAGCGGCACAGAGCGGTGGTGGCGGCATGTGGGCCGTGGGCGGCGCTAGGATGCTATGTGCTGCACTCACTGTAGCCCCGAACCTTGGCACTATCGGTGCCTCCAGTTTGGACAATGCGATGATGCTTTTGTGGCGGCGGGAGGGATGCTTTGATTCTATGCTGGTTTATGTGTTGTTATAGAGAAGATCTTCTGTTCTGCTTGCATATATTTGCTCAGGGAGGCCATCTTGCAAGAGTGAGATGCCATCTCTGCTCCTTAATGCTCTTGGCTTCAAGAGTTCACGGTGGTGTGCACTTAGAAAAAGTTTTTATCTAGTTCTTTTCTTCCCATTCCTTTGAGAAATGCAATATTTGTTCTTAAGCACTTTTGCATGGAATCAGAGATGCTACATATGTTCAATAAAATCTCTACCTTAAGCATCCAAATAGCATGGTGTGCAGCAAAGCTTGGCCATCACAACGAAGCTCAATTGGGCGTGGTGGAGCCAAAGGCTGTGTGTAGGGTGAGCATGGAATCGGAGGCTGGGAGGCACGGCGCCAGCTTAGTCGGAGCTTAACCAAGCATAGAGACAAAGTCGAGGGTGTAGAGCAGATTGATCTCGACAATGTTAAATTAATGTATTAGGATAACATGATATATTTATACGTAGCAAAACGTGGACATTTAGCTAGTGATTCTAAACATTTGACTAATTGAGTAGAGCCTAAACGAATTTGCCTAGAGGATGGATTATTTTAATGGGATATGCCTAGAAACGTCGGCGTGTTTCCTAGACATCACCTGATTTTAGTAGGCGCTGCCTCGTTAGGCTGAATGCATGTTACCTGGGACTTCGATAACTGTCGGAAAATTCCGTAACAATGGACTGATCTTAGGTTTACCAATCTTTTGTAGTATTTCAATTGAGAACATTTCTGTTATGATTAGTAGTTTGTATTCCTAGCCTGATTTATACAATTTGCAATCCAATGATAACGACTCAAATCTTGTGATACAATTCAGAGCAGACTTTTGTTATCCATAATATGGCAAATAAAAGAAAATTCTTAATATGCAAAGCGGCACCACAGTATTGGGGAGTATCCCACAGTTCAAACTAGCATCCCCAGTTGCAAGAACACGGACAATGGGGCATGAGCGTACCAAGTCAGGCACACTAGTCTTTTTATAAAAAAAAAGTCAGGCACTCTCATTAAACTGACCTGCATTTCTCACAATTGTACTATATGATGTCATTGGAATGTCCTATGATAATGTATATGCAAGCATTAAAGAATACTATCTTTCGGATATTTGAAATCCAAGCCATAAAGTGGGTAGTATAGTTGACACATCAAAGGAAATGGAATACTACTTGTCAAACAGAACGGGCAGCAGAGATGGAAACAATAGGAACCTGAGAGTAAAATGAACATATTACTCAATTCTTATCTGCACCTCTTTACATCCAAATGCTATTAGGGCCAGAATTGCTTTTCTCTGGAGCCTGTTTGGTTGTCTGCATGCGGGTGGCTCGCACCAGCGCATGCATGGAGATAGTGTTTGGTTGGCTGCGGAGAGGAGAGAGCCTGCACGAGCGGATGCAAAAAAAAATAATTGGAGCCAGCTGAGGAGGAACGCGGCTGAGGAGCTTCCCTCAGCCTGACCACGCTCATGCAGCTTGCATCAGCTCATGCAGGCAACCAAATAGGCCCTAAATGATTTTCTTCTTGCGGAAGAACCGTTTGAGATGCCACAATTGCACAATTGAGACTATAATGCAGACAGCGAGGGACATTAGGCTTAACCATGTGATCTTGAAATTCGTCCACTCACTTACATCTGTCATGTCTGCTTCTCTGCGTTGAGAACCAAATTGTCAATTAGACCAGTAAACCATCATCATTGTATAAAAAGAGTAAGTGCACTTACTTGGACCTGAGGTAGAGCAAGTTTTCATGGATTGCTTGAACAGCAGTTTCTAGCTTAACCAGCTCCAGCGCAACTCCCTGTTAAAGGAAAACAAATAAAATCCGGCAAATGAAAGGATGTGAAATCTGACAGGAAAAATGTTGAATTGCCTAGTCAGATGTGCTCGCCTCAAGCTTTTCCTTCTTAGCAAGAGAGTCCCAATCCTTTGCTGCAATCCCAATTTTCCAGTCAAGATTGAGGTTTATCGCCATTCCCTTCTCCAAGGCATCCACCCAGAAACAGGCTAGGTAAATTCCAGCTTCCGCTGTGGTAAATGCAAACTGGCCCTGGGTAACTTTATCCCCGTGGTGTAGGACGTCTCCATAAGGTGATGTCACCTGCAAGAGCAATTCAGGATACACATCAGCAGACACATTCTTTGATCCGATTACCCTTACGAGGTTTGTGTGTCGTGTTTAAGAAAAGAAATCACACTCGTGAAATGCGTAGTGAATTGTGATAGTTCAGTCATCGCATTCCCGGCGATTCGGCATTTGATCGCCCTTTAACTTGATCTCCGACAAGAAGAACGAACCCGTAGGCGAGGCATTGGCTCGATTTGAATGTAAGGCACCGATTCTTTGCTTGAACATTGTAATTGGCGTTGTTGGAGCCGTGAACAGATCAAAAGAGATTTACCTTGGCGGAGACCATGGGGCGGGTGGGATGCTCTTCGAAGAGGATGGAGTAGTCGCCGACGACCACGACGTTCGACTGGATCTCCTCCGACAAGCACTTGGTCGCCGTCGTCGACAGCTCCAGCCACACCGCCCCGGCGCCCCCCGCCTGCAGCCACCACAGCGCCACCGCTACCGCCACCACCGCGTCCTCGCGCCCTCGCCCCATCGCCACCACCTCCTGATGAGGTTGCCGGCAAATGACCTTTACTCTTTAGATTGGCCATGCATGGTTTAGTCGCTCGTTTCCGTCGGATCTGGAATCGCCAAGAAAGTCGGCAGTCACCTCAAGGAAGGGGGTTACTGGTTAGTGTCCATGCATGATGCATGGAAGTGCCCTGTTTTGCTCGATGCGACTTCCCTGTTCCCCCGTTCTCTGTTCCTAACTACGTGCCATCATCTGAATTTCCCTTGCTAAAATAACACATGCGTTTGAGAAATATGAGACCATGTAGATGTCATCTTATGGTTGTGATGAGTAATTAATTTTTAAATTGGAATATTTACAAAATTAGAGTTTGGTTCATAAAAGTTTGCAAGTTCTTCAGTTGATTTTGTTGCTGACGGTATAACCAGCATTGGGGCCGCGGTCATACTGGCCAGGTGCAGTACTACCGGTGTTGTACGGGCGGTACTACCAGAGTGAGGCGGTATGACTGGCTTTTGGTTGTCGGTCATATAGGTTGAGGAGCTGTTAGGTCGTGTATTTGTTTGAATCGAGTTGTTGGAGTGTAATCATGGTATGGATGTTGTTGCTGTGTGCATATGGGTTTATTGTTTTGTCTTAGGTTTAATATTAATAATTTGGTTGCATATATTTTGCATTGTGTATTGTTTGGATTAATTGTGCCAATTGATGACTTTGTGTATTGTGCAGTGCTACGTGACAATTTGCTTATTGTTGTTGGTTGTAGGACTTCGGAGCTAGATCATGGTAAGACGTAGAAGGGTCGGGACTAGGCACAGGGTGGTGCTGAGGTCCATAATGGTCAGGGAGACGTCAAAGATGATCGAGAAACTGGAGCGGAAGCTACTGATAATGGACATGATGGGTAACGGCAAGGTGGACCGGAACTAGGTTTAGGGAGGAGCCGAGGTCCTATGCGGTAAAAGAAACCGGGTGCCATCATGCACGAGGAGAAGCATGTGGTGCGCCAAGTGACTTGGGTTGTTTGCAAGCGAAGACGGTTTGGTGGGATCTGGACGCGTGAGGGGCTTGGCGGAAAATCATTGTGGCCATGTGGAAGATGGCGAAGTATGGGCGATGCTTCGTGGAAAAGGAAACGGGAAGCTTCATGAAAAAGGTAGAGGGGCATTTTGGAAAATTGCCTAATATGAAAAAGTGACTGTGTGTGTGAAACCGCGGCGTTGGTCTAAGTGGTTTAGGTCTTATATGTGCTAAAAATGTGAAGTGAATCAAGTGTTGATTCACTAATGAGTGAATGGTTGTAAGCTACTTTGAGAAGCGTACGTGAGAGAGTAAAACTCGGTGTCAGGTTATCCCTAATTTGGCCTAATGGGTGGATCCATTAGGTTTTGATTCAAGTTCAAAAGCTATATAAGGGAAGGAGAGGCAAGGGCTAGAGTTTGAGGATTTTGGCTAAATCTTTGTGGTGGCTAGCCTTTCCTCCCTCCTATGGATGATAGATTTGAGATATTAGGGTTAGGATTTCCTTGTATTGGAGCCTTGTGTGTGTGCTTTAGTCTTAGAGCTCTGCTATCATGAAGGATTGGCTGTAAAAAAATGTTCCTCTCCAAGTGAAATGGACATCCAAACTTTATCCAAGTGAGTTGTACCATGAATCCCCTCGTGTGCTTTTGATTTTCTTGGCTTTCTTGTTTGGATTTCCCTCTCTTGAACTTTTCTAGTGCCAAGGACATGTAAGAGGTGGAGGTGTCTCTTGGAGACAAGATCTCATCCATCTAGGCATGAGTTAAAGGAAGTTCTCGATTCTCTCAAGAGAGAGGTGATTTTCAGGTTTTGCTCTTGTGAGTGTTTTGAGTTAGATTTGTGCTACGTTCTAGCTTGCTATGACATGTAATAACCTATCCTAGGTCACCAAGACCTTCTATGACTCACGAGCAAGAGCATATTGAAGTTTTTCTTTTTTGCCCGGTTCTTGTACACTCTCTATCAAATGGAGAAATGTCTCAACTTTGGAAATTATTTTTAGGATCATTTATTGCAATAGGTTTATGATGTCCTAAAGAAGATCCTTGCAAAGTTTTAAGTCATTTAGACCAACCAATCAAAAGTTAGATGTATTTTTGGTTTTGAAATTAGGCTGAAAACACTGTTCATCCCTGAACTTACTGTAGCAGTGGTATGACGGGCACTGTATCAGCGGTCTGACTGGGGGCTACTGTACACCCCTTGTTTTTACTATTCATAGCAGTCTGACCGGCATTTAAACATGAGAGACCATGTGGAGATATCTCTATGTTTGTGATGAGTAATTGACAGTTGTGTTAGCGAGTCTGAGTTTGTTTTGGGTATTCTAGGTTTGAGTACCTTTCATTTATGCTATTGTTGATATGCTGTTTTGTGCGGTGCTATGTGATTGTTTGCTTGTCTGTGTGACTGCAGGACTTCGGAGCTAGGTCATGGTGAGGCGAGGAGGACCATGACTAGACACAGGAGGTGTTGAGGTCCAGACGGTCGGTGATGTCGAAGATGATCGAGGCTGGTGAGGTGGTTGCGAGTCGGGAGACAAGGAACCGGAACTGGAGTTACCGGTGACGGACACGACAGGCGACGATGAGAGAACCGAGACTAGGCTCAGAGAGGAGTCGGAGGTCCAGACGATTGGAGGTCAGTTGCAGTCGTGCGCGATGGAACAGACCGGGACTAGACTCAGGGAGGAGTCGAGGTCCAGACGGTCGAGGTACCGGTTGCGAGAAGCTTCCGGTAAGGTGCTTGAGAGCAATTTGGACAATTGACTCAAGTGTGGAGGTGGAGGCTGCTTTCCCTCCAAAATTGTGTTGACTTGACTTCCTGCCTCTTTTGTATGTGGAGCAAGGGAGTGGAAGTAGGCTGACCTTTCTTGATTTGCCACTAGAAGCATGAGCTTTTGCCTTCATAAGGTGAGATGCAGGCAGTGGCAAAGGTGAAAAGAAATGAGCTTGAGCATGGAGTGAGTTATGGAGAGTAGAGAGTGTGTGTTTTGCGTGTGGTGTGTGTTCATCTCTCAAGTCAAGCATGTAGTGAGATGTGAGCGAAACTCTTTGTAATCATTCATCTCTCTTCGTCAATTTCATTATGAGAAAGTCTGTTCTGAGATGAAATGGTTGCATGTTCCCTTTTTAGGGCCTGTTTGGTACAGCTCCTGCTCCCAGCTTCTCTGTTGAATCAGGTGGAGCTGTGCCAAACAACCTGCTTCCCAAAATGACTAGATTCAGCTTCTCACGAGGAGCAGGTTCCAAAATGAACTGTTCAGGAGAAGCTGGGTTGAGGTGGATTCTCGTGGGGAGCCAACACACCCTAAATACAATAACCCATTGAAGTTCGTAGTATTTACTCGCAAAATGCCACCATATAAAAACCAAACCCCCCCGCACCTCGTCGCCCGGCCGCCTCCCTGCATCCCTCTCGCACCCGCCGCCTTCCCCTCTCCCCTTCCCCTCTCACGCCCGCGCGCCTCCCTCCGCCTTCCCCTCAGGAACGCCGCCGCCTCCTTCCCCTCTCCCCTTCCCCTCTCGCGCCGCCGCCCGCCTCCTTCCCCTCTCCCCTTCCCCCTCTTGCGATGCCCGCCGACTCCCTTCCCCTCTCGAGCCCCGCCGCCTCCTCCCTGTCGCGCCGGCCGTCGCCTCCCTCCCGCCTCCTCCCTCTTGCGCCGGCCGCCTCCCTCCAGATCTCGTCCCCAGCATCGGTACCGCCGCCTCCCTCCCGCCTCCTCCCTCTTGCGCCAGGCGCCGCCTCCCTCCCACCTCCTCCCACTCGCGCCGGCCGCCTCCCCCCTCCCCTCAGCAAGGTGAACCCCTAACCCTAATCTCCCCTCTCTCTCCTAACCCTAGATTTGGGCTTGTAATTGAATTTTGTGGTTTAGATAGGGTGTTAGGAGTAGATCGTAGTTTGGTAAGTATGTTTCTATTTTGTTGCTTGGCCATGCTTGGAATGGAATTTCATTTCATGCTTTTCCTGATTTACTTGTAGTTCAATGCTTAGGAGTTAGGAATCAATTTGGGCCTATTATGTTTGATGGCTGCTGTGTGTGACTGTTTTGAGGCTTTGAGCTACCTGTCCATGTTGTGATTTGGAAACGTGCAAAGTCTGTAAGCATGCGGTTGATCCATATGGTATATAGAAGAGAAAAATATACATGATTGCTTTCTCAAGGTCAATGTTAGAAAAATATACTTTGAGCCACTCCTTTTGGCATTCCTGCATTTTATGGTTGCCTATGTTTGATATACAAGATCATAGTGCCTATGTTCTTTATTTTTGGGGTATATGTGGGGGTGGGGGATGCCTAACACTGCCGATGCCGGTCCCAAGCCCGGATAAAAGTGGAGGGGGCATGAATTCAAAGTTTTAAGTTGTGGTAATTCCAATGTCACGGTAATTCCTTTGTTTCCATTCACTTGAGTATGCCATCCAATGTCACAGTAATTCCTTTGTTTCCTTTGACTTGAGTATGGAAATGCCTTGTGAAAAATAATATTAGTCACAAACTCAATATTAGTTTCGTTCATACAGAAAAATAGTATTTTCGTGTATTTATCATATCATAAAAAGTATCATTATTTATCTATTTCAATCATATTCATTTTCTTTTAATCATGTATCCGAAATAAACAAAAAAACAAGCAAAAAGATAATTGTGTGAAAACTAGGGGTAACATGGTCTATTTTCATCAAATCCCTCCTTTTATGAATCTGGAGCTAACCTACTAGCCAAACGTTTTTTAGTGGCAGCTCCAGATTCTCAGAGAAGTGGATTCTCAGAGAATCTAGAGCAGAAGCTGAAAAATGAGAATCTGGAGCTCTACCAAACAGGCCCTTAGCGTTTTGCTCTTCTCTGTTGAGAATGTGAATGAGTTGAATCTTTTAGCTTAGACTTTGAATCCTTTTTGCTCTAAGCTGGGAAATCCTCAAGACCCTTTGGCATGCTATTTCCAAGAGAAAAAGGATGATTCAATCTCTCATTTCATTTTTCTACTCAGCGCTCAACTTCCTCTGTTTTACTCAAAACTAGGGTTTATTGTTCATTGTTAACAGAGGATTCTATTTCTTTGTGTCTTAGCAACAAATCTGTGTTAGATGAGTGTGGTTCTTGCCTCTAAGGATGTTTCCAGCTGAATTTCAAAGCATCAAGATCAATGGATATGAAATCTCAAGAAACTTGGATTTTGGTGCTCTCTGCAGATTTTTCAGTTTTTGGCTCAACTGCTCAATCTCTAGTTGTTTGATTGCAATTACCTTTCTCTAAGGTCTTCTTGCTATTTAGATCAAAGTCTTGCTCTTATGGCCTGAAAAGAACAGCTGCTATTCATCAAATTTCCCTGGAATCCTCAATTTCAGTTTTTACTGCTTGCTGTTTTTCAGCAGCAAATTCAGCAAGACTGCAGTCAGTTTTCAGCCAAATTGCAGTGCAGTTTTCAGCCAAATTGCAGTGCAGATTTCAGCCAAACTGCAGTGCAGTTTTTAGCCAAATTGCAGTGCAGTTTTCTGCCATATTAGATGCAGATTTCAGCCAAGAATTTCACTGTACCGAGCATTGTCTATTTGCTGTTTTCAGCAGCTATCGGTACTGCTGTTGTGCCTCTGTTCTTTTGTTTACCTTTTGTCAGATTTCAGCAATAAGTTGTGGTTAGATCTGCTGCCATATTTTCTCTAGTTCCATCAACAAAATAGTCACTATTTCAGTCCATTTTCAGATTCTCTGCAGTCTGTTTTCTTCAAGTTGGTTATTCACTTTTGGCATGGAAATTGAGCTTTGTTTGCAGTTTTTTTGGTAGATGCTCTCAATGTTTTTGGTCACTTTGCTTCAATCAGCCTTTGGCCAAGTGAGCTTCTTCAGTGAAGACTTTGTCGGCCAAGTGGTTGTTTGCACCTTCAGTGAAGTCTGTGTCTTGTTTGTCTTTGTTTCTTTAGAAAAGAACTTTATCAGTCTGTTTTAGCTTCCAGTGAGCAATTCTTTTTCATAACTATTGTAGCTATCGGAGAAGAAGTATGTGGATACTTCGGGGCTATTTTTGAAGGCACCATTCACCCCCCTCTGTTGCCATTTCCGATCCTACAAAACAGCGATCTGACCGGCCTGGAGGTCAGACTGCCCCCTTCATGGAGGTTAGACTGCCATGTGTGTAGAGGTCAGACCACTGGGGGTTTGTGAAGCATATTTTGCTTCATTTTGATCATATCTTCCTTTGTGATTATTTGTCTTTGATCTTTATAGTTTCCATAGCTACTAAAGTGAAGAGTTTTGCTTGCGCTCAAACAAAATGATTTTGAAAAACCTCGGAATTAATTTGGACTCCTATTCACCCCTCTAGTCCCATACTCGATACTACAATTGGTATCAGAGCAAGGTTTGCTCTTTGAGTGATCTTAACTGATTATGAGTATGGCAACTAGTGTGAACTCTTGTGAGTCTTTTGATTCTTCTTCTTGTGACATGCCTCTAAGATTGGATTTTCTTGCATAAACTATCCATTGCATCATGCTAACTCGCATACTTCTAGCATTGGTGTGTCTAAGTTTTGGTTTCCCAAATACTTACTTACTAACCCTTTGGTATCCAAGACTCATGCACCTTGTTCTTCTCATGTGTAGGTACCGAGACGTGGGATGGAGAACATGTGATTGATTAGGTTCCAGTCTTTTGCTTCATCACGTGATTGGAGCGCTTGATGATTCTCCACTTTCTTTGATAGCCTCCAGGAGGTATGTGCTTTCATGTTGTTAGATTCATGTTTGATTATATTTAGCATGATGTGCTTATCCATGTACTCACTTATATCATATTGGCATGTTTTACTACATTTTTATTATGTCTTTATGTGTATTTTTCTTGTATATTCATAAGTTGGCTAATTGCTCATATTTTGTGGATATATGAGCCTTATCTTGTATCCTTGTGCATGTATTTTCCTTGATGTATATATTAGCATGCTTTTGCTAGTCTTTTGTTTAGTATCCATGTGTCATGTTTATATGCATTGGTTTATTGAATCTTTAAGTTTTAACTTGACTTCTTGAGTATAAGTTACTTGTTGATTGTGTGTATTAGGAGTCAAGTATTATCATGATTTTGTACTTTGTTGTATCTATCTTGTTTTATTGCCTACATCTTGCTCTTTATGTTCATTCACTATTATTTATACATGTTAGCATAATTTCCAAATTTTTGTTTGTTTGTTATGATGTATGCTTACATGATGTGTGTTTGATTATGGATATTTTGAGCTTTATTACATCTTGGATAGCCTTCTATATCATGATGTTATATTTGTTCATAGCTGTTTATCATTTTTGGTTCACGTGTACATGTGTATACTTATATCCACGCTAGCATATGCTTTTATGGTTTTTTTGTCATTTGATATGTGTGTATGGTTGGTAATTCATTGAGATGCATATATATCATGAGTTTATTTATTTCTGTCTTAGCATGAAAAATAGCTTGTATGACATCTTTGGTAGTTTTAGATTGTGCTTATGCCTATATATCATAAGACCTTTGGTTAGTCCACAAGCTTGTTCTAGATTTGGTTTGCACTAGGTTTTATTATCCTAGATGATTTGGTGAGGTATAGATAAAGTTTGTGAAGGGGATGTATTCTTATGTGTTATTTGTCATTTGTGCTTGTCATGCTACTTTTGTTGTCATATGTCTTAGTACTGGATCCATGACTACATATCACTTATCTCAGTACTAGGACACCAGTTATTCCTGTGTTTGAGTTCCATGTTGTGGACGTGAGGGGGAGACCATGTGGCCTATGTGGATGCTTTGGGTCTCTCACCTCCTTTGAGTTTTAGGTGGAGGTTTCTATAGATCTCATGATGACGCTTCAATCAAATTCTACCACATCAACTACACCACATCGCCAGGCGATGTGTTGGAAGGGGTGTTGAAGCTTCCTTCTTTTCAAGCTACTTTTCAGAGAGGGATTACTTCTTGCATATTCATTATGGATTATGCTTTTGCTTGTGTTTCATATATTCATGTGCTTCCTTGAGGTCATTATATTATGTATTTACATAATTTGCTCAATGTCATGTTTTTTGTATACTTTGTATTGTGATATATCACTTGTAGATACATGAGATTTTTTTATATATTTCCATTAGCATGTGCTATTCTAGTTTCATCATTTGTCATGTTTTTGCTTGCTCATATGTTCATAGGCTAGAATTTTGATCATGATTTTCATGTATGTTTGAGCTTGGCTTTTCATCATAAGCTTATGTTATCTTGATATATTCACTACCATATTTTTATGATATTTTGCTCTAAGTATCCATGTATATATTAGACATCCATGTTAGCATATCTTTCTTTTGATCCTTGTTAGCATAATTTAGCATGTTTTGTTCTTTGACATGTTTATGCTTAAGTGATGTTGATAATATAAGTGGTATTGCTAATTATGGATAAATGAGCTTTACCATAGCATTTCTTGCATATCTTGTCCTTGATTGTATGCTTGTCATGTTACATTTCTTATTGCTCATGTGCTTCATATCTACCATGGATATACATAGAGTTTGATTTATCTCTCTAGCATGTAGTGTTTATGTTTTAGTCATTGCCATGCTTTGTACATTTTTGCTCATGTTCAAAAGTGTTTGCTTATGCTTGTGTGACCATTGAATTGTTATTGCCTATCTCTCACGTTGGATTATAGTATTCTTACTTGTCATGTGTGTTTTGAATGTGGATTTGCATGTCAATCTTCACTAGCCCCAGTTTCAAGGCACAAACAACTTCTCTTCTGGTGATATAGATTTTACATGAGATAGAATATCAAGTGTGTAATATTGCAGCTAGGTACTAAGGAAACAGTCAGACTCCTTGGTTCTGGAGCTTCTGAGTCTTCCTCTTTCTCATTCCAGCATCTAGTGATGGCTATCATTCTTGGAATGAAAATTGGCTCTACTTCTACTCCTTCAACTACATCTCACCGCCAAGCGGTGTGACGTAGGTTTGTATCCTACGCTTTACTTTTGCCCTTGATTCATGCCTTGCATATCATCTGGGGGCCTTTGTAGTTCGAGGATTAGTTGTGTTAAAAATAGGATCACTTCTTGCATGAGTCTCACTTAAGCATATTGTTGGATCTTCTAGGTTGTGTTTTCTTTCAATCTAGGTTGAGTTTCTTCTTCATTCACCAGAGTCCAGCATTGGGGATTTCTAGTATTTTAGATTCGCTCCCTAGCTGTGAATTATCCTTCTCCTAGAGACATGTGGAGCATAAAGCCTACTAGCCTAGCTCTTTCTCTTTTAGCCATTCTAGCCATTTCTTGTGCGAAGAGAGTTTGGGGATTGACTTTTGCAAGTTTGGATATTTTTGAGCTATTTTTTTTCCTTGCAAGTGCTTCTAGATATTTTGTCTTATAGCTTGTTCTTAGGGGAAGCTCGATCCTTCTTGTTTCTTAAGTGGTATCTTGTAATTTGTTTTTTCTTGTAGTTGGAAAGTTTTATTTTCTTACTTCATTTTGCATCATGCATCCATGGAATTGCATTGTGAGCTATGCATTTAAATATGAGATTTGATTATTACTCAATTATGATATAATTCTAATTTAATATTGCTTATTGCCATGTCATGCCTACTTATCTAGCTTTGTCATGCTTTTGTATGTGTGATTAAATCTTTACTATGCTAGCTTAATTTGCCAACTTAAACTAAAATTCACAAATGATATCAGTTATTGCAATTGGTATCTTTAAATTTGCAAGGTTTAATCTTTTGACAAGTTTGCTCTCTAGTGATCCTTTTATGATATATGCCATATCAAAAATGCTTTCTTGAATATAAAATCTGAATTAAGTTTTAGATTGAGCTATGCTAGTTCTTTATTTAAGCATGAGTTAGTATTAGCTCTTTGTTCTTAAACTAAGCTAAGAAAAATAAAAAAACAAATTATCTCTTTTGTGTGAAAAACTGATCTCACCAATTCTTTCTCATGAGATGGCTTGTCATTGCACCAGGTATGAACTCAGGGAGAGTTTTGGCTGACCAAGACCACTTCTTTAAGCCTCTTGCTTAGGGTGGTCATATAAGGCTTAAGATCTAGCACATGGCTCAGAAAATAAAAAATTGTGAAAAATGAATTTTCATAAAATATCAAATGTGCTAAATTTGCTCAATTCCAAGTGCTTGAACAAAAATAATTCATTATTAAACTTGTAGTCCTCTAATTGATTCAATTTGAGCTTCTTGGTTTTATTTAGTCTTCTTGATATGGTTTAACTCATACTTGGACATCTTTAGATAAATTATCAATTTTGAAGTTTTACTTATCTTGAAATTAATTTGAATGCTTTAAATTGTATTATCTTGCCTAGATTTGTTATGTTTGCCTCATCATGATCTAGATAACTTTATATGTATCTTATGACTTCAAGTGGTATCCTTTTAACTTGAACCTCACTTTGAATATTTTTCAAACCTCTTTAGGTTTTGCATTTTATGCATGCATAGATACTCTCTCTTATGCTCCAAATAGTATCATGCACATTTTGATGGGGAGGTTTAATCCTTGATGTCTTTATTGCCAAAAGGGGGAGAATGATTGAGAAAAATGCATTAAGAGGAAGAATATATATTTTGAGTGATATAAGTGGTATGATTTGCAAAACTTGCTAACTGGAACAAAAAAAAATGCTAAATGAGATATTTGAGTGAGGTGAGCTTCATTACATATCATTTACTCTCTTTTGCATTTTGGTTCATTCTCTTGCTATGAAAATGGTCATGGTGAGCAATTGTTCTTTTTTTGGACCATGAGCAAGATTGGACTTTTGTGAGATTTCAGGTGTGATTTGGAGTTTTTATAGAAAACTTGTTCTTTCTTATTGTTTGCTTTATTTCTTTCTATTGGACCATGTGTGGTTTTTGCAACTTCTTGCTTTTCTTTTCAAAAACAAACTCATCTTCATGCTTTTTTGGTGTTTGTTAGTATACTCATCAAGAGAGAGATTGTGAGACGATATGGAGGTCACCTCATGGTTGTAATAAGTAATTGACTTTTGGATTAGAGTATTTGTGGAGTTTGAGTTTGGTTTTTGAGAGTTTGCAAGTTCTTCAGTTGATTCTGTTTTTGGCGGTATGACTAGCATTGGGGCCGCGGTCATACTGGCCAGGTGCGGTACTACCGGTTTTGTACGGGTGGTACTACCAGTATGACCAGATTTTGGTTGGCGGGCATACCGGTCGAGGAGCTATTGGGTCGTACATTTGTTTGAATAGAGTTGTTAGAGTGTGATCATTGTATGGATGTTGTTGCTTGAGTGCACATAGGTTTATTATTTTGTCCTAGGTTTAGGATCAATAATTTGGTTGCATACATTTTATATTGTGCATTGTTTGGATTAATTATGCCAATTGATGACTTTGTGTATTGTGTGGTGGTACGTGACAGTTTGCTAATTGTTGTTGGTTGTAGAACTTCGAAGCTAGGTCATGGTGAAGCGTAGGAGAACTGGGACTGGGCACATAGTGGTGCTGAGGTCCAGAATGGTCAGGGAGACGTCAAAGATGACCAAACTTTGTGGGCTGGTTGCAAGCCAGGATGACGAGGAACCGAAGCGGGAGCTATCGGTAGTGGACATGACAGGTAACAGCAAGGTGGACTAGGACTAGGCTCAAGGAGGAGCCGAGGTCCTATGCGATCAAGGAAGACAGGTACCATCATGCGCGAGGAGAAGCATGTGGTGTACCAAGTGACTTGGGTCGTTTGCAAGTGAGGACGGTTCGGTGGAATCCGGATGAGTGAGGAGCTCGGCGGCAAGTCATTGGTGCCATGTAGAAGATGACGAAGCATGGTGATGCTTGATGGCAAAGGAAGCGGGAAGCTTCGTGGAAAACACAAGAGGGACATTTAGGTAAATTGTCCAATACCAGAAAAGTGGCGATGTGTAAAACCGCGGCGTTGGCTTAAATGGTTTAGGTCTTGTATGTGCTAAAGTATGAAGTGGATCAAATGTTGATTCACTAATGGGTTAATGGTTGTAAGCCGCTTTGAGAAGCGTACGTCAGGGAGTAAAACTCGGTGTTAGGTGGGGTTGATGGGTTATCCCCGGTTTGACCTAATGGGTGGATCCATTAGATTTTGGTTCAGGTTGTGAGGCTATATAAGGGAAGGAGAGGCAAGGGCTAGGGTTTGAGGATTTTGGCTAAGTCTTTGTGGTTGCTAGCCCTTCCTCCCTCCCATGGGTGATAGATTTGAGAGATTAGGGTTAGGGTTTCCTTTGTGTTTGAGCCTTGTGTGCGTGCTCTAGTCTTAGAGCTCTGCTACTCTGAGGGATTGTCTGTAAAAATATTTCTCTCTAAGTGAAATGAACATCCAGACTTTGCCCAAGTGAGTTGTACCATAAATCTCCTACTGTATTTTTGATTTTCTTAACTTTGTTGTTTGGATTTCGCTTCCATTGAGCTTTTCTGGTGCCAAGAATGTGTAAGAGGTGAAGATGTCTCTTAGAGACAATATCTCATCCATCTAGGCATGATCTAGAGGAAGTTCTTGAGTTTGCTTGGTTTCTCTCAAGTGAGAGGTGATTTTCGGGTTTTGCTCTTGTGGGTATTTTGGGTTGGATTTGTACTACGTTCTAGTTTGCTATGACATGTGATAATCCATCCTAGATCACCTAGATCATCTACGACTCACGAGTAAGAACAGATCGAAGTTTTTCTCTTTTGCCTAGTTCTTGTACCCTTTCTATTCAAATGGAGAAAAGTCTCAACTTTGGCAATGATTTTAATTATCGTTTGTTGGAATATGTTTATGATATCCTAGAGAAGATCTCTGCAAATTTTCAAGTCATTTGGATCAACCAATCCAAAGTTTTATAGATTTTCGGTTTTGAAATAGGGCCGATTGATATGGTGTGGTAGATGACCTGTAGATATGATTTATTTTGAGGATTTCAGGTCATTTTAGATGATTCAGTTTAAACCGGACAATTTCATAAACATTTAGTTTTCTTTTCATCAGGCAAGAATTTACTTTATTTGAAACCAAATCATTTGGTTTCATTGAGTTTGATTGTTTCCTTTGGTATCTTTCTTCTTATGTAGTTTTCAATCTTACGTTTATTTAGCGTCAAATGCATATCAATTGTACTCTTATCTTGTTGACTGAGCATGATTATTTGATTGAACTCTATTTGAGCTGTTTACTTAATCTTCCTTGAGACTGACACATGCTACAAAACAGCTTTTGCCCATTTTCTTTGACACTGGTATAGAAAGGCCTAAGTACAAATTGAGGCATTTGACACGTACGAGACTAAAATTACACGGTACATAATACGTGGTGTTCTAATTATCCGTACTATCTACATGCTTGGAGTGACATCCCTTCTTGCAACAGCGAACAATCAAGCAAAGTCTAATCGAAACCAACCATGCTAAATGACCAACCACCATCTTCTTTTTAGCTTATAACTTACTCCAAACAAACAAACAAAATTAATTATTTCTTCACCATCTTTTTAAAGTAGCTCATCGAAACAATCTTTTCAAAATGATTTGCCGATATTCAATTTCTTCGTACAAGTGCTTGTGTTAGTATTAAATGATATCACCTACAGTCGTAAGTCATCAACCGTAACCGAAAAGAGACCAACGGAGGTTATGCTAAGGTGTCATCAGGTCACTAAAATTTTATAGGTTGACAAGTATAGCCTATGCAATGGCCACCACTTATATTTGGGGTGAGTTCTTTTGAGTTTATGACTTACGACTTATGGTTTAAATATTTAAATTCTAACTGTTCGCGGGAGATAATATGTATAGGAAAATAGTTGCATGGGATTTTGACTGGTACAGCTGGATTCAATATATTTTTTACTATAATCTTACTATTGATCTTGTCTTAAAAAAATATACCCTTTAAAATCTAGTTATTATAGTCTATACAAGTATAAGGTGGTGGTCATTTGGGCTTTTTTTGTGGCTTATGGCTGAAAAGCACTGTAGCTGGCTGAAAAAAAAACTGTAACTGACAGAGGCTTATTTAGCATAATTAAATTTAAAAAAATAAAAAATATAAGAAATATGTTAGCCCATTATGTATAATACAAACAAATACGGGAAAAACGAATCGGCAAAAAAGCTCAACAAAAAGTCAAAAGTTCAGAAAAAAAATGAAATTTATAAATAGTAAAAAAAATAAGCCAGAAGCTAAAAGATAAAGCCAAAACGATCACAGCTGGTTGAAAATAAAAAGGAACGATGTCATGAAGCACCTCATGTTTCGTGAGCTCCTTCTGCTTGGACCACTTGGGTTAGGCGCATCGATTGGCGGCAAGCATTGTGGTTGTGCCGCCCCAGGAGTGACCGGCTCCTTGCTCCTCTCTTCGACGTTCTTCCTAGTATGCTCATCCAACAACCTCCACAAAGCATCAAATTTTCTCTGTTGGTTCTGCCTAGCCAGCCTCTTGAATAGCTTCATCAAAGATTGTTTAGGGAATTGCTTGAAAAAGTTTGCCGCTAAGTGACGACTGCACCACCGGTTCCTCATGTCCGGCCAAGGAAAGGCCTCCTCGGGGTCTTCTTGAAGTTTTCTTATTGCCTTGATAATACCGGCGTGGCGATCATGGATTACGCATACACCAGGCCGAGTGGCTACAACTCCAGCCCTCGCATGTCTGAGAAACCACAGCCAGCTCTCGTAATTCTCACTCTCCACAAATGCAATGGCCAGCGGCAATATTTGATTGTTACCGTCAACGCCTATGGCCGTCAGGATCTGCCCGTTGTATTTGCCTGTCAAGAAGGTCCCGTCAATTGAGATCACTGGCAGCATATGCCTGAATGCTTCGATGCTAGCACCAAATGCAAACATTGCTCTCTGCAACACCGCATACCCTGGCGGACTTATGGACGGCTTCTCGTGGAGGGCGATGTACGTGCCCGGGTTCCTTTCCTGCAGGACATTAAGCATACGAGGAAGGTTGTCGTACGCCGCTTCGAAAGTGCCAAAACGTTTTTCCAACGCCTTCTGCTTGGCCCGCCACGCCTTCGCGTAGCTAATCTTATACTTGAATTTATTCTCAATAGCTACCACAATATGCGTGGCTGCCATATCCTTCTTCTGCACTATCTCCCCATACATGACATTGGCTATAAATCCGGACGTCAGGTTACGATGTCTCGACAAGACAGTGTTTAGAATGCAGGAGTGCGGCTCAACCTTGGACACAATCCAATGAGTCTCATACTAAGGTTTACGGGCGTGCACCCGCCAAGGGCAACCAGTCTGCTCGCACGTCACAGTGTACTGCTCCTGGCTTGATTTGACGACGCGAAATGTCCGCTGCATTGAAAGGGCCCAAAGCTTGATGGCATCCTGCAGCGCTTCCTTGTCAGCAAACATAGCATGCAACCGAACCTCTGTCTCATGGTACTCCCATTGTGATTCATGCTCATCATGTGCGGAAAGACCCTCCGCATTAAACCGGTTCCATTCCTGGGGGATAGGAACTTCATCCTCATCGGAACTGTCCTCGTCGTCGTCCTCTACAGCTTCCTCTTCATCCCATGCCCTCTCGTCATCAGAGTTCATCTGCTGCACAATGTACTCATTATACTTTCCTTCATCGGCTTGCCCAGTTGGCTCTCTATGGCTTGACGGCTGTAACTCTCCTTCATGTACCGCATCGGCTTCATGACGAGCAACTTCATCATGTCCGCCAACATGCGGCCCGCCCGAGCTGCTAGCACCTCCCACAACAACGGCTGTTGCACGAGCTTCCTCAGCTGCTTGTACTGAGCACGGTTGCACAAGCAGCACACACTCGTATCCACGACGCCGGCACCCTAGCACAAAGCCCTTCCATGTGGCAGAGCGCACCAATGTCTTCAACTCCCATCTGATGTCCGTGGGAAACCGGCTCCAAAGCCCTTGCACGACGACGCTGTACACCTCGGGGTTCAACGAAAAACTCCGGGTCAGCCAAAGCTGCACATCTCCCATTCGAGCATTCTCGTTATCCGGAAGTACGAGAGTGATTTGCGGAAAATCGCTCAAATCCACACCATTCGGACCTTCACGAATGGTTCCAGCTCCGTAATACACTCTCAATGTAGTGGACATTGATGATGCCGGCCTGCATATATATTTCAATTTTGCGACATGTCAAATAATATCGCACAATACTAAACTTCCTATACCATACTACAAATTGCATACCAAACCTTTTCTACAATAATATTTCCATACTAACACGGTATTAATTATTCTACATCTATAATTTTTATTAACACCAACATTTCATATAAATAATAATGCAAATACAACATAATCCAAAAAAAATACCTGGATCCAAATTGATGGAATAGCTTCTACTCCTCCTTCCTCCCTCACCTCCTCCTCTCCTTCTCCTCTTCTTCCCCTCCTTCCTCTCCTTCTCCTCTTCTTCCCCTCCTTCCTCTCTTCTCCCCCTTGTTTCTTTTCCTTCTTCCTCTTCTCTGTGCGCTGAATGTGTTTGCTGAATGAGTGAAAAAGGTGGTTGGTAGTGGGAGCCGGCTGGGCAGGCCGCCTTAACCCCCCTGTGTCGCCCTAGCGTTGGGCGACTGCATTGCAGTCGCCCAACCGTACAGCGACTTTTATTAAGTCACCCAACGTGCAGGCGACAGCGCTGATTCGCCCAACGGTTCGCAGATTCCTTAAATGTCGCTTTTCGGATGGGCGAAATTCTCGAGTCGCTTCCCTATTGGGCGACTCGAGTCTATTTTTGTAAAAAATGAAACCGTGGGTATATTTCTGTATTTCCGAATAAAAAAAAGTTATCCGTACAAAAATTTCTGTAAATTCTGCCATGTCAAGCATGCATTATGAAGGGGCATAAAAACAAGGATTCGTTAGGCACCGCGTGACATCTTATCCAACGAGTATGTGCCCCCAAAACAATATCTTACACCTTTGTTCGGACTGTCGAGTGTGGGATGCTAAACGTGCAGAATAGTCCCCAAACATCCCGTAGGACAGGCCATGGCCATGACTGCATTTCTATGCAGTAGCCCTCTGAAGTTACTTTCTCTTGGATTAGAACAGGTTAAACTGATCGCTACCACTACTAACCACCATCATCAACAGCAACGGGCGGACTGTGGTAATTAATCCAGTCGTTTTCAATAGCACAATGTATCGAACAAAGTCTACACCTAGCTAACAGGATAAGAGCATGTACAATATAAGATGCTTATATACGAATACTTAAAGAGAGAGAATATAGTCACATCATTAAGCACCTATGTAAAAGTTATTTTCTCTAATGCAAGCATCTCTTCTATGGGTGCTTAGATTCTACATTATCTATTAATTAGAGATAGTTATACACATAACCACATGCTAAGCACCAGTGCTTATTTAAGCATCGATACTTTAAAATAAACACCTTATCTATCTTATGTGGCAAAAAAAAATCAGTTTTTCTTTACTAAGCATCTCTTTAAGTGTCTGCATTGTACATGCTCTAAGCTCCGACCTGCGTCTGCGTGCGCACCACAAAATTATTGTGTAGGTTAGAAATCGCTTATATGATTATTCACACAATGGGTCTGTTCTTTTTAGCTGAGTATTATAGCTTTTAGTTGCGGCTTGTGATTTTGGATTGTTCATGCGAGAGATTATATAGTAACAGAAACTCACATGCTGTTTTTGCTAATATAAATAGAGTCGATACAGTATGTACTACAACTAACTAGTAGACTCCATTTTGAAAACACTTCGTTTAAAAACTAGTTACTGTAGAAAAGCCAAAAGTTAAAGTCAAAAGCTGAAAAAGAATAGACCCATTTAGTGGTCTCTTGTCTCTTTATGGGTGTAGCAATCAGTATATATCTAGATTAGTTAAGGAGACGCTATCATGTATTGTCGATAGTTACTGTAGAAAAGCAAAAAGTTAAAGTCAAAAGCTGAAAAGAATACACCCATTTAGTGGTCTCTTGTCTCTTTATGGGTGTAGCAATCAGTATACATCGGGATTAGTTAAGGAGACGCTATCATGTATTGTGGATAGTGCCATATATTTTTCTTCTTTTCTAAACACCAACCTTTCTCCCCTCACAAATTAAAACTGGGGCACTATACTTACTTCTTCATCATATCTATTTTCACGGTTTCTATAATAAATCAGCCCTGCCACTTCGTCACGAAAGTAGCTATGCATATTGTCTTGACACTTAAAACAACACAATTGCTATACATCACCTGATAATCTCCTTTTGGAAATCAGTCCAATTTCTCACCATCAGATCTGCTACGAAATTTGAGCGCTAGCGCCGGCGCCGGCGACGTCTTCTTCGGCTTTGGCTCGGACTCCGGCAACATATCTCCCCTCTCTCCCTCTATAGACAAATCTTTCTGAGTTGTGTTGTGGACTTGTGGTCGACGCCGAAGGGGCACGATGCGGCGAGGCGCCATATATAGCGACGAGCCAAAGGTGCATACTGTGACTGCGGTGAGCTCGGAGCACGAAATGTCGAGGGGGATGAGGGCGCGACATTGGCAATAACGACGGCAGCAAGGGTTTTGGTGAATCAAGGAGGAGCTAGGGGGAGTACAGTGGTAGAGGGAGATCTGTCGCAGAATTCGAGTAACGGTTTTGTATGAAAAATCTGTGTGTGTGTCTCGCATAGACATGATGAAGGGATTGCTTGTTCCTTCTTAATCCTGACGAATGAAGGCCCCGTTTAGAATGCGTGACGAAATTTAAAGGAAACAATTGAAATCCTGTAGAAATCGGAAAAGCTTTCACGTTCTAAACGGGGCTGAGAAGTTTTTAAAAATACGGAAAAAGTAATAAAAAAGGTAAAACAACTTGTATGAAGAGCGGCTCAGATCTGATCACACGGCGTGGGCGCGAAGGAGAACTTGCGGTTGCGTACATCAAAAAGTACGTGCATGTTCTGCTGCTGGACGTTGCCGATGATGGACACGTCGCCGCCGCCGGCTACTGCCAGGCACATGAGCCCGGCTCTCGGCTCCTGGAAGTAGTTGTCCCGCGGCAGCACCATCGCGGCGCCGCCGTCGAAGTGCAGCACGAGCTGCGGCGTCTGCACCGCCTCCATCGCCGTGCCGCGCGGCAGCGCGAAGCAGAGTTTGTAGTCCCCAACGGTCCGGTTCACCACCGGCAGCTCCACTGACTCCAGCACGGCCTTCTTCACGGCCTCGAACGCCGTCTCGACGAGGTACATCACCGTGCTGCCCGAGTCGACGATCGTGCCGCCGCTGCCGTCCGGCCTCATCGCGAGGCTCGCCGCCGGCACGCCGAGCCGCTTGGTCCCAAGCGAGAGGCCTACCAATGGCACGTAGTAGTAGGCGGTTTCCACCGGATTCGTCAGTATGGAGGTGGTTTGGATTGCCCCCGTCGTCTTGTACTTGGACAGGTCGGCCATTGCACCGAACAGCATCGGGCTAGTCTTGCGATCGGCGAAAGGAGTGAAGCAGTAGGAGAATCTCGGTATTGCCAGCTGCGAAATCAACGACAAGGTGTCCGGGCTAAGCCCCAGGATGCCGGAGGCACCGACGAGGCTCCCGGAGGAGAGCGCGCCGCAGCCGAAGCCGAGGGGGAGGAAGACCGTGCGGTGCACACCGAAGGTGAAGGTCTCGGACGCGAGGACGCCGTCCGCCGCCGCGCTGCCGTACACGTCCTCATAGAGGCACCTGTTCTTGGTGCAGTTCTTGAGGCTGAACTGGCCCTCTTGGCACAGCCTGCTGCTGCAAGGGAGCAAGGAGAAGGAGGAGGAATTGGCCGGGTCGTAGAGCGGCTCGCGCTGCCTCGCCGTGCGGCGGCGGAACAGCTTGCACTGCGTCCATATGAGGTCGCTGCCGGTGTCGACGATGAGCGTGTGCGGCTGCGGCGGCGTGCCGATGCCGACGGTCAACGAATGGCACTGGTCGCTGAGCGGGGCGACGGGCACGTCGGCCCCCGAGATGCCCCCGCGCTTGCCGAGGGCACGGGCGAGCCTGGCGCTTATCCTCGCCGCCCGGGCCTTGCTGCCGCGGGCGGCGTCGCGGACGACCTCGTGCCTGGAAAACGAGCTGCCGGCGTAGGGGTGATTAAGGTCGGCGCGGAAGTCGAAAGAGCCACGAGCGGCTGTGACGTCGACGACGCCGGCGAGCGAGAGAAGCAAGAGGAAAACAAGAGCGCGTGCCATGCCTTGGACAAGCGGCCGCTTGGGTTTTATCCTTTCGGTGAGGCACTTCTCAGAGTGGTTGGTTCGTGGCAAGCGCACGTGGCAATCATTGCGCTTGCATGATAAGTGCAAAAATGGCGGTTGCTATCTATGCGCTGAGGGTGAGTGCACGGTGCTTTTCGCCGTGGAAAGCGCTTCCTTTATATTAGTGCTGTTTGATCTCGCACAAATCTGCACAATCCGGCGGTGGACGGTGCTAGCTTATTAGCCTAGCACTAGCGAATTGATCCATCAGGAGATTCTTCGGTTGCGCAGTCGAAATACTAGCCCATGTATCTACACTAGTCACCTGTTTATGTGTTACAATAAAGTTTATTGGATATATAGAGAATCATGCTATAAAAAAGAGCTACTCTGTTCAGTTAAAAAGTGGAGAGTAATGAGAAACTAAGAATAAGATAATTGAGAAGAAGAGACGTATGACCACTAATTCGTTCTTTTATAATAGTAATGATAGGTCCTGTGTAATACGGCTTATAAAAACTATTTTAAAAAAACCACTCGTTCAAAAATCGGATTCTCAAAATCAAAAGTTGGATACTGTTTTGAAACAGGGCTATAGTCTTACAACCAAGATTTAACTTTCCCGATTTTTTGGTCCAGCTCCCGGCAGGAAATGATTTTCTTTTGAACGGTTTCACTTATCAAATTTGAAATGAAAAAATTGTATTAGACCGATTCGTAGATGTGTACAGCCCTCCTTGCTCGGAACCGCCGGGAATTATCATTCATCAATCGATTCAATCCAAATTAAAATTTTGTACTTCAATTTAGGAATTCATCCGGTAGCCGGAGATAAATGTAGAACCGATAACCGGCTGGCCGATCGCCACCGGTTTCTAAGCCCGCTCACAATTAACGGTAGTGACTGTTGTAACTACTTTTCAAACACTTTAATTTAAGTAAACCAAGATTAGTTAGAATCCTACTTGAGTATTGCTTCTCATACTCATTTTCGATGAATGCTTCAGTTTAGCGTGTGCTAACCCAAATAATCATAGGATATGACGTGATATGAGCAGGCCGTACAGTGACCTAGTGCGTGGCAACGGAGGCCATCTAGACTTTCTCGCCTTTGATCTGCCTTAAAATAGAAGAAAACACCTATTTCGAGCTCTGTTTTTTTTTCGAATTTGCAATGTAAAACTGGTTCTAGTGTCTCCCTAGCTACTTTGAGCCTTTCAAGCCAGTATTCAGAGCCCACCCGACCTTGTATTCGTACGGTTCAAGGATAAAAAATAGCAGCGGTTACCGGCCACTCCGGTCTGGACAGATAAAAAAATATCGGTACGAAAAATTTTAAATTTTGAATTTAAATTGATAAATAGTAATTTCGGGTTGTAACCGACTAAGAACTGGTCAAGCGTGGCGATAACTGGCTAAATACCAGCCAAATTCAGATTTTAAGTTTAAATTTAATAATTAAAACTGCCTGATAGAAAACCATTTACCTGTGGTAACAGTAAGTGATACCGGTCGAGCTTTACTCGTTGAATAATAGTAGGGACCTTGATATCTCTATCGATCGTTGAATGGAATAAGTTCCTGTGACCTTGAGCAATTCATGTTTGAAGTTTCATAGCTTTTGAATCAGTCAATCAATGCTGAAATCTTGTTCCTTCTGACTTTGGTGTAGAAGCAGTAGTACCGCTAGTTTCATAGCGGTAGTACCGTAGCTACTAGCCATCGACTAATTTGGTTTTGGACCACTCACTAGTTGTTGACCACACCGGTTGGGTTTCAACTTGCTACGAACACTCGGCTTTGCGACCACACTCAGGTCATCGACCACGTTGGTTTTTGACCACTCTTGGTTGTCGACCACATTTGTTTTTGACCATGCCTTGGTCACTGACCACGTTGGTTTTCGACCACTCACTGGTCTTCGACCATGTTGGCTTTCAACCACTCTGGTCTTGTTTCGACTTGCTTCAACTACTTAGGTTTTAGATTCTCACTGGCCGTCGACCACCCGAGTCTTTTAGATACTTAGGGGGAAATTTTCGAAGGCACCATTCACTCCCCTCTATTACCTGTTCGGTCCTACATTTTCAATACTCCAGCTGTAGGTGTAGACCATTTAATAGGCGGCTTCACCTGAGGTGGTTTATCTGCCTGGCCTAACTGAATGAGATCAAAAGTTGTATCCTTGCACCAACGCACAGCTAATATTATGTTTAGAGGGATCTCATCATTTCGACGCTTGATTTTGGCAGTCCAAAGTGACCACATACCACACAATATCACAGTAGCATCCTCCACCTGACACAGCTTTGCATCGAGTAAATCAGTTGTCCAGGTCCTAGGATGAACCCTTGGTAATTTAGTACCCAATATATCCTTCATTACCGACCAGAATGAAATGGCATAAGAGTACTCAACGAGGATGTGGAATAGAGTCTCCTCACTTTCACCATAGGTCTCACAAAATCCTATCTGTGATTTGGATTGTTTGGTAGCTGGTACATACATGAAGGCGATATAGATGAACTGTAACATCCAAAAAAATTCACTTTCTTTAAAAATTTAATTTCAAATTAATTACTTAAATTATCTAGATTTTAATTGAATTTTATGTGTAATCCTAGAAGGTAATCTCAATTCCAATCTAAAATTCTAAATTCAAATTCTAAAAATTCAAAATCCAATCCAAAAATCTAAAAATATTTTCTTCCTCGAGCCAAGCCATTTTCTTTTGGCTTAGGCCTATCTTTTCTTTTCTTTTCTTTTCCTTCTTTTTTCTCTCTCCTCCTTGCTTGCTTCCTACCTCCTTGTTCATCTTCTTTATTCGGATAGCTGAACAGCCAACCAGTGCCATGGCACAAGGGTGCCACCTCCTAAGCCCAGGCCAAGCCAAGCCTTATCTCCACATCATGCCAAAACAGAAAACATTCCAAATCACACAAGCAATCCATCCCTTCTGGTTTCTTTGTGATTTATTCTTCCATTGTCCTTTTATCTCATCCATTTCCAAAATGATAAAAATAATTTTAGACTTGGGGCGAATGGTAAGATTGGGTTGTACGGATGGAACATGTGGTATTGAATTGAGAAAGTACCGCCCTAGTCAATTAAGGACCGCTACTTGTGATTGTCCAAACTAAGCACTACTATATAACCGCAAGTATATATGGATATGACCTTGCTAATTAATTTACAATGGCTTAGCTTAGAATCCACCAGTGGTATGAGTTGGTGTTGGATGGAGATAGTTGTCCCACATGGGTAAGAGGGAGCTTCTGACTAGGTGGATGAAACCCTTCAGCGATGAAACTTTTGCAAGTAGAGTCTCATTGGGTCGGTGCATTGTAAAGGCATTGTCATAATCTCTCCACCGCACACCCAAGGAAGTGTGATAATCGCATGGCAATACAAAATGATCATATCTTATGGGTAAAGTTGTACAACCTCTGCATAGTGTAAAACTATTTGAATAGCCATGTCCATGGTCAAGGGTGGGCAATGTGCACTATCGCATGGTAGATCTTTGGTTTTGGTTTCAAAGTAAAATCTTTTGTGAACTCGGGAGTGATTGAAACTCAAGTGTGTGTTCTAGCGGATAGAGCCAGTGCGGGTGGATGGAACCTGTATCTTAAACCTTGACGATTAGAGCCTATCTACTAATTTAATGGTTAGAACCTTCACTAGAAAATTTAATCTAGTTTCAGTTATTACAATTATTTTGTTAAATTGATGTTTTGGAAATCTATGTTGGTAACTGAACTAAAAATATTACTTTCTGCAAAAGCACAATATTATCCTTCCTTTGGTAAGACTTGTATATAAATGCATTTTTTCTGAGACTTGCACAGTTTTCTATGTACTCACTTTGCAATCTACAAAATCATTGCACAGGAGTACGAAGACGCAGAAGGAGACTATGACTACTTCACGTGTGATTTTGACGAAGGCTTTCCGAAGATCTAAGTTGCATTTCTCCAGTAAATTGTCTGTGGTGAATTGATAGGTCATCGTTCGAAGTTTATTTTTCTTTTGCTTCTACTGAGTTTGTATTTTCTGTGAGGTTTTGTTGCCTTATTGGTACTAAGTGGCCATAAGGTTGGTACTCTATTATTGTAATAAATCGCTATTGGTTATGTAATCATCATTGTTCGAATGTGAGTACTAGATTTGATTTGAGACTGGTGCGGTAATACACAGAGGGCTCGAATTCAGAAATCCAGTCCCAACATGAATCAAACCACTTTTCGTGCTTTGGATGGGTCTTACTAGCTTCGTATATCTAATTTATCTCGCAAATTGATGGATGTGTCGATCAGTTAGAATTTGCTAAGCATCTTAAGTCTTAACTCTAACATTGTATGGTATGATTAGTTGATTGACTATTATCTACCTCTATGGCTATATCCATCTAAATTTGAAGGGCTTGGCCTAGTCAAATGACTCTCATATTGTCACATTCACATGTAGGTGAGAAATACTTTATGTTCGTAAATGTACACCATTTTGGGTATTGATTCGATCTTCAATATGTAACTCTGTTCACTATTTTTATATAAATATTTTTATAAAAATATAATATAATTATATTATGAAAATATTTTTCATAACTAATCTAATGATATTATTTTCACATGACCAATCTAAATAGTTTTTATATATTAGAAGTCAAAGTTAGGAAACGTCATACATTTACCAGAGGGAGTAACTTAGATATGTAAAGCCCGTGTAGCTTCACTATTTCAGTCAGTGGAGGACCCCGGGACAAAATTTTAGGTATGGCAGAATCTAAGACATCAAATATACAATAATGATATAAAACATAGACTTTTTAGGTTGCTATTACACGAGTAGTACACTAACAATAATCAAAACCACATTTCAGGCATCTTATTTTGATTAAATTAAATTAAATGGAGAATTTTGAATTAAATTACCACTTTACAAATGTGTTGCACACACCCCCCCAGTGTTGCAAATGCTAGGTGCCCCCAACCACCCAGAACTAAATATTAGGGAGGGTGATGGGTGACATGGACAGATAGTATTATCCAATAGTAAAGTAAGCCACTTACAAACTATATTGCATCGTGCTAATGAGAGTATATAACACTAAATAGAATCAACAACTACAATTCGCATGTGCACAATTGAACATATAAAGACGAAGATAGGATATAGATGATAGTACCTCTATAATGAAGCTATCAAACGAATTTCATAATTGATTTCTGCATCCTTGCTATGAGACTCCACCTTATGTGACACACTTGAGCTTTGATTTTTAAAATCATCACATGATTTCCTTGCATTATTGTGGACACTATTAACCTATCAACGTGATCAACATATGATTTGTATTGATTCTTCCAATATGATCAACTTGGTCACGTCGTTGGGGAAGGACTTCTGGTGTCTCATACATACTTACTACTTTCCATGCATACATGCATCCTTAGTCATTGCATTTTTGCTTCTCCCACTTAACAAAAATGGATGCTTGCTTGATTTTGGACAACAAGAAGTAAGGTTAATCTATTAGTTAGCCCTCACTGTCGCTAATTCACTATCAATGACTCAGAAGGTCTTAGTTTGGACTAATTAAACCTGAAAGTCAAATAAAAGCTTCAAATTAAGTGTCCGTAAGAAAGTTTACTGATTTCCTTTATTTTTTTGTCTCAGCAACACCACTTGGCCTTCTCATTAGTATTATTGCCCTTATCTTGCTTTAAGAAACATGCATATAGCAGCAGAGTCTTCAATTTCTTGCTGGATGACAAGTTGAGATACCTTTGAATATCCTGGAAAGCCGTTGGATTTTACACTATTGAGTTGTGCTTAGAGGTACTTGATGACGTATCCTCGTGTGCAGACTTTGTAGTAAAATCACTCTAGGATCTATTGGGGTGATAATAGAGCTAGTGTTCATCATCGTAGTACACTCTCTAGTGGTTGTCTATCTATATGGGCTAGTAATCTCTACCATGCTCTTGCTGGTACGCCTGGTACTACATGATTATTACTGCAATGGCATGGATGCAGATTCCACCAATCAACACCTAAAGCTTGCACTGGATGTCTCGTACTCCCTAGCTCTTGCGCAGGGTGTTCTATTCTTGTCCATCATGATTTTTGCTTGTGTGGAGAAAAGATTGGTGAAGTTAGTGAGCAAACACTATGAACTTGGGGATCAATCGAGCTACAAATTAGTTGACCAATACTTATGTCAAACCAGATTCAGATGTGCCAAGAACCCACCATCTGCTAAAGGAAGGGACTTGATCACCTTTGTTGTGGACTTGTTGGATTCCGAATCATTAGCTGCTGATCAAGGCTACCCTTGTGAAGCAAGGATGCTAGACAAGTTCATCAGCCAACAAGGTTAGAATCGCATTTCGTTGAGCAACAAACACTGATAACATAGCTGATTTGGATCTTCTAGGCACAAAATCCAGAGACTGCTATAGACACTGGACTAGATCTTCTATATCACCGGTGAGTAAGGGGCGAGAGGTCTAGCCGACGGCCGACCAACCTCACCCTAATGGTGGGTTTGCTCCTGTCTTGGACACGGCGTAGAGCAGTAAATGACTGGGTGTTAAAATCCAAATTATTTGGGTTTTCAGTTTTGGCCGATCAATGCAAACTCATAAGGTTTAGATATCTGCGATGGAAGGCATGGATGCGTTTCAACAAGAGGTACATCGGGCCACAAATTAAAATATGACCCATATACTGTGTGGCAAGATGATAGCACAAATTTATTTCATCAACACATTTCGTGCATGTCCTTCTTTTTCTGATGAAAGAACCTATTTGTAATTTCCAACCTAGACAAGTTTCTATCTATGTGAGGGGAGCGCATGGTAGAGAGCTACAATAGCTAGCCTAACATTCACCCAACTTCACCCCTTAGATCAAATTAAGAAAAAATAGCTTAGATCAAACTTGTCGTGCCATTGCAAAGGAATAGTTGGGTGCTACCAGTCATCATGACTGTGATCCCAAGTAGGATCGTTTTTCATTTAAAGGGATCAGATCATAGAATCACAATTCTAGAATTTTTTAAAAGCATATATATTTTATATAAAAATTGAATTATATTTCCAAATATGCAAGTCTATCATAAATTTTTGGATTTTTTGGATTTAGTTTTGTAAATTTGGGCACACTTATTCATGTAACATTGAATTAAGCTTGCTTTTTGAAACTTATTTATTTATCTATTAGTAAACTAATAACTTAAAAGTCCAATATGTTATCGATAATACTTTCTTGCCATAGAAAAACATGTAAACTTAAATTAGTAATGAGTAATATCAAATTTTATATGCTAATATACAATGTTATTAGAATCTCGATTTTAATCATATGATCCTACATTTCTACAATTCAGGTTGATTGGACCAATCTAATCCTATGGTAGAGCCTTAATTTGGTAGAATATTAATATTATTATGATTCTAACAAAAAAAATTGTAGAATCATGATCAAAATTTTCATATGATCCTACCCTATTCTATTGATGCAAGTAATTTATTATAAATAATTACTTGTATGTGTCTCTTAATTGAAAATTTTTAGTTTTATTTCTTCATGTCCATTATAATTTGCATAAATAACAAATGATCTTTCCTTTGCACTGCATTTTTGTAAAGAAGATTTCGAAAAGTATAGTTTTAACAATTTAGAAGTGTTAAAATATAAGATAGATTTTATAAAATATTTCTTTGGTAGAACCGAATAGAATATTAGATTCTACATGGATCCTACAATTTGCGATCCTGCTAAAGAACCTCTAATCTAATTCAAGATCGTGATTCTAACAACCTTGCTAATATAGTTTGTTATTAGGATCATGATCCTAGGCAATTCTGAGTATGATCCTACCCTATTCGATATGATCCTACCTTTAGGTCATGATTTTCTGAAATTTCTAATCTATGTCATTAGGACTCCATGGGATTGTGTTGTGACACTATCAACCTACTTCTATTTATGCTTACAAGTTCGCTTGAATGCCACTTGAAACTATATAAAGGTGATGGTATTGGGATGTCTTGATTTGCATGCTAGTTATACCGGCTTCTCATGGAGGGAGTTACTGCGTGAATTTTGTTGTCAAAATTAGAGTTTGATGTGCATGAAGGCTATAACAAATGATTGTTTTCACCTGGTTGATGTATGACTTCATTTGCCTCATAGTTAATTTGTACCAGCAGCATGCATGTCATATGTTATTCCTGTACGGGGCCAAAGTTCACATTGTCCTACTATTTTTTATTAGTACCATCAATATATCATCTTGCATGAAGAAAGTAATTTACTATATAGTGCTGATTGCTGAGTGCTGACATCTTCTTACATAAATATTAATGTTTTATTCTGTTTGGAATTGGAAGGCATGCTATCATTTTCATCTTGCAATGTATCTTTGAACTACACATGTATATGTTGTCGCGCATTGCAAATGAGAAGTATTTCACGCAAGAAGAATGAAGAGGTGTGTCATGTTCTTGTCAAATTCATGGAAATGAATTATCCTATCCAAACAGCATGTGTCCATGTTCAATTTTGAAATAAAAATATACAATAGGTATTATTGGTAGCATGTCACGACAACATATGTGCGTCAGAAAACAAGTGAAAATGTCATTAATATTGTGCAAGTGAAAAATTGTGAAATCTAATCTTGTTCCAAATTGATTTTTCACAAAATTACACTCAATTTTACATCATGTGATTTATAATAAAATTTACGACCTTTGTAAACAAGTTCTAGCTTGTGCAAGAGCAGCCCATTAGCTACACCAAATATTCCATGTTGATGGTCCACTGCCATGTATTAGTCTATAGGTCCAATGGCATGTATTAGGTTACGTGTTACACTTACATATGAAAGTATTAGGTTACATGTTACACTTACACTTACACTTACACATACATACATACATACATACATACATACATACATACATACATACATACATACATATATATATATATATATATATATATATATATATATATATATATATATATATATATATATATATATATGAAATTTCTATGTAAGAACTAAGAAGTACATGAGCTGAAAGCATGCAACCATGAGAAAACGTGATATGGACATAGAGGAGAGTATGGAGGGGTTGATTTCGCTGGATTTTGAGGAGTCCATTTCCTCCAAGTGCTTCCATAGGATTCTCTATTCGATTGGATTCCACTAGCTTGAGCTCGTTGTTGTTGAACTTCTGTGTGCACCAACCCAAAAAATGCAGAGTTGTGATAAGAGAAGACCTTGCCCATGTTAAATGTCAGTTTGTAGTTCTGCTTAAGTAAGTCCTCCATTCCTCATTATGGTTGTTGTTGTTTAGGACAAACAAAGCCTACTCTGTCACCTATGATGAAATAAGGAGAAGCAAGTTAGGCAATATGCTTTGCTAAAACTTTTGGTAAGTATTGCATGAGTTACAACTTTACAAACACCTCAACTTAGAATGGCTCCAGAAGAACTCTGCATTTTCAATTCAAAATTTTAGAAATTTGAGACAATAATTCATTCTTGCACACCAAATTCACCAAAAATTTTCCCATATAAAATTAAAATGAAGATTGGGTCTCAAATAGAAATTGCAGTAGGGAACTTGAGAAAGAAAATCGTATGGACTAAAAAAATCAAAAAATTTGTACATCATCCACATTTCTTTGGTACATGTTTTGATAACTAATCAGTTTGAATATTTTCTCACAAAAAATTAAAAGACAATTCTGCAAGAGTGAAAGGACATACCAATTCCAAAGCCCAAAATAGCCAAAGTTGATTCCTATTTTATACCCCCATTCTGTGAATGCAACTGAATGCATCAATTAACAATATTTATATAAAGTGTAAGAATAGTCAAGTTTAAGGAACTGTCACTATTTCTAGCCGAATGTTTGTTTCCACACAGTTCCAATCGAATTTAACAAGAAAAAATTGCTATGGCTCCAAAAATTCCAATTGAATTTGTATGATATTTGCACAGTACGGAACACAATATCTCGAATTGAACACAATTAGCACAGTGCAGAGTACTTACCAAATAACTCAGACAAACAATTGCTTCTGGATTTGGTAGGCTATCGTGGCTCATCAAAGCTGCCACCGATGCCGCTTTTCTTTTGCATCCTTGCATGATGAATAGAGACCACGGCAAACCCTAGCCTACAATGGGCCAATTACATCCACTGCATTCAGATACAAATGACTTGTAGAATGACCAAGAAAAATACAACTCCACACCACCATCAAAATATGTAGAGTAAAGAGAATACTACTCATACACCAAAACATTAGTATTATCTTCCTCTCCTAGCATTGGCAAGGAGCATGTCGTCTCCTTGTGTCCTGGGAGACCACATGTATTGCAAGTCAAATGTTTCCTAGGCTTCTTTGTACCAATGGTCTTCATCTTGCAGATGGCACTACTATGACCTCTCGTCCTACTTCAAGATATAGCTACAAAGAATAATCAATCTTTGATTAGGCATATGATGGCAATACACTGAAAGCATGAATGTCGAATAATGCATAGGTACAGAATGTTGCTCATGTGAAAAAATGTAAAAAAAAAATAGAAGCATCAATTCTATTTTTAGGCAAATTGTATTAAAGATAAATCTTATGAAGACAAGGAATCAATTCCTATTTTGTTCACATGGAGCACAACGATCATGTGTGCTTCATCAATTATACTTGATAGTTGATACAAACAATTGTTACATCAATTGATAGTTGGTACACTTGACCAAAAATTAAAATATGGCATCCTACAAGTAACTAATAGTGCAACACTTGCTGATGCGCTTACAATATAGAACATGAGAGTTGACGTGAGATACGCACACAAATAAATATCGGCAAGCGCATGGGTCAATTGTAGCTTTTCACTCGTAGTATTCCAAGGTTATCGTATCCACCTAGGTTTCCACAATCCAATTGACATCTAACTGCCCAGAGTAATAGGTATGAATGATAAATGTGATCCAACTTCAATAATATGATAGGTAGGCATAAAGCAATTAGCCTAAAAGCTAGAAAGATCATACTAAGTTTAGGTAATGAGTACTAACATCCAAAGTAGCAACACTAAGCAGATGAAAGCATAAGACGCAAATTTAAACATATGGTCAATCACTAAGGTGGCTCTTACCCTGAATTCCAAACGAGCCCCTTCATTGTTCTCCCCTGTCACAGGTCCATCGAGATAATAAACACCAGCAAGTCCTGCACAACTTGATATAGTTCCACTTTCTAGATCTAAACACCATATCTAAACATAGTGCTAAACAATAGACAATCATCTATAGTTAACCACCAACCAGGAAACAAGCATAATATCAAGAGGACACACAATAATGACGATTATAGATGCAACATGTGACTAACATCAAAGCAAAGCATAAAAATGAAGAAAGTGCAAAGGGATGCTTACATCCGAGGAGATTAAAGAAGTTGTAGACTCCGGCAGTCACTCGATGTAGGCACTCCGGATCCTGGCTCTAATTAGAACCATCCCTAATTAGAGCTCCCTCTAATTAGAGAGGCTAATTAGAACCCTAATTAGAGAGGCTAATCAGAGCCCTCTCTAATCCTATACTCTAATTTAAATCTAATTACATGGTGCGACATTGGCATGGGAACAACTCAAAGATTGAATGGTTTGGTGGGCACCCTTTCGGTCCTATGTAAAGGCTAAGGGCTAGAGGGTTTGGCAAGTTTCAATTCGGAATTTCCTTCGAATTCGAGTTGGTTTGCACTTTTCTTCTGAGCAACGAACCTTCTGAAGGTCTTATCTCAGCCATACGAACTCCAAATTAGGCGATTCTTATTTATACATTTAGCTAATGAAGAGGTCTTCAACTTTCTAGTTGTGGAGAAGCTCTAAAAACATCTTATGTATTGCTGAATCTATCTTGGAAGTTGACTCTATTGCGGACTCTGATTCTCTGTGTAGCCTGACTTGCGGGGCCATATCTCCTAATTTCAAACTCAAAAATCAGGTCAACAAGGACTCTAAATTGGACTAATCGAAGCGATCTACAACTTTGTAGTTATGAGTTTTTTCCATTTTAAGTCATTTTTGGTAGCCAAAATCATGCTGTGAGATGATGGACAGATTCTGTCTTGTTTGTTATCGTGGCAAAGATGTAATCTCTCAATTTCCTTATCTCTTGGGCTTTCCTCTCTTCAAGAATTGTGCAAAAGCATCCGAAAGAAAGAGAAAGTTTTCCTACTCAACTATAGAGTTTTTTGTATAAATAATCCATATTTTATTTGAAATAACAATAATATACCGGCACGAACAATTTTTTTACATAAATGGGCTCCATCCGCCAAACCGTTGGGCGACTGGAACCTATCGCCCATCGGTTGCGCAACATGCATGCTGTCTGTGGGTTGTTGGGCGATAGGTTCCCCTCGCCCAACGTTTTGGCGACTACAGCCTGTCGCCCAGCGGCTGGGTGACTACAATTGCAGTCGCTAGGCTATGCAGTGACTACAACAAGCCATTCCTAGAGGTGGTGTGGGTTAATCTATGTGTGATTTTCCTAGATTATGAATGGTAGATAATCTGTTGGATTCGCAATAAGAGTTTGCAATCGTTGTATGTTGTTGTAGTGTAAGAAATTTCATGAATTTTTTTTAAGACTGATTAAAATAACAACGATCGGTAAGTACGAAAGTAAGTGATATTGTGATGTAACTGGGAATTCATATATGAAGGAGAACTGGCTTGTTAATGTTGTTGGATGACTTTCTACGAGAATAATTGAAAGTGAGAAGACAAGGAAATATGCTTGTCCAAATTAAAATAGACTTCATAGTCAGTTGGGAGTAATACGGCGCGTAGGGTATGATTACATGCATAACAAAGAGCATCATGTACGATGTAACAAACCAAACTGCTCCTACGATACATATGCACCTTTTTGGAATGGAACTAAATTCAACCATTGGGGGAGTAGTTAGTGCGGGACGACCCAACCTACTGCGTGGACTGAGGTCATTTTTCCTTCCTTGCGAGCTCGACGTTGCACTCCTCGAGATGAGCTTTCGTCTCCCAATGTATATGCTCGATTTGCTCGTCCTTGCGGCACTCCTCTTGGATCTCACAGGACCTTTTGACATTCCACTTCTTGAAGTTGAGAGCCCATTGGTCCTCTGGGTGGATCTCAAGATCAATCCATTTGTGGTGGCTACATATGGATTCTAGGGACTATGGGTACACGAGAAAAGTTGTTAGTGCATACTTTAAAGGAGAAAAAATAGGGGGAACATAGTGTAACTGGTCCTTACCGGTTGCTGATAGCTGGTTGTGTCTCAATGGCGGTCGAGATAGTCACTGGAGTAGTTTGCGCAACCCCAGTAATACATACCCAGGGTAAGACGATGCTTAGACTTGAAGAACTTGCACGGATCCTGACACTAACATAGGGGCGTTGTCTCCCCCCTTGGGCAGGTGTTGCGACGAATGCTCGGTAGGAATGTTCAGATGGGGTTGTTGCTATGAGTAACGTCATTGTGGGGAGCTGACCTTATAGTGCACTCGGCTTGTTCGGCCTGGGCCGTAGTAGCCCTTGCTTTTTCATCGCGAGTGGCAGCAGACCTTGCTAGTTCACGGGTCTCCTCCTATTACTTTGTCATCTTGTTCCATTGCTTTTTCTGCCTCTTGTCCATCCTGGTGTGGTGAAGCAAGCTCCGGTGTAGTGTTGGGTTTGCTTGTGTAGTGTTCTCTCTGAAATCTCTTCCACCTCCTTTCAAAGGACCATGTGTGGTCTTCTCACTACATGAAGCTGCCCTATGTGGTCTTCTCGCTGCGTAAAGTTGCCCCACAGTGCAAAGCTGACCTGTGTGGTCTTGTCGTTGCGCAAAGCTACCTAGTGTGAACTTGTCGGCATACAAAGCTGGCCAGTTAGGTCTTCGCACTACGCAAAGCTGTACCCTTTGGTCTTGACGCTGTACAAAGTTGGCCTGTGTAGTCTTGTCACTGCACTAAGTTGTCCCGTTTGGTGTAGTCACTTTGCAAAGCTGGACTGTCTAGTCTTCCTACTGCGCAAAGCTGACCTGTGTTGTGTTGTCGTGGTGCAAAGCTGCCCCATGTGGTCATGTCGCTGCACAAAGCTAGCCCATGTTGTCTTGTCGCTGTGCAAAGCTATCTCGTCTGGTGTAGTCGCTGCTAAAGCTAAACCGTCTAATCTTCTCACTGCGCAAAGCTGGCCCGTGTGGTCTTGTCGTGACATGAAGCTGCCCCATGTGGTCATGTCGATGCATAAAGCTGGCCCATGTAGTCTTATCGCTGTGCAAAGATGTCTCACCTGGTGTAGTCGCTGTGCAAAGCTGGACCATCTGATCTTCTCACTGCACAAAGGTAGCCCCTGTGGTCTTGTCACGGCGTGAAGCTACCCCATGTGGTCATGTCGTTGCACAAAGTTGATCCGTGTGGTTTTGTCACTGTGCAAAGCTGTCTCGTTTGGTGTAGTCGCTGTACAAAGCTGGATCGTCTGATTTTCTCACTGCGCGAAGCTGGTCCCTGTGGTCTTGTCGTCACGCCAAGCTACCCCGTGTCATAAGGCACGCTATAACACCCCACGGGCTATAAAATGCATGCCCGAGCCATTAATAGTAGGAACAACTATCTTTTCCGTCCTAGAGTAAGATACCATGATAGACGTCGAGGGGCCAATCGAACATGGGTCACCAAGGGGTACCTTCGCTCAAAAGGAGGGAGGATCTCAGCATTAACTACCACTTCTTGCCAATTAGGCATACTCAGTCAGTGTGGCTGAAATGCAAACACATGGAGGTCACGGTCGTGCAGGTGGTGGAAGGCCATTTGGATGGCAGGCGACGTTTCTTTCGATGCCCACACTCTGGGGTATAATTAGGCAATCGTCTATTTTATAGCACTACTAATATAGTTTTGATGTTCACATTCCTTTCTATCAGATGGCCAAATGCGACTTCGTGTGATGGATTGATCCTCCCCATGAACAGTACGTTGTCAGATACGTGGATACATTGTGGGAGTAAATCGTTGACTTGGAGACACAGATTAAAAGTCTCGATGAGCACAACGATGACCTCTGTCATTAGATGCAACGCGAGAGGGGAAACGAAGAGGTCACCAACATAGGAAGTTCGTACAATCCAACTACTGCTGCACAAACCCTAGTTGCATATGTGCTTGCCACTAGAATGATGGCCAGCCATGTCTGAGGCAGCCCCCTCTGCAACACTCCATGTGGGTAGCATGAGACTCATTCCACATGTAGGCACCGACATATAAGGTTGTACCGCAGTACTTTCCCCTGTTATCCATGGTATTTTTCAATGTTATAAAGCATATAATTGAATGGTTTGCACATCAGTGCGGTTGTCATTAATTGAGTGCAATGTTCGAGTGGTGCAGGCATCAGTGCGGTTGTCATTAATTGAGTGGTACAGGCGTCGACACGGATCGAACAAATGAACATCGTAAAGAGAAGTACAACTAAGATCGCAACAGTATTCCAAACATCACTTAGTAAATAAGAAATGTAAGTAGTACATGAACAACAAATGTACAACTAGTACTACCCCCCTCCAACAGCATCCCCAGCCCCCTGTCCATCATCACCCTGGCCCCCTCCGTCTCGGCATCCTCGTCCTCCCATATGGCCCCGCTTGGCCATCTTCCTCAACACTGGGTGTCGACGCTCCAACAAGGTAATATTGTTAGGAGGCTGTCATACACGTCCTAAAGTTGAAGGAGTAGACTGCAGCGCCACCTGTGTGGCCATGATGCACCGGTGAGGACACTCCCAGAGAGAACCTCCAGGAGTGTGGCCTGAGGTACGGAGCCCGTCGCCTGGCTGGTCTAGTTTGAAAAGTACTGGTCTATGTCGTCCTGGCCTGGAGAGACCCCACATTCCTCGTCCGTGGGTATAAGACCTGTAGTGCAAATATCGCTAATTTGTTATATAACGGGATGGGAGAAAACTAAAAAGAGGAAAAGCGTACCCCCAACTAGCACCATGGCGTGGTTAAAGCCATCTGGAGGGTTGTATGACACGGCATACACACCCTACGTGTGGAAGCCAGAGAAGTATGGAGGATGAGCAAACTGCTGCATTGGCGGTGTAGGGGGCCGTGCCCAGGCTGACCCCCCGGCCTCGTCATACTGAGGTGGTGTAGGACGTAGCTATGCAGAACCCCTGGTTCGGTGCCATGCCGGACGGGGCGGCCCCGATGGACGCGCCGTTTGTGCACCAGGCACGGGCGTTCGGACCTCTGGTAGTCTCCTACATGACAATAGGGTGACGACACGTGCACCCAAGGCCTGTACATGACGCAAAGCTTGCACTACCTTCGCATGTGTCACCTCCACACCACTGGTGATCCTATCTGCCATGATGCGAGACTCCCTTTAAATCGCAACACCGACGTCAACCTCCAAGGAAAACACAAAAAGGTAAATCCTATTAGTGGCATTGCCAGAAGCGAACATTTACACATTTAGTGTAACGTACCGCGACATGAGCATCCTGTGCGAGGTGCACAGGGTACATGTCTATCGGTGCTGCGACATGTGCTGGGGTCAGGTTGATGACATGTATCAGCCTGGTACGTGTTCGAGGCTGATACCAGAGTAGATACTCACCGTACGTGTTGCTGTCATAGGGGGTGGCCTCCTCCATGCAGTCCTGCAGCATGCCCTCCCACTGGCTGTCCACCCCTCCATCTTCGTCCTCCAGTCCGTACTACGTTTGACTCCCTTCCTAGAGTGCCTACCGGAGGTAGCATTTCGTTACAAGTTGTTAAACGAATTAGTAGTAAAAGGAGAGTCCTGCGAGGCGGTCACTCATGCGTGGATGTTTTGCAGCATCGGTCACCCAGCTGGTACTAGAACGACCTGATGTAGGCTAAACTGGCGCGTCACATGATGCATCACATAGTCCTCGGTGAAGACATCGTACATGAGCTTCCGCCGCGTCAGCCAGAAAGCTCAGTCATGCTAGCACAGCAAGGATAGCCCGTTAGAAGCATGGCTCTGCAGTGCCACAAGTGAGTATAGTGCCCAGCACACGTCGTTAGTCGTGAGGCGGTCCAATAGCTCCACGAAGGGCATATACACCTAGGTAACCTGGATATGCGTGAACTGTACCTACAAGGAACAACAGCTGTTACATATGATCATCCTTAATACGAAGGAATCAATTGCAAGTCAAACTACTTACTCGTCTACGACACTAAAGAGAACCCATCGTAGGCTGGTCCACGTCCCCCTCGGGATACATCTCGGGCCCATACGGAGTCATGTCCTCAAGCATAGGCCATCCGAGGATGAAGTGCTCGAACGACCATAGCTGCAATAGCATCGGACACCCCACGAGGACTAAGTTCACCTTGGTTCTGCCCCACGTGTCGCACAAGTCGTGATAGGTCGTGGCAAGTGTGGCTGAACCCCAACTGATCTAGGAGGCCTCCCCCTTAGCGATGGCCCTAGCATGAGCGATAAGGCATGCATCAACGGTGTTACCGTGGCTGGTGGTGAAGAGTACCAAATCAAATAGCCACAGCAAGTATGCCCTCCAAGTGCCGCCAGACCTGCTGCTCGTCTGTGGCCAGGTCCATCCGCTCCACCTGAATACAATCAAAAAGTTATTAGTACAGTACAACGGAAATGAGAGCACAAAGGATCGAACAAAAAGGGTGTTAGGCACATACCCAAAAATGTGAGAGCCACCTCAACGACGGCCCGTGTGTCTGACCCGGTGGGAAGACGTTGTACTCCTCCGCGAAGCCAGGCGGAAGGACTCCCTAGAATCTGCCTAGTAGGTTCGCACACTAGCCGATTGGGGCCTCTGGTAGAAAGGCAGCAGCTCCTACGATAAAAAGGGCGAGAAACAGGGAGACGTCCTGTAGAGTAGGAGCCATCTCCATGAATGGAAAGTGGAAAGTGTGTGTTTCCGGGCACTAGCGGTCCACCAAAGCTGTTAGCAGAGAGCAGTCAAACGGGAAGCATCGTGATCACTCCACGCCATCGTCCCCGCCTGTAGGCAAGGTTGATTCGTCCTCGTCGGTGGCCTGCACCATCTGGGCAAGAGGGAGTAGCCCAGCATCGTTTAGCCTGCGAAGCAAAAAAAGATCAGTACGCAACCTACTTATGGCAAGAATGTAACGCTGCCAGAGTGCAAACCTGGTTGTCCAACATAGGTCTAGCCTCCAGGCCACTCGAGGTGTGCATGTGCGGAGCACCCCCAAGTTAACTGTCTCCTCTGCGCTCCCTAGAGGCAGGACACGACGAGAAGCGTGATGTAGTTGGTCAATGTGCTTATCCAACAGGCCATAAGGTCAGCTTGATCTGTGAAGTTCACGAGCCATACCTGCAAAATGAATTCAAGTTAGCATTTATATGGAACAAAAAATATCAAATGTAAAACAATAGTAAATAGAACTTGTAAATAAAGAAAGAAAACAATACTATGCTACCAGCACAATGCATACTACATTATTAAAAGGGGGAATAGTACAACAATTGTTTAAATGGTATATACAATGTACGATACAATTAGTATGACAGTACGCACGTCAAAAGTGCCAGCTAATAAAGTACAGATTACAATGGACAAGTATTTGTAGTCTCCAACAACTAGTTGTGGAAACCATGCCGGTCTGCCTACTGATCAGCAGATGCCTTGCATCGTCTAGCTGTGTGCCCCTCCCGATTGCATCGCTCGTAGCGCGTACTAGGCGCTCTAGCTTGCGCTTCGTCAATATCATTTGTAATACGCCAGCTCTGCCGCCGACCCTTCCCACCCTTAGCATGTCAACATCTAGAATTCAAGTCATCCATGCAATATCCAAGATGGTGAAGTTTCTCACAACCCTGAACCCTCGGAGCTCACCACACCACGCATGCATCACTCTCTTCTTGAAGAAGTACTCAGACATGAAGTTCGAAGGATCCATACCCATAGTCCTGCATGCAGCGAGGACATGAGAGCATGGCTTGTGTAATAGCTTTGGCTTGTTGGACGAGCAGCTAGGTTCATTTACATAATCTCCAAGGCATACCTCGTGGGTAACAAAGGCACGAGCCATCCCAATTTGGTTCTATCCCACAGTACCACGTTGAAACATGCTCCCTATTGCCCATGATGTGCACCGTGTGCAGTTGGCCCTTTTATGCCTTCATCTCCATGTATGCCATAATTTTCAACAAATACGATGTTTGTGGGTTGGCTGTATGAAGTGCAACATTTGCATGCCTCTCCCTGAAATAGCCGATTTTACTGTGCAGAACACCTTTCACGATGGAGACGAGGGGCTAAGAACGAAGGCCCCAAAGATCCCAGTTGTGCACCTCGGTAAGTTTAGTCGTTATTATGTTGTACCTCATGTCATCCGTGTCATACAACAGGGATCACTTTTCCAATGGTTCTTCCTCAATCCATTACGAGAAGCATTTGATATTTTGTGAGCTCCTCCTCCTCAGACCAATTGTGTTAGGCTCATCCAGTGTTATGAGGCATTCGGGTTGTGCCACCCCAGGCATGGCCGGCCCCCTTGTTCCTCTCGTCGACATGCTTCCTGCTGTGCTCATCCAACAATGCCTATAAAGCATCAAATTTTCTCTGTTGATTCTGCATAGCCATCCTCTTGAACAGTTTTATCAATAGTTGCTTTCGGAACTGTTTGAAGAAGTTCACCCCTAGGTGACGAATACACTATCTGTTTCTCATATCCGACCAGGGGAAGAGCTCCTTGGGGTCTTCCTGAAGTTTTCTTATGGCCTTCACTATCCCGGTGTGACGATCATGGATTACGCACATACCAAGACAAGCACTGACAATTCCAGCCCTTACATGTCTAAGGAACTACAACCAACTGTTGTAATTCTCACTTTCTATGAATGCGATGGCCAGGTACATAATTTGATTATTGTCGTCAACCCCAATGGCCGTAAGGATCTGGCCCTTGTATTTCCTAGTCAAAAAGGTCCTGTCAACTGAGATCATGGGAAGCATATGGCTGAATGCCTCGATGCACACACCGAAAGCTAAGAAGGCCTTCTGCAACACTGCAAAACCTAACGGTCTTGTAGATGGCTTGTCCCTCACATCAATATACGTACCCAAGTTCTTATTCTGCAACACCTGAAGCATATGAGGAAGGTTGTCGTACGCGCGCCTCGAAAGACCCGAACTGTTTATCCAACACCTTCTGATTCGCATGACACACCTTCGTGTAGTTAATCTTGTACTTGAATTTCTTCTCGATAGCCACCATGATATGCGTGGCCTCCATGTCCTTCTTCTCCACTATCTCTCTATACATTAGATTGCCTATAAAGGTGGATGTTAGGTTACGATGCCTCGGCAAAACATTACTGAGAATGCAAGAGTGCGACTCCACCTTCAACACAATCCAGTAAGTTTCATACTTCGATCTACGTGCATACACCCTCCAAGGATAACCGGCCTGCTTGCACTTCACAGTGTACTGCTCCTGGCTAGATTTCACGACTCGAAAAGTCCGCTGCATGGACAGAGCCCATAGCTTGATGGAATCCTACAACGATGCATTGTTAGCAAATATTGAATGCAACCGAACCTCTGTGATATGATACTCTCATAGTGATTCATGCTCGTCACGTGCGACAACACCCTCAACATCAAACTGGTTCCATTCCTGCAGGATGGGAGCTTCATTCTCATTTGAACTGTCCTCGTCATCCTCCTGTACAGCTTCCTCTTTAGCCCAAGCCATTTGGTCATCGCTCTTCATTTGATGCACTATGTACTCCATATGATCCCCTTCATCGGCTTGTCATGTAGCCTCACCATGCCGTGACCGTTATTCCTCTCCTCCATGTACCGCATCAGCCTTGTCATGAGCAACTTTCGTCTCTTCACTAACATGCAGGGCGCCCATCTGCTCGCATCTCCCGGATGATGGCCATCCGCTTGACCTTGCATAACTTCTATTGGGCATGGTTGCACAAGCATCACGCACTCGTATCCACGGTGATGGCACCCTTACACAAATCCCTTCCACGCAACAGTGCATATCAATGTTCTCAACTCCCATCTGATGTTCATAGGAGACCAGCTCCAAAGCGCTTGTATGATGATGTTGCACACCTCGGGGTCCAAGGAAAAACTGTGAGTGAGTTAGTGCATTACATCTGTGATTCGAGCATTCTCATCGTCTGGGTGTACCAAAATGGCTTGCGTAAAACTGCTCAAGTCAACACCATTCGAACCTTCATGAACAGTGCCAACATCGTAATGCACTTTCAATGTAGTGGGTATCGGCATTACTGATGTCTGCCTGCATATATTTTTAATTTTGCAACTAGTTAAATCGCATCGCACATTATGGAAGTACTGATATACTGTAATATACATTTCAACGACCGTTCGCCTATCGTAACCAACTACACCATCCTCGTAGAATTAACTCCCTATCGGTAGACCACGCACCGACACCACTCTTGTCTCGCTACTTGAGTTCTCACCTACTGCAAATAATTCCTAATGGGTTTTGATAATTTACATGGCATACCGGTTTAAATGCCAATATATTAGTTATAACGGTACACATGATTTTTTCAATGTACTAACAACATTATATTCATTTGTATTTAATCATAAATGTTACATATTATTGTTTTCTGCAAAGCAAATTATTAAATTCTTACAAAAATATTGAGTGAATTTTGAATAACTACAAATTTCTACGGAGGCTTAATTTCTACATAACATTGAATAAATTTTCTACAACTACAATTTTGTACTCATGCTAATTTGCTAAGGATGCTAATTTTCTATAACTATGTTCAGTAAATTTTCTACAACTATGTTCAGTAAATTTTCTACAACTATGTTCAGTAAATTTTCTACAACTACAGATTACTACAGCTGCTAATTTTCTATAACTGCATTGACTAAATTTTCTATATCAAAGTTGTACTATTATTTTCTACATCTACAATTTTCTATGGATACTAACACTAAATAAACTATTTACTTCATATACAAAATATGAAGTACAACATATAAAAATATTTACCTCACAAAAGTCGTGAAACCTCTCCTTCTTCCTCTCCCTCCCCTCCCCTCCTCCCTCTCCTCTCCTCTCTAGAGATGGCAACGGGTAAATACCCATCGGGTATTGCCATTCCATACCCGTACCCGCTAGGTGTAAATTTACCCGTCGGGTTATCCGTATCCGCACGCGGGTAGGAAAATTTACCCATACCCGTACCCGCGCGGGTATTACTACCCGACGGGTAACCCGTACCCGCAAGCATACCCGGTTCAACACATAAGAATATCATCAATTTAGACATTCATTAATCATACATGCCAAGCACAAAAGCGTCTAATGATCAAAATTAGTACATCACATAAACATACTTGACATGACCATATCAACATATGACAAACAAATAAACAATCAACAACAAGTAGATAATAAAATTAACATTTGAGTGGGATGTCTAGTTGTCTAATGCGGGTATTCATTACCCGCGGGTAGGCGGGTATGGGTAGTATATACCCACACCCGCACCCGCCTACCCGGCGGGTAGAGGATTTCGCCCAATAACATACCCATGGGTACATAAAATTTTCCATACCCGTCTCTTTATCGGGTAAAACCCGTCGGGTATTCGGGTATCGGGTACCCATTGCCATCTCTACTCCTCTCCTCTTCTTTCTTTCCCCTCTGTTCACCGCGCGGCCGAGCACCCGCTGGGCTGCATGGTCCTTTTATATGCGCTTCCAATCGCCCAACCCTTTGGTGACTGGAATTGTAGTCATCTAACTGATGAGCGACTCGAAGCAATCGCCCGGCTGTTCGGCGATTGCAATTATTTCACCCAATGGCCAGCAGATTGTTTGCGTGTCACGTGGCCGTTGGGCGATGGCCAGCAGATTTCCATCGTGACTTTTCTGCTCGAACTCCAAATTGGGCAAATGATATATACATTTTAATCATCATGGGAGCCTCCAAATTGGGATTTAAAAATATCTTGATCACTGAAAACTCATGGAAAGGATCTTCGGAACTTGTCAATTTGCTGGTTCAGGAGCAGACTTCTCCAAATGGGTGATTTTGCATGAAAAGTACCTGAAAAGTTAAGTTTTTCTACAATACAACACTTCTACACGTATATCTCGAATATGGATAATTAATAGCACAATACGTAGCATTAGCGATGTGAAAGAACAGGAAATGACACTGTGAGAGTAGTATTAAATATATGAAGAAACAACATCAACAATGAGGTGGATATTGATATTTGACTTCGTTAAACTAGAACAGGGAAGAAATCTATGAGCCAAAGAGTATTCACGTTATCTAAAGTTACCTCTCTGAACCAAAGAATATCTTCATTATATCTCAAGTTATAAGCTAGTACAGATACATGTAACAAGAAATTCAATTTAATCTTTTTCATCTAGTTACATCAAAGTCAGGTAAATCACAAGGAATCTGATGGTGAGGTAACACAGACTACTTACACTCAAATGTATGACATTTGTGAAGTCAAGGTCATTAACCAAATTGAACCAGCGTGTGCGTGAGGGCAGAGGTACAGATCGGCCCAGATCTATACTAGAGTAGGAGGGGGAGGGAGATGGAGCAGAGGAGTAGGGGTGGGCCGATGGATGACGAAGAGTAGGAGCTAGGGTGCTAGAATTAGAATAAGACGGGGTAACGGGGGAGATGTGCCTGGAGCAGAAGGGACAAGGGAGGGAACGAGGAAGATGTAGCAACAAGATAAACTGGCTCTGTTCTTTTCGGTTTATGACTTATAACTTTTCTCAAATAAATAAATAGGATAGCTTCATCACTGTCGTTTCGAAGTGCCTTATCGGGATAGCCGTTTTGAAGCAGCTTATTGACTTTTAATTCGTTCGTATGAGCGCTTGCACTAAGGCCAAAAGGTCACAAACCACAACCGAAAAGAATGCACCCACGGTCTGAGGAATGGGTTGGGGAAGAATATGACATTTCACACTAATCTTACTATTTTGAGGGGGTGTTCTACAAATGCATAGGGGTAGCAAGAGGTGGCCAAATGAGTGACACGAGAAGAGTCCATCTGATATGGTCCATTTAGGCACAAGCCTGTTTGTTCTGTTACTTAAACGGGCAGTGCCATGTTGGACCATGAGCTTAGGCACCGATCCAAGCATAGACCGATAGCCTCACGGGTGATTAGCCTATCGAGCTGTTCTAAGCACGGTTAGCCTATTTGGCATGAAAATTTAAAAATATAAAAATCCTAGAATATATATAAATTTTAAAAATATAAAATAAAATTATTTATAGTTATAAAATTAACTATATAAAATTTTAAAAAAGTTAAAAAATTGTATAAAAATTAAAAAATGAATGGCCCTAACGGACAGTGCCAAGCTAGATCATGCCTGGGCGTGCCGTGTTAGGGGCGTCAGGCTGGTCTAGCACGATGCGGTGATGGGCCATGCCATACCTAGAATATTTTTCTCTATCTATAGTTTATGGCCTATTAGAAGTAGAAGGTGTTCTGGTGCAATCCTTATCGACAGAAAAAGATTACAATTAGGTTGATGATAATTGAGTGCCATTACTTCGACTACGAACCACAGTGTGGAGGGGTTCGAATTCCTTCTCGCCCACATCCTTCCAAAGGGGAAGGGCCTTACTCTCTTCCTGATGATAGGAAAATCATGATTCGGTCTTTGAATTCCTTATGATATGTAACTGAAACAAGTTCTTGGTAGTGGGAAAAAGGGAGGGTTTGATGTGGGTGCTGTTCTTATTTTGCCCGCGGGATTCCATTTAGCCCGGCTCTAGGGGTAGCCACGTCCGTTCTAATGCGCCATCTTCTCCGTTTGTTCGGATCGGACGGCAGGAAAAGGGCCGGAGCGTGGGAACACACGTGTGAGCGTAGATCTTCTCCCTCCAACCCTTCTGTAACCCTAGGCGAGGCACACGAAGCCGCTAACAAGACCAGCGACCGAGACGTTCTCCGCCTCCTCTCTTCGTTTCCACCGTTCGCCAGATCTGCTCCCCCTTCTCCGGCGCCCGGCGCGGTGAGCTCTTCTCCTCACCTTCCTTCGTTTCCCCCGTTCCCCTCTTCTCCGGCGGCTGGCGCGGGGGGTCGTTTCTTTGCTGTGAGCAATCTCATCCAAATCTTTCTTTCTGGGATGGATACTCCAATCCACGCAGTTTGTTGCGTGTTGGAGTAGTTTATTTTCCAAATTTTTTGATCCGCCCCTGATGTGCTCTGTTCTGCCATGTTTTCTCACAGATCTGCTCTGTTTAGGTGAGCTTGTGGCTTGCTAGGCATGGAATCGTTTGATTGGAGTGTGTGTGTGTGTGTGTGTGTGGGGAGGGGGGGGGGGTTCGATCTGGGTGTGATTGGAGTCGCTGGGACGGTATCGTAGGTTGGGGGATTGGGAATCGGTGCCGGTTTTTTGCTGCGGGGATTTGGAGCTCTCATGGGATCTGCGGGAGCGGGTGAATTCTGTTGTAAAGGGTGGCGCTAAGGTGGTTGCGTTGGGTTTTACTTTTAGTATTTTACATATCGTCTGGCTGTTTTTGTTGGGATAGTTTTTGTGTCATTCCACTCCTTGCTAAGCAAATTGTTTAATTGTGCTTGCGGTGGACCGTTGATGGTGTTGACTTTTGATAATCTGGTCTGGAAGGCGTTTTGAACGAGTGCATTTATGTTATCGCATTACTGGAAGTGGAAGTATCACCTTTTATCAATGGATATATTAGCTGGCCAACCCTGTTGATCTTTTATCATCGACTTTCCCTTTTAGTACGCTGACAGTGCCGTTTTGACAATCTGAATGCAGAACATTGTAGTCTGCGTATATATATATGCAGGTCTTTTGTTTGGCCCGCTCATGATTTAGCAGCAGCCATATTGACCTCCCAACTCTGTGCAGTGGCATAGCCTGTTGATATAATAGCAAATCAAGAACTAAGCATGGCGGATTCGATAGTAGCGACCTTCTGGGGACCTGTTACATCCACAACTGAGTTGTGCGAGGAGAACTACGCGCACTCATCATATATTGCAGAATTCTACAATACTATCTCTAATGTTCCGTGCATTCTTTTGGCGCTTATTGGACTTGTGAATGCTCTCCGCCAACGTTTTGAGAAACGATTCAGTGTCCTGCACATATCCAATATGATACTTGCTATTGGGAGTATGATCTTCCATGCCACCTTGCAACATGTGTAAGTTTTCTTTTAACTATAGTACTTTTTGCTGCTATTAAATGCGACCTTTAATAATGTGATTATCAGCATAGATATTACAACTACTACCTTGATTTTTGTGTGATTAATTGTGCCATTCTCCCCTGGAATGTTGTTCTTTGCTCTAACATGCTTCTTACAGTTTAGCTCACTATGATGGGGATGTATTGTATTTGGGTGTTGGCTACCATGTTTTACCTCCTTTTGAAGAAAACACAAGGATTTCCTTTTGCCGTTTTATTGCTTATGATTTTGCTTCTAAATATTAAAGTTAACAGGATGTTTTATTGGTAACCATAAGATCATTGAAATATGTCGAACATATTAATATTCTTCAGAGCAGCATATGATAGGTTTCTCAGAAATGTTACCCAGGAGGCATGCTTTTACATTTAGTGACCCATACTTGTCGTTGATTGAGAGTTTGTGTTAATAGCAAACTACCACACAATTTTGTTGACATGAAATTAGTGTTCTGTTTCTTGTAGTAATACGATGGATTACACCCTGCTATTGTGAATTTTACCTTATTGATCTATACTTATCATTTTGATACTGCTGCTATGTATATGTCGAGCAATGAATTTTACTTCTGGTGTTTTTGGCTTTTAGCATTGGCACGGCTGACTATTGCTAACACAGTTTTATTACTCACTGCATAAAGTCACAAATATCTCAGTTGCTTTTATTGCTACCATTCAAAGCTTTATTTTGCCCCAAAATCCCAAATTGCTAATTGCCACCATTTCGTGCCTCAAGAGAATTCTATTTTTGTTACAACAACAACAACAACAACAAAGCCTTTTGTCCCAAACAAAGCCTTTTGTCCCAAACAAGTCGGGGTAGGTTAGGAATAAAACCTTCTCATAATCAAAGAGATGAGAGTTTTAAAATAAAACCTACAATGCTAAAACGCTAAGCTGTACAATCTGCTATTTGAGCCGAGAACCTAAAACACTGCCCCTAACTTTCTTATGGTTCTGGTACGTGGATCACTAACTTCGATGTGCTCTTATCCAAAGCTAATTCTTAGATATATTCCAATCCCTCAAGTCTTTTTTAACTACTTCCTCCCACGTCAGTTTTGGTCGACCTCTGCCTCTTCTTACGTTTTCAGTACGTCTTAAAATTCCACTACGTACCGGTGCCTCAGGAGGCCGTCGTTGGAGATGTTCAAACCATCTCAAACGATGTTGGACAAGTTTCTCTTCAATTGGTGCTGCCCCCACTCTATCACGTATATTATCGTTACGGATGCGATCTCGCTTTGTGTGACCACAGTTCCACCGCAACATCCTCATCTCCGCTACACTCATTTTCTGTATATGTTATCTTTTAGTCGCCCAACATTCTTCTCCATATAGCATCATGGGTCTGATCGCCATCTTATAGAACCTACCCTTTTAACTTTTAAAGGACTTTTTTGTCACACAGGACACTAGATGCTTGGCGCCATTTCACCCACCCGACTCTTATCCTATGGCTCACGTCTTCATCAATCTCACCGTCCCATTGTAGCATCGATTCCAAATAACGGCACGTGTCCTTTTTAAGCACTATTTGTCCATCCAATCTAACATCTTCATTATCTGCCCTAGCACCACTGAAACCACACTTCATATATTCAGTTTTAGTCCTACTAAACCTAAAGCCCTTCAATTCTAAGGTATTCCTTCACAGCTCGAGTTTCCTATCAACACCTATCCTACTCTCATCAACCAGCACCACATATCAGCGAAAAGAATACACCAAGAGATATCTCCTTGTATGTCCCGTGTGACCTCGAGAATTCTATTTTTGTTAAAACAAGAATAATTTGTTGGCTACTGGAGGCACCATTCCTTTGTGTGGATGTATGTGACATTTTTAGTTTCTATTGTTGCACGTAATGGATGGCTCAAAATGCCTGCCTCTCTCTCGAACTCTTATGACAACAATATTGTGTAATTAGACAGCCTCATTTTGGTTACTCTAAAAAGCACCCATATATCTCTGATAGCAACATTACTCTTATAGTGGCAGCCTCGTTTAGGTTACTTATCCGTTTTTATATAAAGGGTGGGCTCTTTTTGGGCTATGGCTTATGGTTTAAAATTTTGAATTTTGACTGTTCGCGAGAGACAGTACGCAAAGGAAATTAATCGCATACAATTTTAGCCTGTACAGCTGAATTTAGTTCACTTTTTACTAATTTTCTGTTGATCCTGTCTTAAAAAGAAACACACGTTTGAAAGCTAGTTACTGTAACATAAACCATAAGCCACAAATCATAAGTGGAAAAGAACTAAGCAAAAAAAAAGATTGCATAGTGTCTATGTCGTTACTTGTTAGTGCTTCTCCATACTCAAGACATGGACATCGGCATGATAATTTCCAATGTATTCTTATATAAACCATTGTAGAGAATTATTTTTCCATATACTCCCCCTGGTTCACTATGTTTGTCCATAGTCTCGGGAGTCTCCGTTTCAAAATGTGTGTCCACTGCGAGAATCAAGAGTGTAGTTATTGCAATGTTCCACTCTCTACCCCTACTTAAATGCTTTGGAAGAGGTTATGTTGTTGTAATATATCATTTAATAGAGGTATGTATGGTCATTTCTCAATAACTTTTTCTTAGATTTAATACTTCCTTGGCCTGCGCGCATGGTGGGCTATGGACAAATATTGCGAATAGGAGTGAGTAGTTTCTTTTCTAGATAGGTGACAATCGAGCTTATATGGAGTCTAAACTAGTACAAGTGTACAATGCATTTCTTTTTTTACTTATGTTGCTGTTCTGTTAGCACCACTTTTAATTTTTGAGGTGACCTTAGAGTTAAACCCTGACACAGACGTTCTCTTCCTAGTTTTGAAAATTGACTGGCTTTGGGAAGTTACCAAGTAACAGTATATTGCAGACACAAGAGGATCACCATCACCTTGTATTATTTGAACTTTATAAGTCGATAAATTCAAGTTTCAGTAAGTGTGTAGTGTATTAATTTGGAAATCAGTTTAAAATGGTTGTTTTTTCCTTGAATCTTTTTTCTTTTCAAGTTGCTGTAGTGGTTGGTACTTGGTAGGCAGTTTAGGTTACTGTGAACTGTAATTTTAGCACATCAAAGTTGTACATATTAAGAAATGTAGTTGTAATTCTCATGTAACATGTATGGTGTAATTACACTTGAAGACCTGAACATAAACAACTTTATGTTTAATGTGCAGCTCTATGTACCAAGAGTATAGCTGAGAACCCTAACTATGGTGGCTGAAATGTTATCTAATTAGTGTTGATCTTTTTTAGCTGTAATTTTCTTTCATTATCTTTTTCTTTTGTTGTGCTGTGCTGTTTATTTTTGCTTTCACAGCTCTCTGGATGATTTGCTGTGTGATAGTTTTTTTTAATGATCTATCTACTTGGTTAAAGTTCATGACCATCAGCCCCATCAAACACACATGCGTGCATGCATTTGTGCACTGCCAGTATGTTTCGTTGCTGACAGGGTTTTATTTCGAATATTTTGGATTCTAAATTGGGATGTATGTTTATACTGATGCACTGGCTAATTGCCCACCACTCACAGCTGTTCTGAATTCTGATTGTCTTTGCCCCATCAACACACATGCGGGCATGTACACAGGGATAGAAATCCCCCTACTGGAGGAAATCCCGCAAGGGGGGCGGTAACGGTAACCGGCCGGTTACCGGAAAACCCAGAGAAAAACCGGGCAAAATTCAAATAGCAAAATTTGAATTTGGACTGTGTTTGAAACCGGTAACCAGAAAAACCAGACGGTTACTGCCCAAAAAAGGGTTATGGGTAATTAACAATTGAAAATTTCTAGTACATTCATAGCAAAAAGCATCAAGACAAGCACGGGAGGTTCTAATACATTGGATTAGTGTTAAACAATGTAAACATCATTAGGGAATTCAACTTTTACGTTCAAAAATTCAAATTTGAATTTAAACAAACCCAGTGGTAAATTCAAAATGCACATGCACACTAAAACTGCCAGAATGTTTCATTGCTGTCAGGGTTTTTTTTTTTGAATATTTTGGATTTTATATAGGGACATATGGTTATAGTGATGCACTGGCTGATTGGCCACCACCTGCAGCTGTTCTGAATTCTGATGGTCATCGCCAAAATTTTGTCTGTTGTAAATGTTTTTCTTATATTTAATGATTAAATTTCAGCATTCAGCAATGCTCATTTGGTGAAGGACCCTTTTTATTTCTCTCTGGTTGTCTGACTTTGTTGTTGCTTAACTTTTGCCCTAAGAACCTTGGGAAAACCTAGGATAACCTAGGCACCTAGCTATCTATTGTGGCAGATAGATTAGCAGTTACACGCTGAATGAAGTAACTTAGTTTGGTAGTCATATGATGCCACCATCAATTGCCATCTTATCAACTGAATTGCACTGCGTGTTATTTTTTTTAAATGATATGTACATTATATCAACATATCAGTAGTTCTTTTGCCAGTGATTGGTACTTCACAACCTATGTAGAGTGGATGCTTGCCCGTAACTAGGACTAGACTGCACGTAACTAGGACTAGACTGCAGGCTAGAAATCATCCTCTCTCTTTCTCTCTCAATTTCTCCAGTAAAGGGTCGTACTTTTCAAGCTTCATAGATTATCATAGGCATATCTTGGCATATTATCAATCTTAGCATGTTCTTATCTTCTGTCTAAAGTTTCCTATTTCTTTGACTGTATCTCCTAGCAATTACACCTCCCACATGCTATAGCCTTGACTTATTGGGCTACCTCATTGTACTCATCTGCTAATTGCAACATGTTTGCTTTACTCTGCGTGATATATTAATTTGTTTGTTATGTTTTGTTTCCAGCCTACAGCAGAGTGACGAGACTCCAATGGTGTGGGAGATCCTCCTATATCTGTATGTCCTGTATTCACCAGACTGGCATTACAGGAGTACCATGCCTACATTCCTTTTCCTATACGGTGCTGCATTTGCTGTAGCCCATTTCCTGGTGCGATTCCAAGTAGTATTCAAGTTGCATTACATTGGCCTCTGCCTCCTCTGCATTCCGCGGATGTACAAGTACTACATACAGACTAAAGACTTGGCTGCCAAGCGGCTCGCAAAGCTGTGGGTTCTTACTATATGCCTGGGGACTCTCTGCTGGCTATTTGATCGCATCTTCTGTAAGAAGCTTTCACATTGGTACATCAACCCGCAGGGGCACGCATGGTGGCATGTGCTTATGGGTTTTAACTCGTACCTTGCAAACACATTCTTAATGTTTTGCCGGGCGCAGCAGCGTGAGTGGGAGCCCCGCATTACCCACCTTTTTGGGTTCTTGCCGTATGTTAAGATTCAGAAACCCCAAAAGAGGGAATGAGCTCTCTGTTGATCAGTTGTGTTCTCGAGGACCTGAAAGCTAATGCCCCCCATGTGCGCAAAACAAGCGGTGGCTTTTTTTTTTTTTGGGTATATGGGCTTCCAAGTGATTACAGACTACAAATGTTATGTCTCACTGGATTTTGGTAACTTTAACTGACGCCTGTTTTGTAAGCAGTTCTTTTGGTGCTAATAGGATTGAGTTTTATTTAATTTTTATTTGCCATAATTGGAGTCGAATTGTATTAGGTAAGTTACTGTTTTTTTGTATGGCGATAGATTCATCTTTGCGATGACTATTAATTCTTTTTTGCTTATGTTACTTGTGGGAATTTTTACTTGAAAGTTGTATTATGTTCGATCTATGTGTTCTTACAATACACGTTCCTGCTGCTTACAGAAGCATGGTTATGGGTGGGATAACATTGTTTATGTACACAGATGAGTTGAGGTTTTCTTTCTTTGTTACTCGGAAAACTTGTAATCATGTAAATGGTGGCAGGTACAAAATATTCGTATCATTGTCATGAGGTTGTAAAAGACTCATTAAGGCTCCTTTCAAAACAGTTTGTGCCTATGGTTTTTAGCTGTAATTATAGCTGATGTTAGCTTTTGATTGAGACGTTCTATTAAAGGAAAATAAAAAACTGTTATATTTTCACGGATACTATAAAGGAATAAAAAAGAAGAAATTATGATGAGCAATCAACACGTTTGAAAAGCTTTTGGCTTTTGGAAAGCCAAAAGCCATTTTGACCCTCTCAAATAAGAACACGGTTTTCTTGTTCTCTTTTTTTCGTCTTATGTTTCTATCAATGTGATAAAGATCTAGAGTATTTTTTCTGTCTTTCTCGTATTTTTCTGATGTTTTAGATCTTTGCTATATCGACGAAGCAGCCCATGCTACGTAGGCCACGTACGGGGGTTTTGTGATGCAGTCTTAATGGGTAGCATGTTGACTGCTGAGCCATGTACGAGAGAAGGTCAAGCTCGCAAGCTGCTCTACTTCTTTAAGCTCAAACTTGATTTCTTTCGTGACGGCCGAGAAGCCGCGGCGCCCGCCTGGACCACGCTTATAGCCTCGGACGAAAGCTCACTGTAATATGATGACTGCGTGTGCGAGTGTGACAAGCATCTATGCTGATGCTTACCTTGAAGGCATCCATCAGCAATGGAAGTTGATGTTTTTAGGGAGCATTTCAGAAGAAAAAAAAGTGATCCAACACTGCAGACATTTCCACAATGGTTTGTATTGGAAAGACATGTCCATCAATTTTCAGAATGGAAACAGGCATCAGCGAAAATATGAACAAAATCGCACGCAGAGCAATTAACATCTCCCAGTGATAATCGCAAAAAGGAAAATCTCCTAATCATAATTGTCGGCATTTTAATACCGATCTTACGTATGATTTATCTAGATTTGAAAAGACTCTTAAAAGGCTTAGTGTATGCCCATGAAGAATAGAGGTACGAAAATTTTTATACAGATTCAGACCTTCTCTTGAGAGAATAATAGCCATACGTCATGTGCGATTACTAAGCAGAAGAAATTATTACAACTATGTAATGTGAAAAAGAGTCTTCACGGTCTCTTGCGTGGATCAAAATATCCTCTCTTCCCTCTCCAACGTCAACTTTTATATAGCTAGTGAAGCGACGACAGTTATCCCGTGCTAGAAAACGCCTTAACGCTTCGGGTGATAACCGTCTGACGGAAGTTATTGTTAGAGAGACGTAGTGGCCATTCATCGTGTGGCGGTTGTTGTCAGAGAAAGATTGTGTGCGATTATTGGATAAATTCATGTTCTAACCGTCTTGTCAGATGGATCGACGATCTAATTGGTCATCGTAGACAAGTTGGTTAGAGATAAGTTTGTCGCAGGTTCATGACCATAAGGTGGTCACAAGATAATTTACGACTATGTGGTCGTAGGAGGACTTATGACTAGCTAGTAGTCGCAGTAAGATTTATGACTACGTGGTCATAAAAAGACTTACGACCAGGGGGTAGTTGCAGTAAGATTTACTACTACGTGGTTGTAGAAGGACTTACGACCAAGGAGTAGTCGCAGTAAAACTTATGACTACATGGTTGTAGAAGGACTTACGACCAAGGGGTAGTCGTAGTAAGACTTACTACTACGTGGTTGTAGAAGAACTTACTACCAGAGAGTAGTCGCAGTAAGACTTACAACTATCCTGAGAAACTTCTCCCCTATTAATAAGGGGTATATTCAAGGAATATAATGATGTAATAATTTGAGAATTATTTTATCGTCGTCATCTAGCCCCCCCCCCCCCAAAAAGCTTAAAGTGAAAGTAATTTATTTGAGCAAGTGAGGTTATAGGCAAACAATATGGTCGAAAGCAGAGCCTTTCCGACCTTTATCGACTAGGAATAGGCTTAGTTAATTTGGTAATTTCGCTTGATTGTAAAGACAGACAGACATCAAGAACATAGGAATTCTAATCACTCCGCCTAGTCGATTCCCAAGATACCCGTCGTAGAAGAGCTTACGACTATTAAGTTGTCGTAGTAAGACTTACATCTATATGGTTATAGAAGAACTTACAATTATAGAATAGTCGTAGAAGGACTTATGACTACGTGGTCATAGAAGAGCTTACAACCATAAAGTAGTTGTAGAAAGATTTACGACTACGTGGTCATAGAAGATCTTACAACCATAGAGTAGTCGTACAAAGACTTACGACTACGTGGTCATAAAAGATCTTTCGACCATAGAGTAGTCATAGGATCATATCAAAAAAGAAAAGGATGAAAGGATAAAGCTACCGGTAAAGACAATCCTCTACGACAATGTTGGTAAAACTCAAGGCTAGTGCCAGATCGATCATGACTTCGGCTGCTCTAGATCAAATGCAGTGCGTCTGATAGAGGAAGTAGAACTTTTTGGCCGAAAGGTCGCAGAGGAGATACAACTCGACTATCCCTCTTTAGAATAGTTCGTAAATGATAACTTTGTAAATACTTGTAAATGATAACTTTGTAAAGACTTACCTTTGGGTGATCAATGAACTTTCTTTTTTCTACAATTTATCTTGTTGAGCAATCAATACTCATAAGATAAAAAATGAAATGAAAGAGAACATATTTACAACTAAGAAATAAAGCTATATGAATAACTCTGTCCTAGCCCGGACTATTTACTTAGTTTATATGAATAAACTAAGCAAATACTACGAAGTGAAGTGTGCAGAGAGCAAAGTGATTCATCCGACCATCATTATCGAATTCGATTACATGTACTGGTAGCAAAGAAGAAGAATGAGTCGGTGCTAGAAAGTTCTTTCTAGTGGGCATGACCACATACAAAGAGAAAAGACTTTGACTAGGAGTCGTTACTTCCCTTCGACCAGGTGAATGAAATCGGAGACGAACGATAAGAATATAAATACTCGGAATTCCTTCTTGAATGTTCATTCAACATTTTCGTAGACAACTCAATTGTTGTGTGGTGATAGCAAGAATTGGGAATCAATCGGTGTTGGGAATCAATCGGTACTAGGAAGCTCCTTCTAATAGGGAGGACCACATGCAAAGATGAGAGATTTGGCTAGTGGTGTTCCCTTCTCCGACCAGTTAAATAAATTGGATGTGCTAGAAGTGGTCAAACAAACAAACAAACAAAAGTTCTACTGAACATAAGATAATAAAGATTTTGTAGGACCAGACAGGCAACAGAGGGGGGTGAATGGGGCATTCAAATTCTCCCCAAGTATCCACTTAACTCTTTTCTCCAATAGCTACAGAGCTATGAAGACTAGAGTTGAAGTCTCACTGGAAAATCAGAGAAGCAGTCTGAACAGAACAAGAAAAACTGAGCTGGTTGAGATCTAACAACGTGGTCAAAACTTACCACGTGATCGTAAGTCTCAACCACGTGGTCGATAACTGACCGAGAGATCGCTGTCCAACTACTTGACAGAAGTACAACATGGTCGGTAGTCGATAGCACCTGAGACCAGAACAGCAGAGAAAAGACACCAGAGAATAGACCGTGGTCAGAAATAAAGCTCGTGGTCGTAACCTCGACTATGTGGTTGATACCTGACAACGTGGTCGTAAATCGCCCTAGTCGACAACCACCGAGACCAGACCAACGTAGTTGTAAGCCAACAAGTGGCCGAACGATCAACGTGTTCGGAAATATAAACACTGTGGTGAGAAACTTGAGTGTGGTCGAAGAAGTGAACGTGGTCGTACGCTTCTCGAAAGAAACAGAGAGTGAACAGAGAACACACGACCACAAGATTCAAACTATGCATAACTTTTGATTAAGAGATCAAACAGCCATGAAACTTTGCACACAAGAAGGTGAGGATCTCAAGAGGTTGCTCTGATCTTTAATTAAAAACTTAGCAACTGAAATGAGAGCTTCACAACATTTCACTGAGACCACCCAAAACAGAGACTAAGAGGATAAGGGGACAATCAGACCATGCAAGTGGAAATAGAATCGCCAACCTGGCTTCGAGTATGATTTCCCAACACCAGGTAGGTCAGATCATCAATAAAACAATCAAACGCAGAACTCTCAGATCAAGAAAGTAAAAAGTCATCCAAAAAACACAGAGAGAGAGCACAACTGATATGACCACACCCAACTCAACTCCAAACATACGAGCAAACATAAATATAGATACAAAGATAGTATATTGCTCTGAGAGATGAGTCTACAGCCACTCCATCTAGGAGGTCCAAGAGCACAAGTGCTCCACACCAAACTCTAGACACGAATGCACGCAAGAAAACAGGAACACCAGAGAGACTCACTGGAAAGTTAGCTCTCCAACTCCTTTTATAGCTTCTTGCTGCCGAGGATAACCCGTTAACCCCCTACCTACCACTGGGTTTTCTTATCCACACCACTTACATCAACCTGTTAACTTATACAGGACAAACACCCTTTAACAGAACAACTTCCTTTTCAGGTCTTGAGCAATTCACCAAAATGCCCTTCTGCCACCTTCCTGGAAGCTTCCTGTTTTCTTGCCGACCACGCTTGAAACCACTTTGCAGCCTTAGTCATCTTTGGCTTCTCCTGACCGTTCTGGATCTCAACACTTCTCTGTGTCTAGTCCCGATCCTTCCACGCCTCACCATGACCTAGCTCCAAAGTCCTACAACCATCACAACAAGCAAAGCATCACATAGCACCGCACTATAGCCAAGAATCATCAATTTGCATAAACATAATGAATTCCAGAGAAGCAATCCCAGTAAACCACTAGTCTTAAATAACTTACGACCACTCATATGCATAGGACATGAGATCCTCGTAGCCTTAGAAGACTTCCTAGCTGTCTACGACCACTCAGCGAGTCGTTACGACCATCGCACAGGCTGCTACGACTATGAAGACAGATGCTACGACCACGTAGCAATCGCTACGACCAATGCTCACAGCGGCTACAACTTTAACACACCCGGTCGCTACAACCTACAATCACATAGGCAGAACACTACGACCATCGACCACAGACAGTAGAAGCTACGACCATCGAACATAGCCACTCAAAGCTACGACTATCGACCATGGCCAGGCGGAGCTACGACTATCAACCACGGCCAGACAGAGCTACAACTATCGACCATGGCCAGACAGACCTACGACTATCAACCATGGCTAGACAGACCTACGACTATCAACCATGGCCAGTCAGACCTATGACTATCGACCACGACCAGACAATGCTACAGCTATCAACCATGAAATCGTAAAACTGACCGCCGACCACCAAGTCATAAGACCGACTGCCGACCACCAAGTCATAAAACCTACTGCTGACCACCAAGTCATAAAACTTACTACCGACCACCAAGTCATAAAACTTACTGCCGACCACCAAGTCATAAAACTGGCTGTCGACCACAAGTCGTAAAACCTACTGCCAACTTCAAAGTCATAAGGATGACTACCGATCGCAGAGACACACAACAATGGTCATAAAGAGCATGTCATAAAAGCACCTACGACCACTAACACAGAGGTCATAAAGCTAACAAACTTCTGCACAGACCTCAAAAACCAAACTCAGCCTTTACACAACTCTAAAGCAGAGGTCAATTACTCATCACAAACATGGGGTAACCTCCACATGGTCTCACAGATTTGCATAAACTAAAAGCTTTATTGAAAAAGTAAGAGATGTTTACTCATAGAATTTGAATAATTGGTTGATACTCCAAGAGTTCAAGAGAATCTAGTTGCCTTCCATAGCAAGTCTACAGAGCCAGAACGTGTGACTTCGACCACGGTGTAAGGACCTTCCCACTATGGGGAAAGCTTATTTCGATTAGACTGGGATTATATTTTTCTCAATACCAAGTCACCTACAACAAGGTTGCGAGGCTGGACCTTACGATCGTAGTACTTATACATAGCTTGCTGATAGACTGTTAATCGGATTAAGGCTTGATTCCTCTTCTCTTCGAGTAGGTTGATATCGTACGCTCGAAGATGCTCTTGGTTGTAGTTGTCAAAATGCTCAACCCTTGTCGACTGAATCTTTAGTTCTGGAGGAAGCATAGTCTCGGCTCCAAAAACTAGGAAAAAAAGGAGTTTCTCCTGTCGCCCCACTAGGAGTGGTACGAATTGCCCATAATACTGAAAGTATTTTTTGAACCCAATCCCTCCAGCGCTTTACAAGCTGATCGAAGACTCAGGTTTTTATTCCTTGCATTATTTGACCATTCGCACGCTCGACTACCCCATTGCTCTGAGAATGGGAGACCGAAGCAAAGCATAGTTTGGTACTTAATTTGTCAAAAATACTTGAAATTTCACACTAAAAAATTTCTTACCATTGTGTGTAATTATCCAACCTGGGACTCCAAATCAAGTAATTACACTTCTCATCATGAACCTTTTTACGGCTTCTATTGTTATCCCAGCTGCTGGTTCGGCTTGGATCCACTTTGTGAACGTATCAATAGCTTCATAAAGGAACTCAAAGTCCCCCAGTGCTATTGGGAATGGCCACAGGATATCAAGACCCCAGGTTGCAAAAGGCCAAGACAGTGGAATTGTCTGAAGAGCCTGAGCTGGTTGGTGTATTTGCCGGCTATGAAACTGGCATTGTACATATTTTTTTAACCAGATCTCTGGCTTCATTGATGGCTGTTGGCTAATAGAAACCTTATCAAAAAGCCTTATCGACCAACGTTCTATGGGAAGCATGTGCTCCACAGATGCCCCCGTATATGTCATGAAGGAGTTTTAATCCTTCTTTCTGCGATATACATCGCATGAGAACTCATTGAGTACCCTTTTCATAGAGTACTCCGTCGACCAAGGTATACATCCTGGCCTTGCGGGCAAGACAATCCGCTTCTAGATCATCCTCAAGTATTGAACCTTTCTAAAGGTAGTTGTAGATGGGAGCTATCCACGTATCTTCGTACTCTAAAGAGTATGTCTCATTAGGGGTTGTTCCCGGTACTTCGACCAAAGACGACTTCTAGAGCTATTCCAGGAAGACCCCCGGTGATACTTGTGATTAGGAAGGGTTGTTCCCGGTACTTCGACCAAAGACGACTTCTAGAGCTATTCCAAGAAGACCCCCGGTGATACTTGTGATTAGGAAGAACCTATCCGAGCCAGCTAGTCTACGAGGAAGTTATCCTTTCGAGGGATATAGTATAACTCAAAACTAAAAAAATATTTTTCAAGCTTCCGTACTTCTAACAAGTACTGAGACATGGTCGTACTCGAGCATCGATACTCTTTTCTGACCTGATTCACGGCAAGTTTAGAGTCTCCTCTTATGAGTAGTCGGCGAATCCCGAACGCTTTAGCGGCTCATATGCCAGCCAACAAACCTTCATACTCAACCACATTGTTAGTGGCCGAAAAGAGCAATTGGATGACATACTTTAATGTCTCTCCCGTAGGAGATTCTAGGACCACCCCAGCCCCCAAGTCACTTAGTGTAAGTGACTCGTTGAAGTACATCGTCCACACACCGTGGGTAGCGTAATGTTGGGGATTCTGAATAGGTTTAGGATTTGTCCATTTGGAGATAAAAGTCTACCAAGATCTAGGATTTAACCATCCATTTGGGCCATGCGCCTCACTGTTTCCCTGTACTGGAGGACCTCTCCTAAATGAAACTCAGGTGGCACAACAATTTCGTGCACCTGAAAACAATGCCTTAGGCTCCTCGAAGACATGAGGAAGGCATATGAATATTTTTGGACCTGAGGGAAGTGCTCCATAGGCCATGTAAGACTTTGCTTACATATTAGACCGATTGTTAGACCGAACTAACAAGCAGAAAAACTTGGCCAAGGGCTTGGCTAAAGATCCTGGTACGATCCCATGAAATAAATATCGTAGTGGTTTTATTTTGGTACAAGGAACTTGCATATCATCCAGAGCACCTACAAACAAGATATTTAAAGACTTACCACTCATGATCAACACTTGATTTACTCGACAATTGTTGATGGTGGGTTCGACCATAATCAAAAACTGGCCGGGTTGAGTTATGGGGTCGGACAGTCGACTTCCTCAAAAGAAGTAGTAATTTCTGACCACTTCAGAAGATAACTGACAAGGGAAAGGTCAATGAACTTTACCTTACGTTGGAGTTTACCTCACGCTCGACAGTTTTATATTGTCGTTTTGACTCGTACACTGAAGATACTCCATAGATGTGCTTGACGGTATGCTGTGGATCCTAGAACAACATCTCCTTGTCCTCTTCAAAGTGCTTCCGACCACTTGTTTGCCTTGACTCATCAAGTATAGGGAATGGCCCTTTGCCAGAGTAATAATCCTCGAGTTTTTGTCACAAAACTCAGCAATTGCGAAGGTCGTGCCCTTCTCTCCTGTGGAAAGGGCACCACCTAAGTTTGTTATACTTTCGATCAGAGCATTGTTTAGGGTTCCAAGGCTTTTCATTGCCTACGGCCAAGACTTCCTTTGAGGTCTCGACCCGAGGCTGCTAACCTTTGGCCTTGCTCTTAGACTTCCTGGCCTTCCTCTTTCTCCTACCGCCTTTACCTTCCTCTTCAGAACTTCGGTTGATCTAATCAATGGTTTTAGTCCCTTCAACCGCCTCAGCAGCAGTCGCATATCAATCGGCCATCTTAAAGAGCTCGGCGATGGTAGTCAAAGGATTCAAGGTAACATCTTTTGTGAACCTCCTATTGCGGACGCCCTGCTTGAATGCCCTAATGATAGAAATGTCAGAAACCTCCAAAATTAAATTACGAACCTGACTGAAGTGCTTGATGAATTGTTGTAGGGTCTTATTGCTGTTCTGCCGCATCCGGTACAGGTTCTCCTCTTTTGTGGGGCAATGGTAGGTGCCCTGGAAGTTGGCCAATAGAATATCACAGAGATACTGCCACGAATGGACTGACTGGAATGGCTGATTGAGCAACCACAATCGAGTGGATCCCTCAAGTACAGTTGGTAAATAGCTCGCCATAGCATGGTCTCCACCTCCCACTACTCGAACCACGGTCGTGTAGATCTGAAGGAACTCGATGGGATTTTGGGACCCATCAAATCTCTCCAGGTTTTTTGGTCAAAACCGCAGTGGCTAGCACACCGCTTGGAGTTCAGGCATGAACCTATTGAATCCCAGGAAGGGGTATTCTGTGTTATAACTGTCTCTGGTTGGATGAGTACTCTACGAAGGGACAAGTGAACTCGTAGGGAGCCTAGCCACTTTCTTGGTAGGTTCCACCGGAGAGTTATGACCATCAGCCGATGACAAATTCCTGGAATTACATATTCCAGGGCTCACTGAAACCGCTCGAGCGGTCACCGGGGGACTTGAACACTTGAGGGCAGGCCCATTGTCGTGTTGTGAGTCCTGTTCGTGGTCGGATTGACCCTGGCCATCAGGGAAAACTAGTTCCTCTGTCTGGAGTATTGCTATGGGGAATGAAGATCCTCCTTCGGCCTCTTTTGTAGTGTGGTCTCCGAGATACCAGGATGGATCTCCCGAGATGGCCTCACCATCGGAAGCAAGCATCGTCTGCTCATAGTCAGCCAAGTCGAACTAATTCTCCTCATTCCACTCATCTGCCCTGAGAACATCAAGCGAAAAAAAGAGAAACTTGCCGACGAGAAAATTACCAGAGTCTTGGAAGAAGGACCCCCATGGACGGCGCCAACTGTCGGTGTTTCAATACCGATCTTATGTATGATTTGTTTGGATTCAGGGAAACTCTTAGAAGACCCAGTGTATGCCCATGTAAAGTAGAGACACATGAATTTTTATACAGGTTCGAGCCTTCTCTTGAGAGCATAATAATCCTACAACATGTGCGATTACTAAACAGAAGAAATGATTACAACTGTGTAATGCGAAAAAGAGTCAACACGGTCTCTTGTGTGGATCAGAATGTACTCCCTTCCTTCTCCAACGTCAACCTTTATATAGCTGGTGAAGTGACGGTAGTTGTCCCGCGCTAGCAGATGCCTTAATACTTCGGGTGATAACCGTCTGATGGAAGTTATTGTCAGAGAGATATAGTGGTCGTCACTGTGTGGCAGTTGTCAGATAGAGATTGTGTGCGATTATTGGATAAATGCATGTTCTAACCACCTTATGAAATGAATCAACGATATAGTTGGTCGTCGTAGACAAGTTGGTCGGAGATAGGTTGGTCGAAGGAAGGTTCACGACCATAAGGTGGTGACAAGATAACTTACGACTACGTGGTTGTAGGAGGACTTATGACTAGGTAGTAGTCGCAATAAGATTTATGACTACGTGGTCGTAGAAGGACTTACAAATAGGGAGTAATCGTAGTAAGATTACGACTTTGTGGTCGTAGAAGGACTTACACCAGGGGCTTGTCACAATAAGACTTATGACTACATGGTCGTAGAAGGACTTACGACCAATGAGTAGTTGCAGTAAGACTTATGAGTACATAGTCGTAGAAGGACTTACGACCAGGGGGTAATCGCAGTAAGACTTACGACTATCGTGAGGAACTTTTTCCCTATTAATAAGGGGTATATTCAAGAAATATAATGACATACTAATTTGAGAATTATTCTATCCTCGTCAATACTCATGATTCAGAAAAAGAGAGAAAAATGAAAAAAAGATCATCTATCCTCATCTACACCTAGTCGGCTAGGCCTCCCCTTCCAACAGCCCACCGTTGCCCCCATCTGCGAGCTGCACCATGTGGATGTGCCCTCCTTGGCCTCACCGTTGCTGATCTGGAGATGATCCTCACCGTCCAACCTCTCATCCTCTAGATTTGGATGTTGGGGAGTAGACCCGCTGGCCCGCAAAAGGGGTCATCGACGGAGGAGGTTAGGGGCACGAAGGCCAAGGGGTAGGAGGAGCACTTGGCGGCCTTGGTGAGATGGTGGTGGGTGCAGAGGAGGGTGGCAGCGTCGAGGCCGGGGTGGAAGACAATGGTTTGAGGAAGGAGGACCGGCATCGGGAGGCGGGGTTGTCGATGCTGACTGCTAGTGAGGGAGCAAACGAAGTGCAGTGGTGCGAGAGAAGAAGAGCCAGTTTGGCTAGGAGGAGGGGCGGAGAAATGAGGAGGGGTTTGGGGGTAATTTCGTAGTAACTTAGGTGGCAGGCACCCAAATTCAATCGGCAAAAGTCTAAAATATTATTAGACTGACTTTTAGTTTATAGTTGTTGGATGTCTTAGGCTTTTAAAAGCCCAATTAAAAAGTCATCTGTTTATTTGGGCTTTAGTTTTTTTTTTTTTTGCTTTTAAGCTTAAGCTTAGACCCAAATAAACAAGGCTCATAGGCAGTTCAAGGTTTCAAAAATTTCAGAACCAGTCGTTTCAGAGCGCGATATACAAGTACACAATCGAGAACTCGTTGTATTTCTCTCTCTTCAAACAATTAATAATACGTGTAAAAGGTGTTTCTATGTTTTTCTCAAAAGTGATTTGCATAATTTTTAAATATTATTTATCTTTTTATTTACTTTAAGATTAGCGCTACTCTTATTAGAGAGAAAATCATAGAAAAACTGCTCAATACATAATTAGGTCCTTCCGTCGCAAGGCTAAAAGCAGCAATAGTAATAATTATCTAATTACACACTCGTATACAGGAAGGAATAAATTACAGCCTGCTCAGAACTGCATATACTCGACGTTCTGAGAGGGCCAAATAGCATGGCCTATGTACTCTAGGGGAGCGAGAGTACAAGTGTGCAACATGTAATCCTTCCCATGCATGCATGGTCTGTCTAATACATACGTACGTACAATACGTACCAAGATAATATATAGGCCGGCTGCTACGAAATTTAGAACACGATGAAAGAATCGGCCATGTCATACTTCATCTTCTCCAGGTTGGGCGAGATGGCGAACTTGATCATCGGCGGCGGCCCGCAGGCGAGCGCGAGCGTATCGTCGCCGCCCTCCGGCGCGTGCTCCCGCAGGATGTCCTCCGTCACGTACCCGACGCTGTAGTTCCACCCTTCCTCCGGTCGCTTCACCTGGCCAATGACGTACCACACCTTGAGCCTGTCCGGGTACTCGGCCGCCCACTGGTCGAGCTCGTCGCGCAGGAGGATGTCGTCCTCCGTCCGGTTCGCGTACACGAGGTGCATCTCCGTCTCGTCGTCCGGCTGGTCGCGCAGCACCGCCTGGATCACCTGGTACATCGGCGTTATCCCGCTCCCGCCGGCGATCATCGCCAGCCGGCGCGCGTGCCGCGGCTTGCCGTTGATCATGAAATTGCCGCGGCCGGTGTACTCGACGTGCCCGAGGGGCCCCTTGACGTCGATGTAGGAGCCAATCGGGAGCGATTCCAGGTGCTGGGTCATGAGCCCGCCGTTGGGGAACTTGGGGTGCTCGTTCTTGAAGTACACCTTGACAAGGAGCTCGAAATGGCCGTTCTCGTCGACCATGCTCGTCGGCGTGTACGCCCGCATGCACAGCTTCCCGTCGATGTTGGCGCACACGAAGATGTGCTTGCCGACCGGGAGGCCGAGCACCTGGTCGGAGGACGGCAGCGCGAAGCGGAACAGGCGGACGTCACGGGAGAGCTCCTTCTTGTCGACGAGGCGGCAGGGGACTTTCTCGCGCGGGCTGGAGAGCGCGACGGGGGCGGGGGCCTTGATGGCCTCGCTGATGGGGGCGAGGTGGGAGAGGTTGGACGCGCCGTGGACGGAGTTGTCGGAGCTGTAGCCATTGCCGGTGGTGATGAGCTCACCGATGCGGTAGGTTTCGAGGAGCTCCTTGGTCTTGGCGGAGTGGATGGCGTCGAACTCCTCGGTGCAGTCGGTGCCGGCGTTGATGAGGATGCTGTCGCTGCCGCCCTGGTGGTCCTTGAGGAACGCGGTGCAGTCGTAGACGTGGCCGTGGACGACGATCCACGCCGAGTCCTGCGACGCGTGCTTGCGCACCTCGGACATGGTGAACTGCTTGCCGTCGGTGGTGTTCATCAAGGGCGTGGGCGTCTCCAGGTGCTTCTGCCGCGCCATCCACCCGCCCGTCTGGTTACCCGGCTGCGTCGGGTGCTCGAACACGAGCCCGATCTCCCCCTTGCGCGGCCGGCACACGTTCACCTTCACCTTGAACCAGCAGTTGTTCATCATCCCCTGCCATGCAAAAACCAACCATGCATCGGAATCACGTAATTAAGTCCGCCAAATCAATGACACGTACGCCATTGTTATAGGTGTAATAGAGATCGATGAAGGTGCCATGCCATGCCGCCATGCGTGCGTACCATGAGGTTCCAGATGAGATTCTCGGGCTGGGTGTTGAGCGACTGGTCCCAGGCGCGGACGGCGACCTCCTTGGCGCCGAGGAGGTCGAGGACCTCGACCTCGACGGACCAGAAGCACCAGCACCAGTACCTGCCGTACTTGTTGGGTTTCTCCGGGTGGTCGAGCGCGCACACCAGCCATGTCTCGCCGCCGTCCAGCGTCACCTCCACTCTCGTCACCTTCGTGCCACCGCCTACCAAAAACACGACAGAAAAGAGCCGTCGGTTACCGTGCACTAGCATGGATTGGATGTTTATCAACACCCAAAAAAAAATGTTACTGTTAGCATGTGTGTTGGAAGTCACCAGTAACTAGTCCGCTACTCTGTGTCTCTCTCACGCTATGTGGACTCTCGGGAGCAACGCGAAGCTCTCAAAGGAAAGCATATGTACACAGCAGCTCCACTTTCAAGGAAGAAGCTCTCAAACAAGTAGTAGCTCTGTAGCTGGACTCAAGAAACACAGAGTTTTTTCTGGTGTCGACGCTCACCTTTTCTCGTTCTTATCTCAGTTTATTCATGCACCAAACTACTTGACACTACGGGTGCTCCGAAAGACCTGCGCACCTGACTCCACTCGGTGCTGGCTAAAACGGGGACACAAATAACAAACTCATGCAAGACCTGGTCGACGTTGATGAAGCACGTCTCAACAAACACCACGCTCACCAGCGGTACACAGTGCCAGGCAAACTTATCTAGACACATGCAACAGGCTCATACACACAACCACACCACATGCATCAAGCCATGTGATCATCGAACTAATTAACATGCCTAAACACTTAACTAACTAGTCAATATTATATCTAACAATATGACGGCTTCTGCATGCACGTATACATATGCGTATACGTCAATATTTTATATATATATATATATATATATATATATATATATATATATATATATATATATATATATATATATATATATACACACACACACACGTATACATGTATATACGTATACATATATATACACATGTATATGTATATGTATATATACACATATACATATACGTATATGTATATATATATATATATGTATATATATGTATATGTATACGTATATGTATATGTATATATGTGTGTGTGCGCGCACGTGTGCATGCGTGTATGTATATATAAATTTGCTATTCTAGGCTCAAGTGCAGAATGCACACCGCAAAGTTATTACCGTGTACGAATGAAGTTACTAGCAAACATATATAGAATTATTGTCAGTTGTAACATTATACAACGGGTAGTAACTCTACAAGTATTTGACTGTAGCTTCACTCATATATGATAGTAACTTTTCGACGCGCGCAGATTCTTCAAACGGCTTTTCGAAATCAAAACTGTGTGGGCTATCCACGTCGACATCTCTCCGCCCTCCACTGCCGTCTCAAAAAACACAGATAAAATCATCAATCGTAGCTAAAAGTTATCAACTGTATCTCAAAAAAACAGAACCATAATCCTAAGCTGCTACACGCTTGGTCTTTTCATTTGGGTGTTTCTATATAAGTCCTTACTATACTTTCTCAATAGTCAATTGTTCGGTGTTAGCAAAAGGAGATGCGTTACTGCATCATGTATATATACTGCATGCATGAGGGGAGATTAATGATTATGCTATTGTATGAACCGAGGCAGGTTGTCAACAAAACATGTACGTTCCTTGTAGAGCAAATCGGTGTGTGCTCCGGTTTCAGTGCCGGTTTAGATGTTCATCCCGTTTGAGACAAGACACACCTTTATTCTAATAAAATGAACCATGAGACAAGGAGCAAGGTTGCACAGATTGAGGTTCTTTTTTGGACGCAAATTGCTAAGAGTCTTACGGTGATCTATTCAGAAAATAAATAAGTTTGAAAAATGGTCCTCTTTGTAAATGGTCCTTTGTGATACCATCAGTCAGATTTCCTTCATCACTTCATTTCACTTGGGCAAATGACCTAGCAACCCTAAGATGTTACTCTTTTTTAATTAAGGTAAACTTGTTAATTTGGTAGGTCTACGATAGAGAGAATGCACAAAGTATTTGTTGGGTTAGGTTATTGGCATTAGTATTTCAAATGGAATTGAGGGTACAGGTTATGTCTTTTAAAAGGCAAAAGCACCGTAGATTTTTCAAGGCATGTAACATTAAAGGTTTTTCTGACTACGTAATGTTTTTCTAGACAAAGACTAACGTAGGTAACGTTGACTCGCATGCAAAATGAAGTCTAAAAGCCGTCGTCCCTGCCTGTTCTTAGCCCTGCTGATGACGTTTTTACTTTAGCTGATGGGTTTGTTTGTGTTTTCCGAGAAGGTGGTAGACGGTGGAAACGAGTCCGTAGAAGTCAAAGTTAAAAGCGAAAAAAAGGCCACAGACTTACAAGAATCAGTGGCTCTAAGCCACAGCCGAAGGTAAGGCAAGTCAGGGCCGAAGGTATGGACTCACCGGCGTAGGCGTATCCCCTCATGGTGTAGGCGCGCTGCGTCGTGGTGGCGTTGATGGGCAGGATCTCGCCGTGCCCCGGCGTCGTGATCACCGAGTTTATGTTCAGCTCGTTGATGATGTGCTCCGGCTTGTACCACCACGCTGCGCGTTTGCACAACCCGGCCAGAACATTTGTATGATTAATTCAGTCGTTCCATTTCGCCACGCATCAAAGCGATGGAACACGGCGTGGTAATTCATAGATGTAGTTTGGTTGGTTAATTTACCTTCTGCGTTGGCGAGCTCGGCGTCGACGTGGGACGGCAGGACGCGGTTGTCCCGGTAATGGTAGTAGTTGTCGGACTCGGCGGTGGTGACGATGATGCGCTTGACCCACTTGACCATGCGGCCGCCGATGCAACCCGGGATGATGACGCGCACGGGGAAGCCGTGGTCCGGCAGCAGCGGCTCGCCATTCTGCATGTACGCGAGCATGATGTCCCGCGACGGGTCCAAGGCCCACTCGCGCGTGATGCTGGTGCCGTACTTGGAGCCCCCGCCGCCGGGGAGGTCCTCGGCGCCCTCGAAGCACACGTTGAGCGCGCCTCCCTTGCGGGGCATGATGCCGCACCGGTGCAGCACGTCGCGGAGGCGCGCGCCGCGCCATACCGACGTGGACACGCCGGCGGGGCCCCAGTTGAACCCCACCGTCTTATGCACCATGTTCTGCTCCTTGCGCCGGTTGCCGGCGCAGACGAGCGTGACGGGGACCTCCACGGCGGGGAAGTTGTTGACCAGCACGTCCATGGTGAGCCGGGTGGGCCGCTTGACGAGGCCCGTCACCTCGACGGTCCACGTCGACCAGTCCGCCCGCGGGACGGCGCCGTGGTTGCGCACGTAGTGCAGTGGCGCCGGGGTGATGAAACCGTGGTGCATGAGCCGCGCCAGCGGCGGCTCGCAGTTGAACGGGTGCTTCCCCGTGAGCCGGATGAGCGATGGGTTGCGATCGACCCACGCGTCCGCGGTGCCCTCGTCGCGCGGGTCGCGCACCGCCGGCTCCACATCGAGCTGCAGGTGCGCGCCGTACAGCTTGCGCCAGTCTTCCTGCTCATCGTCCGAGGAGTCCTCGTCGGCACGTGCCTTGCGTGGTGGCGATATCAGGGGAGGGAAGCCGCACCCGCCCACGGCGCGGCGCGGGATGCCGTTCGCGGGAGGGTACGCCTTGGTGCCGTTCGCTGTGACGCGCACCGGCGCGGAGCCCGGCTCGAGGCGGCCGAACTGCAGTGGCTCGCCAGAAGCGCCCATGTTGCCGGAGAGGTGCTCGGTTCTAGCGAGCGCTCTGCTTGCCGGTGATGAGGAGACAGTATAGTAGTGGCCTGGAAGAGGCGCGGAAGTTGTGCCAAGAGAGGTAGCGCAAGGTGAGTATTTATACGCGCGCGCGGCCGATCTCCCGCGTGACGTGGCGCCTCAAAAGGCTGCCTGCATGGCTCCGCCGTTCCCCCACGTAGCTACGGTGGTTTTGCGAACTGTTCACACAGACCGTAGCCATTTTTCTTTTTCAAATTTAGGGCATCCGTTTATACAAATAAAACATTATCCCGGAATTCTATAATCACCGCAAGCAAATATCGTACATCAGCTCGACATTTGCTCGGCAGCATCTCGATGATGGGCCGCCACAAATCAGCAGGTGGCCAGATATTAACGGGTAGCACTAATGATGCATGATTTAGTACTAATAAGCATAATTAATCACTAATTAAAAACTAACTAATTATTAAGTAACATAATTAACACTAATTAAGTACTAGTAGCACTAATTAGCATAATTAATTACTAAATAGCATAATTAATCACTAATTAGCACTAAATAGCCTAATTAACACTAAATTAACAACTAGTTACCACTAATTAATTAATACCCGCCACCATTAATGCTAATCGTATTTAAGTAGTGCTAATCATAAACTAGTTACCTGCTGAGCCCCAAAATCTGCAGGTAATTAGTTTTAGATTAACACTAGTTGAATGTGATTAACACTAACAGTGACGAGTGTTATTAATTAGCATTAATTAGTCATTAACTAGTGTGTAAATCATACTAATTAGTGCTGCTTAGTAATTAATCAGTGTTAATTATGCTACTTTGTGCTAATTAGAGATTAATTATGTTGATTATGCTAATTAGTGCTAGCAGTGATCAATTAGTGTTAATTATGCTATTTAGTAATTAATTAGTGCTACTTATACTAATTAGTGCTAATCATATAGCATTAGTACTAATCGTGATGTGCCGGCCACTTGCCGATTTGTGGTGACTCAGCAAGATGTTGTCGAGGTCTTCTACCGTGGCTATCGAGCTTACAAAGAGACTAGTTTTGTATAAGCACACGTTCACTGAGCTCAAAGAGAAGCTAGTTTTGTATACATAGGTGTCCGAGGACTGAATGTAAAAAAATAGCTACCGAACAGTTCTAGTTTTGGCGCTACGATTGGAGTTTTGAGTTGCGCTCTTCAACGCAACAAATTTTGCTGATTTTTTCCTCTGAAGCTCGCAAATCTTGCTGTTTCTTACTTACTTTCCCGAAAACCTTGCAATTCCAGCCAATTTAACGACGGCGTACGGTGTGCATGTCTATGCTCACAGTTGTATTCCAGTTGATCAAACGTCGTATTACGTGTTTTTGCATGTATTCCAGCTGTTCAAACTTCAAATACAAACAATACTGTCCACGGATCATATTACTTTGTTGACATCTTACATGTCGGCTAGCTGTAGCGTTGACTAAGGGGGGAAAAGAGTAGAGTGGCTTTAGTTAACGCGGTAACCGTGTCTATTTTGGATTTTGGGGCACGCAGTGTTAGAATTTTTATGTGGCTTTTAATATTTATTGTGGCTATTATCTATTTAACTTAAGGTGAAATTATTCATATTATTAATATAAGTGACAGAGAATATTTTAATGCGGAATTTAACTCAATGAATTAATACTCGAGGTACCGAGGACACTTGTGCTGGAATATGATACACATATTTACTGAGATCGAGTCTACTGGAATTTAATACGTATGCATATGTTTAACCCGGGTACAACACAGAGTGGAATAACTGGGTTTGTTTTGCAGGATTGACTCTACAGGCTGTTAATCCACATGATCAGATTGGAATTGATCTTATAAATAATCTGATCATAACACATGACTTACATATATATGATAGGGACTAATATATTTTAGACTCATTAAATTGGCATGTTTGATCGTGGTTGGTGACATTGTTTAGAAGTCTCATGGTATACCAGAAAACAAGTAAGTCGCTTAGGGTCTATAAATAAGTCTCTACTCATAATATAATTGTGAGCGCTACCATAAAAAGGAATAAAGCCAAAAAATCTTAGTAAAACCATTCTAGAAAACGTAACATTGGGGCAAGAGCATACGACGGCAGGCACGCGCGGAAGCAAAGTCGACGTCTCGAACGTCCTCGTCTCGCGCACGGCATGACGACTACTTGGTCCTTCGTCTCCGTCCTCGGAATTGTCACGGTCGGCGGCGCTGTGATCATCCGTCCGTCATCCCTCCATCGCGCGGCTATCTTCTTCGCTCGCGTCATCGCATCTACAGCAGCGTCTCACGCGGGTCGTCTCGTCCGCGCGGAAGGTGTAAACAAGCCGCCGTGAAGTCCTCGGTCCGCCGCCATCGGGCGGCTATCTTCTTCGCTCGCGTCATCGCATCTACAGCAGCGTCTCACGTGCGTCGTCTCGTCCGACAAGCGCGTCGTCTCGTCCGACAAGCTGCCGTGAAGTCCTCGGTCCGCCGCACGTGAATATAAACAAGCCGCCGTGAAGTCCTCGGTCCGCGTTAAATTCTTGCTTTTAGCCCAAAATTTGAAAATTCTTTACATATGGACTCTTAGAGAAAAGATTTGCAGAAATAGACCCCTATCACAGCACCAAAAGATATGGCGTTCAGGGTACATGATACGGCGTCATATGCTTTGGCGCCGTGCGTGGACACGTAGGAGCCACGGTGGCAAAACACGGCGTCAAAGCTCATGGCGCTGTGCTATGCAACAACGGCGCTAACGGCCGTGGCGCCATGCTCTAGGACTTAAGCCCGAGCACGGCCCCCGGCCCCACCCCCTCACTCATCTGTGCAAACAGACAGAGTAGCTCGCCGCCACCCCTCTCTTCCCCCTCCAAATCCACTCCAATCCGTTGCTTTTTCTCGCGATTTTGCTTCCAAACCGAGCAAGCAAGGTGAACTCCCTCCCCTCCCTTGATTTTTTTCCCAATAGATATGGATTATTTGAGGTACATTTCGTGGGGCGAGATTTAAAACCCTAGATGAAATTACTTGGATTTGACTCGGTTTTAGGTTGGATTTGCAATAGATTACGCAAGAGTAGTCATGGGTGTAGATTCGTTTTTAGGGTATGATTTGAGTGAGATTGATGAATGTTTAGAAATAGGTATGTTTAGAAATTGGTAGAAGTGATGAATGTTGGAGAGAAATTAGTGATTAGTGGTATTAGTAATTGAGTTTATCCGATATGGTATACCGGTTTTCGTAAATAGTTTTAGCATTTTGTTGTTGCGGCCGATTCGACTGAGATACATGCCCTGACTTTGAGGATAGGAGGGCAAACGCAGAGGGACGTACCTAGGCCTGGGGCTTGTATCATAATCCACAAGGGTTATGTCTTTGAGGATATGTCGGCATTGAAGATGTGGTTGAAAGAGTACAACATTGAAGAGCGGCGTTAGGTCTAGAGAGCATAATTTTTACATATTTTGTTATTCTTATCATTAGCATATTTTGTTATTCTTATCATTAACGTATTTCTGAATGCACAGGATGGCGAGGTACCGGCTGCTGGACGAGTTCTACGACAGGGAGCACCGCGGCAGGTGAAGGAACGCGCGTAGGCTACGATAGCAGAAAAAAATTTCTACCGCGCAACCAGGACATCATGCTAAGGAGGGATCATAGATCGTTACCACTAGACGCGCAGCGCAGCGGAAGAAGAGTTGGAGAAGCCGATCCAACCACGCGCGTCGAGGTAGTAGTGGAAGTAGCCGATCGTCCCGAACAGATCGTCTCCTCCACGCGATCAACCACACCACGAGCAGATCCAATCTGTAGATTGTTGATGCCGATAAACGCCGCAACGAGCAGCGCCTCCACCGGTATCAACACGTCCGGGGCTGGAACGCCGATCGCGAGTGTACCAGCACTCGCGAGCGGCTAGGGTTTGGCTCGGGAGGTGGCGGCTAGGGTTTTGCTCGGGAGGAACAGAAGCGTGCATCCCTCAGCCCCCCCCCCCCCCCGCCTCCATATATATAGACCTCCTCACTTGGGCCTCGTGGACCGAGGCCCAATAGGAGTCTATCCGGATCTCTATCCGAATTAAGCCCACATCCGAATCACATTCGAATTAGTGTTCCAACTCGTTAAGTGTGCGACCCTGTAGGTTCACGTATACTTGGTCGCGACCCGGAAACGCCTTTCCGGTCACCCTGTTAATAGCGGCCTCTAGCAAGACATATTAACCCCAAAGTATACGTAAAGATCATATCGGCTGAACCTGTAATGTTCTCATGTACGAATCCCTTTGCCTCACGATATAGATTAAGCTCAAGGCGAGACCTGTGTCATCTTCTTAATAGTTCAATCACTCTCTCGATTCCGTGATGGATTATAAACTCGTGATTGACTCCTCAATCACTTTGGCATGGCCATGCACTTTCATAATCCATTACATCGAGGGGCCCAGAGATATCTCTCCCATAAGGAGGGGCAAATTCTATCTTGATCATTCACATCCCACTACATGTTTCATGGCAAACCCAAAGACTACTTTTATGACTACCCAGTTACGGAGTAGTGTTTAGTAGTCCCAAAATAAGCTACTACGCATGTTGGGAACCATGATGATCTCGAGTCTAAGGATTCCACATAAACACTACTTGAGACCAACTGATGACACATGGAATCTCTGCAGTGTCTCATGGCGGGTCTATCCAACATATGTTCACTAATACATGTCCATATTATTGATTTGGTATCTCCATACCATGATCCATGAGACATGATCATCAATCAATACATATGCTGATCTTTGAATCATATTTGTTCCTCATATGATATATAATCAGGGATTATTTAGAAATAGCAACATTTTGACATTAAGAGTCTCATGAATAAGTCACATACTCATTGATCAATAATGATAATGTCTATTTCAAGGAACAAACTAATGCATCATAAACATAGTATGTGATATATATAACATCTCCATGTTGCCTCTAGGGCATATCACTAACAGCAGGCTCACGGAGGACGGCCAGGTACGTGTGTTATCGAAATGTAGTTTTCTCATGTTACATGTGTTTTTATCACGCAGCTAACTTTTAAAGCATTTTCCAAAAGATTCCCATACTTCGTCCTCGAACCCATGATGGGTTCCACTTGATGGTCTACGACAACCGCTACACCCCACTGCTTCGCCATGCTGGCCTTCACACGGTCGCTAACCTACTGCGCCGGGGCATGCCGGTCTTCAATCCCGCAGCTTTGACCGCACTTGTCGACAGGTGCATTTTCTCTATCGGGTCCGTTTGTTTTCGTTTCTGTATTCTTACGTACGTAACTAATTCTTTTCTCCGTGTAGTATTAACAAGTGGAGGCCAGAGACTCACACGTTCCACCTTCCCTGTGGGGAGATGACCGTCACGCTGCAGGACGTGGCAATAATACTTGGACTTCGCATAAGGGTACAGCCGGTGGTCGGGTCGGCGGTGTCTGAGGGTTGGAGGGCACATGTGGAGGCCTTCCTGGGCACGCCATTGCCTCCTGTCCCAGAGAATGCCAGGCGAGGCCGTGTCTCGAGGGTCCACATTAGCTGGTTGCGGGCTACCTTTGGTATATACCCTAAGGACACGGACGACGCCACGATGAACTACCACTGCCGAGCTTGAGTCCTCCACATGTTCGGGGCCATGCTTTTCCCGGACGCCACGGGGGACGCAGCTTCGTGGATGTACATCCACGGCCTCCAGGACTAGGTCAACGCTGGACAGTTTAGCTGGGGCTCGGCGGTCCTCTCGTTCCTCTACTGCCAGCTGTGCGAGGCCTGCAGACACAGGTGACCACGTCGACGCTCAGTGGCTGCGTCTTCCTCCTGCAGGTGTGGATGTGGTCACGTATTCATGTGGGGCGCCCTCGAGTGTTCCAGGCGCAGCCTTGGCATCTAGAGGGTGTGGACGACCTCGGCCCTACTGTGGCGTACCTGTGGGATAGCGTCCCAGTCCCGTTCACGACCATTCGGCGAGCGTACGTGGATTATAGCAACGAGTTGGACACCTTATCTCCCACGATGATAATGCATTTATTTTTCCTACAGTTCTTGGTTTTTGTACATGGCTAATCGTGTTTTGCCTATGTGTTTGCTTACTAGGTCTCGTGGCAGCCTTACTCCGAGGCACAGGTTCTAGCTCTACCGCTAAGCACCATGTGCCACAAGGACTATCACATTTGAAGGATGAGGTGTCCCTTGATTTGCTTCTATGCTGTGGAGATTTACCTCCCCCACAGAGTCGCGCGCCAATTTGGCCTCGTGCAGTTCTACCCCCCTGAGGAGGTTTCGACTTCTGTTGACTTGCACCAATAAGTTACAATTTTTGTTTCATTTAGAATTCTATTGGTTCTTACTCTAACACCTATTGTTAGCATCTGCTATATGTACAGGTTCGACAGGGTCCGCCAACGAAAGGTGACAGACTTTGCTCATCACCACCGAGACTACGTCCAGTGGTGGACGAGGACGGAGGACAACTACGAGCGGGACAATACCCCCACGCCAACGCCAGTTTCCGGGATTACTTGTCCTAGTATCACACTGCCACCCGCTACAGGCTGAGGCAGTAGTGGACCGATGTCGACTACGCGGACCTCGCTTCGTCCGAGGATGAGGACACTGCGTACGACAGGCGTGCGAGGGAGGGCACAGTGGTCGAGGCCACTCCGATTCTCGATCGAGTGGTACGGAAAGCATGATATTTGCAATACTTTAATTCAATACGTTTATCTCGCACTTATTTATGTTTCCTTATTTCTTTAGGAGACTTCTCTCCGAACCTCGGTGCACGAGATTGATGAGGCTCTCAGCTACCCAATTGGCGGCCTGGACAGCGAGAGCCGCCTAAGGGACTTCCTGAAGGTACGAAGATAATTCGTTAAGTTAGATTCATTCAGCATGTATATTATTATGACATATCATTACTTGCAGAGACTTAGACGTCGCATCAGTCAAGCGGCCGGTCGTTGTGGCTGCCGCGCAAGCTCGGACGTGATCATACCGGCGGCCTCCCAGCGCTCGGGAGCCTCAGCCGCTACAGCCTCGTCATCACACGTCGGCATGCGCCAGTCCACGAGGAGCTCGTCACGCACTCCGACTTTCGGTCAGGGCGATGACGACGACGACGAGGTGGAGCAGGATGACGACGAGGAGGAGCACGAGGATGAGGAGGCATCTACCCACGATGAGATTGGGATGTCGCAGATGCCCGACGCACCATCTACTCAGGCTTCACAGTGGCCTCGTCGTTCGGCCTGTCCCCCGAGCACGTATACTCCAGGGACTGATGCTCTGGCCAAGGGCCAAAAGGCAGTGAGACTGAATATTTTGTGCGCTGAGACCTGTTATGTAATGTTTTGAGACTTATTAATAGTTATGTGATGTTGTTATTTAGGTATTCAGCTATTTTATATGTGAATGTATGTGTATGTGTGTATGTGCATGTGTTTTGCAGAAAAAACAGCAAAATTTGCTGTTTTTTCTGCAGGTTTAGGTAGTACAGCACCAAATGTCCTGGTGCCGAGGTACGCAACTACGGCGCCAGGCCCTTTGGCGCCTCTTATGACGCCAAAGACCCTAGCGCCGTAGTTGAACGCCTCAGTGCTAGGCTCTTTGGCGCCGTTCTATTTACATACGGCGTCAGGGTGTTTGGCACCGTGATAGCTGAACTTGCATTAAAACTGCAACGTCGGCCAGTTCTTTCGTTCCATTCATGCAAACAGTACTAATTGACATTCCACCAAATGAATAAGCACGACACATAGCATTACGACCCAATACAAACATACATACATAACATTCGCGTCTGTCTGTGTTCGCTCGGGTTGAAGAGAGGAGTGAGGGGTGGGGGCCGTGCTCGGGCTTAAGTCCCAGAGCACGGCGCTACGGCCGTTAGCACCGTTGTTACATAGCACGGCGCCATGGGCTTTGGCGCCGTGCTATGCCACCGTGGCTTCTACGTGTCCACGCGCGGTGTCAAAGCATATGGCGCCGTGCTATGTACCTTGGGCGTCATGCTAAAGGTCCATTTTTACAAATCTTTTCTTTAGAGGTTCATATGTAAAAAACTTTCAAATTTTAGGCTAAAAAGCAAAAATTTTACTCGGTCCGCTCGCACGTCAGCCAGCACAGCGCCATCAGGTTGATTCACGGGGCAAGCGGTCCGCTCGCGCGTCAACCAGCATAACGCCATCAGGTTGATTCACGGGCCAAGCGCTCTCTCCGTGAAGTCCCATATTGGTATCAGCAACACCACGTGAAGGCGGAAAGAAGATACAAGGAAAGAAATCAGGGCTGATTTCTGTGCATGCATCGATTTATTCTCATGCGCTGACTTCTGTGCAGCCAAAGCATTGGTCATTTTTTTCTACTTCATTTTCCAGTGCATGCATTGATTTATTCTTCGGACTCACGCACGATTCAGCAACGCGCGCGGAAGCAGTCTCTGTTTTCTGTATGGCCATTGGTTTAAGACATGAACCCACCCCACACAAAAAGTAGGCATATTTCCAACCAATGGACTCCAGGAATATGGCATGATCATGAATGGGCAGTGGCGGGCACCCTGGATCTTCAGGTCAAGATACTTGACACTGAATGTGAAGCAGGGACCGCGTGCACATGTGACTTGGTAAGGGTTACTTGCCACTGAATGTGAAGCAGGGACCGCGTGCACATGTGACTTGGTAAGGGTTTGCGTCTGTTCTTTTTTGTTGTAGCTTAAAACTTTTAGCTGCGGTTTGTCTTTTGGGCTATTCGTGTGAGAGATTACAGAGTAACAGAAACTCACGTGCGGTTTTTGCCGATATAAATGAAGTCGGTACAGTATTTACTACAATTAACTAGTAAACTCTATCTTGAAAAGATGACCCGTTTAAAAGCTAGTTATTGTAGAAAAGCCGAAAAACAACTTTTAGAAGCTGAAAAGAACAAACCCTTTGACGTGCTGATGCGCTTCACTCTTCGGCTTTGCCAAGAGTTCGAGTTGAGTATTTGGCTAGCTAACAGTTGGATTTCTCCTTGCATTTTCAAGGAGAGTGGCCGTATTCGGATCTCTATCTGCAGGATTGATATGATAACAGAGAGATAAATGGTATCTTCAAATTTCCCTTAAGTATTTATCGATTATTGGCTCAAACTACAGAGTTATTGATATTAGGAACGAAAGCCAAAAACCAAAACAAACCACTTAAGAAACTAAAATTCAAAGAAACGTAGGCCTTAGACGATCAAACCGGCTACTAGGAGCGATCAGACCAAAACCTGGTGGTCAAACTTCCGACCACAAGCCGGTCCAACGAACCATCGCGGTTGGACCGGTAGGACAAAGGTCTGATCGGCTTTCGTGCTTCAGAACAGCCCGAAGCGATCAAACGTTTGACGCAACTCCTAAAATACAACTTCAAATCATAAAAAAATTTGCACACACCTTTCTTAAGGTTTAAGGAACATATTCCAACCAATGATCGCTAGAAACCATTTTAAGGTTCAGACATTTCTTAGAAACAAGTAAGATTGCACCAAAACCAGATAAAAACCAAAAACTCAAATTATGACTTGCTCGTGCGTAGAAAATAGCTAAGATAATTCTATGTGTATTCCTATATATCACAACAAATAAGAACACCAAAAGAATTGAGGAAAAAACACTCTAATAGGCAAAAATCAAGCAAAATTGAGCAACTTCATGAACTTGCAAATCAATTGCTTTAATGGATGGAGAATGGTCTCCAAGAGTTATCTCTATCACTTAAACATCTTTGACACAATAAAATCAAGAAGGGGGAGAGAAGAACAAAAACCAGCATGGTCAAGAGCAAATCAATCAACATAAGAAGATTCCACGAGAGATGAACAAGATTGATGCATTGCTACTTGAGAATGAAGGTTTTACAATCACTCTACCTGGAGAACAAGAGAGCATACCACAATATTTACACTTCTGTAACCTTAACTCTAGAACAATTGCTTCAATGAGCAAAGATTGGACTGTCAGATGGTTAACTGGTAAGTCTTCATCCCAACCCGTTAAATAGACAAGGCAACTAACCACATCTAACACTTAATAGATAATATCCACTTAGCACACATGGAAAAACCCATTAACCCCACACAATGCGGGTTTTACTCACACACTACACTTATGCATATTTTTCAAAGTAACCCAAATCTACTATGTCCTCAGCCTTTGATCCAACTTGATCTTCTCAGTTTCTCCAAGATCTAAACCACATTTCCAAGCACCGCTACAGTGCCGTGATTTTGATTCAAATTAGTTTTTGGCATTTTGGTCAACTTACCAAAATACAATTTCTTAACACAATATTCATCTTCCCTTACAAGCAATTAACATGTTTGCATGTGTAGATGCACCGCTAACTTGCCACACATCGGTAAGTATCCCCCATTCCAGTTCAATGGACTACGCCTCACTTGGACCGACTAAGCCACATAGTGCAACCTGTCGCTCGAACTTCTCTTCAACATTTTTCTTTTTCCTTGTGCTATGTTTGAACTCAGTCATCTCACCTGGTATTATTGATTGTTCTGGGCCTCGGCTCCTCCATGAGCGTAACCCCGATCCTCAGCGTTGACTATGATTGACTCCAAGCGACTCTGCATATCTAAAGATAAATAAATCATTTTTGGACACAAGTTTGTCACAACTTAATCTATATTAGCTAAAATACGCATCATGCAACACATATGCACTGACCTAGGTCAAAACCAAATTAACCCATGACCCGATATCCCAAAATTCAAAAACCAGCTGAACTGGAACCAAGCCAGCCGGTCAAACCGCTGGAGGGGATCGGTCTAATCGCCAGCTGATATGACCGCCTCCTCTAGCCGATCTGACCGCCTGAACTACAACCTGTTCAGAAAAACAACAAATTTGCAAAATCCAAATTGACACTCTTCTAAAATGGCAATGGAGTTGCAGAACTTTATCTTCTTCCATCGTATGCGTGCTGTGATTGTGCTTCACACAAAGTCTCCACTTTCAGGCGGGAGGAAACGCAGAATAGAGCGCGAGCTTCTGGGAGTCATCCTCGTCCGTGTTCAGCGAAGACGGCTCCTTGGGCGCTGACGACGAAGAGGCTGTCGCGCCCCGCTGCTGTTCGATCTGAAGTCGCGCTTAGTCTCGGGCATCGCTTTCAAGCATAAATCAATTTTGGTTTCTACAGATAATAAACAGGGGAGCCATTACTTCCTACTTGTGCTAGACCTAAATTTGATTGAGGCATGTATTATATCCTTGTCCACAAAAGACAAGACAACCGAAGATCTATATCCATATTCCATACCATTAGAACAAGACTACTCTAGGCAACAGAGACACAGATCGCCATTTTTGAGCAACGTACTCACCGGACCATGCACTCTAAAATCCAACAGTACGTCAATTTCAACCTTGGTCAGTCAGCGCCCTCCAGCGCATCAAGCACCACATCTTCACCGTCTCCATCCGACGCAGCTGCTGCCTGATCTCTGACAGCCTGAACTTCTGTAGCTTCTCGTCCATCGCCCGTGATCTGGACCCTTCAAGCACACCGAAGGCCTTCCTGAACGCTGTCCCGCTCGGGTGCTCCTTGGACAGCTCCTCAACAGCCTCCCACAGGCACGGGTACATGTCCTTCCCCTTCTCAACATCACCCTCCCCGTCGTTGCCATGGGCAATCCTAACCCCAATTGCAATGGCGTTCCCATTCCCATTTGCGACAGCAAACACCTTCAGCCTCCTGTTCCTGCTGTGGTCAGGATCGTCCCACCCACCCTCCATATCCTCGTCAATCTCTCCGCTCTCCTGCTCCTCACCGCTCTCTGCAACCTCAGCATTCTCATACACACGTCCTCCTCCACCACCTCCACCACTACCAGCACCACCATCGTTTGACCCCCAAACTTTCTTGCCAAGTTCATAGACATCATGGTCATGCACCGTTGGCAAGTCTGGATCCCGTCCATTCTTCGTACGGTCCCGAGCAAATTGTACTTGTGCATGAGTCCCCGGACTTTATCCAGGGGCGGATCTACAATAGGTCATGGGTGTTCAGTTGAACACCTAAATTTTGACAAAAAACCTAGTATATATAAGATATAATACATATACATATATTTAATTGGACCAAAATAACTATTTCTAGCCTTCAATCCATCAATATCAACCAGCCGGCCGGCCCGACCGGAAACGCACCGCGGCCTATGGCCCAGCCCAATAATTCGCGCGATACAAACGGCGTCCCCGTCTCCCCGATGGCCCGATCCGATCCCCAATTCCCCATCCTGCTCAATCCCTAACCCTAGCCGAGCAGGCGAGCAACAGCACGACCCCGCGTCGACCACGCGGTCCGCGCCTCCTGCGCCCTGTCGGCCCTCCGCTCAGCGCCGACGCCGTGCGACCGCCATCTAGACTCCGGCCTTCCGCTCCGCCCTACGGCACAACCGGCCAGCGTGCCTCCATCCTCCGGCCGCTCCGGCACTCCGCCGGCACCGTGAGTCCGCGACATCACCTCACCTGGAGGGTGGATCTGGGCTCCGGCAGTCCGGCGCGACGCACGACCGGTGACCCGCCGTCCTATCGCAAGCAGCGCAGTCAAGCAAGGCACGCCGACGAGCACGAGGCTGCCTGCCATGCGACGGTGCGAGATCCGAAGGCGCGAGGAAAAAACAAAGAAAAGAAGAAAATTTAGCGAAAGAAGCAGCGGTTACCGCGTCTCAGATCTCGTCGCCCCTGCATCCTGGATCATGCCCACTGCGCTGTCCTCCCGACGAGTACACTAAGCGCGGCCCTCCTACGTGATCCCATGAGACGGCGGCCGTTCCTGGACCTTCCCTCGACTCCTCCGACTCCACCGCGTCATCCAGATCCGCGGCCACCTCCTCTCCTCTCCTCCATCAGGTAATCGGATCGCATCTCATCTCATGCAGTGCCGATTAATTACAGTGTACTTGCCGTTTCGCATTTCGCAGATCATTTCCTCATTTGAGTGTTCGACTGAGTGCCTGTCCAGCAGGTAGCAGTCCAGCTCCGCCGTTCCGGGCCTCCGGCGACTAGCAACCGGTGAGTTCTTTTGTGAACATTTGCAATTGTTTTGTAATTTCTTTATATTATATTATATCTAGTATGAATAATTGTATGCTAACTATTGCTACTGCAGATCTTTATATTTTGTACTAAAAAATTTTTGTATAACTTCGACACACATTCTAAAATTCCTGCGTCCACCACTAACCTTATCACTAAGCTGGGTAGTAGATGCCTTAACATTAAGCTGCCCACGAATCCGACTGTGTAACTTGCCTGTGGCCTGAGTGGGAGCGGGGAGCACGCCTTTCTTGGCGCGGTACGAGATGAGGGCACGCAGTATGGTGATCTCGGCTTCGGGGCTCCAACCCCGCGGCGGCCGCCTCTGCTGCTCCGGGGAGTGCACGGCGGAGGAGCTGCGGGGGCGCTTAGAGCGCCGGTGGGAGGCGCTGGAGCCGGCGGGGCGCGTCCTTGGGGCGGGAGCTGATGGGATTGATGTTGGCGGCCTCGACGCGGGACGAGCGGCGCGAGCGAGGAGTTGCCTTCGTCGCCGCCGCCGTCGTCAGATGCGGCGGCGGCCGCGGCGGAGTTGTCGGAGTCGGAGTGGAGGCGGGGGCAACGCTCGCGGCTGCGCCTCGTGGAGGGGAGGCGGCTGTCGGCGCCGGCGTCAGAGTCGGAGGCGGCCGCGAAGTCGGCGCCGGCGGAGGCGGGGGTGGAGGAGAGCGCGGCGGCGTTAGTGTGAAGGTTGGGGGGAGGGGTCTTGGATCGGGAGCGGGAGGGGGAGCGGTGGTGCTGGTGGTGGGCCGCGTCCGCCTCGCCGTCGGAGGCCAAGCCCGACGCGGCGGCGGCGGCAGCCGGGCGCTTCGGGGCCATGCGGGAGTTTAGTGCTTTAGGGTTTGAATCTTTCTGCGTTCTCCGCTGCGGGATTGCTAGCGGCTTGCTCTGTTTCTGGGCGGAGTTGGGTTGGGTCGGGGGCCGAGTACTTCAGGGGCGGATTTTTCGGTTGCCATGGCCACGCTGGCGCCATGGACCAGGGCAACCTGCGTTAGAAGGCACCTCCAAATCTCCAATGGTACATTTCGGCTATATAAAAATCTTTATCATGTAAGATTTTCAATTACGTTGAGAAGAGAAATAGAAAAAAAGAAGTGCGATATCTATTTTATACACGGATTTTTGCTGCATATGCTATTGTATAGACAACATATTAATTATATGAGACCATTATAGATAATTATATAGGCAATATAGTATATAAGTTAACTGTAATACTGTCTATAGATGATATAAATGTATACTGTGGACAACCGCTGTCTTTATCACTGTATGTGCATTTAAGAGTATGTTAATATCACGATTGATGGATGCGCAACTAACCAACTATCTTAGTTTTGTTCCAAGTGTTTTATTGCAACAGTTTTCGTCCTGGATATTCTGAGCAAATTTTAGATCCTATTTGTATTTGGGATAGGGGAATTTTAGGCGGTGGCTTGTCGAAAGAACGTGATGGATAGATCGTGTAAACTGACAAAATGCCATGAGTTTGAGATTATGTGGATTTCGGCTTGTGCATTGCGCGTCTAAATTTGAGGTCCCAATTGATACATGGGAACCTTCACACAGATACCTTTGAATGACGAATGGTTCTACTTCCTTCAAAATCAATGTGCAACTCTTGCGTTCCGTCTAAATAGCATTTGCCTTCTCCTCCTCCTCCTCATTATTATTGCTCATGGGTCATTTTTCAGCAAAAAAATATTGATCTATTGTAATCTTGAAGATAAAAGCATTGAGTTACGCTCCATGGGTTCAAGCTTATGGATCAAAGCTTTAGAACCATACAGCTTTGCGTTGCAAGACTAGTAATGTTAATGGGAAAGTGATATTTGCACTATGTATGTGTGTGACCAGAATAGCCTCGCTAGCAAAGCATCCAAGCACAGACAGTAAAAGCATTCATCATCACGCCTGTCAGTGAGATACATTAGCTGATAAAGATTATTAGAACTTTCGAAGGTCATTTGTAGATTGTAATTCTATATGCAAATGGGATGAACCAGCCTACGAAATATGCAAGCCATGCCAAAAATGCAAAAGCTTAGGCTTTCCCTGAAACAGAATCATTTTCTATGCCAATTTGTTCAGGCCAAATGTTTTCCTAGCGATTAAATCAACATGTATCAAGTGATGCAAACTAAACCACCAGCCATCTCTACAAAATCAGTGGTATCTTAACAACGCCTCTTGTGCCGGTTTAAAAGAAACATCTATCAATCATACTGTCCGAATTGTATATTTCCAGGCTAAATGACCTCGACTTCAAGTATTAGCGTTCCTCCCATGTGCGGTATGCTGATCCGCGCTAGGGATAAATACAAAAGGGATAGACTATTGCACAGGCGACTGAAATTTTTTTTACCTTTCAGTCACCTAAAGTTGCACTTTGAATCACCTGAAGTTGCACATGTTTTTTTAGGGGGCTGCAATTTTAGTTGATTGAGAGTGCAATTTCAGGTCACCTGAAGTTGCACTCTGAATCACCTAAAGTTGCAGTTGTTTTTTTTTTTTTTGAGGGGGGCTACAATTTTAGTTCATTGAGAGTGCAATTTCAGGTGACTGAAACATAAAAAAATTTCAGTCGCCTGTGCAATAGCAAAACCGAATACAAAATCACATCTCATCATTTGGTGCAGAGTAACCCATGAGCTCCTCAGCTGAGAATTCATCCTCATCGATTATTTCTCCATATTTCTCACCCCACGATTCTCTTTGAACTATTGTAGGGAGTAGGGGCTATCCAAAGGAAGATATCCTTCGCCACCTCGACCTACTTCCTCATAAACTGACTGTGAAAGTCTGTCCATGATTCATCTTAGAAATTAACATAAATTTCAAACAAATTTATAAGCGTTAGAAGCTTACATAGTTTGGTTATGCTGGAAGGCGCTTTGAAGTGGAGTATATGTCACCTTTCTTTACACTGAGAGCCACTATGGCAGGATAGCCATAAGCCTATAACCACCTGCTGGAACCTGCATTTCATGATCAGCTTGCTTGCCTGCAGCTGCCCAAAAATAGCAGCAAGGCAAGTTATACTATTTCAGTTCCTAGCATATATGTAATGCATATTACAGAAAAGGAACCATATTCCAGACAGATGTAATTTAACTAATGTATACTATCAACATGAGATTGAAAGATCGTTGTGAATGATAAGTTCTTCATTTCTTGTCAAATGAAGAATATTAGTGCTCTTCAGCTTCGTTTCTCTACAAAGTACCATATATGTAAGTTCAAAACCAAAATAAAAAGTTTTCGTACGATTTCCTATTTCCAATTACATGACAAATCGAAGAGTTGCAGTACGGTCACTTCATTTTCTTCCAGGCACAGCAGTCTCCACCTTGCAGACCTGTACATGTGGCTTAGATGTTTCGAATAATATTGTTATGGCCAATATTCATTCTCTTTTTTCAATCTACAGGTAGATACTGTATAAATTTAAGAAATGATTTCCTAAGGAGATAAAGAGAAGAACAAAAAAAAAGGTAGATGCTTGCGTGTAGGGTCGTTTTAATTTTATCAGCAACAGATGATTTCAGACAACAGAATAATTATTCCCTTCCATTTGTCGATGATTGTTTGATTTAGAAAAAACTGTGAAAATAATATGAACATAGCATGGTAACACTCAGAAAACAAAATCAGCAATCCCTTAAAAAAACAGCACAAACCATACACAAATAAAATTAGAAGCTCAAATGAACAGCTTTTGCAACTAAGAATTTATGGGCACCATATACTCATATAGGAAACATCCATAGCTTAATTCAAAGCCTCCAAACAGCTGTCCATACACATATTTACCAAGATTTTAACTATCTGACACTATATAGAAAACATATATTGCCTAGAATCCCCTAAGCAATTATCAGCCTAAATATCTTAAATTGAAAGACCGAATATGCCAATAGAGGAGGGGTCAATGGTGTTGGTGCCTTCTAATTTTTCTCTAAGTATTCACAAATCTTTCACTTCAATAGCTACAGAGCTATGAAGATTAGGATGAAAAATCACTACAAAAACTAACAATTCGAGACACTAAAAACCCAAGAAAAATTAGCAAAATCGGAACTACCATCATTGTAATTGCGGTACTACCGATTGCTACAGTAACCACGTTATTTCTGCTGCTACAGTAAAATCAGGGTGAATAGTATTTTCGCCACGGTTTCAAAAACGAAAATCGTGAGAACTTTTGATCCGTAGATCCAAATGATATGAAATTTTGCTGGGACTTTCTCTAGGGTATCAAGAACCTATTCCAACAAACGATCGTTAAAATCATGTCAAAGTTGTGACCTTTTTAAATTTGTTAGAAGGTTGCACCAAAATCGAGCCAAAACCCCAAACAGTGAATACAACTTGCTCGTGGGTAAAAGATAGCTAATATGAGTCTAGATGCATTCTCACATGTCACAGCAAGGTAGAATACATAAGAATCCTAGCCAAAAACCCTTAGATCAAGAGATAGACCAAAGAGATCCATTTTACTATCAAAGTGTCTAGATAGGTGGAGATGTATTTTCAAGAATTATATCCATCTCTTACACATTCTTGGCATAGTAAGATCATAAGAGAGAAAGAGAAGAGATCAAAACAAACCAAAATTTAATCACATCAATAAAAAATAAGAGACACAAGAGATGCAAAATGATTGATGTATTACTTACTTGAGAAGGTAGGTTTTACAGTCACTCCATCTTGGAGAACAAAGAGTACACAAGGCACTCACTCTCAAACCCTAAACCTAGAGATGAGAGCACATGAGATGATTTAGATGGTTAACCTTACATGTCTCTATCCCACCCCTTTTAATATGTAGGCAACTAGTCAACTACATCCCTTAATGGATCTTATCTACTATTACAATGGGAAAACCCGTTAACCTCACATACACGTGTTTTACTCTCACAAGTTCACTTATGCACGCTTTTCAAAACGCATAAGTGTGCATCCGCTAAATCCTTAGCCTTGACCCAACCAGCTCCACTTTGACCTAAACTGCTCTCCAATGCATTGCCCATGTGCCGTGGTTTTGATCCAAGATGGTTTGCGATAGTTTGGTCAAACTACAAAAATACCCTTCCTTGACCAGTCATTGCCAACCACCGTAAGCAATCGTGATGCTTGCCACGTGTAGGTGCACCACTAGCCTGCCATACGTCGCCAAGTCTCACTCGTCCCGGTTCCATCGAACCACAGCTCACTTGGCCCGTGCAAGCTACATGGCGTCATCCCGCCGTTCGAACTCGCCTTCAATATTCCCGCCTTTCTCATGCCATGCTTGAACTCACCGTCTCACTTGGCATCCTCGATTGTTCTGGGCCTCAACTCCTCCATGTGCCTAACCCTGATCCTCTCCATTGACCATAGTTGACTCCAAGTAACCCTGCATATCCAAGACAAAAAAATTGTTTCCAGGCACAAATTCTTCACAACTTGACCTACATTAGTTAAGACATGTATCATGCAACCTTAATCCAATGACCCAGGTCATTCCAACTCAATCCATGACTCAATTCCCAAAACCCTGCTTTTTTCTGGCAAGATCAGAGTGCCAAGCCTAACACATTGGTACTTCCACAATGCGGAACTACCACATTCCAAAACGGTACTTCCGCACGCTGAAAACCTCACCTAGAGCTCTCTATAAAAAACATACTGCAATTCAACCCGTTACTTCCGCCAAGCGATACTACCGCACATATACCTGCGGTACTTCCGCCAAACGAAACTACGGCACTTATGCCTACGGTACTTCCAATTTTCTTGACACTTTCAGAAGACAGCCCAAATCAAATGCCATATTTGCAAAATCATTTCACCACTCCATAAAACTTGCAATGAATCATGACAATAGTATCCTAAACCTTCTCGCATGGACCTTTATAAATTACAATCACAATCTTGAGCTGCTTAGTGAATAACAAGTCCCAAATTGATGATCGGTAGCATGATTGGATGAAACGCATGAAACTTAACAAGTTGATATTTTCCTCTTGAGGTGAAGGACGAAAGATCATGTACAATTTGCAAACATTAGTTTGGAGTCCACATTATCAAGATGGAGACATTCTCACTTGTTTGAAAAAGCACTCGAGCAAATCCGCTTATGGTTTGGGTAATGAGTATAACTAAAAAGGGGTCTGTATTGTAAGGCATGGTGAACTTGTCTTTCATCTAATGAATGAGTACCTAACACAAACTAAGACATGAATAATAAAAAAAAACTACTTGATTCAAAGCAATGTAGTACTCTCTTTCGTTCTTCTATGTAACTATGTAAGAATGAAATCAATCATTTATTTGGACATTCAACCAGGTAGCATGATGAAACAAGGTAATAGAAGTTTGCAAGATCACACCATATCACAATCAAGAGGGAGTGTGGGGATTAAGGTATCAGGTGGAAACCCAAATTGACTATAAACATCGTGGAGACCATGTGTAAAAGTTTATTGAAATTTTACATGGCTATAAAACACCACCTATCTTATATCTACAAATTTTTTTGAGAAATTTTGAAAACTTTACATATGGTTTCCACGAAGTTTACACTCAATTGGGGTTCACTTGATATTTGCCTGTGGGAAGCATGCTTAGGGAACGTGGGTGCTATCTAGCAGTATATGTTAAAACCAAATTACTAACCGATACAGACTATGAAAGTTTCCCAACAGAGTATGAAAGCAAAATGTGTATTTAGCAAGTCAAGTCGGTTTGTTGCCAACAAACCTGTTGTAGGACAAATTCTACAATTGGCTGCACATCACTTGCTCCTTGACAAAACAAGGCTTACCAGGGGGCATAGACCTTTGTTGGTGCTAATCCTCTGATTCCATATTCCCACGGAAGAATGGGATGCCATTCACCCCTCGGAATCCACATTTCCACATTGGATGGACAGCTTCCAATTCTCTTGAAAAATGAGGCACAAGCAAGTTACAGAAAATCAGCTACATCTAGTCCCCAAAAAAGATTAGCTACATAAGCTTGCAACAAGCTAAAGAAGGTACTTCAGTAGTTCATTAGTTTTCAGTATCACACCCACAGAGCATTCTGTACAATATAAGAAGTTTGACTAGAATCAGAGACAAGCATCTAGCAAAGCACTGTCTAGACTCTAGATGGACATTCGATTGCAATTTGAAGTGAAATTGTTGCTTCCAAAAAAGAAAGTAAAATGAAATTGACAACTAAAAGACCAAAAATGGCAACAAAGGGAGGTGAATGGTGCCTTAAAAGTTTTCTCCCAAGTATTTCTACTCACTAATTCTAATTCTTAACTCCAATAGCTATACAGCTATGAAAATTAAGAGAAACAGCCACCACAAACCTTAGCAGTAGAAGCCAGGGAAATCAGAACTACTAGCATTATAACTACAGTACTACTATTGTGCGGTAGTACCGGAATTATACTAGTGGTACTACCACTGCCTCCAGAACATGGCAAACAACCTGAGTTCAAAGTCCAAAACCCTAAGAACTTTTGATCCGTAGATCCAAATGATATGAAAATTGGTAGGGATCTACTCTAGGGTATTATGAACCAATTCCAACAAACGAACATGAAAAACATGTCCAAAGTTGGGACCCTTTTCAATTTGCAAGAAAAGTGCACCACAATCTAGTCAAAATCAAAACCGGTGAATACAACTTGCTCGTGGGTAGATGATGACCAAGAAGTGTGTAAATGTATTTTCACATATCACAGCAAGTTAGATCACCAAAGAAACCTAGTTAAAACCCTCGAATCATCAGATGGATCAAAGATGCCAAAGTCAAGCAAAAACTAGATTTTCTCTTGAGTCTTGCTATCAAAGTGCTTAGATAGATAGATAGAGATATATTTCTAAGGATTATCTCCATCTCTTACACATCTTTAGCACAACAAGATCACGAGAAGAGAAGAAGAGAGATCAAAACCAACCAAAATCAAAAGCACATCAATCAAAACAAGAGACTCAAAGAGATGGACAATGATTGATGTATTATTTACTTAAGAAGGTAGGTTTTACAGTCACTCCATCTTAAAGAACAAAGAGCACACAAGACACTCACTCTCAAACCCTAACCCTAGACATGAGAGCACATAAGATAGGTTGGATGGATAAAAACTCACATGTCTCCATACCAACTTCCTTTTATAGGTGGGCAACCAACCACCTATACTCCTTAGTGGATCTATCCGCTATTACAGTGGGGAAAACCTGTTAATCCCACACGCATGGGTTTTACTTACTCGCGTTCACTTATGCACGCTTTCCAAAGTGCATAAGTTCATATCCGCTAAACCCTTAGTCTTGATCAGTCTCGATCAAACCAGCTCCACCTTGACCTAAATCGCTCTTCAACGCGCTGCCCACGCCCCGCGGTTTTGATTCAAGATGATTTCAGGTATTTTGGTTAAACTACCAAAATACCCTTCGTTGACCCGGTCTTCATATTTCATTGCAAGCAATTGCCATGCTTAGTGACGTATCTAGTATTTTGTCACGCCCCATGCTATGAAGGATCAAAGGGCACTATTACCTAAGCTAGAAGGGAAAGCTATGTCCTTGGCTTACTTGGATTTACCTGGGCTTTACACTGATAAATATCGCACGCCTCGGGCTAGAGCCTAGACTGCCTTAGGTGTAGATCCGCCCCTGGCCATGCTTGCCACGTGTAGGTGCACCACTAGCTTATCACACATCGTCAAGTCTCTCTTGTCCTAATTCCACCGAACCACAGCTCACTTGGCCCATTCAATCTACATGGTGCCATCCCGTTATCCGAACTCGTCTCCAATATTTCCCACCTTTCTCGTGCCATACTGGAGCTCACCATCTCACCCGACAACCTTGATTATTCTGGGCCTCAGCTCCTCCCTAAGCCTAGCCCCAATCCTCGCTATTGACCATGATTGACTCCAAGCAACCCTGCACATCCAAAAATTAAGAAATAATTTTCGGACATAAATTATTCACAACTTGACCCACATTAGCCAAAACATGTATTATGCAACCTTAATGCAAAGACCTACGTCAACTTAACTCAATCCATGACTCAATTTCCCTAAACCCTATTTTTCTGCCATGATCGGTAGTACTGCATGCAACATGCTGGTACTACCGCACCTGGAATGGACTCTCTAGAAAAATGTACCGCTACATAGTCGAAGCGACCCCCTTGCGGTACTACCGCACAAACACCTACGGTATTACCTCCCTGTAGTTCGATCGCATTCACAACTGCGTTACTACTGATTTTTCTCGAACATCCACAAAACAATCCAAATAAAATGCCATCTTTGCAAAACCACTTGACCACTTCATGAAACTTGCAATGGTTCATCACAACAGTATCCTGGACCTTCCCACATGGTCCTTCAACAACCATTAGCAATATTTAGTGGACATGTATTATATATGAACTAATTGCATTGAGAAAGCCAAATCGTCGATAACAACCGGGAGCAAACATCGTCATCATTAGTCTTGCTAGTTTAAAATATAATGTAGCAAAAATTCACAATAGAAACACCAAAATCTAATCGCTTGAAACACAATGACAAGATCACATATTCAGATGAACTCAAATAGTAGTTAACAATCCCAACTAATGTTGAATTCTATTGCTTGATTAGTATAGTGCCAGCCAAATGGTATCAGAGCATCTAATCATAAAAATCTGGTGCAATAGCAATTGCAACAATATTAGCATCTAACACCCAATGCGATCAAATTATTAGTCCTCCACGGTCATGATTAGGGGTGAAAACAGATCGGATAGTGCCCAAACCACATTCGTATTTGTATTTGTAAACGAATACGAATACGAATATGAATATTCTCGAATACAAATATAAATCGAATATTATAACAAATACGAATTCGAATTGAATATCTACTTAATTTGGTTAGATTCGGATATCCTCGTACAATCACGCTTAATCATTCTAATTCATGTACTTCACCTAAAGAAACACGAATCCATGTTCAATTAAAAACTTGTCCAACATATTAGTAGTATTGTAATAATATATGCATATTATTTCATCGAATATGAATACGGATACAGATAGTCCGAATAAAATACTATTTCAGATGGTAAAAAGTCCATACTGTATTCGCATATTTTTTATGCAAATTCGAATATGAATAGGATAGAAATTGTTAGTCAATGAAAAAATCTATACCATATTCGCATCCTATCAAATACGGTAACATAATAATATAGATAATTCGTATCCATTTTTCACCCCTAGGCATGATACCTCACGCCAAAATCACACTACAAACGAGCCAAATTGCATGGGGGACAATGGGCCCAACTGGATGTTGCTCACCTATGCTACAGCCAACAGTGCTCGCACCATGGCTAACAAAACTAGAACCCTACCAGCACCACCCCGTTCGAGCCCAACACCTGCTCGCCGGAGATGGCGGGCAGCGGAAAGGAAAGGGAGGGGGAAGAAGGAAGGGGGAGGGTGCAGAAGGAAAGAAGGGGTGCGGGGATTGGGGAATTCGATCCCGTCGGCGCGCACGGTTTCCAAACCGGGGAAGGCGGCGAAGGAAGGACCGGATCCGACGCGGTTCGGGCGGCCGGAGCAAAGAAGGAAAGGGGAGGGGAGAAGAAGGAAGGTGACGCGGGGGAGGGGACGATGCTGACAGGTGGGTCCGGGTTGTCAGCGAGAGAGGGAGGCGGGGAGCAGCTGACGGGCGGGGCCCGCAGGGCAGAGAGACGGAGGAAGAGGGGAAAAGCGACGCCGACAAGTGGGGCCAGGTGACAGTGGGAGGGAGAGGGATGAGGACGCGCGGGCGTCGGATAGCGATCGGAGGGCGAGGGGGAAGGAGGGGTGGATGGCCGGATGGGCTGGATGGCGGGGAAGGCGGGCGATCCGGGCCGGCCAGGTGGCAAGCGTAGGAGAGGGGTAGGCGGGGCGGGGCGGGCGAAGAGAAGGGGAGATCGGGCGGCCGTGGGCACGGGGAGATGGACGGCTGAGATGGGGCGGGGGAGCGACGTGGCGGGCAGGGGAGTGGGGAAGGCGGGATGGAGGCGACGGCCGGATGGGGGCGAGGAGGGAGGACGTGGGCGGCATCTGGCCGTCCACGTGGCGGCCGATGGGGGAGGGAGGGGATTTTGATTTTTTCATTTTTGATTTCTAGATTTTCAGAAATTGCCAGGAAATTCATTTAGCGTCAGAAAAATACCAAATAACTTCCAAAAATTCCAAGAAAATTCACAGAAGCTCCTGGTGACATTTTGGACTTAATAAAAATACTTTCAACTAATGTTGGTATTTAATTTTTATACTTGAAATACTTTTTAATTTTAAAAATAGGTTTTAAACTCCAGAAAAACTCAGAAAACCAAACAAAAGCCAAATAACTCCAAATAATTAATTTGACATAAGATTTTTATAGAAAATCAAAATATCATTTTATTCACTAATATTTTTAGGTTTTTCTTAAAATGCTTTTCAAATACAGCTTTTTCAAAAACAGAAATTCAGGGAAAATCCAAATTTAAACTTTAGGCACAAATATACTTATTTTAATTTAGGTTTTTATTTTAATTGATTTTTAATTATTTAATTATTTATTTTAATAAAACCTGGGTGTTGCCGCACGAAACTGATCCGTGCACCAACAAGATAATTGATGGAGAAATAAGATCTACTTTAATCTAGAGACTAAGAAAACAAAGGTACGAAAATAATATTGTGTCGATTGTCTGATTCTCCTTTTGCAATCGGCCTTACCCTTTATATTTATAGGGTGCCTGGTCTATGGCAAATAAAATCGGCATCAAATCAAAATCTATGGCAAGTAAAATCGGCATCAAATAAAATTGATCACATCTGCTAGTGAGCCCGATTTCTTTCTCTTCTTTGCTTCTCCGCTGTCGAATCCTCTGCAGATAACTTCCCATAACGATTCAGTATCCCCAAATTTTTGACCGCTTCTCGTTATGACTGTCAGAGTTTCCAAAATCGTGGTCGAACTCCTTGCGACCACCTTTAGTATGGTCGTAACCTTCAATGCAGTCGTAGGCTTCTACGTGGTCATAGACTCCAACGTGATCGTGGCCTTCAACGTGGTCGTAGATCCCACCGTGGTCGTAGACTCCAACGTGGTCGTAGACTCCACTGTGGTCGTAGACCCCAACGTGGTCGCAGACTCCACCGTGGTCGTAGACTCCAACGTAGTCGTAGAACCCACCGTGGTCGTAGCCTCCAACGTGGTCGTAGACTCCACCGTGGTCGTAGCTTCCAGCGTGGTCGTAGACCTCAACGTGGTCGTAGACTCCACCGTGGTCGTAGCTTCCAGCGTGGTCGTAGACCTCAACGTGGTCGTAGACTCCAGCGTGGTCGTAGCTTCCAACGTGGTCGTAGACCTCAACGTGGTCGTAGACCCCAACGTGGTCGTAGACTCCACCGTGGTCGTAGACTCCAATGTGGTCGTAGACCCCACCGTGGTCGTAGACTCCAACGTGGTCGTAAACCCCACCGTGGTCGTAGCCTCCAACGTGGTCGTAAACCCCAACGTGGTCGTAGCCTCCAACGTGGTCGTACACTCCACCGTGGTCGTAGACCCCAACATGGTCGTAGACCCCACCGTGGTCGTAGCCTCCAACGTGGTCGTAGCCTCCACCATGGTCGTAGACTCCAACGTGGTCGTAAACCCCACCGTGGTCGTAGCCTCCAACGTGGTCGTAGACTTCACCGTGGTCATAGACCCCAACGTGGTCGTAAACCTCTCGGGAGACATTCGACCATGCCCAAAGTGGTCGTATACACCACAACGTGGTCGTGGAGCTATCTGGCGGCTGCCGACCACGACCAATGTGATCATAATGACTTTCGACCACGGCCAAAGTGGTCGTAATTCCTTCTGGTGTCCTTTGACCATGGTCAGAATAGTCGTACACCTCTCGGGAGACATTCGACCATGCCCAAAGTGGTCGTATACGCCATAACGTGGTCGTGGAGCTATCTGGCGGCTGCCGACCACGACCAATGTGGTCATAATGACTTTCGACCACGGCCAAAGTGGTCGTAATTCCTTCTGGTGTCCTTCGACTATGGTCAGAATAGTCGTAAACCTCTCAGGAGACATTCGACCATGTCCAAAGTGGTCGCATTCGCCACAACGTGGTCGTAGAGCTTATCCGACCACTCGCTTAACACTTCACCCGGTTCTGACCACGGACAGTGTGGTCGTAAATGATTCGATGGGCAGCCGACTACGACCAAAGTGGTCGTAAATATTTCAATGAGCAACCATATAGTCAACCGAATTAATAAAACAACAATTCGGCTATTTTGATCATCTAATGCATAAATATGCTAGTGTCATTTTTCACTATCAACACTGGGCTGTTACATTGCCTAAGGAAATGGACGCGGCTGCACATCAGGATGATTTGCTCCATTCATTAACACGCAGAGATTCGTGTGTTGCTGTCTTTAATCCCACAATCCGTAATTCGTGTGTCCAGGCTCCTAATAAGTGGAGGTGTTCTTTTGGACTGTAGCTGATGGTTTTTGTCTGCGCTTTTTGACACGACGGAAACGTCAATGTGGATGGTGCGATGCGGAGGCGCATACGGTTTTGAGCTCGGAAAGCCGTTTGAAAAATCTGTTTCAAGAGATTGCCCAATTCTGATATTTAACTTTTTGACTTTCAAAAAAGTCAAAAGACAAAAGCAAAAAAAAAAGAACAAGAACAGTACCGCACTCTGGTGTGAAACTTTGGGCCTAATCGCTAACGTGTAGTGCTCATATACGAGTACATGATAGGAAAGCGCTCTCTCTCTCTCTCTCTCTCTCTCGGATTATCCGTTGGAAAAATAAACACAACGGAATCGATCATGTCGCCAAAGGAGAACTCTTCATGCAATAGCGCTATAGCTATTTTTTTTAAAAAAAATTTAACCTCAAAAATCTGTTAATGAACTGTAGGTATTATTTTCTAAAATTTGGCCTCCGAAAACCTGTTTATGCATATCGAGCTCCTCTAGCTCAACAAGTCGCCAGCCAATTAGTGTATACTTTAATTAACACTAATTGCATTTGACTAATACTAATCACATTAATTAGTGATAATCGTATGTAATTAGTATTGCTCATACGCTTTAATTAGCGCTAATCAAGGCTTGCGCTATGCTATTGTGCTGCAGCACATGGGGTGCTCGGCAACACCTGCTCCAGATGGGGTGCTCGGCTGAAGGCGGCACCTACTGCCGAGCTAGGGGAGCTTGGCAGTTACTTGTCGAGCTATCATTAAATTTTATAGCTCTATAGAGAGACTAGATTTACAAAATAGGTATTCAGAGATCAAATTTAAAAAAAAAGTAGCTACAGTACCAAAAGTATTGGCATCCCTAGACGAAGGGCCATAGGAAGTTCAACACAGTAGCATCTGACTCTGAACAAAGAAATTTAAGAGCCTGACGGGTATATTTATCAACCTTCTTACACAGAAGCACGTCGTCAACTAGTGCAAAGTCTTGCACAGGTTCATAACTTCATATATATTATACATACGCCTAGTGCTCCACTAGAGTAGTGATATCTAAGATACATACACCAGCAAGCAATTTACAACACTTCCTCTCTCAGATCTCTCTTCCTCAGCGTACATGGTCGTGCTCAGCCTGCAATTTTTCCCCAACAGGAAACATCAGAACATACAGATAACACATGGACAAAGGAGGGGAAATTGATCAAGAAGATCGCAGCCTGAATCTTTTACCGTTGTTATGTGCACCTCGCGCGCCCTGGCGCGGTACTTCCTGAGCTGCTCCCTGACTAACTTCTCGTAGACAAAGGACGCGCCCTTGAACTGCGGCAGCACCAGCCATGTAGGGATGAAAACGGATCGGATACGGACGGATATTGCTCATCCCGTATCCTTTTCCATATTTTTTGTCGGAGTCGGAGTCGGATACGGATAGTGCCGGATACGAATACGAATGCGGATATTCTCGGTCACGAATACGGATCGAATACATGCCGCTCCGGATACGGTTAGTCTCGGTCACGAATATTTAGTCGGATAATGCGCGGAAGCAATTTTTACATTATAACAGAGACAAATTAAGCAACTAGTAAATTCTAACTAGCAAGGTAGCAACTAGCAAGTAAATTGTAGAGGCTAGTTAAACAAATAGTAGTCTAGTAGCTAACTAGCTACATGCAACATAGTTCAAAAGTACGAATTGCTCATAAAGTAGTCTAGTACATCACTAGTTCATTTAAGTTAATTACATTTACATCACATGATAAGTCCACAACGCAAATCTTGTCTAGCAAAAAGCCAACAGCGAGCCAGCGAGCCATCTCTAACCATGTTTCAGTGGAGCTCAACCTCGGTCATTATCTCGTCCTACAATTAAATATCAATTGGAATCCAAAATTATTAAATGAAGAATAGAAACCCAAAATTAATACTTGTATAGTTCGGTTCTACTCACTTCCACTTGCAGCAGCCATCTTAAATTATCAATATCCTACAAAGTTAGTTTCAAGTTTCAGCATATCTAGAAAGTTTCAGCATACATAATAGATTATTTGATAAAATGATCTAAAATTGCAGCATACTGTCTACCATGCAAAATTAGTTTCAAGTATTTTTGTTGAGAGATGGGTCTGCATTGTTTGTGTAATGTCTAGTGTATAGCATCATCAATGCAGATTGTTGAGCTAAAATGGGAGTGGCAGGTCACAATGATAAAGTAATCTTATATCGATCTTCCTTTCCTTAGCCCATTTCATATTTTCCTTGTACAACCTTATTGTACACATAAATCGACATAGGTTCAAAGAAAAAAAACTCAAACTAGCTTGAGCTTAACAGGGCCTCTCTCTCTTTTGAAATGAATTTGGGAGGACCGAAGCTTTGTTTTTACCTCAGCTTGTTATGCTTAGTCATGACTCATTTCGAGAATTAAACTCTAGTGCCATGTAAGAACCTCTGAAACAAAGCTATATTTTTCAATAGCTATGCGCAAAACAACAAATGTCAAATGGTCTTAATCGTTTTGTTATCGCATAATCATATTTTACATGGTTCTAATATAATGAAATATCTTGTGTCATTTTTCCTTTTTCTTAGTATATTCATTTTAGAACCAGTCGTATGTAGAATTTGCGGATAAGTTTATTTGAGCTCGTCCGTTGTAACCAAATCGTCATAAACATGTTTGAGAATAAGCAGAAGGAGCAAACTTCAAGTTCTAGTAACAGCAACTCTGCAGTTACTGGTAGGGTGGTTCCAGGGAAAGGTGAGCACCGCAGGGTGCCTTCTGGTGCATCCATGGACAAGTTGGTAAGGAGGTGGAGCAGTGTCAGTGATATGAGTATTGATCTAAGCAATAACGATAGCAGTGGCTTAAATGACAAAAAGGAAAATGGAACTCCTGTTGGGACCCCAACATCTGCCAATTTGGAGGCTAATTCTAAAGTAACAGCTGACAAGGATGATAGTGGGCTGAATCAAGAAAATTTTCATAAGAGAATCAAGAAAATTAAGTACAAGATGAACATGTAACAGGAAGTTAGGAACCTGCCAAAATTTGGGCCGGTCTGCGGGGGTGGAGAGGAGGCGCCGGCGCCGGTCACGGGGGCGGAGATGGCAGAGAGGCGGCGCCGGTCGCGGGGGCGGAGAGGCGGCGCCGGTCGCGGGGGCGGAGAGGCGGCCGCGGGGGCGGAGAGCCAGCGCCGGTCGCGGGGGCGGAGAGGCGGCGCCGGTCGCGGGGGCGGAGAGGCGGCGCCGGTCGCGGGGGCGGAGAGGCGGCGACGGTCGCGGGGGCGGGAGGCGGCGCCGGTCGCGGGGGCGGGAGGCGGCGCCGATCGCGGGGGCGGAGAGGCGGCGCCGGTCGCGGGGGCGGAGAGGCGGCCGCGGGGGCGGAGAGCCGGCGCCGGTCGCGGGGGCGGGAGGCGGCGCCGGTCGCGGGGGCGGAGAGGCGGCGACGGTCGCGGGGATCCCAAATTTTGGGCGCCGCTCGCAGTCTCGCACGCTCGCCAGGGAGGCAGGGATTAGGGTTCGCCGGTAGTGGGCTGCGCCTGCCGCCTAGCGTCGCTCGGTCCGTCGGATGCATTGGGCCGGGCCGTTAACGTTATTCGGATAGTTACCGGATAATAATCCGGTAACTATCCGGAAAATTATCCGGATAGCTCCGTATCCGTCGGATATTGTTTGTTCCGAATCCGTATCCGTATCCGACAAAAAATATCCGAATCCGTATCCGTATCCGACAAAAATTCCGGATATCCGAGAAAATGCTCCGAATTATATCCGAATTAAAACGGACGGACGGTCGGTCGGGAAATATCCGCTCCGTTTACACCCCTACAGCCATGCCACGAACAACACTTTCACCGGGTACCATATCGGTATCCTGCAAGCAGAAGAATTCAGACAGCGAGCAAGGCAACAAAGCACAAATCAGTTCCGTCGAGCGGTCAAAAACTTGAAAGAGATCATCATCAGGCAGACGGATCACCAGTACAAGACCGGCTCGGCGACCATCTCGAGGAGGGTGATGAAGGAGTAGAGTATCCAGTAGGCCAGCCACTGCTCGTCGTCATCGTTTGACGGGCTCTCCATCGCGCAGATCGACGCGTACCTGCAGACCCAAAACGGTTGCAAGGATTACGCATAGAAAGAAACGATAGATCAGTGCTTCTGGCTAATTTGTCCGTGCACTTACAGAGGGTATAGCAGGGTAATGCTTGGCCTGCATATGCAAGACAAGCAGCAGCGGTAACACATTAAACATCAGTTACTCCCGCAAGAAAAGATTAAAGGACATCAAATTGCAAGAAGATACCCAGCGACAGACTGGAGATGGCTGATGAGCGCCCATGATTTGCCCATTTCTCTCCCGATCAACCGTGCTCAATCCACCCAACTCTCTCTATATATACACCAGATCGATGTGTGTGCGTTTCTTGTTAAGCTGAAAAAGAACGTGACCTCAGGCAAAAGCAAAGGTCTATCCGATCGATGGGACACGGAAGATTCATTCGATAGGAGCAACCGAGCAGTAGCAGGTTTTATAGTAGTACTAGCTAGTATCGTAGATGGCAATGGCATCAGATGCTTAGCTTGTACGTGGCGTCCATGGATTTCTTTGATCAGAGAAAAACCTGACCATATTAGAGAGAGAGAACATGACCATGCACATTCTTCGAAGGCGTTCTGACTCATGCTTTGCTTATTATCTGAATAAACCTGACTCATGCTTTACTTATCAGAATAAACAAACTGAACCTGAAGAGGACATCCGAAATATACCTTCTTCTCCTAAGCTGTCAACTAGACCGATTACACAAATACGAAATAAAAAAATTAATCAACAGGTGAATTCGCTTCTAATTACATTTGGTTTTAACTTACGTGAGAATTGGTTACTACCCCAGACAAATATTTTGTGCATTCTCAGGTTCGAACGTTGTGAAGCTTTTGGAGTTGAAACTATGGAGGAAAAGCTAATGGAGGAGAAACATATGGAGAACAAGTAAGGAATGACACGTTTAAGCCTTTTCTGCCACATTGGATTGGGCCCACGACCACTCGAGCTCACAAAATTCCCTCCGGCCGTTCGATCAACTCCAATCGGCATCAAAGACGACTTCCGGATCAGGCCAACGACTATGGGCGTAGTTGGCACCGTTCAATCGTCTTTGGGCCATCGGATCGGCTTCGGAACATTCGGACCAATCCGAACGCTCCGGTGCTATCTGCACCATTCAACCACAGTGTCGCCAACCACAGTGTCTACGACCATGGCTTCATCAACCATATCTTTGATCACGTCACCGCCTACGACTTACAACCATTGCACCGCTATGACTACGACTTCTATGATCGCGGACTCATTCCAAACTATTCGATTGCATCAGAACGTTTGGATTAGTCTGAACGGCTTCGGCTGTCCGGACCGTCCGATCCTCTTTGAAGCTCGGATGACTACTAAGGTTACGACTGCTACTCGTGGTCGTACAAGTGGTTGAAGTCAACATCAGCAGAGGAGGTGCGGTCGTAAAGAGGGCATGGCCGTAGTCGAAATCAACCTCAATCTGCTTGTAACATTCATCAGCATGGTTGAACGACATACGTGAGTGCTTCAGCGTAGACCCGAAGGGCTTCCTTGTAATTAAAGGGCAATAACTTTCTCATACGGAGTCCGATTGAGATGATCTTGGATTTATTGGAAAACTTATTTTAAGGACTATAACGGAAGATGACTTATCTTTAGATTCATCCGGGATCGACTGCTACAACCAAAACAAAGTGACAACTATTGATTTTAGTTTCTTTTTTGTAGTTCGAGTCTAATACGATAAAAGATTGAGTTGTACATGATTAGGGGGTCCTACGGACTGTGCCCAAGGCTATATAAGCCTTGTAATACGTAACCTTTGGGTCAGACCATGTTATTTTCAAGATAGCTAATATTGCTTATTCTCGGGTTTATACTACATGCTGCCTTTGAGAACTGGGCGATTTTCTTGAAAATACCTTCCGCTGTTCTTCTGCTTCCTTGTGGTTCGTAGGAGCAGCAATACGTCTACTTAGTAGTCGGGTAGACGGGATCACAAGCGTGTGGTTGGGCGAATTCTTTTGTCACATGTTGTTGTTCTAACAGTGGTTGGACCATCGGTTCGTCAGGTTACACAGATCCAAGTTATCATTATCGATCCTATATCGTGAAGATCGGGCACCCTGCATCAGAACTGCTTCCTCGCCGTCGACTTTTCAAAGTGAATTATCAAGGTAGTTCTTTCGAAGTAATTTATTAGTTTATCAGTATTTAGTATGTTTGTACCAGTACAGCGCTAGGACAAAAACTATCAGTCATAGCCATAAGCCGCAATCGAAAAAGTGATGAGCTAGCTCTCAGATGGCTTTACGTGGTTGCCCACCGCTTTGCATGCTGCATGCCTTCGCTCTGAGGTTCCTCTTGACTTTATCAAACTCTGAGGAGGTATGCCAATATGTGCATAGTGGTGGAACTGCCTCATGCCCACGCACGACCGGAGCTCGATCTGGTCAGTTTGTCCATGCTTGCTCCATTCGTATTGGCTACGGCTGATATTTTTTTTGTTGTGGCTGATTTATTTTGATTGAAAATGAATAGGAGTAGCTGAAAAAGTGACTTTAGAATGAGTATAGCGTTGCTAAAAACGAGGGAGAGATGTGTGCATGAGATAGGAGCGAGAGAAGTGGGATGCGTGATACACATATGACCCCTGCCTTATTCGTAGAGTAAGATAGAAGTGAGAGGAATGTGGAAGTCATTTTGAGAAACTAAAGTGTTCATATTGATTTCTGATTTCTCCAAGTAGAACGCTCCTAATCAGTCATGACCGCATTTATGTGTATCAATGGGCCGAACCAAGTTCAAGCATATCCTGCCTGAGACACTTACAGTGGTGGAGATTAGGCCGGCCCATTAGGACCGTGGGTGGGCATGAATTCACTGTGCTCGAGTAGACGATGGGCCGGTCCAGTTTTTCGTTTCGTAGGGTTTGTCTGAACCCTGAAGTAAACGATTGCCACATTTTAGTTGTCAAAATTTGATCATCTTACCATGGTCCTTGGCCAAAGTTTGATGGGAGTAATTTCATTCCCTTTTTCTCAATTATTGGAGTTGCTATAATCAATTTACCGAAATTTCCAGCTGTTGTGAAATCCTAGGTCTCTTCTCTCTAGATCAGATCATGAGAAGCAGATCTCGGAGACAGTCACAACCAGATTTCAAAGCACAAGGATGGAACTAGCTTAGCATCATCCTATGGGGCAATGGGATGGTCTACGCCTACGTGCTCGAGAGGGCCCTGCATCTCTCTCGGCACACCACACGCACAGACAAAGGCTCTGTTTAAAATGTCTTTTGGTTTCTAGTTTTGAGAAGACGGAAGCTCTTTTGAATCGTATTGGTTTTTAAATACGGTCTTTTCTTTGTATTGTTTGTGAAGATATAATTTTTTATTTTCCCTAGTTTTTTATTTTTCTTTAATTAAATGTTTTAGTCCAAAGCTAACAACTACTACCATGTCTATTTCAATAAAAAATATCAGAAAAAACCATTTTGAACGGACGAACGACACACGACTCAATAAAAAAAGGTGCTCATATGGCCGCCGAAGTGATGCGTCTGCGCTGCGCTCTTCACCGGCACCCCACTCACCGCTGCCACTAGAACAGTTAGCTGAATAGATTCCAGAAGCAGTAGATGTACCACGCAATAGGGGAAGCAGTTTTCACCAACTAGTCAACTACATGCAACTACGGTAGCCTGGGAGTGTACGCGCATGCCATGATCAATCTGAACTTAGCAAAAAGTAGATATTGTTAGAGGAGAAAACAATGCTACGAAGAAGTCTAAAAAAATCAGAAAAAAGAACTACGAAAAAAGGACAGAAATAAATTACAAGGAAAGAAGAAACTTCCTCGTCAATTTTTTTTCTTCCTAAAAAAAGGAAAGAAGAAGCTAGGTGTTGGCTGCTCGAGTGACCGACGCACTCTGCACTCTTCCCTTCCCCAACCCCCAACCACTGCTGCACTGCAATCCTGAATCTCCAATCAGCCACCAGATCTATCATGCCATCTTCCATCAGATCTCTCTTGTGATCTTGTCTTCTCTCTGATTCTGTCCCTGACTCCCTCTCTCTCATCTGGTCGAAGTGCTCCCCGAATTGCAAACACTTGCTTTCCACTGACGCAAAGCGTATGGGAGCAGGGAGAAGCTTCAGATTTCAAGGTGGGTTTATTTCGACCGCAGCTTATGACTGTGGCTAATAATTTTTTTGTCATAGCGTGAGTGTTTATATGAATGAATCAAATACTAATAAATCACTTTTAAAAGGTTATTCTAATAAATCGTTTCAAAAAACAATGAAGAAATCGGCCCGTTTATTTATTAAGAAGAACCTATAGATCATACACCATAAGATGAAAGGAAGGGCCTCCCTCCTCCTTGAGTTAGAACCCCAAAGCATGATCCATAATTCATCAGACCACACATGTCATAGCAAACCAATTAGTACTAACTAGTAAGGTATACGTACGTTGCAACAGAGTACCAAAAGAGGGTGATACATATCAGCAAATGTGATAAAAACCATACCATGAACAAGACTTTGCTGAATATGATGAACATCATCATTTGTACTGAGATCCTATACATCTCTCTTAGTATGTGTTTGCAAAGCTATCAAGTAGAGAAGGCAAAGGACGACATTAAGGTTAGAAAATCCAAAATATGATGAGATATGTTCGATAACCACTATTTTAGAGCAGTTAACTACTTCTATGACAAATATGTGAAGGTAATCGAGTCTGATTGCTCCAAGTCCCTATCTCTCCCTGTGTAGCAAGCCTGCATTGGAGTTTGGAATAACGTTAATATGACATGCATTCTCTAAAAAAGGAACAAGCACGTGTGTGTGTGTGTGTGTATATATATATATATATAATATACCAAGAATGAGAATGAGTTCTAGAGTGCAACATACCATAGTCTAAGCATACAAATGCCTGGCCTCCCCACCGCTGACGTAATTGTAGGAGTTGTTACATATAGTAAACGAGCTCTAAAAATTACGAAATTTTATGTGCAGCCTCTCCACACTGTTAACGTAATTGTCTAATATTTCGGGAATTTTATGTGCTCCGAATATGCTATTTTAATTTCATCATGATTAGTGATATGCGATACTCATTTAATTAGCGATTGAAATCGTAGGCCGCACGGGCACCGTGCAGCAGGCATCTTTTGTAGTGCGTGACCTCTCTCCTTTACACATATGTCGGTCCCTTGCTGCTATCTCCCCTTTCCCGTTGCCTCCTTCGCATATTTGATAGTCTGTCCATACCATCCTCCCTTGCCCGCTCCTTCGTCCACACATATGTCAGTCTTACCATGCTGTCCTTCCTTACCCGCGGTGCTGCGCGTTGACAATGAGTCCTTAATTTGCAGTGTTAAGCCACCAGGGTTTCCTTTTCGCTTGACCATAAATACGAATCTCTTGCAGTTGCTCATCTCTCATCTCAGTCACTCATAGCAGAAGCTCATTATCGCACTCATCGCTCATCGCAGAAGCTCATTATCGCGCTCATCACAAAACTCATTCTCACGCTTTCATGATCTTTTTGTTTATTGAATTAATTCATGTTTGTACCAATTCAAGATGTACTATTTTATGTGGTGGTAATTAGCAATTAATCAATTGATTACTTAAATGATTAACTCCATAATATATTATTGCATGTGATTATTTATGGCAACCTCAACGACGCGTCAACCATTTAGTTATATGTTTTAAGAGATTGAACATAACCGCGTACAACAAGAGAGAACCATGGTACCATCATCTCCAGGCATGCCTACTGGTAGAACATGTCTGGCGCTACCCATATGGAGTGGTGATGAGGGGTGCCTTGGACGTGGCTGGCCGTCATTGTAGTGGCACACACATGTGCAGTTAAAGTTCGCGCAGCAGCATGTGGGATCATATGAACTTTCTATATTGACGACCTCCTTGTTGTCCCTCTCGCGATGCATTTGTTGGCAGATGTTATTGTTCTGCTCATTGAGATCATCAATCCGTGCCTCTAATTCTAATATTCGATTCCATAATATATCTATGTACATCACAACATGGCGTTCATGGGGAGGATCGATCCAACGAGCAAAGTTGTATTTCACCATCTGCAAAAATAAGGACAGTTAGCATGGAAACTCCATTAGCACTAACAGAAAATAAATTATTGACTAATTGTACCCCCAGAGTGTGGGCATAAAAAAAGGTCATTCGCCGTGGAAGTGGCCATCTGTGACTTGTACGACCGCGTCCACTCTGTGTCTGCACGGACAAAGTGACAAATGTGTGCTGAGGGAGCGGACGAGGGGGGATAACATGGATAGTGACAAATGTGTGCATGAGGGAGCAGGCTAGGGTAGACAGCATGGCCAGAGTGAAAAATGTGTGCACGAGGGGAGCAGACAAGGGGGACGGAATGGACAAAGTGGCAAATGTGCGCGGGAGGGGGCAGATGGTAAGGATAGAGTGACAAATGTGCGCGCAAGGGGGCGGACAAGGGGGTGGCATGGACAGAGTGACGTATGTGCGGCCGAGGGAGCAGGCGAGTGGGGACGGCATGGACACAGTGACAAATGTGCGTGCGAGGGAGCGGACGAGAGGGACGGCATGGATAGAGTGACAAGTATGCGTACAAGGGAGCGGGTGAGGGGTCGACACAGACAGAGTGACATATGTGTGGATGAGGGAGCAGGTAAGGGGGACGGCACGGACAGAGTGACAAATGTGCGCATGAGGGAGCGGGTGAGGGGGGACAGCACAGACAGATTTCGTACCCATCAGAGTCTATGAAAATCACAAAATGACCAACCTACCTTACCTGCCCTTTTATTTCCGAAAAAACATGCAAGCAAAACATGCGTGACTTATCGATGTGTTGCCCACCAGTTGAACGAAGATATATCACTATAATTTTGAACAAAAATAAGATTATTTTAAAAAAATTGTGTTACAACGCTCCACCCGCGCAGCACCTGGGCACGCTAGCATCAGTCGAGCAAACTTCAGAGCACATAAAATTTCCAAAAAAAAATGACAATTACATCAACTATGTGAGGAAATATGAGTTCAAAATATGCTATTTTTGTAAATATGAGTTCAAAATATGCTATATTTGCCAAAAACTCGTGTGAAATTTCTGGCCTAATCGCTGTGTAGTGCTCATATACGAGTATACCATACGAAAGCGCTCTCTCTCTCTCTCTCTCTCTCTGATTATCTGTTGGAAAAATAAACACAACAGAATCGATCATATCGTCAAACGAAGGGGAAGTTTAACACAGTAGCACCTGACTCTGAAGAAAGGAATTTAAGAGCCTGACGGGTATATTTCTCGACCTTACAACAGAAGCATGCCATCAACTAGTACAAAGTCATACATGTGATACGTACACCTAGTGCTTCTCCACTAGAGTAGTGATATCTAAGATACATCAGCAAGCAATCTACAGCACTTCCTCTCTCAGATCTCTCCTCAGTCCGAATCTTTTCACTTGGTTAGTACAAAGTCGGGCGCAGCCTGCAATTTTTTCCCCAACAGGAAACATCAGAACATACAGATAACACATGGACAAAGGAGGGCAAATTGATCAAGAAGATCGCAGCCTGAATCTTTTACCTTGGTTATGGTCACCTCGTTATCGGCGTCGTCTTTGTGCGGCCAGCCGTCAGTGGCATAGCTAGCCTTTTTAGTCCCACAAGTTATTGTAAAATGATTTAATTAATATTAATATTTATCTATAAATTCATAAAACTCTAAAAATTTTATAATAGTTAACCCTACCAGTTTCAAGACCTGTCTATGCAATTGCACACGGTACTTCCTGAGCTGCTCCCTGACGAACTGCTCCGTGACGAACTTCTCGTAGACAAAGTACGCGCCATTGAACTGCGGCAGCACCAGCCACGCCATGAACAACACCTTCACCGGGTACCATACTGGTATCCTGCACGCAGAAGAATTCAGACAGCGAGCAAGGCAGCAAAGCACAAATAAGCTCCGTCGAGCCGTCAGAAACTTGAAAGAGATCATCATCAGGCAGACGGATCACCAGTGCAAGACCGGCTCCAGGAGGGTGATGATGGAGTATAGAATCCAGTAGGTCAGCCACTGCTGGTAGTCATCCTTTGACGGGCTCTCTATCGCGCAGATCGACGCGTACCTGCAGACCCAAAACGGTTGCAACTTGCAAGGATTACGCATAGAAAGAAACGATTGATCGGTACTTCTGGCTAATTTGTCCGTGCACTTACAGAGGATATAGCAGGGTAATGCTTGGCCTGCATATGTAAGACAAGCAAGCAGCAGCGGTAACACATTAGACGTCAGTTACTCCCGCAAGAAAAGATTAAAAGACATCAAATTGCAATGAGATACCCGGCGACAGAATAGAGATGGCTGATGAGCGCCCAAGATTTGCCCATCTCTCTCCCGATCGATGTGTGTGTGTGTCTTGTTGAGCTGAAATAGAACGAGACCTCAGGCAGAAGCGAAGGTCTCTTCGATCGATGGGACGCAGCGGAACAGGGGCAGGTTTTATACTAGTGGTACTAGCTAGTGTCTAGGGCATCGAATGCTTAGCTTGCACGTGGTGTCCAGGGATTTCTTTGCTTGTACGTGGTGTCCAGTGATTTCTTGAGAGTGAGAGAGAACATGATGTCCTGGGATTTCTTGAGAGAGAGAGAGAGAACATGAGCATGCACATTCTTTGAAGGCGTTCTGAATTGAAGTGACGGAGCGAACCCTCGGATGGGTTTTCGTGGTTGCTCGCCGCTTTGCGTGCTGCATGCCTTCGCCCTGAGGTTCCTTCTGACTTCTCGTGCTCTGAGGAAGCGTGCCACGTGGCGGCATGCCCACACGTGCGCAGGGGAGGGATGGCCTCGTGCTCACGCACGGCCGGAGCTCGATCCGGTCGGTCCGCCATGCTCGCTCTCGTGAGTTGTGACTTACCCATGGCCATGACCGCGTTTACGATGCGTGTGAAAGGGCCCAGATGGGCCGAATCAAGTTCGGACATATCCTTCCCGTGACACTTATAGCAGCGGGGGTTAGGCCGGCCCATTAGGACCATGGGTGGGTCTGAACTCATTTGTGCTCGAGGATATGGGGGGTATGGCAGCTGTAATCAGTTTACCTAAATTTTCAGCTGTTGTGCGATCCTAGGTCTCTTCTCTCTACATCAGATCATGAGAAGCAGATCTCGGACAGTCACAAACAGATTTCAAAGCACAAAGATGGAACGAACTTAGCATCATCCTATGGGATGTGCTACGCCTGCGCGTACGAGAGGGCCCTGCAGCTCTCGCTAGGCACGCCACACCCTTTAAAACGGCTAGTGGCTTCAGGATTCTAGTTTTTAGAAATCGAAAGCTATTTTGAACATGTTAGTTTCATAACGTAGTTTTTATTTTTTTCATTGCATTGTTCGTGGAGATATCATTGTTTTTTTATTTTTCTTTAATTGAATGTCATAGCCAAAAGCTAATAACCATTATAATATCTATTTCAGTCAAAAGCCAACAGTCATAGCTAAAAGCTATCAGCAAATAATCGTTTTGAATAAGACCAAAACGAATGACGCATGACGCAATTGGAAAGGACGCTCCTTATGTTGTGAAGCCCAGGTGACACTGCCTTGGCCACATGATGACTGGGCGGCAGCGGCTTAGCCGTACGGTGGCTGGTCGGCAGGCACCTGCCGCACGGTCACAGGGCTCATTCGGTCAGGTGCTATCTCTATAGTGTGTCGCCCAGTGACCGAACGGTAAAACAGATATTTTTGTTATTATCACACACATATTAATATTTTTATAAATACGATATTAAAATATGCTATAAAATGCAAAAACTGCAGGGGAGGCAGCTTTCACCAACAGTCAACTACATGCAACTATGGCGCATGCCACGATCAATGTGAACTTAGCAAAAAGTAGATTACTAGATATTGTAAGAGAAAAGAAAACAACACTACGAAGAAGTCTGAAAAATTCAGGAAAAAACTACGAAAAAGGGACAGAAATAAATTACAAGGAAAGAAGAAGCTTCCTCGTCAATTTTTTCTTCCTTAAAAAAAGAAAGAAGCTAGGGCTCTGTTCTTTTTTTGTTATGACTGATTACTTTTGTTGATTTTTTTGAGATGGCAGCGGACGGTAGAGATGTCGATGTGGACGGTGCATACAGTTTTGAGCTTAAGACGCCGCTTAGAGAATCTGTTTCAAGAAATCGTCCCATTTATTTCAACTTTCGGTCGGAAAAACCAAAAGCTAGAATCCCAAAAAGCAGGGCATAAGGGCATCTGTAGTGTATGAAAAGAGGAGGTCTTAAGCTACCTTAAGGTCAACCTTATACATTACAGGGGTGACCTTAAGCAGACCCTAAGCAAAAAAAGCTTAAGGCTGGTCCTCAAGCTAAAGACCTGGCCATAAGCATTAAAATACAATTTTTGTTTATCTACCAAGTGGGACCGTCTTAAGGCCCCTTGGGTTATATACACTAGAGAGTTGGTCTTAAGGTTTAGATGGGACCCACCTTAAGGCCCTTTGGGTTATATACACTATAGATGCCCTATGTGTGTGCTACTTAGTGACCAGGGCAGACCCATGGGGGGTCAGCCGAGGTTGGTGCCCCTCTACGGCCGATCGGCCCATAGGTACACCCTACCGCTCAGCCACCGTGCATGCTTTGTCGTCAGTCGCAGCGCTGGCTACATCGAGACTGAACGAGTACGCCGAGATCAGGCTCGACGTGTGCGATGACACAGTGGCCATCCAGAGCATCAAGAACGGCGACTACATGCCGAAGGTCACGCCTCTGGCCCGGGGCCTCGAGCGGCTTGCGGCAGCACTCGGGCATGTGGCTTGTTATCGAGGCTGAAGGCCGTGCAGACCGAGCTCAGACACGTCACGTCAGGGAAGCGGGGCGGCACGCTGACGCCACCAGCGTCGGTCCACAATGACCGACGCCGACTAGACAGGAGCATGATCGACGCCGCGTGCGTGCTCAGGGGCCTTCAGGCTCCAATTCCTGAACCAGAGCGTGGTGACGCAGGGCTGGCCAGAGGTGGAGAATCGGTTCGAGTGCCTCACCGTTGATGGCTTCCTCCTTCGGTCACAGTTCGGCCAGTGCATCGGTGAGCTCACTACTCACTAGCAGCTTTCTAGTTCTAGCATTTCTCTGAACAATGAAACATTTGGTTAAAAACTGTCTGAATTTTCTGGCAGAGAGTACCAATACTATTATTCTAAAATGCGCTTCCAAATTAGTGTTTTAGCAATGGTCGGATGCGAGGAATTTATGGTGCAGATCTTCGACGCCCTTGCACGGCGAAGAGGGATCACAGCTCAGGTGTTGTCTAAGGATCAGATTCGCAAGTTCTGGGAGCAGCTGTCTGAACCATGCTTTGATGCCAACGTTCAGACTTTTTTTGACATGTATATATCCACGCGGCTACAACAAGGAGGCAGCCAAGCAATTCAGTAGATAACATCGGCAGTGTGGCAAATTACCACTGACAACTCGAATTTGACAACTGGATGAGTAAATCTCATTAACTCCCTTCTAAATTTTGATCCTGTCTCTGCACTCTTCCCTTCCCGAACCTCCAACCACTGCTGCACTGCAATCCTGAGTCTCCAATCAACCATCCAGCTCTATCATGCCATCTCAATCAGATCTCTCGTGATCTTCTATCTGATTCTCCCTGACTGCATCTCTCTAATCTAATCGAAGTGCTCCCTGAATTGCAAACACTTGCCTTCCACTGACGCAAAAGCGTACGGGGAGCAGGGAGAAGCTTCCGATTTCCTCGTCCTCGAGTCAGAACCCCAAAGCCCGATCCGTAATTCAGCAGACCACGCATGTCGTAGCAAACCCAATTAGTACTAATTAATTTTTTTTGAGTTGATTGGGTGGTAATAATAATAATAAATAAGGGATTCGATCAGATGGACATGGTAACCCAATATACTCGAGTCTTCGTGCTCGTCCGCGTCGTCACCATCGAGGGCACCTGCAAGCGCTCCTCCTCCCCCCCACCCTCCTAGTCCGCAACTCCGCGACGCTCTAGCCCTAATGCGCCGCTGCGTACTCTTCCTGCTCCTCCTGGCCGCGGCCGTCGCCGACGGCCACGCGGACTCCGAGGCGTCCTCCTGCCCCTTCCACGGCCACGGCGCCCACGACGAGCCCCACGATCACCATGCCCACGGGCACAGCTGCGGCGGCGGCGGTGACTCCCATCACGAGCACCACCACCACCACGGCCACGGCCACGACCGCGACCGCGGCGAGATCCAGCGGCTGCTTCCGGAGGAGCTGGCAGAGGAA